>OV049926.1:9926869-11148463 GCA_920104205.1 Eupeodes latifasciatus
TAAGAACACTTCCAAGTGAGTTCCAATGTGGTGCGGAAATTGGTTCAAATGAGGATACCATATTGTGTCTACTTGCAAATTTAAATATTTGAATCGATATTTGACGGTGTTTCCCTTTGATTAGAAATGAAAATTATATACTGATCGATAGGGAATCATACAAAGAATTTTGTTTGATAAAAAAAAGTGTAATTGCGCATTTATTTTTCTCTAAAAATGTATTTTTTTATTTTATTTCTTATTTTGACGGAAATTCATTTTCCCGAACAGCTGATACTTTTATGTTCACCACAGCAATTAAATAAAAAAAAACATCTGTCAAAACAAGTAAATACACCGCATCGAATTGTTGTTGGATTTCAAATTTCAAAATGGACGTAATGTCAAAATTACAAATACAACAATGTAAACAAATGGGTGTTGGAGGGTAAAACGTACGAAAGATTCCGGTCTTTATATGGTGTGTCTATGCATGAAATCACCAGTGGAACTATTGCCAGAGAGAAAAAACTAAATGAGAGCACCAAATTTCCTCGTCTCCGTCTCTTCGAAACCTCTTACTCTCATTTTTTATAGCGTGTTGAATTCGTATCGGTGTATACATGTTTTCACCTCGGAGAAGAGTACACAGAAAAACATCATTTCCGGGAAATGCGACATTTCTCATTTTTGTGTATTGATAGCCAAGAAGGCTATGTTTTTTAAAGTCTCATTATAATATTTGTAATTCTCATGAATTTTTTTTTAAATTTTGCTAACATCTTGTCGTTTTTATATCTACAAAAATACTCCTATAATTCAAATTAATTCTAGCAAAACATTTTTGTTTGTCAATAAATAACGGAAGAAGTTATACCGGTAGTTCGTGGTGAAATTGTTTTTCCCTTCTTTTTCTCTAAGTTACAGATAGATGGCAGTAACAACCAAAACAAGAAAGGATGTGTGCAAAAAGTATTTAACAAGGTTAAGGCTTTTTAGATAAGACTTTACTTGTATATATGAACGAGTACATGTTTTTTATAAATGAATGTTATGTTTATTTCAATAGTAATACCTTAACTATTAACTTAACTACTATATTATCTAAAATATACTGCATTGAATTATTTTACATTGATTTATAAAAGGCGAAAATAATAAAGTTCTATAGTTTACCGGGAATATTTATATAAAATATCCATATCTTCTGCAATTGCGGTATCAATCGATATTTTCTGGAACTTAGTGTTAACGTAACATTTATTTGTCATGAATTACTTTTTCAACTTTTTTATACACCATAAAAATCAATTATACAATTTGGCTGTGATAATAATTACTTGAACACAACATTTTCTATGTTTATAGTTATTCAGGTTTAGCCCTTAACTTTGATTTGCATTTATTTATGAATAGCCTAAAAAGTTTAGCAAAGATCTATGACTTTCAGAAAAACTGTAGTTAGAACTTTCCCTCACAGATTTTTCCTAGTCGCTATATAACTGAAAGATAATATATAAATAGTTAGAACTGGAAAACTTATAAAAATGATGCATAAGACTTAAATTTTTGTTGAAGAACAAATTTGTATATTCTTTTCACAAAACCACTGACCTAGCGAGAATACAAATATTTTAACTTTTGTACAAAAGTACTTTTCGGCTTATGTAGTTAAGCCTTTAAAAGCAACACACTACCTTAGGGGAAAGCAGTAAGAATAGCTTATCACCTATTCACAAATCTTATGCAATGAAAATTGGTAACAGAAGTAACAAGTTGACGGTCTTTTTATTTAGTGTCTACTTAAATCACTCATTTTAAGCATTTTGGAAATGTCGTGAGTAATGTAAAGGAAATAAACAACGACACACAAATAAAATAGGAATGGAAAAAAGAGATGAGTATATAAAAATGTTTTCAATGTTCCATGTTTACATTCTGTAACTCTCGTTTTCAATGTTCCTGCAACTCTCGCATCGACAAAATTAAGTCGATAAACTCTGAAAATTGAAACAAATCTGAGTTTTTTTTTGCATCTTTCAACGGTCTGAGCAAAAATTAAACGCATAAACGCAGCTAATAATAAAAATAATAGTTATAGTGCTTTCAGAGTTTTATGTTTTTAGGTCCTAATGCTCATTGGACTGTTGCACCACCTAATTTATTTTACTTACTTAATGATTAAAACTGGCTTCAAATAACTAACTAATATTTATCTAAATGCGTAATTTAGAATTGTTTCTAAATCTTCATTGTTCTGGCAACTAACAAGAGTAATTAATTTCACTTCATATTCGAATGATATTACTCTCAAACGAACACAATGAGAGTACCTACCAAAAAGTTGTTCATACACAATTTTGAATTTTCTTTGAACACCTCTGAACAGCTGACTACATCCGCCATTTTTCAAAGGTGGTCGCCATTTTTAAAAGGTGGTGAGCAGAGAGAAAAGAGAGAAAAGTTTTTTCTCCCTCGTGGTGAGTATGTGCACAAATTGTATAAGTATTTGTTCCCCACATTTTTTTTATATGGAGTTAATACATATGCAAGTTGGTGGCCAAATCACAGCTTGTAGGCAAAAAGAGAGCAACCGTCGAAGTTGGTTCTCTCTATTAGTTCTTTCTCGATGGTCACTAGGCCCTGGTCCTTCATGGACTGTTGCCCCACCTAATTTATTTATTTAACTTAATAAAATATCCTGAAAGGAACAAACAAACAAACCGACAGAACACCAAAGAACATATACGATAAAACTACAAACAAATAACATTTAAGACCAAAATCCACGTTAAACGCTACTACTAGAGACGAGAAGGCCAACGAAAAGTTTAGCTCAAATAAATAACAACAAACGACGACAAGCTGCGGGTGAGGGATACGAAACCAAAAATACTCCATTACCAAGATCGGACTGACATTTCGGCACAGATAAGAAACTATACAGATGTCTCATCCCCATAGAAGAAAATGTCCCATATTTTTTTCACTACTCCTTGGCTATCAACCGACAAAAAGCTTTTTGTCGGTTGATCGTCAAGCACAAAAAGCTGTTTTTGATTTCACATATTCAAAGCTACATATATGTTTCTAACTATAAAAAATTCTAAAGTTGTTTTTTCTCTCAAGTCAATGTCCATAGAGACAAAGAAGAACAGAAACTGTTTTGGTTTCGATGATGTTTTGGTCCCGATGTTACCATATTTCAGTTGCTATTGTTCAAGCGATGTACATAAATAGGTATTTTATGCTATTTATTATTGAATATGAAAATAAATGAATGAAGAAAAAATTAACAGAAGAAAAAATTAGGAAAGCAAAAGAAGAAGAAAAACTACTAAGAGAAGAAGATAAAAAAAGATTGTTGCCAAGGAAAACATCAAATGAAGAATTTTGGAAAAGCCTTGTGAAAGTGCAACGTATTGTGAGTATTTGAATTATTTAAATATATAATTTTACTAATTTTACTTATTTTCGATGCAGCAAATGATTAAAATTCGGGAAAAACATTGGAAGAAGAAACCAGATAGTATATGTTTGGACTCCGACTCCAAGGATGAGGAATTCTTATTTTCCTTCGCTTAATTGTATATTTTATATTTGATATTATTTATTTGTTATATATATTTTATTGCACATTATTATTGTAATGTGTATACACTCTTTATCTCTTTCAATAATAAGGGGCAACATCTAGTGGTAGTAATAGTAGAACTCGCTTCTTTAAGCAACGAGAAACATCTAGTGGCTAATAGGAGAACTAGCTTCTTAAGCATCGAGAAACATCTAGTGGCTTAGAGGGGAACTCATTCAGCGCATACAAGAACCTCGAAAGGGGTAAGCATCTAGTGATAAAGTGGAGAACTTCGTTAAGCATCGAGAACAACCTCGTAGATTCTCGAACCGATTGGAGGTATATAAATAGGCGCTTGGAAGCGAAGCGGTTCATTATGGATTGTGAATTGCTGTAAAGTAAAGACTGTGTTTGAAAAGTAAAGACTGTGTTTGAAACGTAATAATTGAGTGTTCAATAAATAAGTTTATATCGATTTAAATAAAGAAAATTTGTGTTTTTATTTACGAAGTGTGAATAAGTTTTAATTATCGGACCAAGCCGAATATTACATTGGTGTCAGAATAAGGGATTAAAACTTATTGAGAATAAAAACAGTGAGCAGTGATTGAACTATTTTGTGTGAATTAGTGAAGTTAAAAATAAATAAAAAATGAGTAAAGTTTTGAAAGACTTAACTGTCCCTGAGCTAAAGGCCGAACTAAGCAAACGTGGCTTAAGTGGGACAGGCGTAAAAACCGAACTCGTTAAACGGCTGCAGGAATATCTGGAGCAGCAAAATGAAGACCCAGATACGATTGCTTTCGAATTAGAAGCAAAAGTGGAAGAGGTAAATGCAAATGTTGCTTTATCTAACATGATGTCACTTCTTTTAAACAAATTTGAAGAAAATAAAAATGATGTCCTGAAACAACTAGAAGCCCAAAGAAGCGACCAAAAGCAAGAACAGCAGAACGTGCTCAAACAATTAGAAGCTCAAAGAAGTGACTGTTGAACCATCAATGACAACAACAGTCAAAATTACATTTTTTGCCTTTTTATTGAATAAAATAAAATACAAAACTTATGTACAATACATATGTTGTTATTTCTTAAATCTAAATTGTAAGATTAAAGTTGCAATCTGCAAAAAAAAAGGGAAAGTAATTAGGTAAAGCCAACATAAAGGTAAATATACATACATACAAACCATTGGGTGTGGGCTTGCGACGTAATAAAGAAGTTTGGCAGGTGTCCTACGGAGTCCCGGTGACAATGGTTAATGAACGAATCTGTAAAAACACATAAGGAAACAAATTTAGTGTAACAATATAAGTAGTTAATCAACAATTAACAAAATAAAACAAAACACAAACTATTTTTAGCACATTTATGGACAAAACTTTGTTTCTTTTAGAAAACACAGGTTATAATTATAACCTATAAAACACATCACATATTATTAGACAAATAATGACACGAAATTCATAATTAACAATAAGTAAACACTTGATTTATAAGTTGTTTAATTAAATACACTGAATTTATTAAAAAACACAAAGAATTTCACAAATTTAAACAAGAAATTGGCACAAATGTCACTTGGTCATGCGCATATAATAATATGTCAATTTGGCAATTAAACTTTAAGGGCCGAACAAATTGAATACGTTCAGTCAATTTACCTTTTCATGCCGAATTCAATTTAAAAAACATTTTGTTGAAATAAGTTTTAATTTTAAAGATATTTTGATTTTAAAACTTTAGATTTAGTCTTAATGATAAAAAGAGACAAAAAATAAGCGACAAGGACAAAATGGCGTAAACAAAGCTGCGCGAAATTTCTAAAGCAAAGGACAAGTGCTGCCAAAATGAAAATTGTTGGCATCAATATTGCAATTTATTCACCACCTTATCGTTTGTAAATTCATTATCTTGCATGATAAATGTCTAAAATAATAAAAATAGACAAATTTAAGTGAATTTTAGATTTTAATTTAACATAATTAATTATAAAGGGTTTTAATTTATGTTTTTTTTTTATTATTTGTTTCATGTGGTGAGTTTCATATGCGAAAATTTTTGACACTGGGAAGCACTCAAATAAAGTGCGGGAAGCATTTTTCTGCGCGAAATGGGGTATAAAAGGCCGGAAAAATCAACAATCAGTCTCTTTCAACTCCAGAAGCAGTCCAGATAACACCAAGTCCAAGTAAATCAATTTGAAATTGTCCAACGATTTATACGTTGAACAAATATATTTTGATACCTTTTTATATTAACATATAATTATAAGTAGTAGAAAGGAAAAATCAATTTTGAAATCGATTGATGACTTTATACGTCATTCGAACATAATTTTGATAAAAAACCTTTTTAGAAAATAATTGAACTAATTTGTTTATTTGGAATACCAAACTTTCGATTGGAACTCGTTAGACGGGCATATACGTCAAGCGAACATCTTTCGAATATATTAATATTTTAAGTAGACATTGTTAGTAGAAAGTAAGTCAAATCGGACAATAAAAGCAAACATATTAATTTACATATCACTAAATTCCAAATTTTTTTTATTTCTTAAATTTTGCTTGATTTGTTGATACTTCGTCGATATACGGTAAGTACCAACGTTGGGCAAAAAACATTGGTGGTTCCATCCAGGAATAGTGATATCAATTAATATTTTTGCTAAATCCGTATTTGATTTATTATTATTTTTATCCTTTGTTGTTCACTTGTTTCTGTCAATTAATTTTTTTTTGACCGGGCTATAAATCAATCATATAAAATTCAATTTAATCATGAGTGAACTTGAGAAGTTGCTTGTGAAACAACTCGTTTTAAAGGCGAAAATTGAGAAAACGATCGAAAATGGTAGAAAAACCAGGGTCGAAAAACGAACTGCAGGCTTCTATAAGCAAAGAATATTAGATCTTCGTGATTTATGGCACGAGTTCGTTCAACAAGATCGACACATCAATGAAGTCATCATGAGTTCCGATACGGAATGTGATCATGCCTATATAAAAAGGCAACAATTTGATGATGTGGAGGTCAAGTATTGTGAATACGTAGGTGAACTTGAAGATGGTCATAATCGAACCAATCAAGATCTCAGCCATAACGTTACAATTCAAGGCGATTCCCAGTTCAAACCGACCCAACTACCAAAAATAACTTTGCCCAAATTTGATGGCGATTATAACTCCTGGAGATCATTCTCTGATTTATTCACATCGCTAATACATAACGACGGACAACTACAACCAGTGCAAAAACTTCACTATTTAAAGGGATGTTTAACTGGTGAAGCGGAGAAAGTGTTGAAGCACACTCCCATCACAAACCAGGATTATGAGCCAGCTTGGAAAAAATTAAAGGAACGTTACGAAAACACTAGAACTTTAGTGAATTTTCATCTCAAAATTTTGGTTAATCAAATAAAAATAAATATGGAATCAGGAAAGAACCTAAAAATATTGGTAGACACAACGGAAGAGTGCTTGCAACAACTCAAGGCATTAAAAGTAGATACCAATCAATGGGATGCCCTTTTGATATATCTGCTAGTACAGAAATTGCCGTTTGCAACATTGCGTCTCTGGGAGGAGGAACTCGGAGATAGTCAAGAGCTTCCGAAATTCCAAACATTTTTAGTATTTTTAAATAAAAGGATTCGCGTATTGGAATCCATTGGAAGTACTGTTGGTGCAAGACCAGCCACTTCTACTATTAAACGAGAAGGTGTTCAAACTTATCATACCACCATCAACAATCATTGCCCTGCTTGCAAGGCAAAACACTACGTTGGAAACTGTCCAACATACATCCAGATGGATGTAGCAACTCGTCGGAAAACGATCAAGGCAGCCAACAGGTGCTTCAATTGTTTTTCGAACAAACACGCGCACGCTAAGTGCCGAAACAAGAACCGATGCAGAGAATGTCAACAACCACATCACACCACTCTTCACTTCAGAGAATCCTCACCAAAGGAGGCAAGCCAGGAAGTAGTCAACAGTAATGTGGAAAAAACAAGCAGCTTCTTTGCAAAGGAAAATTATAATGCTTTGCTGCCAACAGCGTTGGTGACAGCATTTGACCGCAATGGTCGCTCAATAACCTTACGATGCCTCTTAGATACAGGATCGCAAACATCATTTATAACAGAAAACGCCTGCCAGAGGCTACAATTACGTGGCATATCCACATCGATCGAAGTTATTGGTCTAAGCAAAAATCAAACTGCACATTCCAATCAACAAGTGCAGCTAAAACTTCAACCAATAAAAACTACATCCCCTACCTTGGAAGTAAAAATGTTTACATTGAAAACCATCACTGATTTATTACCAGCCAAGGAAACAACAAAGCAAGAATGGACACATGTTCAGAATCTCGAGTTAGCAGATCCAACTTTCTGGAAACCCGGTCCAATAGATGCCTTGCTTGGGGCGGACGTATACGGACACATTATTCGCGAAGGAATTCATTGTGGTCCAAGTGGGACTCCCTTAGCCATCAACACTATATTTGGATGGGTGATATTAGGGAATAATTCCTCTTCACGTAACACGTCAGTTAAGGTATTCACTGTAACTGTCAATCCAGTCAACAATCCCAACTTTCAATTGCAAAAATTCTGGGAGATGGAAGAAGTGCAAACTTTCAACAATCAAACTCCGGAAAATCAAATATGTGAGGAGTTATATAAAGCCAACTATGAAAGGCTACCAAACAACCAATATATGGTCAAATTACCATTTTTGGAGTCCAACGGACCAAATTTAGGTTCTTCAAGGGAACTTGCATTAAGGCGTTATGAAGGCCTACAAAGGAAATTATCAAAGAACGAGCAACTTAAACGCGAGTATGAAGCTTGTTTGGACGAATACATAACCATGGGTCATATGGAGCCATGCAGTCCACCATTAAATAACGAACCACATTATTACATACCACATCATGCAGTTTTCAAGCAAAGCACTACAACCAAATTAAGAGTGGTCTTCGATGCGTCTGCTAAGACAACGAATGGAATATCGTTGAATGAACAACTGCTAATTGGGCCTACAATACAACCAAAATTATTTTCCACGGTGCTTAATTGGAGAAGACATAAGATTGTAATCACAGCTGATGTCGAAAAAATGTACCGAATGATATGGATGCATCCAGATCATCGCACCTTTCAGCGAATACTTTGGAGAAATCCAGAAACGAAAGAGCTCCAAGATTATCGTCTCAAAACTGTTACGTTTGGTATAGCACCTGCGCAGTTCTTAGCTGTTCGTACATTACAGCAGGCAGCAAGAGATCAACAAGAAGATTATCCATTGGCAGTCAAGGCTACAACATCAGAGTTTTATGTAGACGACTTGTTAAGTGGAGCAGAAACCATTGATGAATGCCTCGAATTACAAAGGCAATTAAGGGAGATGCTTGCTAAGTGCGGCTTCAAGCTCCGAAAATGGGCAAGTAATCGAGTTGAACTCATTTCTCATTTGCCACCAGAAGACAAAGAAGTCAAAGGTTCACTTGACTTACAAGAAAATGAATCCATAAAAACGCTAGGAATTCGATGGTATCCGGCAGAAGATTTTTTCACGTTCAATGTTCAAGGTTTATCTAACACGCAGGCAAAGACCAAACGTGCCATATTATCGGAAATAGCATCGTTGTATGATCCAATTGGATGGATATCGCCAGTCATAATTGTAGCCAAGATGCTTATTCAGACGTTGTGGATAGGTGGTTATTCTTGGGATAGCAAGGTATCTCAAGATATCTCACAACAATGGTATGAATTTAAAAACGATTTAAAAAACTTGAATCATGTCAAAATTCCACGATGGATTGGAACCTCTAAAACGAATCAGACCATTCAGATCCATGGGTATTGTGATGCCTCTATCAAGGCATATGCAGCGGTCCTTTATATACGGACTCAAGATAGTCATGGTAATGTTAAGGTCGAATTGCTAACTGCAAAATCAAAGGTTGCTCCAGTGAAACCAATCACTCTACCCCGCTTAGAGTTAAATGGAGCATTGCTACTTGCGAAACTCGCAAAGGCTACTATTCAAGATATGGAACTTCAGGAGGTCCCAGTGTATTTATGGACCGACGCTACGATTGTTTTACAATGGATCAAGGAGCATCCATCAAAATGGAAAACTTACGTTGCGAATAGAGTCGCAGAGATCCAGGAGGTTCTACCGACCGAACATTGGCATCATGTTCCCACAAAGGATAATCCAGCAGATTTAGCTTCACGGGGAACAACCGCTAAGCAATTACTCACGAATGATTTATGGTGGCATGGTCCTGAATGGCTGACCAAGGATCCAACACAGTGGCCTAAAGGTCCACAGCAGCTAGAAGGTACGAACCTAGAAGCCAAGGCACCATCCATAAGCACTTTATTATCAACAGCATCAAGTGAATGGATACCTAAATACTCATCATATACGAAACTCATCAGAGTTACAGCAATGATGTTGCGTTTTATTACAAATTGCCGTAATCCTTCACAGAAACAAACAAACGAATTGTCAGTAAAGGAGTTAAACACTGCCAGCACAATTATCCTTAAAACAATCCAAGCATCAGCATTCAAATTTGAGTTGGATGCATTCAAGGACAATAAGCCTTTATCCAAGAAAAGTCAATTGATAACATTAAATCCGTTTCTAGACAAAGAAGGTTTGATACGAGTCAGTGGTAGACTCGGGAATGCAAGCATCCCATATGATATGAAGCATCCTGTGGTTTTACCACGAGAACATCAAATCTGCGACCTAATCATTAATAAGATACATAAGGAATCTTTACATGGAGGCACCTCATTGGTCCTTAACACCATGCGTAACAACTTTTGGATCCTCGATGCAAAACGAGTCATCACTCGAGTAATACATAAATGTGTGATATGTGCTAAGCAACGAGCAGCCACAATGCAACAGATGATGGGCACCTTACCAGCGCCTCGAGTTAATCTAACAAGAGCGTTCGCACATGTAGGAATAGATTATGCTGGACCAATACAGCTGAAGATGTCAACTCATAGAAACGCAAAACATTATAAAGGATACTTCTGCATATTTGTGTGCATGGCAACTAAGGCTATCCACATAGAAGCCGTCTCGGATTTAACTTCAACGGCTTTCATTGCAGCATTAAAAAGGTTTATTTCAAGACGAGGATTATGCTCGGATATATATTCAGATTGCGGAACTAATTTCAAAGGAGGAAAGGCAATTCTGGAACGCGAAATAATGCAAGCCATCAAGGAAGCAGCACCAAACATAACAAACTATCTTTCAAACTTAAACATTAATTGGCATTTCAACCCACCAGCTGCTCCTCATCACGGTGGATTATGGGAGGCTGGTGTAAAGTCAATCAAATATCATTTACGGCGTGTTCTAGGTACATCAGTATGCACGTTTGAAGAGTTAACAACCTTGCTTACTCAAATTGAAGCATGTTTGAACTCAAGACCATTGTGTGCTTTAAGAAATGATGTAGATGATTTAGCCGTTCTAACTCCAGGTCATTTCCTTATCGGCCAAGCACTAAATTCAATTCCGGAACCTAATCTAATACCTTCAAATTCTACATATAGTCAAAGGTGGAAACATATTCAACAGATGAAACAACATTTTTGGAACAGATGGTCAACAGAGTACTTAAATCGTCTACAACAACGACCCAAGTGGTGCACTAGTCAACAAAACATAAAAGTGGGAGATGTGGTCCTTCTTAAGGATGAAAACACTCCACCGTCCGTGTGGCCATTAGGAGTTGTTGAAATAACTCATCCTGGAAAGGATGGATTAGTACGAGTGGTGACAGTACGGTCAAGGCATAACACTTGTCAAAGGCCAGTGGTTAAAATTTGTCGTCTACCAATCGAACGAACCGAAGCTACTATAACAACATGAAATCGATTAATTAGATCTTGTATATGTGTTGTCTGTAGTAGTCCTGTGTATACACGTTGTAGAGTAGCGTCCAAATCAACCAAAAACAGAAACTTACAATTTTTTTTATATTATAGCCAATATGCAAGCTGAATGGGATGATCTCGATATTGTCACGATTTTAGAGGATATACGGTTCTCGCCACCTCAATTTTCAACTCCTCTGCAAGAACTGATAAGGTCGAACATTGAATCTTTGAATGTGTCGAACGATGAAGGATTCTCCGAGGCCAACAATAGTCAGGCCAATGAAGCATCCACCGAAGGAAATCCTATCCCGGTAACCATCAATGGATCCATGACCTATTCATTGGAACGTCTAAAGCCGTCGACCACAATCCAAGAAGTGGACATGAGGATAGAAAATGATTTCCAAAGGTTTGTAACACGCGAAGGTGAGGATCTTTTCATTCATCGTGATACGTTGAAAAGAGTGGATTTTAAACGAATCAGCAACAGCAAAAGAAAACAGTTCACTGTCAACTTACCGGATTCATACCAGGCTAAGGTGAACGTAAACAAGGCTGGCAAAATTGTTTTTCATCACCACCACCGAAGAGGGATTGAAAAAATCAAATCTCGTATAATAGAACGCAACAATCGTTCTACGGGGGGAAAATGTTGAACCATCAATGACAACAACAGTCAAAATTACATTTTTTGCCTTTTTATTGAATAAAATAAAATACAAAACTTATGTACAATACATATGTTGTTATTTCTTAAATCTAAATTGTAAGATTAAAGTTGCAATCTGCAAAAAAAAAGGGAAAGTAATTAGGTAAAGCCAACATAAAGGTAAATATACATACATACAAACCATTGGGTGTGGGCTTGCGACGTAATAAAGAAGTTTGGCAGGTGTCCTACGGAGTCCCGGTGACAATGGTTAATGAACGAATCTGTAAAAACACATAAGGAAACAAATTTAGTGTAACAATATAAGTAGTTAATCAACAATTAACAAAATAAAACAAAACACAAACTATTTTTAGCACATTTATGGACAAAACTTTGTTTCTTTTAGAAAACACAGGTTATAATTATAACCTATAAAACACATCACATATTATTAGACAAATAATGACACGAAATTCATAATTAACAATAAGTAAACACTTGATTTATAAGTTGTTTAATTAAATACACTGAATTTATTAAAAAACACAAAGAATTTCACAAATTTAAACAAGAAATTGGCACAAATGTCACTTGGTCATGCGCATATAATAATATGTCAATTTGGCAATTAAACTTTAAGGGCCGAACAAATTGAATACGTTCAGTCAATTTACCTTTTCATGCCGAATTCAATTTAAAAAACATTTTGTTGAAATAAGTTTTAATTTTAAAGATATTTTGATTTTAAAACTTTAGATTTAGTCTTAATGATAAAAAGAGACAAAAAATAAGCGACAAGGACAAAATGGCGTAAACAAAGCTGCGCGAAATTTCTAAAGCAAAGGACAAGTGCTGCCAAAATGAAAATTGTTGGCATCAATATTGCAATTTATTCACCACCTTATCGTTTGTAAATTCATTATCTTGCATGATAAATGTCTAAAATAATAAAAATAGACAAATTTAAGTGAATTTTAGATTTTAATTTAACATAATTAATTATAAAGGGTTTTAATTTATGTTTTTTTTTTATTATTTGTTTCATGTGGTGAGTTTCATATGCGAAAATTTTTGACACTGGGAAGCACTCAAATAAAGTGCGGGAAGCATTTTTCTGCGCGAAATGGGGTATAAAAGGCCGGAAAAATCAACAATCAGTCTCTTTCAACTCCAGAAGCAGTCCAGATAACACCAAGTCCAAGTAAATCAATTTGAAATTGTCCAACGATTTATACGTTGAACAAATATATTTTGATACCTTTTTATATTAACATATAATTATAAGTAGTAGAAAGGAAAAATCAATTTTGAAATCGATTGATGACTTTATACGTCATTCGAACATAATTTTGATAAAAAACCTTTTTAGAAAATAATTGAACTAATTTGTTTATTTGGAATACCAAACTTTCGATTGGAACTCGTTAGACGGGCATATACGTCAAGCGAACATCTTTCGAATATATTAATATTTTAAGTAGACATTGTTAGTAGAAAGTAAGTCAAATCGGACAATAAAAGCAAACATATTAATTTACATATCACTAAATTCCAAATTTTTTTTATTTCTTAAATTTTGCTTGATTTGTTGATACTTCGTCGATATACGGTAAGTACCAACGTTGGGCAAAAAACAGTGACCAAAAA
The DNA here is from genome assembly GCA_920104205.1 of Eupeodes latifasciatus. Lineage (NCBI taxonomy): Eukaryota > Metazoa > Arthropoda > Insecta > Diptera > Syrphidae > Eupeodes > Eupeodes latifasciatus. The sequence goes on from OV049926.1 coordinate 9,940,658, forward strand.
CAAGAGCAGCAGAATGTTCTCAAACAACTAGAAACTCAAAGGAATGATGTCCTAGAGCGATTCGACGAACAGAAAAACCTTTTAGAAGGCAGGTTTGCGGACTTCGAAGAGAAAATCAATACTCTCGAAGAGCGCGTCGAACAGCAAAATGCACGTTTCGAGAAAATGAAAAAACAAATCGAAACCCTCACAAATGAACTAGAAAAAGTGCGAAATATGAAATCTCGAGAACCTTCTGGTGAGTGTTCAAGGAAGAGAGAAGTGAATCCTCCAAGCTTTGATGGTCAGATTCCATGGGAAATCTACAAGAAACAGTTTGAAGCAGCAGCGTTAACAAACGGCTGGGACGATCAGGAAAAATGCATTGCTCTTACGCTTGCTTTAAGAGGATCTGCTGCTGAACTTCTACAAACCATCCCAGCAGAAAAGAGTGGTGACTTCACAGTTCTGGTAAACGCAATCGATCAGCGGTTTGGGAATAGCCACATGGCAGAACTCTTCCGAGTTCAGCTTAACAATAGGACACAGAAAAGAGGTGCAGCAACTTCAGGCAGATATCGAGCGATTGGTTCACCTGGCATATCCAACAGCTGGTAACGAGATAATAAATCAACTTGCTGTTGAAGCCTTTGTGAGAGCTGTGGGTGATATAAATCTCCAAAGGGCTATCCGTACTGCCGGAAAGCGAACACTACCCGAAGCATTGGCTTTCGCTCTGATGATGGAAGCTGCAGAACAAGCTTCCCAAAACGTGCATCGCGTAAGAAAATTAGAAGTCCAAGAATGCTCTTGTCAGAAGACTACTGTGGAAAGGAGTCAGCAAGGCGGACGAGCACGATGCTGGAACTGCAATAAGACTGGGCATCTACAGCGACAGTGCAGATTACCGCGAAGAGGAACCGCATGGCAACACTGTGCAAACGGAAGTTATTCAAATGGTCAAAGTAACAACAACAACGTTGCTTCCGAAGTTGTTTTCCACCCGGGAAAACGAATAAGAACCAACTTTAAGGGACAGAAGCTGGTTTCTGGTATCGATGGCCCCAGGAACGACATCCAGGTTTATCAAACGAAACCTGACAACAAGAGCAGACCATATAAGGAAGACTGTAAGCATTGTAGACGACAAGAAGAAAAAGAAGTGGTTACTGTCCAACGAACCAGAGCCGATCCCATTTATGGCTGGAGCAACGACGAGTTGAGGAAGGCTCAACAAGAAGACTCGGATATCGAACCCATCCTCGCTTGGAAGGAACACCAGGAAAAACCAGAATGGGCTGATATCTCCGATAGAAGTCCGACTCTAAAGGCCTATTGGGCACAGTGGGACTCGTTTCATGTCCAAGAGGGTGTCCTTCGACGTAAATGGGAATCAGCAGATGGAAAGTCTTATGTAATGCAGCTAGTCTTACCGAGATCGAAGGTTATGGATGTTCTGCGAGAGATGCATGGTGGAGTTTCGGGAGGTCATCTAGGAGTGAACAAGACGCTAGAAAAGGTTCGACAACGATTTTACTGGCTACATGCAAGGGAAGATGTCGAGAAGTGGTGCCGAAAATGTGATACCTGTGCTGCCACCAAAGGCCCGAACAAAAAGAACCACAGCCAAATGCAGCAGTATAATGTCGGAGCACCCTTCGAAAGGATTGCAGTAGACGTGGCGGGTCCATTTCCGGAAACAAATAATGGGAATCGTTATATTCTGGTCGTCATGGATTACTTCAGCAAGTGGCCTGAAGCATACGCCATTCCAAATCAAGAAGCCAAAACAGTCGCAGACCAAATTGTCTTCAACTGGGTGAGCAGATTCGGCGTTCCATTAGAACTGCATTCCGACCAGGGAAGGAATTTTGAATCGAACATATTTCAGGAAGTTTGTGGGCTTCTTGACATCAAGAAGACAAGAACAACACCACTTCACCCACAATCTGATGGCATGGTCGAACGATTCAACCGAACCCTGAAAGAACATCTTTGCAAAGTTGTGGACGACAACCAGCGAGATTGGGATCGACACATTCCACTGTTTTTGATGGCGTATAGAAGTGCAAGACATAGCTCAACTGGCCATACACCGTCTGAGATTTTGATGGGAAGGAACGTCAGACTGCCGAGCGAAATAAAATTTGGATGCCCCACATCGGAACCGCAAGCCGAGGATGACTACATTGATGACCTCAGAGGAAGACTCCTTCAGATCCACGACAATACCAGGTTGAAAATAAAGATGTTCAGTGACCGAATGAAGACACGCTACGATATACGAGCGACAACAACAGAGTTCCAAGCAGGGGATCGGGTGTGGCTTTACAATCCCCATCGACAAAAAGGATTGTCACCGAAACTTCAACGGGACTGGGAAGGTCCATATACAGTCATTACAAAAATCAACGATGTCGTGTACCGGATACAAAAGGGAGTCAGAGGAAAACCTAAAGTTGTACATCGCGACCGGCTACATCGCTACAGTGGTGATGAGAACGATGGGTTTGTTCGGGACGATCAATCCTAAGGAGGGGGCAATGTAATGTGTATACACTCTTTATCTCTTTCAATAATAAGGGGCAACATCTAGTGGTAGTAATAGGAGAACTCGCTTCTTTAAGCAACGAGAAACATCTAGTGGCTAATAGGAGAACTAGCTTCTTAAGCATCGAGAAACATCTAGTGGCTTAGAGGGGAACTCATTCAGCGCATACAAGAACCTCGAAAGGGGTAAGCATCTAGTGATAAAGTGGAGAACTTCGTTAAGCATCGAGAACAACCTCGTAGATTCTCGAACCGATTGGAGGTATATAAATAGGCGCTTGGAAGCGAAGCGGTTCATTATGGATTGTGAATTGCTGTAAAGTAAAGACTGTGTTTGAAAAGTAAAGACTGTGTTTGAAACGTAATAATTGAGTGTTCAATAAATAAGTTTATATCGATTTAAATAAAGAAAATTTGTGTTTTTATTTACGAAGTGTGAATAAGTTTTAATTATCGGACCAAGCCGAATATTACATTATTTTATATTATTTTATTTTATTAATTAAATTAAACAAAAATTATTTTGATCGTTAGTTAGTTTTAGTTAGAAAAACTTTATTTCAAAAATGGTTTTAAAATTAACAATTATCATACTATATACACAAGTTAAATATGGTTTGGCCAGTGGCCGTCTACCAGATTGACAATGTATTTAAACTTAATTGTTTAATTAAACTAGTTGTTTAGCTAAAAGTCTCCTTCGCGGATACGTTGTCTGTAGCGCAATGCAGTTGTAATATATTTATATAAAATTTTCCAGCTTACTTTTCCATTCAGAACTTTCAATGTTTCGGCCAATTCCATCACAGCTGCTCCAAAATATTTTATACGAAACTCTTTCAAAACAGGACATCTTGCAATGAAGTGATGTACATCTTCTCTCTCATTAAGATTGCAAAGGTCGCATAGGATCGGCAGGTCTGGTCGATGCGGAATGTAATTTAAATTTAATAGTTCGCCTCTAACTTTAAATATAACATTTATCATACTTATGGGGAAACGGTTGAGGAGGTATGTTCGTTCTTGAAGATCTAAATTTAGTTGACTGTAAATCATTCTATGTTGCGAAGATTGAGCTTCCTCCTTAAAACTTCTATACGCGACATGGCTTAACTTCTCTATTATTGTTTTAAAATTGTCTTTTAGATCTGAAAGGCTTATACCGGGTAAAAATTCGATGCTTTCACCTAAGCTAAGAGCCAACTCCTCCCACTTTTTGACTAGATTACCCCTGGATGACAAAATCTTTTTAAGTACTTGTCTCGGCAATCTTTCTTCGTCCATTTCCATCACCTTTATAATGTAGTCAAAATGCAGCTTTAAGGTCCTTAAGAACAATGGAGGTTCATTTGTTTCCAAATGTAGCATATAAGTTGGAGTGCAAATTGGTAGCCGAAAGATGCGCTTTAAGAAATACCTGAGGAACCTTTCCACCTCCTCGTATTGGCAATATCCCCAAACTTGCGCGCCATAAAGCATTATAGAAGCTGCTGTCGCATGAAAAATTTTTAGCTTTGAACTATGCTCGACACCTTTAATATCGATGCAACGTTTCCACACAGAAGAAACTGCTCTTTTCGATTCCGCTAGCTTGGACTCAAAATGCTTTTTTATGTTGAGGTTAGATGTTATTAAAACCCCTAAGTATTTGTACTCTCGAACAATTGCAACATATTCACCTTTGTACATCCACTTTTCATTATTTGCATATCTTCCTCCTCCGCCCCGAAATATAATAATTTTAGACTTCTGTAAATTAACTGACAGATTCCAATTTTCACAGTATGTCTCTAGTCTGTCCACCATACGCTGCAATCCTTCCACCGATTCAGATAAGAAAACAATATCATCCGCAAATATCAGTCCTGGTATCCGAGTACTTCCGAACTGGATTCCTCCTCCGACCTCCTCCAAGATATCATTAATAAACAAAACAAATAGTAGTGTGCTCAACACACAGCCTTGTTTAACACCCATTTCTGTTGGAAACTCTTCAGATATATACTCCCCATCCCATACGTAGGCCACATTATTTTCATACATCGCTCTGACAAGGGTAACGACTTTACTTGATACTCCAAGCTTATAAAGCTTATAAAAAAGCGCTTCACGGGCGATTGAATCAAACGCAGCTTGAAAATCCACAAAAAAGGCGTAAAGTTTTTGTTTCCTTCTTTTGAAGTCCTCTGCAATGTTTATCAAACTGAATACTTGGCCTATAGTCGAATAGCTCTTTCTAAATCCTGCTTGAAATGTATTAAGAATTTTCTTTTCTTCGGTCCAATGTGTAAGCCTATTAAAAATTAGAGTACTGAAAAGCTTTACGGAAGAATTCAAGAAGGAGATGCCCCTATAATTTTCCGGTACATCATAAGACCCTTTTTTGTGTAAGGGATATATTATTGACTTCTTGAAGCTTTCAGGGACGTCTGCGCTCTCAAAAATCCTGTTGAACTCCTCTGTCAAAACGGATAAGAATTCTATGGAACAGTTCTTAAAAAACTCTACTGGAATTCGGTCTTCACCCGGAGCCTTACCCATTTTGGCATTTTCAATTACATTTTTTAGCTCAGTAGTCGAGAATGGTGCATCAAGAAATTCATCTTTGAAATACGGAGCTGCGTACTGTGGAAGCGGTGCAAATTGCGGCGCATTGAGTAATTTCGTGAAATAAATACGGAGTTCAGACGCTTTCAGTGATGCAGCATTATTTTGATAGTAATAACGGTATTTGCGTATGCGTAATGCGTGTTTGGGTATATGCAACAGTAAGCTGTGCGCAAGTTTGGGTGTATGCAACAGTGACATCTGTAAGGGGGGCAGCATGCCTGCAACCCCCCTGCTTGAGAACACTATAGGATTTGGGGTGGGTGCAAGTTGGAGTGCGTGCAAGGTGCGGTGGGTGGAAGATGAGGTGCATGCAAAGTTTCTTTTGCATTTAAATAAGCTGGATTTAAGAAAAATTAATTTATCCTTGGTATATCTTAATCCATATTCGATTATTACTATCAAAATAAGACTACGTTAATACTTAAGCAAGGAAAAAGTAATTTAATTAAAATATTTTGTTTTGGTAATTTTCAATTTTCTCAAGAACTAGAAGACATCAAGTCATCTAGTTTTCAGTTTTTGATCAAAAACAAATAAGAGCAATGAATTCTAAAAAAAAAAATAGTAGATAATCTGAAAGTTTTAAAAAATTACACTTTAAACCTTTTTTTTAACTTTTTTTTGCACAAATTTTGACTTTAAAACAATTTTTTTCAAAAACTATGCATAGTTTTGACTTGATTTAAAAACAAGCTAATAGACAAAAGTGTTGGCTTTAAAAAAAGGTATAATACTTAATTGTAAGTAATACCGTTATTTTTTAATTATTTTTTTTCCATTTAAGGTACATTTTTTTTTTAAATTGCCCCTACCGCCTAAACGGGGGGAGATAGACCCCCCTCCCATAGTAAAAAATGCTTCTTTTTAACTGTTCTATACAAATCCGTCATTAAACTTTGTCGCCAAAGTTATCGTACTCTCTCCAAAACCACTTTGCAGTTAATTGATCTAAGGAGACTTTCAATCAAAAAATCAGTTCGACAAAAAATCTTGAGAATATTGAAGAAAAAATGAGTCGTTGGAGATTTTTTATCGAGGTTATGGAAAAAAACTAGTGGACCATGTGAATAATATTTATTATTATATTTTAGACGTTGGTTAATTATAATTTAATGTTAAAAATTATTTTTGTTGGTAGATTGATTTCGCAGTTAAAATAGAAGAAATAATAAGGAAAGCAAAAGAAGAAGAAAAACTACTAAGAAAAGAAGATGAAAAAAGATTGTGGCGAAGAAAAACTTCACATGATGAATTTTGGAAAAGCCTGGTCAAAGTGCAACGTATTGTGAGTATTTGAATTATTTAAATATATAATTTTACTAATTTTACTTATTTTCGATGCAGGAACCTATTAAAATTCGTTTAGAACATTTTCAGAAGAAACCAATACGTTTGGACTCCGACTGCAAGGATGAGGAATTTTTATTTTCGTTCGCTTAGTTGTACAATATTTTATATTATTTCTTTTTTATATGTATTTTATTGCACATTATTTTTTTGTATTATTTTATTTGTATTGTATATATATACATATATATTTTCACACTTGTAAATAAAACACAAATTGAACACTTTCAATTATTACTTTCAAACACAGTCTTTCTTTTAATTATTACTTTTTAAACACAGTCTACTTTTCGCAGTTCACAACCAATAATGAACCGCTTCGCTTCCGAGCGCCTATTTATATACCTCAAATTGGTTCGAGAAACTACTAGGTTGTTCTCGATGCTTAACGAAGCGAGTTCTCCTCTTTATCACTAGATGCTTAACGAAACTAGTTATCCCCTTAGCCACTAGATGTTTCTCGATGCTTAACGAAGCGAGTTCTCCTCTTAATCACTAGATGTTGCCCTTATTCTACTATAACACGATATTAAAAGAGATAAAGAGTGTATACACATTACAATATAATAAATATTTTTTATTTCACAATTTTTCGCAAATAAATATAATTTGTGTTCGTTTTCGTTTTCTGAACTACCACAAAAACCAAATTACACATGACTTTTTTTTCTGAAATGAAGATGGAGATGGAAGATGGAAGATCGAGTCCGATTGATTGGGTTGGTATCTTATTTTTATGTTTTGAGTTTAGATTCTAGGCAGATCTCAAGTCGATATTTGACATTATTTAAGTCGTTGTTGTCTGAAATCAATAGGGAACTTTTGCTAATTTTTGGAAGCTTCTCATTCATCCTTTCGTTAAACGGTAAGTATCCTTATTACAAACAGATGAAACGCTATGGAATGGATTGACATATGAAAAAAAAAGGAGCAACACCATTTGTTAATTTGTTTTTATATTTTATTTTTAATTATCACGTCACTCGGCATTATCGCTGGCAACTTTCTCAATCCCCGTCAGTATTTCTTCTTGCAATGCTTGCAAATCGACATCAACTGTTGCCGTTCCATCCATAATTTTCTTGTCTATCTCCTTTTCAATTAACACTCCTGACAGCTTCGAGTGTTGATTGCTTCCGTTTGCCAGCGTCTTTGCGCTTTGAGCGTGGTTTCTTCGTCGTCTTAGGGTTTTGTAACGGAAACCTGATCAAATAAATTGACGAAGTCTAATCTCATCCAACAATCAGCGATGGTCTGCCTTTTCCCTATCAACACATCCAAGACCACAGGATTCCCTGGATGGTATACGGAACATTGGGTGAGGGGTTCGATCAACAAGGTACGGTTCGGCATGCTTGCACCGCCATTGGTAGCTCGTCGGTGGGGTGGGTACTTGTACTTGTTATCGAACCGCCGCACATTTTTCATGCCGAAATAAAATCAAGGGTGTTAAATAAAAATCGTATGAAGTATTTTTCGCGCAAGATATTAATTTTTCTTAGAAATTTATGTTGGCAACCCTAGGTGGTAATAGGTGCCTGAGTATAACCCTCCCTCCGTCTACAATGCAATGCGACTCCATGGCCATTGAGTCACTCAATTGTTTTAGTTCAATGACCCCTGATCCAAGATGAAGTTTAAATCTTAAACTAAATTATCCCTCTTCCCCATCAACCCTTCCTTTCCTTTCCCACGCACTCAAAAAAAAAACTCAATAGCTCATCATTTGAGCGATTTAATTATCAAACAAAAAAAATAATGAAAATAAAAATGTAAACATACTGTTTCGCTGCACGTTATAATAAGTATTTTTTATTTAGGTAATGATTTTGATATCTATACAACGTACTAATTATATTGATACATCTAGTTATCGTTATTAGAATTTCAAAAAAAAATTAAATTGTTTTTATCGTTTCAAAAAAAATTTAGAATTAAAAAAAAATATATGATAAAATCATTCAATAAAAAAGAATTCACAAAAGTTAATCATATGTACTTTTACCCTATGATTCGAGCAAGTTAGTTTCTGAACAATTGTCACTAATTAAAAAATTTGGTAGGTAATTTCCCGAGGTACATGAATTACTCAACTACTTCTCATTTGTCAATTTTATGATTTTATGTATGTATGTGAATATTGTAAGATCATGTTTATATATAATATGTAATATATAAATACAAAATTAATTTTTTTTTTTTGGACTTACCCCACAGTAAAGATGTTGTGCACAGCAGCTTTGTTGTGTTGTATAAGTTGTATGTTTTGTTTGTGTCTTATAAGTTTGGATCTTAAATTGAGTGTAATGGAAATTTGTAGTGTGTGACTGTGTGAACGTATGTAAGGGTATATGTTTAATCTTGTGAATGTTTAAGTATATGAATGTATGACGTTAAGATTTTTTATATTTAATATTTTAAAAGATAGTTAATATAATATTTAACAAAAAAATTAAGTTGATAAATGAATGTAAATGCAATTAATTTTTGTATGAGTGAACGTTTTGAATTATGAATGTGTGAATGAAATGAATTAATGTGTGATTGTATGATTGTAAAAGAACATGAATTTTTCCTTAGGGTACATACATATTTATCTATTCGTTATTTTTTTTAACTTTCCTTTTTTTTTTATATTATGTACTTTTTTGTTTTATTAGTTTTATTAATCTTCTCTTTCTTTTTTTTTTGTTTTTGTTAATTTTATGGTAAAAATTTTTTTACATATACACATATAATTATTTATTAATAACAAAATCAAATTTAACTTTATATAAACTTTTCTTCTTTAATGCACGTGTTATTTATTCTTGGTCTTTGATCGTTAGACACCTCCACGGTGCTTCTTCGGAATTGAAGACAGGGCTCTAGCCTCCGTCTTGGATTCCTCGACGACGTCACGCTTAAAAATGAGTGGATGGAAGACAGGTGGTTGCACCTGTTTCAGCCTCGAAACGTCCGAATGGATGGATATCTGGATGGATGACAGGTGATTGCACCTGTTCCAGCCGCAAGACGTTTTTGGCAACGAGTTCGGTTACTCTGGAGGTTTTTCTTTTCGTAATCACCTTTTTTTTTTATTTTGGATAATTTTCTTTTTTTTTATGTTTTATTTTCTTTATGTTTTCTTTTGTTTTCTTCACTTGTCAAAATTAATATTAAAATTATTAAAGAAAAATTTTAATTTTAATAACGTCAGGGCTGACCTCTCTTTACGAAGGTTGATAAGCGAAAGGGCAGAATTTCTTCCCGGCGGAAATCCAGATGGCCACCTTGGCCTTCTGGAAACTTGGCAAGTTTCTGAATCGAGAATCGATAAATTATAATCGATATCGATGAATGCGTTCAGCTGGTATTAATTTTGGGAATTCGATTAGTTCACGTTCTATTTATTGAATTTCTGTTTTTTTTTTAAAGTGGTCCACACAGTTTCTTATTTGTATTTTTTGATGCATTACTTTTATGTTGTTCAGTGTTGCTTCGCAGTCTTCAAAAGTACATGGAATCTTTTTTCCTTCGTGAGTTGTTCGTATATGTTGTAATAGATTCCTTTTGTAGGTATAAAAACGTGTAAAGCCTTCGTACGTACATTTAAATACTTTTTTATCATCTGCATTGCAGTTCTTGTGTTCTTCTAAGTAAAATTTGTTGAATACCTTTGAACATTGTTCACACTTATAGAGCATTGGGTGGTTCAATTCCTTGCGATGGCGATGTGCCAACAATCCGGACCACTTTTCAAAGGTTGCTTCACACCGATCGCATCTGTGGGTTTTGGTGCACACATGGCGTGTTAAAAAGTATTCCTGGACAAATCCTTTAGAACATTTCGAGCAACTAAAAAGACAAAAATTAATTTTTGTTTGATATTTTTGAAAAATTATTAAAGTTTATTGAAATATCTGGCAGTGCGACATTAATTTTAAATTTTTCGAATTTTAATTTGTATCTTTTTTTCAATCGTTTACGTTTAGGTAGGAGATTAAATTTGCGTTTGGAAAAGGAAGCGGGCTGGCTTTGTGTTAATTTGTTACCATCGTATTTGTTGGGGTTATTACGACAACACATGTTTAAAGTTTAAACATATTCGGGCGATTGGAAAATAGAGAAGGATTTAAGAGGAGATATGGATTCACATTGGTCTTAAGCTTTTAAATACCAAAATGAAAGGGAAAAACATAGTTGGGTAAAGCATTCTAGTGGTTAAAAAAAGAATCTTCCAATCTGAGGAGTAGATATTCCTTGAAGTGCGGGTATTACGGCGAAATGTTTGACAGAAAATTGTTTTTAAAAATATTGACAACACAACGTGATATGAAACATTTCAAAATCTCTTTTTTTATTCTTTCGAAAAGACTTAAACTTGTTTTACTGGCGCCTACTAAGAAATGGGAGTTATATTCAAGAAGAATATGTGATCATGCCATAAAAGAGGTGATCTGCGCTACAAATAAGTACTGAAAGTTGATTAGTTTTCTTGATGCAACTGCCACTCATGGATAGCGGCATTGGGTGACAAAACGGAGCCCTGGGAAATACCAGACTTGAAATAATCCAATATTATTTGTATTGAATTTTGTAGAAGTGAAGTTTTAAATTAAACGAAAAAGAGATTCTCATAATATTTTTTAATAAAAGAGCAAGCGCAATAATATTACTTTCTTCAAAACGATGTAAGGATTTGTTCCACTTTTTGGTGTGATAACCCATGAAATCACCAGTGGACCTATTGCTGCGTAAGACGTACCTACTGCTGGTCATTAAGAAGCTTTTGGTTTTCGAGGTATTTCTGAAGGTGGTTTTGGCCGCCGCTTCGGGGAATTTGTGTGAATTCAGATCTTTTAAGACTCTCAGTATTGTACGGATGCGAAAGATCCATAAAATCATTTAGAATAAAGGCGGAGTCATAACAATCTCCATCAGCGTTGAAGAACTTTCACACGTCTTTAACTTTTTCTTATGCTATTCAACTTTTACAAAGGTTTTGGAGTTTGTGCACATAATTTTTCACCAAGGAATACAAAATTAAATACTTTACTTCATTCAACTCTCAGAAGCTGATTAAGTTTCATAACTCTCTATCATTTCTCCAGTTTTACAGAAATGTATGTAACCAATTCGGAGAATTTTGACATAGGAAATAACTATCGTACTAAACGCCCCTACTATCGTACTAAACGCCCCTACTCATACGTACTAAGTACCCATTGTTTGAAGTTCCGTGCATAATACTGTCGTACAAAACATCTGGGTTCAATCCCTGATATTGCAAAATCCTCTGCTTTCTCAGATTAGATGTTTTGATTCGGTATAGAAACTGTAGGTACCCTACATCCCTACTTAGTAGGTCCTAACTATAGCCTGGTTCTTCACGAGGTATAGTGCCCAAAAAATATATTTATGTACATATTTATTATGACACTTACTTAATTGGTTTTTCCATAGGTAAAATAAATCAATTTATTCTGTCACTGATTTATTTTTGATTTGAGATTGCTACTAAAGTTTTTCTAAATTTTAAATTTTTTGAATACTTTTAAGATTTTAACAAATATTTAAGTTGTTTTTGATAGACAAACCACCTACAAGGGGGGTAAAACCCTCCTTGGATCCGCCATTGCTCGAACTTAAGCTGGAACTCTTGCATCTACTTTTGATTTTTTTCTTTGTTTTCATTCCGATTACTTTATCTACCTTTGGATGCAAATAAATGCATTTTACTCAAGTTTTTCTAACTTGATAAGAAATAAATCAAATGCACTAGAAACTGATAAGGAATTGATATAAAAAAGTACATGGATGTGGTGAAGTCATGATTTCTTGAGTCTTTTTTATCTTTTGTGAGACGATGAAATAGTTTGAAAGAAATTGACAGTACAGGTTAGGTTAGGTTAGGTTATAAGGGGTGTGCACAACATGAAGCTGTTGCGTACACGGGGGCCTGCTGGTCCATTGTGATCCCCTGTAAAGTAAAAGTAAGCATCGATGCTCCTCAATCATTGCCGATTAGCGTAGACTGGCTCGTTAACGAACCAGCCTGTGTTATCTATAAATTTCCTCATGTTTGCCATTGAGACCTGTGGTAGATCATCCAGTTCTCCAACAAACCTGTTTCCGAAATGACGGAGTCGGCTGGTTTGGAGGTTCGGACAGTTGCAGAGCAGGTGTTTGATGGTTTCTATGTCCTCCTCATCCTGACAGCTCCTACAAAAATCGGGTGCAAATGCCCCTATCCTATTAGCCATTACGCCAATGGCGCAATGACCTGTTAGTATACCTATCAAGATTTTAATGTTCTTTTTACTCAGCGATAGAATGTACCGAGTTTCCTTTTCATTTGTGTTAGGCCATAAACTTCTAGAGATTGCGCAATCGTCCCTGGATTTCCAGGAGATATTGATTTTCTCTTTTCTCTCTTCTCAATCGGGACGAGTGGTCCCCTAACTGAATGGTCGCTACTACTTGTGTCTGCTTCTGACCCTTTCCTGGCTAGTTCATCTACTATATCATTCCCTTCTATATTGCTATGTCCGGGAACCCAGCAGAGCTTTACCTGGTTAGTGTGGCAGATTTTGTTTAATTCCTTCCTGCAGTTTAAAACTGCTTTTGATCTTATGGTCTCACTGGCTAAGGCTTTGATAGCAGCTTGGCTGTCCACGAAAAAAGTAATCTCCGAAGAGCTTAGCTTTTCGTAATGTGCCAATTCAGCTGCTTTTCCAATGGCAAAGATCTCGGCCTGAAAGACACTACAGTCAGCCGGGAGTGTAAATGACGCTCTGATGTTGAGAGATTGGCAAAACACTCCAGCACCTGTTCCTGATTCCATTTTTGAACCGTCAGTGTAGAAAGGGATACCCTCTTTTCAGCCTAACTATGTATATTGGGAATCAGCACTTTCTTTCACAATCTGCATAATTTTTCTTTTAATAACATTGTTTTTTTTTTCTTTAGATTTAAATCACTTATCACTTCTATCCTTGTTCGCAGCTCCCTCCTACAAAGATTTTGATTTTTTCCTGGAACTGGATTCCGCCAACGAAGTATTTCAATTCTTGAGAAGCTGGTCTCCTTACTCTTGGCCGGTGCTTTCGTTAATGGCCTGAAGAGCTTTTGATTCTGAAGAGTAACCTGATTCACTCCTCGGTCTTGATTGTGGTGTTACAGCTAGATTATCAAATACTCGTACTGATTCCTAATTCAAGAAATCTTATTTCAACAACCTGCCTAGGGACTTGCATTCACATATCTCTTACCTATATGTATGTACATCTGTAGTTGGTTTCTCAAGATCGCGGCCCACCGATTCCCTTTTTTTGTACTGTACCGAGCATAGATTTGGTCGAACGCAACGTGGTCGATTTATCGGTCATTGACTGGGACGTTTTATGTAGCACCACTTTCTTTTCCTAACCAAACAAAATTTTTGTTAGGCGTGACTAATTGGATTTTTTTTTCTATGTTCTTACCTATGAAATAATTTCCTAGAAGAATGAAAATTTTGGTAGGCGATTTGGGAATGGACAGACCCGACCCCCTCTAATCAGGATGTTGGGAATTCCAATGGTTTTTGTGTACCTGCACTATGGATTCCTAATTTGAGTAAAATTTATTTCGTGAGAGAACTGATTGAACGAGATACTTTTGAAAATGTGTTCTTACCAATGGATTTTCTTTTTCTCTTGTACATAGATAAACCAAGAACCGTATTCTTTTCTTCAATTTTTGGAAATACCGAATGTAGGTTTGCACAATGTTGCCGATATCCTTACAGAAATGGTCCGATCTGTTTAAACCGTGTGATTTTGTGGCTTTCACTTAAACTCTTTTATTTTTTGAAGGACTACTTTGCTGAGCTAAGAACTTTCTCGGTCGACCGATTAAAAAGAAAAGATGGAGAGTTAGGCCTCGGCCACGCAGTAAGCGGCTGAGCGGCAAGCGGCTGAGCGGCAACTCTAAGCGAACGTATGGCCAGGCACTAAGCGGCTGAGCGGCAACTCTTGCGACGTATGGCCAGGCACTGAGCGACTGCTTTTGTGCGATTAGTAGTTAAAATTTTTTTTTTTTTTTTTTTTTTTTTTTTTCCGCAGGAAGGTGAGAAATCTTCAGAGACACTATAAGCCCGATGCTTATAGTAGTGTCAGATTTTTACTGACTAAAACTCACCTCCCTTATCTTCTATATTATTACTACAACTAAGTCCAGCTTAACAAGTAGTTTTAGCGTCATTTTGTTCGCGTTTTGTCAGGAAGCTCCCCAACGAGAGGACCTGAAGATTCCACAAAATTCGAGTGGAGAGATTAATTTGTTTGCGCTAGATCAGAAGGTCTTGTTCGGTGCAGACGCCGAAAAACGAACGCCTCGCTAACAGATTGTTGGATTAAGTTATTACTATGATTTCTAAGTCGTGATCTTAGCTCTGTAGCAAATTTTTTAATTTCGTTTTCTACATATTTTATATTTAAATCTCTATGTAAGTCGCTATTTCTTACATACCATGGAGCATTTACTATTATTTTAAGTACTTTGTTTTGGTATGTTTGCAAAATTTGTATATTTCTTTCGTTGGTACAACCCCAAAGTTGTATACCGTACGTCCAAACTGGTTTCAGTACTTGCTTATAAATAAGAAGCTTGTTATAAACGCTTAGATTGGAATATCTTCCAATAAGCCATGTCAATTCGCGGAGTTTATTTTCGAGTTCATCGCGTTTCTTTTTTACATGAACTTTCCATTTAAGTTTCGCGTCTAGAGTCATGCCTAGATACTTCGCTTCATTAGCGTATGGAATTTGCACAGAATTTATATAAATAGGTAAGTTATATACTTTTTTATACGTAAAATTTGTGTGCGTCGATTTCGTTTCATTAAGAGCAATTCGCCATTTCTTTGTCCAATCTGAAATGCTATTTAATGCCTTTTGAAGCTTAGAGGTTGCCGTTTCTATTGAATCCGATATTGCGAGTACAGCTGTATCATCGGCAAAAGTGCCTAAAGTTGTGCCTTCTGTTTGGGGTATATCTCGGGTATAAAGAACAAACAAAATCGGTCCAAGGACGCTACCCTGGGGAACCCCAGCGTTTATTTCTTTAAACTCCGAATACTCCGTTCCTTGCTTAACTCGAAAGAATCTATTTTCTAGGTACGATTCAAGAATGTTATATATTTGCTCTGGAAAGACTTTTAATTTATATTTTAGCCCGTCATGCCAAACTTTGTCAAAAGCTTGAGAAACGTCAAGAAATGCAGTTGAGCAAATCTTTTTTTCTTCAAATGCTTTTTCAATTTCGTTAGTTATTCGGTAAACCTGATCAATTGTCGAGTGATTATTCCGGAAACCGAATTGGTGGTCGGGAATTAAACGTTTTTCTTCAATAATTGGTAGCATTCGTTTAAGAAGCAATTTTTCAAATATTTTAGATATAATTGGTAAGAGAGAAATTGGTCTATACGATTTTTTCTCATTCGGTGGCTTACCCGGTTTGGGGATCATTATTACTTCGGCGACTTTCCATTGCGTGGGTACGTAAGCAAGTCTTAAAGCAGCGTTAGTGAGCTGTAAGAGCTTAACCATTGCTTTTTTAGGCAACTCTTTGAGGACACGACCGTTAATCAGGTCGTAGCCAGGAGCTTTATTATTTTTCTGCCGTTTTATTTCCTGGACAAGTTCAGTCAAAGTAATATTCCTGATAGAAAAATTGTCCGGCGCTGGTTGGAGCTCTCCGTCATTAGTCAGAAGCTCTTGACCATCGAAAGGTTTGAACGTTTCCTCAAGGTGCTTAGCAAATAAATCCGCCTTTTCCTTATCAGTTTTTGCCCATTCAGAATTATTTTTTCGAATAGGTGCCGACATTATTTGAGGCTTTTTAATACCTTTTATCGTCTTCCAAAGAGAATAATTCGTTTTTTTGTCTGCTGTTAGGCTTTCAAGATAGGCAGAATTCTCGCTGTTTTTAAAATCTCGTAACAAATTTTTAATCTTGTTTGATAAAAAGTTGACGACACTTTTATGCTGAGGAGCACGTGATTGCTGCCATACTTTTCGAGCTTTTCGTTTTTCGCGTATCAATTCTTTTATATCTTCGGGAATTTTTTCTTCGTATTGCCTTGACTTTTTACTACAGATCGAAATATTATTCCAAGCTGCTTCTTGAACAATATTTATAAATTTTTCTGTTTCATCTTCTAACTCAAACGGAGTTTGCAAAGAGACGTTCAGTATAATTCTATTTTCGCAATCTTCTTTGAATTTATCCCAATTTGTGTTATTATTTGTTAAAATTAGGGGCTTTTCTTTTTCGATTACGTTACTGTTTATTGTTAAGATAACGGCCGAGTGATCCGTAGAAAAATCGAAGTTATCATCTACTGTCATATATTTTCTGTTCATTCCTCTTGCGATGAAAAAGTCAACAAGATCGGGTGTTTTCGCTGTATCGGTTGGCCAATACGTTGGTTTTCCTGATGAGAAAAATTCAACGTTACATTCAATACCCGCTTTGTAGAGTTGTCTACCCTTCGTCGAAATGCAACGTGATCCCCAAAATGAATGTTTCGAATTGAAGTCGCCGCCAATAATAAATTTTGGACCTAAAGCGTTGAAAAGATCTTTAAAATCGTTTTTGTCTATCTTGGACCGAGGAGGACAGTAAATAGACGCAATATTAAAAAATACGTGTCTAACTTTTATGCTAACGGAAGTAACTTGCATTGTATCGAGCTCGATATTTATCTCAAACGAATGATTGATATTTTCTCTGATAAATACGGAAGAACCACCCCTTGCTCTTTCGGATGGATGGCATGCGTGGTAAGCCGAATAACCTTTAATACTTAAATTTGAGTCTTTTTTCAAATGAGTTTCAGAGATCAAACAAATATCTATTCTTTCGTTAAGTAGAACCGTTTCTAGTTCTTCGATTTTTGCGGTAAGTCCGTTCGCGTTCCATGTTATTATTTTGAGTTGTTGGGACAACTGATCCATGTTTACGGTAAATTTGGTGTTTTAAGAGCCGCCGACTCAAATTTGTCCAATTTCTCAAGAATAATTGTGTTAATTCTCCCTTGTTCTTCTAATCGTTCAAGTATAAGGGAAAATACATTTTGAACGGAGTCAGGTTTAATAGTTTTAGGTTTTTCGGGCGCCGTGACTTGAGCGTACGTGTTCGTCTTTTTTGTTTTTATGTTTTCTGAGGGTAAAACGTTTTCATTATTTTTTCCGTCCGTTTTACTCGACGCTTGAGTATTAGTCTTGGTTTTTAATTTTAATTCTTTGTTTTGCTTTGAGGTATTTTTTTTAGTTTTCTTACTAAATTCTTCGCGCCTCTTTAACATTTCCTTTGCGACCTCACAGCCACGGTAATTTGCTGGATGATTACCTTTGCAATTCGCGCATGTAGCCGGAGTTTCTTTTTTAAGACGGCATACATCAGTCATGTGCTTTCCCGCGCATTTAACGCAAACGGGGTCCTTCTGACAATAAGCTGCTGTATGGTTAAAACCTTGACATCGCTTGCACTGAGGAATAAGGCGTTTGTTCTTTCTTAGTGGTTCGATTTTTACAACAATATTCATTATAGTTTTAATATTATAAACATTGTCTACATTTTCATTTTTATCGAAACTTAGAATAAAAAGCGGAAGAGCGCGTTTTATATAAGCGGTTTCGATTCCTTTTTCTCGCTTCAAAAGATTTGTTGCGTCAAGAATCTTAAATCCTTTGGTTTTTAAGTCCGAAAGGATGTCTTCTTTTGAACAAGAGGGATGAAGTCCTCTAGCAACTACACGTAGAGGTCTTTCTTCTTTAATTGAATAACTATACCATTCAATTTTTTCATCGCTGAGTTTTTTCGACAGTTTTCTATAAGAATCTGAATCATTTACGTTAATTTTCCACGTATTATTGTGAGTGGATGTAGCTTTGAAATTCTTTTGCGCCGTTTCTTTTAGAATAGGAAGAATTTTGTTATAATCCGCTTGACCAACGATGTTTATCGGTGGAGGAAGTTTCTTATTCGCAGAAAACTGATCTTTCCGTGTAATTTTATTTGGTTTTAGCTGATTTTGAAACTTAGGCGAATTTTCAGCCTTCCGTTTTTTACTAGGTCTACTTTTTTCAGTTTCCCGAGCAAGTTCATCTTCATCAGTTTCATATTCGTGCCGATCTCGATGTTGTGGACTTAGAGTATTTACTTTCATGTTTTCAGAAGTTTTTAACATCTTGTTCTCTTCACGAAGACTTTCGACTTCTTTTTTAAGCTCTTCGTAGAGTCTTATCATTTCGTTCAGCTTCTTTTGCAGTTCACAATTGTCCTGCTCAAAACTGTTTGTTTTCGGTGAGTCGCTTTTAGTGCCTTTTGGCACAACCGGTGGACTCTTTCTGCCGGTAACTCTCGGTACAGATGGAGGTGATCGAGGGACCTTATGCGCTTTCGCGAAAGGATTTATCAAATGCAATAAATGGCTCTCCCCAGAATCCGTAGAGCCTGCCTCCGAAGAGGATGGATTTGCCAGAGAAACTGGCTTTCCACCTGGGGTAATTAATCTATTTGTTTTTTCCATTGCATATTTTGTATACTTATGTAGTTCTCAGTATACGGAGATTGGATTTTAGTCGACTTTTACGACAAGCATACCTTACTTCGGGTAAATTCTTAACCCCTACCCGAAGGGTAGTAGTTAAAATGCCGTTGTCAAGAACAGTTCGCCGTATTTTACTGTCGGAAAATCGTTTGTTTGTGTACAAATTACTTAAACGTATACAAAAAAGAAGACGATTTGGTGTTCATCCGATTAACCAATTAAGATCGGAGTTTGGAGAATTTAATCATTTATTTTTGAATCTACGAAAACTTCCAGATAGATTCTGGCAATATCTACGTAGGTCTATCAAATCTTTTGATTTGCTGCTTGAAAAAGTGCGTCCTAGATTAATAAAACAAAGAATTGCTATTGCTCCAGAGCAGAGATTAGTTTTAACTTTAAGGTATGTATATTTATTATTTCAAATTTGTTCATTAGTTTTAAGTTTTTCCAAAATAATCTTTTGGATGTCTCCCCTTACTTCCAGTTTGTCCAATAATGGAATTTTTTTCATAAATGGCAATAAACTTTTAAAAAATTGTAAATCGTCACAGTCTTCCTCCTTTTCCATTTCTGTTTTCAACAACTTAAGCCTTTCCCTTTCCAAATTTAAAAATTCGGAATCCACATCCATGGCTGAGCTCTTCCTTTTTTTTGGCTAATGTGGCGGATGGGCGTGGGCTATCGTGTTGTGTTTTTAGTACTTCCTCTTCATCGCCCAGCAAATCAACCAATACAGCAGTGAGGTTAAGGTCATCAGCAGCATCCACAGGTCCCGACAAATTTCCCTCAGTTTGATCCGGCACAATGGTATCTTTAATGAATGCCATGGATTCGAAGAATGGCCATTTTATTTTAATGGAAGTTGCTTCAGATCCAGATAATAGTCTTGGTATTTTTTGGAGGTTTTTGCGATACGTGTCTTTAACGTTCATCCACTTGTTTTTTTGCGTCCACTCCTAAAAAAAACGATATTTTTTATATTATTTTTATATTTATATATTATATAATATTTTCAGGTTTCTTGCTACTGGCCATTCTTTTAGGGATTTGGAATTTGCTTTTCGTATGGGCAGAAGCACAGTCAGTGCAATCGTTTCGGAGACTTGTTAATGAATATATGCCTGCTCCAACAACAGATCATCTTAAAACAGTGATCAACGATTACTATACGCGTTGGAAGTTCCCTAACTGTTTTGGCAGTATTGATGGCAAACATTGTCAAATTAAATGTCCAGCAAGCTCTGGATCACATTATTTCAATTATATGCATTATTTCTCCATTCTACTGCAAGCTGTAGCTGATGCTGACAAAAAGTTTCTCACAATAGAAGTTGGTGGAAGAGGAAAACAAAGTGATGGCGGAACTTTTGCAGGTTCCAAATTATTTACGTTGCTTGAAACTGAGAAGTTCAATGTGCCTCCTCCACAAGCACTGCCCGAATCAAATATTGTACTACCGAATTTTTTGATAGGTGATGAAGCTTATCCTTTGAAACCTTATTTGTTAAGACCGTACCCACGGAGGGATTTAAATGCACGAAATGAACATTTTAACGATCGACTTTCAACGGCAAGAAAATGTATAGAATGTGCATTTGGAATAATGGGGTCAAAATGGCGCTTTTTGCAAAAAAAAACATTGAAACGAAACCGAGAACGGCGATAAATTTGATAAAATGTGCTTGCATACTGCACAATTTTGTGAGAGAGTGCGATTGAGACAGTGATTTGGACTATATACAAGTAACATCAGCAATGCCAAACGACGCAGTACGAACTGGCAACGCAGCAGCAGCAGATTACCGTTTTAATAGAAGTACCCATACAGCTCTGGATGTTCGAAGTAAAATAACGGAGTATTTTTTTGATTTTGCACACTAAACCACAGGTGTTAACTTGCTTTGCACTAAACTATGTATCACATAAACTTTAAATAAAAACTTACCACTTAAACCACAAATTTCACCAACTTCCTTCCATAATTTGTCAGTAATATTTTTATTTTTAAAATTGGCATTTCTATCTTGCCATAAGTCTGTTCGAGATTGCACACATGAAATTAACAACTCAATGTTTACTTCCGCCATCTTAACTTCTTTCCGCTCAGAACATTACTGAAAATTAAAACAGGTTTGGTTGCTGAGCGGCGCCGCTTAGCCGCTCAGAATTTTGTTTCGCCGCTCGCTCATTGCGTGGCCGCTTCTATGTGATTTCATATGTTTTATATTTTTTTTTTCCGCTCAGCCTCTCAGCCGCTTACTGCGTGGCCGCGGCCTAGGCGCCAGTTATAGCTATCATTGAAATGGATCCGGAAAAATTTTTGAATCGATATTTGACGGTGTTTCCCTTTGATTAGAAATGAAAATTATATACCGATCGATCGGAAATCACACAAAGAATTTTTTTTTGAGAAAAAAAAGTTTAGTTGCACATTTATTTTTCTCTAAAAATGTATTTTTCTATTTTCCGGACGGAAATTCATTTTCCTGAACAGCTGATACTTTTATGTTCAAAATTGAAACGAATCGTTCCACTGATTTGTGTTCCAATTTCACACAATTCCAATGACAGATTTCTGTCAGTAAAATTTTTTCGGTGGCTTTCAATCAGGACAAATTTTTCAATGACAGAAATTTTTAATGATAGCTATAAACGACCTGTCGAAAAAATTCCAATGATTGTTTTCAATGATGAAAACCAATGATAGCTATAACTGGCGCCTTAAAAACTGCGCCACGAGGATACCAACTTAACTTTTTGTGAAACGCATGGAGTGAAGAGAATAGGAAATGTCAATCGGTACGGGACGGCTCGAAACATTGTGGTCCCGATCGTACCTCTCACTTTAATCGAGACTCGCTAACACATTTTAAGGTGAAGGTGCAAGTGTTTAGTTTAAGCTTCATGCACAAAAGTGCATGTCCGATTGCATTGCTTCTGCCAAAGATAATTTAATTTTTCTCCTTTCTATAATTATCTAAATATATGTATGGATATATTTAATAATCGTCGTTTGGGAATATTCGTATGTTATGTCTCTAAGAACAAGTTTTTTTTTCTGTTATGCGAATAAAAACTAACTAATTAATAAACTACTTCGATAGTTTGTTTTATATCAATAAGTTGAAGATGGTGATGGATGATGGTATCGAGGTTAAACTCAACGCTTCTTATAGGGTTTATTTCTATGGATACCTTAAATCTCATGAATGTTGTTAGTTAATACCTTGGGTCGTTCCCTACAAGATTTTCACAAAAATCAGACTAACATTTAGGTTTCGAAGTTCAAAATTATTGTAAAATAAAGTTTTCAATGGATAATTTTAATATTTCACTGAAAAAAACAAACAAATTTAAAATCAATTTTTATATGGTAAATCAGCGGTTCTGTCAGATATTTATGCATATGCCACAAATTCTCGGACAACTTTGGATCTTTTTTTTGACATCACAGGTGTTCTCTTACACGTAAAACACCAACAAAAAGGTATCCAGATATACTATATGCCTGAGATTGAGATTGAACAGTGCTAATGAATGCGCCCACTAACAAAATACAAAAGGTGCGTTCTTTTTCTAAAGCCTTTTTGTTGTAATCAAAAGTGTCACTTTTTCTCTTTGCGTCCGTTGGCCATTTTCAAGACCTTTTTCATTTGATATGAATTTTAGTAAGATCCCGTATCTTTAACTAAAACCACCTTGATATTAAGGGACCTGCAATTAATGTACTTTCTTCTTTCGTGGATCCGTTGGTCATTCTGTAGACCTTCATTTTGGTATGGTTATTGGTTGGATACAGCCCTCCGTTTTGCCACAACAACTCTGTATCTTTAACTAAGGCCACTTTGCAGTTCAGGGATCTGTAAATAGTGCAGTTTTGCTTAGTACATCCATTGTCCAAATTTAATAACTTCATTTTGGTATACATTTTAGTCAAAAAAGCCCTCGTTTGGCCACAATAGGTCCAACACTGTATCTTTTGCTAAAACCACTTCGCAGTTCAGGAAATGCAGATAATGCACTTTTTCTCTGTGCATCTGTTGGCCATAGTTAAGACCTCCATTTTGGTATGGCTATTGGTTAGGTTCAACCCTCCGTTTGGACACAATAGCTCTAAAACTGTATCCGTAACTAAAACCACTTTGCAGTTAAGGGATCTGCAGATAATGCACTTTTTCTCAGTGCATCTGGTGGCCATAGTTAAGACCTTCATTTTGGTATGGCTATTGGTAAGATACAACTCTCCTTTGGCCACAATTACGTTAAAACTGTATCCTTAACTAAAACCACTTTGCGGTTGAGGGGTCTGCAGATAATGCACTTTTTCTCAGTGCATCTGGTGGCCATAGTTAAGACCTCCATTTTGGTATGGCTATTGGTTAGATACAACCCTCCGTTTGGATACAATAGCTCTAAAACTGTATCCTTAACTAAAACCACTTTGCAGTTAAGGGATCTGCAGATAATGCACTTTTTCTCAGTGCATCTGTTGGCCATAGTTAAGACCTCCGCTTTGGTATGGCTATTGGTTAGGTTCAACCCTCCGTTTGGACACAATAGCTCTAAAACTGTATCCGTAACTAAAACCACTTTGCAGTTAAGGGATCTGCAGATAATGCACATTTTCTCAGTGCATCTGATGGCCATAGTTAAGACCTCCACTTTGGTATTGCTATTGGATAGATACAACCCTCCGTTTGACACAATAACGTTAAAACTGTATCCTTAACTAAAACCACTTTGCAGTTTAGGGATCTGCAGATAATGCACATTTTCTCAGTGCATCTGATGGCCATAGTTAAGACCTCCACTTTGGTATTGCTATTGGATAGATACAACCCTCCGTGTGGACACAATAACGTTAAAACTGCATCCTTAACTAAAACCACTTTGCAGTTTAGGGATCTGCAGATAATGCACTTTTTCTCAGTGCATCTGGTGGCCGTAGTTAAGACCTCCATTTTGGTATGGCTATTGGTTAGGTTCAACCCTCCGTTTGGACACAATAGCTCTAAAACTGTATCCTTAACTAAAACCACTTTGCAGTTAAGGGATCTGCAGATAATGCACTTTTTCGCAGTGCATCTGGTGGCCATAGTTAAGACCTCCATTTTGGTATGGCTATTGGATAGATACAACCCTCCGTGTGGACACAATAACGTTAAAACTGCATCCTTAACTAAAACCACTTTGCAGTTAAGAGATCTGCAGATAATGCACTTTTTCGCAGTGCATCTGGTGGCCATAGTTAAGACCTCCATTTTGGTATGGCTATTGGATAGATACAACCCTCCGTGTGGACACAATAACGTTAAAACTGCATCCTTAACTAAAACCACTTTGCAGTTTAGGGATCTGCAGATAATGCACTTTTTCTCGTGCATCTGGTGGCCGTAGTTTAGACCTTCATTTTGGTATGGCTATTGGTTAGATACAACCCTACGTTTGGACACAATAGCTCTAAAACTGTATCCTTAACTAAAACCACTTTGCAGTTAAGGGATCTGCAGAGAATGCACTTTTTCTCAATGCATCTGGTGGCCATAGTTAAGACCTCCATTTTGGTATGGCTATTGGTTAGATACAACCCTCTGTTTGGACACAATAGCTCTAAAACTGTATCCTTAACTAAAACTACTTTGCAGTTAAGGGATCTGCAGATAAAGAACTTTTTCTCAGTGCATCTGGTGGCCATAGTTAAGACCTTCATTTTGGTATGGCTATTGGTTAGGTACAACCCTCCGTTTGGACACTGAATCGTTTCTAAAAACACACTTTGCAATTAGTTCACTGTAGTTTTACCTTTGGAGTGGAAATGTGGTAAGGCAGGCTTGGACAAGAATATTTTAGTATAAATAGAGGAGCCTTTCAATCAAAAAATCAGTTCGAAAGAATTTCTGGAGAATACGGAAGAAGAAAAATGAATTGTTTGAGATTTTGTGTGTATTTAGTGGTGAAAAAAATAGTGAAAAATGTGAGAAATATTTATTATTATATTTTAGACGTTGGTTAATTATAATTTAATGTTAAAAATTATTTTTGTTGGTAGATTGATTTGGTACTTAGTCAAGAAGAAAAAATAAAGAGAAGAGAAGAAGAAGATGAAAAAAGATTGCGAAGGAAAAGTTTAAATGAAGAATTCTGGAAAAGCCTGGTGAAAGTGCAACGTATTGTGAGTATTTGAATTATTTAAATATATAATTTTACTAATTTTACTTATTTTCGATGCAGCAACTTATTAAAATTCGTGAAAAACATTGGAAGGAGAAACCAAAGATATGTTCGGACTCCGACTCCAAGGATAAGGAATACGATGTGGGTTTACTATATTTTTCCAGCTTCTTCAGATAGTGGTACGTACATTTTTTTCTATTTATTCTGATAATTTAGTTAATATTTAATTTTTTTAATTTGATTAGTTCACATACGAAAGATTATACTTCTGAATACTGAGCACCGAAATGAAATTGTTTTCGACTCGGTAATAATTTTGTTAAAGTTTTCAGAAATATAAACTACCGTATGTATTGAACACTCTTTGATTTAAACTTATTTTCCTTCGTTTAATTGTATAATATTTTATATTTGATATTATTTCTTTTTTATATTTTATTGCACATTATTATTTTATATTGTAATATTTTTATTTCACAATTTTTCACAAATAAATATAATTCGTGTTCGTTTTCTGAACTACAACAAAAACACATGACTTTTTTTTTCTGAAATGAAGATGGAGATGGAAGATGGAAGATCGAGTCCGATTGATTGGGTTGGTATCTTATTTTTATGTTTTGAGTTTAGATTCTAGGCAGATCTCAAGTCGATATTTGACATTATTTAAGTCGTTGTTGTCTGAAATCAATAGGGAACTATTACTAGTGTAAATCAATTGTATGCGGTGGTTTCGAATGTTGGTGCTTTAAATGTTGCCGCAGCCCAAGTCGTTGCTGGTGTCGGTGTTGCTGATGGTGATAATGTTGCAGACAATGTGAATGTTGCTGATGGTGTTTTTGATGCGAACGAGAGTTTAAATTTTTTGTAGTAATCTCTCTCTATTCAATTTTCTGTTTTTATTATTATGATGAATCTAAATTTGTTTATTTGCGTGTAGCCTACAATTATATGAATCTTGATTAACTTATTATTTTTCTGTCTCATTTTCATTAAATTCATTTATTTATTATTTATTTTATTTATTTATAATTTTATTCTTCATTAGTGAGTTTCTTTTTCTAATAGTTGGTGGGTTTTCAGTCTCTTTTTTTTTCTTTTTTTTTTTCTCTTCTTTCGTCTTTAATGTTATATTCTTCTCCGGATATTGTGAGATCGGTGTGCAATGTACTGTGTAACGTGAGTAAAGGTTTAAATGTCTGTCACTTAAATGTGGGAAGCATTCGCTCTAAATACACTATCCTCCTTCAAATGTTATGTAATTCGAATATGGATATCTTAATGATTTCTGAATCATGGCTGAATGAAAGTATTTCTTCAAATTTGCTGTGTTTTCCTGGTTATGAATTATACAGAAATGATCGTTGTACTCGAGGGGGTGGTGTCTGTATGTATGTGAGAAATCATATTCCTGCAAAAGTTATATATGCTTCTACTGGCTGTATCGAATTCTTGTGCGTAGAAATAAAAAATAATCATAGTGAAAAATGTCTTCTAGTGGTGGTGTACTCACCACCTGGTTTGTTTAAAGAGAATAATTTGTATGAATTTGAAAGCACTCTTTTTCTTTTAAACACTAAGTATTCAGATGTGCTTATTGCTGGAGATTTCAACGTTAACTTACTAGTGAGCAACGTAAATTCCCGTCTATTTCATTACTTTTGTAATAAATTAAGTTTGTTCATTATTAATAAACAGTGGCCAACTTGCTTTCAGTCTTTAACCAATCCTTCACTCATTGACATTTTCTTAACAACTTCACTCCCAAAAATTTTGCGCAATGACCAGATAAGATTGACATCTGAATTTATACATGAATTGATTTTCTGTTCTTTTCAGTTTAATGTTCAAAGTGCTAATTCTGTAGAGACTTTTAATTTTCGATCTTATCGCAATTTTAATTCTGATGAAATTGTAAGCCGCACTCGAACTGATTTTTGGAATGAAATTTATTACACTAATGATGTAAGCACTAAGGTCTTAATTTTTAATAGGCTCCTGGAAAACTTATTTAATGAATTTGTTCCCTTAGTTACAAAACGAGTTAAAAAACCTGCATCAAGTTCTTGTCCATGGTATAGTAATGATATAGAAATTCAAATTAGAGATAGAGAACGTTTCTTCAGAAAGTTCAAACGTAATCCTACGGTTTATAACAGAAATCAGTATATTTTTGCAAGAAATAAAGTCACTTCTCTCATTCGTTCATGTAAAAAAGATTATTTTTCTGCTAAGCTTAACATATCCTTGGGCTCTAAGGTTCTTTGGAAAAATCTTAAAAAAATTGGTATCTACTCTAACAAATCGTCATCTGGATGTTCATTGGATCCTGAGCAGATGAGGGCAGTTTATGCGTCACCCCTGAATAGCTCTAGGTCGGATATAGTTGTTCCGGATAATAATGTTGAACTGTTTTCATTTAACTGCGTCGATGAGTATGAAATCGTAAATGCTATTCGAACTGTAAAATCAAATGCAATCGGATCTGACAACATCTCGCCAAAGTTCATTAGATTAATTGTACCAGCCATTTTGCAACCCTTAAAACATATTTTAAATATTTGTTTCTACAGTTGTAAATTTCCTGAGCCATGGAAGTGCGGTGTAATAGTTCCAATTCCAAAAAGCTGCAAGTCACTAGAGCCGTCTGAATTTAGACCTATTAGTTTGTTGCCATTCTTTAGTAAGGTTTTTGAACGGCTTTTGGCTAATCAAATGATTAGCTATATTCAAATCAATCAAAAACTCTCGAAGTGGCAGTCTGGTTTTCGGTCTAAACATAGCTGTGAATCTGCTGTCATTAAGGTAACTACTGACTTTCGATTCGCCCTTGATAAAGATCATCTTGGAATCATGGTACTGCTAGATCTTTCCAAAGCTTTTGACTGTGTAGACCATCAAATTCTAATATCAAAGCTAAGTGATAAGTTTAATTTTTCTACATCGTCACTTAAGCTTTTGAAAGACTACCTTTGTAACAGAAGTCAAATAATAAGAACCGAGCAAGGAACTTCAGCTCCTTTTATTGCTCACTGTGGTGTTCCCCAAGGCTCTGTCCTCGGACCACTTCTATTTTCACTGTTTATCAATGATCTACCAAATGTTATTAAAAATTGCTCAATTCACTTGTATGCAGACGATGTTTTGATGTATATATTTTGCAAACTAGGTATGATGGAAGATGCTGTAGCGCGAATAAATGAGGATTTAGTTCATGTTCAGGAATGGGTTCAGACGAATATGTTACGTCTTAATCCTTCGAAGACGTTGAGTATGGTGTGTTCAAAAAATGATGTTGTTCTTGAAGATGTCCCTAAAGTTATTTTGAATTCCCGAACAGTTGAGTTTGTCGATAAAGTAAAGTACTTAGGCTATCAAATTAACAATAAACTCACTTGCTGCGATGCCATCTCGGATGCTGTAAGACGTATTTACTTTGGTCTACGCTCTCTAAGGACCTCGTCACAATTTCTGAATGAAGATATCAAAAAACATTTAGTCAAAAGCTTGCTTCTTCCTTTCTTTGCTTTTAATTGCTCTGTATACCCTTGTCTTGACTTTGAGTGTAAACGAAAACTTAACGTAGCATTTAATGATTGCTTGCGTTTCATATACAATATACCTAGGTGTGAAAGTGTGTCTAGTGTTCAGTCTACGTTATTGGGGATAAGTTTGAATAATCATTTATTGTTTCGTAATATATTACTTTTGCATAACATTATTAATGGAAGATCTCCAGGGTATTTAGGGGAAATGCTTCAATTCGCTCAATCCCATAGAGGGTTACGACTTATTTTGCCACGTTTTCTTCATTGCATTGCTGATCGATCTCACCTCGTCTTTTCAATAAGGATTTGGAATAGCCTTCCCTTTGAACTTCAAAGAATCACTTCACCAACCATTTTTAAGAAAAAGTTACTTGCTTATATTGTGACAAATATCAATTAATCGTCTTCTACTATTAATGTTATACCCACTCATTTGTTATTTATTAATTTATTGTATCAATGTAATCCATTTATTATCATACTTCTTTCTATTATATTCTTTTTTTTTTTCATTATATTACTATTATTTATAACTAATTATGTAATGTATCTTGTCAAATGTATAATTAACTTGTTGAATATTTAGATGCAATTAAAAGATCCTGTAATCTTGATGTATCATGTAAATGCTTATAAATACAAATACAAATACAAATACAAATACAAACTTTTGCTAATTTTTGGAAGCTTCTCATTCATCCTTTCGTTAAACGGTAAGTATCCTTATTACAAACAGATGATACGCTATGGAAAGGATTGACATATGAAAAAAAGGAGCAACACCATCTGTTAATTTGTTGAGAATTGTTTTAATATTTTATTTTTATCTATCCTAAAACATTTATTCTAAATAGATCTCTAATTTCCAGCCTAAAGTCTCTGGTAGCTAGTGCTGTTAATTGCTTATATTATAATGTAAATTTATTTTATATTTTAATCATACTTATAATATTATAAATGCGAATGTAAGTTTGTTTGTTACGCTTTGACGCAAAAACTACTTAACCGATCATCATGAAACTTTGCACATACACTCTTGAAGGTATTAGAAGTAACATAGGATACTTTTTATTAAAAAAAATAAAAAAAAAATTACGAAAAATAAGAAAATTGTTTGTCTAAATAATAAATATCGTTAAATTTAGCTACTTCAACGCCATCTAGCATCATCTAGCATCATAGTAATGAAGGGTTGAACCCTGAATGCTGTTATACAAACCCACTGTATTACCGACGGTGACGACAATATCTAATTCAATATCTAATTCAATTGAATATAGTTTCAACTGTTTCTAATTTTTCTATATTTATTGTTATTTTCTTCTGTCGTTACATGCAGTATAATACTATTCACATTTTTGAGGTTATCCGTAATTTTTGTGGTTAGCTGTTACTTTATTATTTTAGATCTTACTCGCTGATGTTAATTCTTACTCTGCTTTTATTTGAAAAAATGCCAAAATTGTTTGTCAAAATATCGTCATGTGGATCTCATTGCTAATGTTTTTCCGGAATTGCAACAAAATTTGTGTAGTGATCAGTGGTTGTGTGCCAGAGCAATATTAGCACCAAGAAATGAAATTGTAAATAGGATCAACACTGACATTTTAAACGAGGTTCAAGGAGAAATGAAGGAATATTTGTCAATGGATACAATTATGGATACGGAACTAAGTTTTTCATATCCTGTGGAGTTTTTAAATTCACTTGAACTATCGGGTGTACCGTCACATAAACTTCAATTGAAACTAAATGTCCCAGTAATGCTTATGCGAAATCTAGATGCTCCTCGGCTATGTAATGGAACAAAGCTTCGGATAACAAAATTGGGACAGAACATACTTGGTGCTACTATTTTAACAGGTGTCGGTAAGGGAAATAGTGTTATAATACCTCGGATACCAATTATTCCCACTGACCTTCCATTCCAATTTAAAAGGGTTCAGTTTCCCGTCAAGCTTAGCTTTGCTGTTACTATAAACAAGGCACAAGGACAAACATTACAGGTAGCAGGAGTGCATTTAGAAAACCCATGCTTCTCTCATGGTCAACTTTATGTAGCCTGTTCACGTGTATCTAATGCCCGGAATTTACACATATTTGCACCCGACGGGAAAACTTATAACATTGTCTATAAAAATATCTTAAATTAATACTTTGTATTTTATTTTTTTAAATTGTTAGAATTCAGAATTATTTATTTTTGTTACGGTGAAATATATTTTAACATTTGTTGTTGCATTTCAATAAGCATATATTAAGGTGTTGAAACTTCATTGTCTGTAGTAATTTTTAAAAATTGTTGATCTCAGCTCAGCCAAGCAATAAAATTTAGTTTAGTATATTGACTCATTTCTATTATTATACCCTTACCCTTTATCTCTCATACTTATTTAATTTCTCCACTGCGGGCGAAGCCGCGGGTAAAAAGCTAGTAAATAATAATATTTTATTTTTAATTATAATCTATGTACTTCATAGTCATGGCATCACGTCACTCGGCATTATCGCTGGCAACCTTCTCAATCCCCGTCAGTATTTCTTCTTGCAATGCTTGCAAATCGACATCATCCATAATTTTCATGTCTATCTCCTTTTCAATTAACACTCCTCCTGACAGCTTCGATAGTGTTGATTGCTTCCGTTTGCCAGCGTCTTTGCGCTTTGAGCGTGGCTTCTTCGTCGTCTTTGGGTTTCTTATTGGTATTTTTTGATGTATTACTTTTATGTGGTTCTCGAGAGCTCTCTTATCCGAGAGTGTTGCTTCGCAGTCTTCAAAAGTACATGGAATCTTTTTCCCTTCGTGAGTTGTTCGTATATGTTGTAATAGATTCCTTTTGTAGGTATAAAAACGTGTACAGCCTTCGTACGTACATTTAAATACAGGCAGTTCTTGTGTTCTTCTAAGTAAAATTTGCTCTTGAATTCCTTTGAACATTGTTCACACTTATAGAGCATTGGGTGGTTCAATTCCTTGCGATGTGCCAACAATCCGGACCACTTTTCAAAGGTTGCTTCACACCGATCGCATCTGTGGGTTTTGGTGCACACATGGCGTGTTAAAAAGTATTCCTGGACAAATCCTTTAGAACATTTCGAGCAACTAAAAAGACAAAAATTAATTTTTGTTTGATATTTTTGATTTTAATTTTCGAATTTTAATTTGTATCTTTTTTTTCAATCGTTTAGGTAGGAAATTAAATTTGCGTTTGGGAATTTTTTACCATCGTATTTTGTGGGGTTATTTAGACCCTAAACATGGAAAGGATTTAAGAGGAGATATGGATGCACATTGGTCTTAATGTTTTAAATATAAAAATAGAAGGGAAAAACAGAGTTGAGTAAAGCTTTCCAAAGTTTAAAAAAAAAATCTTCCAAGGGAAAATTGATGAGTATTCCTTGAAGTGCGAGTATTATGACGAAATATTTGACAGTACTTTGTTTTAAAAAATATTTGCTATACAACGAGATATAAAACATTTCAGCGTTGTAAAAGTTTCGGTTTTTATTCTTTCGAAAAGACTTAAACTTGTTTTTCTGGCGCCTGCTAAGAAAGGGGATTTATACTCAAGGAGAATAAAGACTTTATAAATGACAGTTAGATCAGAAGAAGAATATGTGATCATGCCATAAGAGGTGAGATGCGCTACAAATAAGTACTGAAAGCGGCATTCGTTGACAAAACGGAGCCTTGGGAAACACCAGACTTGAAAAAATCCAATATTAATTGTATTGAATTTTGTAGAAGTGTAGTTTTTAATTGAAAGAAAACAGATTCATCATAACCAAAAGAATAATTTTTTTAATAAAAGAGCAAGTGTAAGGATTTATTCCACTTTTTGGTGTGATAAACCATGAAATCACCAGTGGACCTATTGCTGTGTAAGACGTACCTACTGCTGGTCATTAAGAAGCTTTTGGCTTTCGAGATATTTCTGAAGGTGGTTTTTGGCCGCCTCTTCGGGAAAATAGTGGGTAGATTATCCAGGCCAGGGGATTTATGTGAATTCAGATCTTTTAAGACTCTCAATATTGTACGGATGCGAAAGACCCATTAAATCATTTAGAATAAAGGCGGAGTCATAACAATCTCCGTCAGCGTTGAAGAACTTTCACACGTCTTTAACTTTTTCTTATGCTATTCAACTTTTACAAAGGTTTTGGAGTTTGTGCACATAATTTTTCACTAAGGAATACAAAATTAAATACTTTACTTTGTTCAACTCTCAGAAGCTGATTAAGTTCCACAACTCTCTATCATTTCTCCATGTCCAGTTTTACAGAAATGTATGTAACCAATTCGAAGAATTTTGACATAGGAAATAATTATCGTACTAAACGCCCCATTAGTTTTATCTCTACTCATACGTACTAAGTACCCATTGTTTGAAGTTCCGTAAGTTCCGTGCATAGGACTGTCGTACAAAACATCTGGGTTCAATCCCTGATATTGCAAAATCCTCTGATATACTCACGTATAATGTAAACTCATTATACAGCCTTGATAAGAGGACGTCATTCAACATGTTCATGAAAAACAACAAACAGGACATCGCTCTTATAAGTGAAACAAATGTTACCCGAAAGAACAATATTAACATCGTAGGATATAAGACCTTCCGACAGGACAAAGGTCAGCACGGAAGAGGCACAGCCATCTACTTGAGGGGAAAGATCTCTTTCAGCACCA
This sequence comes from Eupeodes latifasciatus, assembly GCA_920104205.1. Classification (NCBI taxonomy): domain Eukaryota; kingdom Metazoa; phylum Arthropoda; class Insecta; order Diptera; family Syrphidae; genus Eupeodes; species Eupeodes latifasciatus. The sequence continues at coordinate 9,974,139 of OV049926.1, forward strand.
GCGAAATTATTATCCCAGGCCTTCAAACAAGCGAAGCTACAGCGGTCCAGATAGATCTAGGACAAGGAGAAAAGTTGACAGTAATCGGCGTTTACTTCAAATGCGGTTCCTATAAAGTAAACATCCATGGCGACCTCAACATACTCAACAGTGTCTTAAAACAAACAACTTACGGTCTAATGCAAGACACCACAGGTGGCAGGATACCGCTATCAGTGCTGAAGGCAAATTCATCGTCGACTGGTTGGACCTTCACAGCGATGAACATTCTCTGGTTGTAGTGTCGCAACCAAAGCCAACCTTTCCAAGAACTCCATCAACTTTAGATTTTTTCCTATCAACTTCTAATTTCATTTATATTCTTCCAGAAATCAGCAACTTCACCTGTTCAACGGTGCCCAGCGACTCTGACCACGAAGCAGTTCTGCTTTCGATAAAACTCAATCAGCCAGCCATCCTAACTGCGAGACCCCAAGCAGACTACATAAATTATAAAAAACTCAACGTCGAGAGATTGCAGAGGCATATCGAGCAACACTTGGTACTTCCTCCTGCCAACAGAAACCTCCAGAATAATGAAATCGATGGTGCCATCGAAATTCTGGAAGCGACAATCGGCAACGCTCTTGACGTTCAAAAGGTTCCCATGACATCCAAATATAGGTACCAACATCTCCCGGAATATGTACAAAAGTTGTATTCGCACCGACAAAGGTTGAGGAAAAGGCTACAGAGAATTCACCAGAGAGAACTCAACACAGTGAATCGGGAATACCAGACAGTGAAAAGCGAACTCGATTGTGTTAACATCATGTTCCGGAACTCTATTCGACACCACAATGACAAATCTCTCAAGAAGAGATTGCGAGAAATAAAACCCGGACCAGACGCCTTCAAAGAAATCAACCGCTTTATAGGAAGAAATAAACCACTACCGGAAGTCATGATGGACAACACCACTGAGATTACATCGTTGGATGACAAAGTGGAAGCCTTTGCCAACCACTTCGAAGGCAACTTTACCCCCAACCCTCCGTCTAGCCCACTTTTCATCAACGAAGTGAATGATTCCATCCAACAAACTCTGGCTCCCACTCTAGAGAGAAGTATATTCAACGAAACCAACCTGGCAAATAACCCAACTGACAACCCATACTTGAGCACTTCAGAGGAAATATGTGAAATAATAAACCACGGCAAACCAAAGAAGTCAACAGGGCCGGATGGGGTTTCTAACTTCATCCTGAAGAGGCTACCGCTAGCAGTGTTTATATTCCTGACAATCGTCTTCAACAACTGCCTCAACAACGACTACTTCCCCCAAAAATTGGCAATTCCCAAGAAAGGAGATCGGAATTATATTTCTAACTACAGGCCCGTATCTCTCCTGAGTAACATCAGCAAACTCCTGGAGGAAATTATATTAAGGAAACTGAAAAAATTCTGCTGTGAAAACAGTATAATTCCTGCATCCTTTGATGAAGTTTCAACACGACATCACCACAGCTCTTAATAGCCATCGTGTCACCGTTGGATGCCTTCTGGACGTTGAGAAAGCATTTGATAGCGTATGGATTGAAGGCCTTATCCATAAACTTCACATGCTGGGCTTTCCAATCGCACTAATAAGAATTATTTTTTATTTTCTCTCTTCCAGAAAATTCTTTGTACAATTGGAGAAATGCAAATCGATCGAAGCTCGGCCCATTTCTATACAGCATCCTGACATCTGAAAAACCTAACCCCGTCAACTGCGAGAACCTTCTATATGCCGATGATTCCTTGACCTACTGCTCCTCAATGTCACCACATATAGCCGTGAAGAAAGTAGAAGAACACATCCACCGTATCTTTGACTTTTACCATAAATGGGGTATTGAAATCAACGCAGCAAAGTCGGAACTCATCTGCTTCAGAAGGCCGTCAACTGTCGTCCGTAGAGGATCGCAAAAAGCGACAATATGCAGAAACCTGAAGTTGAAACTCCCAGATGGATCGTCACTTGCAGCCAAGAGGACCGTCCAGTACCTGGGAATTTATTTCCACGAGCTATTTAAGTTTAACCCACACGCCCAGAAAGTTCTTAGGAAAGCCAGCTGGGCCTTTCATCGTGTCCATCCATTGATGAAGAAGAGCAATGGACTAAGTCAACAGACCAAAATCCTGATGTACAAACAACTGCTGAGACCAGTCATTGTATACAGCTTTCCCGTTTGGTACACCATCGCCTTCGAAAGAATGATCCTAAGAATCTGCACTGGGCTTGTCTTTGACAGGGAGCGTCAAAAATACTTTAAAAACGACAGAATTTATTCTGAAGCGAGAATAAATACATTGGACAACTACCTACTACTCTTGGCTAAAAAGTTAGTAGGTAACTCATCTAGCCACCCAAACCAACTAATAAGAAGGATGACAACCCAACAGCGACTGCCAGAGCCCATGTACCTTAGCGTCATGGACATTATGGATGATAACATAATTCAAGTCAACAACGAAGATGCCGTTGCATTCTACGCTGACCCCGAGTCAGCCCACCGACGTGGCTAAACAAGCCAACAACCCTCTAACCAATCAACAAATCCAACAAATGACAACCGGGAAGGAACACCCCGAGGATAACCAAGTCAACCGACTTTTATTTTTAAAACGCCATACATATTAAACAATATTTTAATTTATGTGCCAACAAACTATTTTATTCTAAGACAATGTATCTATTTAATCTTAAGACTATCCAATTGTATATGTATATAAAAGTTCAATAAACAAATCTATAAAAAAAAAATCTGCTTTCTCAGATTAGATGTTTTGATTCGGTATAGAAACTGTAGGTACTCTACATCCCTACTTAGTAGGTCCTAACTATAGCCTGGTTCTTCACGAGGTATAGTGCCCAAAAAATATATTTATGTATTTATTATGACACTTACTTAATTGGGTTTTCCATAGGTAAAATAAATCAATTTATTCTGTCACCTGTTTTTGCATTCCATGGTTCAAAATAAATTGATTTATTTTTGATTTGAGATTGCTACTAAAGTTTTTCTAAATTTTAAATTTTTTGAATACTTTTAAGATTTTAACAAATATTTAAGTTGTTTTTGACAGACGAACCACCCACAAGGGGGGGGGGGGGTCATGACCCCTAAAAAACTCCTTGGATCCGCCATTGCTCGAACTTAAGCTGGAACTCTTGCATCTACTTTTGATTTTTTTCTTTGTTTTCATTCCGATTACTTTATCTACCTTTGGATGCAAATAAATGCATTTTACTCAAGTTTTTCTAACTTGATAAGAAATAAATCAAATGCACTAGAAACTGATAAGGAATTGATATAAAAAAGTACATGGGTGTGGTGGAGTTATGATTTCTTGAGTCTTTTTTATCTTTTGTGAGACGATGAAATAGTTTGAAAGAAATTGACAGTACAGGTTAGGTTAGGTTAGGTTATAAGGGGTGTGCACAACATGAAGCTGTTGCGTACACGGGGGCCTGCTGGTCCATTGTGATCCCCTGTAAAGTAAAAGTAAGCATCGATGCTCCTCAATCATTGCCGATTAGCGTAGACTGGCTCGTTAACGAACCAGCCTGTGTTATCTATAAATTTCCTCATGTTTGCCATTGAGACCTGTGGTAGATCATCCAGTTCTCCAACAAACCTGTTTCCGAAATGACGGAGTCGGCTGGTTTGGAGGTTCGGAAAGTCGCAGAGCAGGTATTTTAATGGTTTCTATTTCCTCCTCATCCTGACAGCTCCTACAAAAATCGGGTGCAAATGCCCCTATCCTATTAGCCATTACGCCAATGGTGGCGCAATGACCTGTTAGTATACCTATCAAGATTTTAATGTTCTTTTTACTCAGCGATAGAATGTACCGAGTTTCCTTTTCATTTGTTTTAGGCCATAAACTTCTAGAGATTGCGTAATCGTTCCTGGATTTCCAGGAGTTATTGATTTTCTCTTTTAGTTTAAGGTCTATCTTCCTCTTGAGTACCCCAATCGGGACGAGTGGTCCCCTAACTGAATGGTCGCTACTACTTGTGTCTGCTTCTGACCCTTTTCTGGCTAGTTCATCTACTATATCATTCCCTTCTATATTGCTATGTCCGGGAACCCAGCAGAGCTTTACCTGGTTAGTGTGGCAGATTTTGTTTAATTCCTTCCTGCAGTTTAAAACTGCTTTTGATCTTATGGTCTCACTGGCTAAGGCTTTGATAGCAGCTTGGCTGTCCACGAAAAAAGTAATCTCCGAAGAGCTTAGCTTTTCGTAATGTGCCAATTCAGCTGCTTTTCCAATGGCAAAGATCTCGGCCTGAAAGACACTACAGTCAGCCGGGAGTGTATATGACGCTCTGATGTTGAGAGATTGGCAAAACACTCCAGCACCTGTTCCTGATTCCATTTTTGAACCGTCAGTGTAGAAAGGGATACCCTCTTTTCAGCCTAACTATGTATATTGGGAATCAGCACTTTCTTTCACAATCTGCATAATTTTTCTTTTAATAACATTGTTTTTTTTTTCTTTAGATTTAAATCACTTATCACTTCTATCCTCGTTCGCAGCTTCCTCCTACAAAGATTTTGATTTTTTCCTGGAACTGGATTCCGCCAACGAAGTATTTCAATTCGTGAGAAGCTGGTCTCCTTACTCTTGGCCGGTGCTTTCGTTAATGGCCTGAAGAGCTTTTGATTCTGAAGAGTAACCTGATTCACTCCTCGGTCTTGATTGTGGTGTTACAGCTAGATTATCAAATACTCGTACTGATTCCTAATTCAAGAAATCTTATTTCAACAACCTGATTAGGGACTTGCATTCACATATCTCTTACCTATATGTATGTACATCTGTAGTTGGTTTCTCAAGATCGCGGCCCACCGATTCCCTTTTTTTGTACTGTACCGAGCATGGATTTGGTCGAACGCAACGTAGTCGATTTATCGGTCATTGACTGGGACGTTTTATGTAGCACCACTTTCTTTTCCTAACCAAACAAAATTTTTGTTAGGCGTGACTAATTGGATTTTTTTTTCTATGTTCTTACCTATGAAATAATTTCCTAGAAGAATGAAAATTTTGGTAGGCGATTTGGGAATGGACAGACCCGACCCCCTCTAATCAGGATGTTGGGAATTCCAATGGTTTTTGTGTACCTGCACTATGGATTCCTAATTTGAGTAAAATTTATTTCGTGAGAGAACTGATTGAACGAGATACTTTTGAAAATGTGTTCTTACCAATGGATTTTCTTTTTCTCTTGTACATAGATAAACCAAGAACCGTATTCTTTTCTTCAATTTTTGGAAATACCGAATGTAGGTTTGCACAATGTTGCCGATATCCTTACAGAAATGGTCCGATCTGTTTAAACCGTGTGATTTTGTGGCTTTCACTTAAACTCTTTTATTTTTTGAAGGACTACTTTGCTGAGCTAAGAACTTTCTCGGTCGACCGATTAAAAAGAAATGATGGAGAGTTAAAAACTGCGCCACGAGGATACCAACTTAAGTTTTTGTGAAACGCATGGAATGAAGAGAATAGGAAATGTCAATCGGTACGGGACGGCTCGAAACATTGTGGTCCCGATCGTACCTCTCACTTTAATCGAGACTCGCTAACACATTTTAAGGTGAAGGTGCAAGTGTTTAGTTTAAGCTTCATGCACAAAAGTGCATGTCCGATTGCATTGCTTCTGCCAAAGATAATTTAATTTTTCTCCTTTCTATAATTATCTAAATATATGTATGGATATATTTAATAATCGTCGTTTGGGAATATTCGTATGTTATGTCTCTAAGAACAAGTTTTTTTTCTGTTATGCGAATAAAAACTAACTAATTAATAAACTACTTCGATAGTTTGTTTTATATCAATAAGTTGAAGATGGTGATGGATGATGGTATCGAGGTTAAACTCAGCGCTTCTTATAGGGTTTATTTCTATGGATACCTTAAATCTCATGAATGTTGTTAGTTAATACCTTGGGTCGTTCCCTACAAGATTTTCACAAAAATCAGACTAACATTTAGGTTTCGAAGTTCAAAATTATTGTAAAATAAAGTTTTCAATGGATAATTTTAATATTTCACTGAATTTTTACAAAAAAACAAACAAATTTAAAATCAATTTTTATATGGTAAATCAGCGGTTCTGTCAGATATTTATGCATATGCCACAAATTCTCGGACAACTTTGGATCCTTTTTTTGACATCACAGGTGTTCTCTTACACGTAAAACACCAACAAAAAGGTATCCAGATATACTATATGCCTGAGATTGAGATTGAACAGTGCTAATGAATGCGCCCACTAACAAAATACAAAAGGTGCGTTCTTTTTCTAAAGCCTTTTTGTTGTAAGCAAAAGTGTCACTTTTTCTCTTTGCGTCCGTTGGCCATTTTCAAGACTTTTTCATTTGATATGAATTTTAGTAAGATCCCATATCTTTAACTAAAACCACCTTGATATTAAGGGACCTGCAATTAATGTACTTTCTTCTTTCGTGGATCCGTTGGTCATTCTGTAGACCTTCATTTTGGTATAATTATTGGTTGGATACAGCCCTCCGTTTTGCCACAACAACTCTGTACACTGTATCTTTAACTAAGGCCACTTTGCAGTTCAGGGATCTGTAAATAGTGCAGTTTTGCTTAGTGCATCCATTGTCCAAAGTTAATAACTTCATTTTGGTATACATTTTAGTCAAAAAAAGCCCTCGTTTGGCCACAATAGGTCCAACACTGTATCTTTTGCTAAAACCACTTCGCAGTTCAGGAATATGCAGATAATGCACTTTTTCGCAGTGCATCTGGTGGCCGTAGTTAAGACCTTCATTTTGGTATGGCTATTGGATAGATACAACCCTCCGTGTGGACACAATAACGTTAAAACTGCATCCTTAACTAAAACCACTTTGCAGTTTAGGGATCTGCAGATAATTCACTTTTTCTCAGTGCATCTGGTGGCCATAGTTAAGACCTCCATTTTGGTATGGCTAATGGTTAGATACAACCCTCCGTTTGGATACAATAGCTCTAAAACTGTATCCTTAACTAAAACCACTTTGCAGTTAAGGGATCTGCAGATAATGCACTTTTTCTCGGTGCATCTGGTGGCCATAGTTAAGACCTTCATTTTGGTATGGCTATTGGTAAGATACAACTCTCCTTTGGCCACAATTACGTTAAAACTGTATCCTTAACTAAAACCACTTTGCGGTTGAGGGGTCTGCAGATAATGCACTTTTTCTCAGTGCATCTGGTGGCCATAGTTAAGACCTCCATTTTGGTATGGCTATTGGTTAGGTGGTACAACCCTACGTTTGGACACAATAGCTCTAACACTGAATCGTTTCTAAAAACACACTTTGCAATTAGTTCACTGTAGTTTTACCTTTGGAGTGGAAATGTGGTAAGGCAGGCTTGGACAAGAATATTTTAGTATAAATAGAGGAGCCTTTCAATCAAAAAATCAGTTCGAAAGAATTTCTGGAGAATACGGAAGAAGAAAAATGAATTGTTTGAGATTTTATGTGTATTTAGTGGTGAAAAAAATAGTGAAAAATGTGAGAAATATTTATTATTATATTTTAGACGTTGGTTAATTATAATTTAATGTTAAAAATTATTTTTGTTGGTAGATTGATTTGGTACTTAGTCAAGAAGAAAAAATAAAGAGAAGAAAAGAAGAAGATGAAAAAAGATTGCGAAGGAAAAGTTTAAATGAAGAATTCTGGAAAAGCCTGGTGAAAGTGCAACGTATTGTGAGTATTTGAATTATTTAAATATATAATTTTACTAATTTTACTTATTTTCGATGCAGCAACTTATTAAAATTCGTGAAAAACATTGGAAGGAGAAACCAAAGATATGTTTGGACTCCGACTCCAAGGATAAGGAATACGATGTGGGTTTACTATATTTTTCCAGCTTCTTCAGATAGTGGTACGTACATTTTTTTCTATTTATTCTGATAATTTAGTTAATATTTAATTTTTTTAATTTGATTAGTTCACATATGATAGATTATACTTCTGACTACTGAGCACCGAAATGAAATTGTTTTCGACTCGGTAATAATTTTGTTAATGTTTTCAGAAATATAAACTACCGTATGTATTGAACATTCTTTGATTTAAACTTATTTTCCTTCGTTTAATTGTATAATATTTTATATTTGATATTATTTCTTTTTTATATTTTATTGCACATTATTATTTTATATTGTAATATTTTTATTTCACAATTTTTCACAAATAAATATAATTCGTGTTCGTTTTCTGAACTACAACAAAAACACATGACTTTTTTTTCTGAAATGAAGATGGAGATGGAAGATGGAAGATCGAGTCCGATTGATTGGGTTGGTATCTTATTTTTATGTTTTGAGTTTAGATTCTAGGCAGATCTCAAGTCGATATTTGACATTATTTAAGTCGTTGTTGTCTGAAATCAATAGGGAACTTTTGCTAATTTTTGGAAGCTTCTCATTCATCCTTTCGTTAAATGGTAAGTATCGAAACGCTATGGAAAGGATTGACATATGAAAAAAAGGAGCAACACCATCTGTTAATTTGTTGAGAATTGTTTTTATATTTTATTTTTATCTATCCTAAAACATTTATTCTAAATAGATCTCTAATTTCCAGCCTAAAGTCTCTGGTAGCTAGTGCTGTTAATTGCTTATATTATAATGTAAATTTATTTTATATTTTAAATAAATAAATTAGGTGGCGCAACAGTCCGTAGAGAACCAGGGCCTAGTGACTTACAACTCTCAACCATTCCTGTGTGCGAGTAATGTTGTCAGGGATGGAGGGGACCTACAATTTATATGCCGAATGGCTAATTTGACAATGCACTTTTTCATGACAAGAATTACTCTTGGAGAATTTGTCAATTCCTCGCAAGAGGCAGTACCCGTGAAAACTCTTTTTTTTTAATTAAGGTGGCACAGGCAGGGATTGAACCCAAGACCTCTCGCATGACAGTCCAACGCACTAACCATCATGCCACGGGCACTACACTACCGTGTGATGAATACGTTTTTTGATAGGAATTGCCGACTGATATACATATTTTATATTTTAATCATACTTAATATTATAAATGCGAATGTAAGTTTGTTTGTTACGCTTTGACGCAAAAACTACTTAACCGATCATCATGAAACTTTGCACATACACTCTTGAAGGTATTAGAAGTAACATAGGATACTTTTTATTAAAAAAAATAAAAAAAATTTACGAAAAATAAGAAAATTGTTTGTCTAAATAATAAATATCGTTAAATTTAGCTACTTCAACGCCATCTAGCATCATCTAGCATCATAGTAATGAAGGGTTGAACCCTGAATGCTGTTATACAAACCCACTGTATTACCGACGGTGACGACAATATCTAATTCAATATCTAATTCAATTGAATATAGTTTCAACTGTTTCTAATTTTTCTATATTTATTGTTATTTTCTTCTGTCGTTACATGCAGTATAATACTATTCACATTTTTGAGGTTATCCGTAATTTTTGTGGTTAGCTGTTACTTTATTATTTTAGATCTTACTCGCTGATGTTAATTCTTACTCTGCTTTTATTTGAAAAAATGCCAAAATTGTTTGTCAAAATATCGTCATGTGGATCTCATTGCTAATGTTTTTCCGGAATTGCAACAAAATTTGTGTAGTGATCAGTGGTTGTGTGCCAGAGCAATATTAGCACCAAGAAATGAAATTGTAAATAGGATCAACACTGACATTTTAAACGAGGTTCAAGGAGAAATGAAGGAATATTTGTCAATGGATACAATTATGGATACGGAACTAAGTTTTTCATATCCTGTGGAGTTTTTAAATTCACTTGAACTATCGGGTGTACCGTCACATAAACTTCAATTGAAACTAAATGTCCCAGTAATGCTTATGCGAAATCTAGATGCTCCTCGGCTATGTAATGGAACAAAGCTTCGGATAACAAAATTGGGACAGAACATACTTGGTGCTACTATTTTAACAGGTGTCGGTAAGGGAAATAGTGTTATAATACCTCGGATACCAATTATTCCCACTGACCTTCCATTCCAATTTAAAAGGGTTCAGTTTCCCGTCAAGCTTAGCTTTGCTGTTACTATAAACAAGGCACAAGGACAAACATTACAGGTAGCAGGAGTGCATTTAGAAAACCCATGCTTCTCTCATGGTCAACTTTATGTAGCCTGTTCACGTGTATCTAATGCCCGGAATTTACACATATTTGCACCCGACGGGAAAACTTATAACATTGTCTATAAAAATATCTTAAATTAATACTTTGTATTTTATTTTTTTAAATTGTTAGAATTCAGAATTATTTATTTTTGTTACGGTGAAATATATTTTAACATTTGTTGTTGCATTTCAATAAGCATATATTAAGGTGTTGAAACTTCATTGTCTGTAGTAATTTTTAAAAATTGTTGATCTCAGCTCAGCCAAGCAATAAAATTTAGTTTAGTATATTGACTCATTTCTATTATTATACCCTTACCCTTTATCTCTCATACTTATTTAATTTCTCCACTGCGGGCGAAGCCGCGGGTAAAAAGCTAGTAAATAATAATATTTTATTTTTAATTATAATCTATGTACTTCATAGTCATGGCATCACGTCACTCGGCATTATCGCTGGCAACCTTCTCAATCCCCGTCAGTATTTCTTCTTGCAATGCTTGCAAATCGACATCATCCATAATTTTCATGTCTATCTCCTTTTCAATTAACACTCCTCCTGACAGCTTCGATAGTGTTGATTGCTTCCGTTTGCCAGCGTCTTTGCGCTTTGAGCGTGGCTTCTTCGTCGTCTTTGGGTTTCTTATTGGTATTTTTTGATGTATTACTTTTATGTGGTTCTCGAGAGCTCTCTTATCCGAGAGTGTTGCTTCGCAGTCTTCAAAAGTACATGGAATCTTTTTCCCTTCGTGAGTTGTTCGTATATGTTGTAATAGATTCCTTTTGTAGGTATAAAAACGTGTACAGCCTTCGTACGTACATTTAAATACAGGCAGTTCTTGTGTTCTTCTAAGTAAAATTTGCTCTTGAATTCCTTTGAACATTGTTCACACTTATAGAGCATTGGGTGGTTCAATTCCTTGCGATGTGCCAACAATCCGGACCACTTTTCAAAGGTTGCTTCACATCGATCGCATCTGTGGGTTTTGGTGCACACATGGCGTGTTAAAAAGTATTCCTGGACAAATCCTTTAGAACATTTCGAGCAACTAAAAAGACAAAAATTAATTTTTGTTTGATATTTTTGATTTTAATTTTCGAATTTTAATTTGTATCTTTTTTTTCAATCGTTTAGGTAGGAAATTAAATTTGCGTTTGGGAATTTTTTACCATCGTATTTTGTGGGGTTATTTAGACCCTAAACATGGAAAGGATTTAAGAGGAGATATGGATGCACATTGGTCTTAATGTTTTAAATATAAAAATAGAAGGGAAAAACAGAGTTGAGTAAAGCTTTCCAAAGTTTAAAAAAAAAATCTTCCAAGGGAAAATTGATGAGTATTCCTTGAAGTGCGAGTATTATGACGAAATATTTGACAGTACTTTGTTTTAAAAAATATTTGCTACGAGATATAAAACATTTCAGCGTTGTAAAAGTTTCGGTTTTTATTCTTTCGAAAAGACTTAAACTTGTTTTTCTGGCGCCTGCTAAGAAAGGGGATTTATACTCAAGGAGAATAAAGACTTTATAAATGACAGTTAGATCAGAAGAAGAATATGTGATCATGCCATAAGAGGTGAGATGCGCTACAAATAAGTACTGAAAGCGGCATTCGTTGACAAAACGGAGCCTTGGGAAACACCAGACTTGAAAAAATCCAATATTAATTGTATTGAATTTTGTAGAAGTGTAGTTTTTAATTGAAAGAAAACAGATTCATCATAACCAAAAGAATAATTTTTTTAATAAAAGAGCAAGTGTAAGGATTTATTCCACTTTTTGGTGTGATAAACCATGAAATCACCAGTGGACCTATTGCTGTGTAAGACGTACCTACTGCTGGTCATTAAGAAGCTTTTGGCTTTCGAGATATTTCTGAAGGTGGTTTTTGGCCGCCTCTTCGGGAAAATAGTGGGTAGATTATCCAGGCCAGGGGATTTATGTGAATTCAGATCTTTTAAGACTCTCAATATTGTACGGATGCGAAAGACCCATTAAATCATTTAGAATAAAGGCGGAGTCATAACAATCTCCGTCAGCGTTGAAGAACTTTCACACGTCTTTAACTTTTTCTTATGCTATTCAACTTTTACAAAGGTTTTGGAGTTTGTGCACATAATTTTTCACTAAGGAATACAAAATTAAATACTTTACTTTGTTCAACTCTCAGAAGCTGATTAAGTTCCACAACTCTCTATCATTTCTCCATGTCCAGTTTTACAGAAATGTATGTAACCAATTCGGAGAATTTTGACATAGGAAATAATTATCGTACTAAACGCCCCATTAGTTTTATCTCTACTCATACGTACTAAGTACCCATTGTTTGAAGTTCCGTAAGTTCCGTGCATAGGACTGTCGTACAAAACATCTGGGTTCAATCCCTGATATTGCAAAATCCTCTGATATACTGACGTATAATGTAAACTCATTATACAGCCTTGATAAGAGGACGTCATTCAACATGTTCATGAAAAACAACAAACCGGACATCGCTCTTATAAGTGAAACAAATGTTACCCGAAAGAACAATATTAACATCGTAGGATATAAGACCTTCCGACAGGACAAAGGTCAGCACGGAAGAGGCACAGCCATCTACTTGAGGGGAAAGATCTCTTTCAGCACCAGCGAAATTATTATCCCAGGCCTTCAAACAAGCGAAGCTACAGCGGTCCAGATAGATCTAGGACAAGGAGAAAAGTTGACAGTAATCGGCGTTTACTTCAAATGCGGTTCCTATAAAGTAAACATCCATGGCGACCTCAACATACTCAACAGTGTCTTAAAACAAACAACTTACGGTCTAATGCAAGACACCACAGGTGGCAGGATACCGCTATCAGTGCTGAAGGCAAATTCATCGTCGACTGGTTGGACCTTCACAGCGATGAACATTCTCTGGTTGTAGTGTCGCAACCAAAGCCAACCTTTCCAAGAACTCCATCAACTTTAGATTTTTTCCTATCAACTTCTAATTTCATTTATATTCTTCCAGAAATCAGCAACTTCACCTGTTCAACGGTGCCCAGCGACTCTGACCACGAAGCAGTTCTGCTTTCGATAAAACTCAATCAGCCAGCCATCCTAACTGCGAGACCCCAAGCAGACTACATAAATTATAAAAAACTCAACGTCGAGAGATTGCAGAGGCATATCGAGCAACACTTGGTACTTCCTCCTGCCAACAGAAACCTCCAGAATAATGAAATCGATGGTGCCATCGAAATTCTGGAAGCGACAATCGGCAACGCTCTTGACGTTCAAAAGGTTCCCATGACATCCAAATATAGGTACCAACATCTCCCGGAATATGTACAAAAGTTGTATTCGCACCGACAAAGGTTGAGGAAAAGGCTACAGAGAATTCACCAGAGAGAACTCAACACAGTGAATCGGGAATACCAGACAGTGAAAAGCGAACTCGATTGTGTTAACATCATGTTCCGGAACTCTATTCGACACCACAATGACAAATCTCTCAAGAAGAGATTGCGAGAAATAAAACCCGGACCAGACGCCTTCAAAGAAATCAACCGCTTTATAGGAAGAAATAAACCACTACCGGAAGTCATGATGGACAACACCACTGAGATTACATCGTTGGATGACAAAGTGGAAGCCTTTGCCAACCACTTCGAAGGCAACTTTACCCCCAACCCTCCGTCTAGCCCACTTTTCATCAACGAAGTGAATGATTCCATCCAACAAACTCTGGCTCCCACTCTAGAGAGAAGTATATTCAACGAAACCAACCTGGCAAATAACCCAACTGACAACCCATACTTGAGCACTTCAGAGAAAATATGTGAAATAATAAACCACGGCAAACCAAAGAAGTCAACAGGGCCGGATGGGGTTTCTAACTTCATCCTGAAGAGGCTACCGCTAGCAGTGTTTATATTCCTGACAATCGTCTTCAACAACTGCCTCAACAACGACTACTTCCCCCAAAAATGCAAAACTGCTAAGATCGTGGCAATTCCCAAGAAAGGAGATCGGAATTATATTTCTAACTACAGGCCCGTATCTCTCCTGAGTAACATCAGCAAACTCCTGGAGGAAATTATATTAAGGAAACTGAAAAAATTCTGCTGTGAAAACAGTATAATTCCTGACATGCAGTTTGGTTTTCGGGAAAAACACTCGACGCTGCATCCTTTGATGAAGTTTCAACACGACATCACCACAGCTCTTAATAGCCATCGTGTCACCGTTGGATGCCTTCTGGACGTTGAGAAAGCATTTGATAGCGTATGGATTGAAGGCCTTATCCATAAACTTCACATGCTGGGCTTTCCAATCGCACTAATAAGAATTATTTTTTATTTTCTCTCTTCCAGAAAATTCTTTGTACAATTGGAGAAATGCAAATCGATCGAAGCTCGGCCCATTTCTATACAGCATCCTGACATCTGACCAACCTAATCCCGTCAACTGCGAGAACCTTCTATATGCCGATGATTCCTTGACCTACTGCTCCTCAATGTCACCACATATAGCCGTGAAGAAAGTAGAAGAACACATCCACCGTATCTTTGACTCTTACCATAAATGGGGTATTAAAATCAACGCAGCAAAGTCGGAACTCATCTGCTTCAGAAGGCCGTCAACTGTCGTCCGTAGAGGATCGCAAAAAGCGACAATATGCAGAAACCTGAAGTTGAAACTCCCAGATGGATCGTCACTTGCAGCCAAGAGGACCGTCCAGTACCTGGGAATTTATTTCCACGAGCTATTTAAGTTTAACCCACACGCCCAGAAAGTTCTTAGGAAAGCCAGCTGGGCCTTTCATCGTGTCCATCCATTGATGAAGAAGAGCAATGGACTAAGTCAACAGACCAAAATCCTGATGTACAAACAACTGCTGAGACCAGTCATTGTATACAGCTTACCCGTTTGGTACACCATCGCCTTCGAAAGAATGATCCTAAGAATCTGCACTGGGCTTGTCTTTGACAGGGAGCGTCAAAAATACTTTAAAAACGACAGAATTTATTCTGAAGCGAGAATAAATACATTGGACAACTACCTACTACTCTTGGCTAAAAAGTTAGTAGGTAACTCATCTAGCCACCCAAACCAACTAATAAGAAGGATGACAACCCAACAGCGACTGCCAGAGCCCATGTACCTTAGCGTCATGAACATTATGGATGATAACATAATTCAAGTCAACAACGAAGATGCCGTTGCATTCTACGCTGACCCCGAGTCAGCCCACCGACGTGGCTAAACAAGCCAACAACCCTCTAACCAATCAACAAATCCAACAAATGACAACCGGGAAGGAACACCCCGAGGATAACCAAGTCAACCGACTTTTATTTTTAAAACGCCATACATATTAAACAATATTTTAATTTATGTGCCAACAAACTATTTTATTCTAAGACAATGTATCTATTTAATCTTAAGACTATCCAATTGTATATGTATATAAAAGTTCAATAAACAAATCTATAAAAAAAAAATCTGCTTTCTCAGATTAGATGTTTTGATTCGGTATAGAAACTGTAGGTACTCTACATCCCTACTTAGTAGGTCCTAACTATAGCCTGGTTCTTCACGAGGTATAGTGCCCAAAAAATATATTTATGTATTTATTATGACACTTACTTAATTGGGTTTTCCATAGGTAAAATAAATCAATTTATTCTGTCACCTGTTTTTGCATTCCATGGTTCAAAATAAATTGATTTATTTTTGATTTGAGATTGCTACTAAAGTTTTTCTAAATTTTAAATTTTTTGAATACTTTTAAGATTTTAACAAATATTTAAGTTGTTTTTGACAGACAAACCACCCACAAGGGGGGTAAAACCCTCCTTGGATCCGCCATTGCTCGAACTTAAGCTGGAACTCTTGCATCTACTTTTGATTTTTTTCTTTGTTTTCATTCCGATTACTTTATCTACCTTTGGATGCAAATAAATGCATTTTACTCAAGTTTTTCTAACTTGATAAGAAATAAATCAAATGCACTAGAAACTGATAAGGAATTGATATAAAAAAGTACATGGGTGTGGTGGAGTTATGATTTCTTGAGTCTTTTTTATCTTTTGTGAGACGATGAAATAGTTTGAAAGAAATTGACAGTACAGGTTAGGTTAGGTTAGGTTATAAGGGGTGTGCACAACATGAAGCTGTTGCGTACACGGGGGCCTGCTGGTCCATTGTGATCCCCTGTAAAGTAAAAGTAAGCATCGATGCTCCTCAATCATTGCCGATTAGCGTAGACTGGCTCGTTAACGAACCAGCCTGTGTTATCTATAAATTTCCTCATGTTTGCCATTGAGACCTGTGGTAGATCATCCAGTTCTCCAACAAACCTGTTTCCGAAATGACGGAGTCGGCTGGTTTGGAGGTTCGGACAGTCGCAGAGCAGGTGTTTGATGGTTTCTATTTCCTCCTCATCCTGACAGCTCCTACAAAAATCGGGTGCAAATGCCCCTATCCTATTAGCCATTACGCCAATGGCGCAATGACCTGTTAGTATACCTATCAAGATTTTAATGTTCTTTTTACTCAGCGATAGAATGTACCGAGTTTCCTTTTCATTTGTGTTAGGCCATAAACTTCTAGAGATTGCGCAATCGTCCCTGGATTTCCAGGAGTTATTGATTTTCTCTTTTAGTTTAAGGTCTATCTTCCTCTTGAGTACCCCAATCGGGACGAGTGGTCCCCTAACTGAATGGTCGCTACTACTTGTGTCTGCTTCTGACCCTTTTCTGGCTAGTTCATCTACTATATCATTCCCTTCTATATTGCTATGTCCGGGAACCCAGCAGAGCTTTACCTGGTTAGTGTGGCAGATTTTGTTTAATTCCTCCCTGCAGTTTAAAACTTCTTTTGATCTTATGGTCTCACTGGCTAAGGCTTTGATAGCAGCTTGGCTGTCCACGAAAAAAGTAATCTCCGAAGAGCTTAGCTTTTCGTAATGTGCCAATTCAGCTGCTTTTCCAATGGCAAAGATTTTGGCCTGAAAGACACTACAGTCAGCCGGGAGTGTATATGACGCTCTGATGTTGAGAGATTGGCAAAACACTCCAGCACCTGTTCCTGATTCCATTTTTGAACCGTCAGTGTAGAAAGGGATACCCTCTTTTCAGCCTAACTATGTATATTGGGAATCAGCACTTTCTTTCACAATCTGCATAATTTTTCTTTTAATAACATTGTTTTTTTTTTCTTTAGATTTAAATCACTTATCACTTCTATCCTCGTTCGCAGCTTCCTCCTACAAAGATTTGGATTTTTTCCTGGAACTGGATTCCGCCAACGAAGTATTTCAATTCGTGAGAAGCTGGTCTCCTTACTCTTGGCCGGTGCTTTCGTTAATGGCCTGAAGAGCTTTTGATTCTGAAGAGTAACCTGATTCACTCCTCGGTCTTGATTGTGGTGTTACAGCTAGATTATCAAATACTCGTACTGATTCCTAATTCAAGAAATCTTATTTCAACAACCTGCCTAGGGACTTGCATTCACATATCTCTTACCTATATGTATGTACATCTGTAGTTGGTTTCTCAAGATCGCGGCCCACCGATTCCCTTTTTTTTTGTACTGTACCGAGCATGGATTTGGTCGAACGCAACGTGGTCGAGTTATCGGTCATTGACTGGGACGTTTTATGTAGCACCACTTTCTTTTCCTAACCAAACAAAATTTTTGTTAGGCGTGACTAATTGGATTTTTTTTCTATGTTCTTAATTATGAAATAATTTCCTAGAAGAATGAAAATTTTGGTGGGCGATTTGGGAATGGACCGACCCGACCCCCTCTAATCAGGATGTTGGGAATTCCAATGGTTTTTGTGTACCTGCACTATGGATTCCTAATTTGAGTAAAATTTATTTCGTGAGAGAACTGATTGAACGAGATACTTTTGAAAATGTGTTCTTACCAATGGATTTTCTTTTTCTCTTGTACATAGATAAACCAAGAACCGTATTCTTTTCTTCAATTTTTGGAAATACCGAATGTAGGTTTGCACAATGTTGCCGATATCCTTACAGAAATTGTCAGATCTGTTTAAACCGTGTGATTTTGTGGCTTTCACTTAAACTCTTTTATTTTTTGAAGGACTATTTCGCTGAGCTAAGAACTTTCTCGGTCGACCGATTAAAAAGAAATGATGGAGAGTCAGTGTTGCCAGAAAATATTTACTGAAATCGGGAGATTTCCACATTAGAAATCGGTGTAAATCGGGGTAATTTGTTTAACCCTACAACTCATGACAAAGATAAGCTTTCTGTCAATTTTTTCTGAATGTTATTTTTTTAGAATGTGTTTTTCATTAACTATACAAATTAATTCAGATTTTCTATTATAAAAAATAAAAAAACTTTTTGTTTCATTTGTATCATGACTTATTTTATTTCATTTAAATTAATTATAATAATTAATATTGCTTGGTTACATTAAAATTAAATATTTTTATTTCGGAGGTACTGAATACGTTATTTAATAAGTAAGAATTGATATTTTTATTTTTATTTT
The DNA here is from genome assembly GCA_920104205.1 of Eupeodes latifasciatus. Classification (NCBI taxonomy): domain Eukaryota; kingdom Metazoa; phylum Arthropoda; class Insecta; order Diptera; family Syrphidae; genus Eupeodes; species Eupeodes latifasciatus. The sequence goes on from OV049926.1 coordinate 9,992,848, forward strand.
ATTTATTTTTTTTTTGTTTTATTATGCTTTTTAATTAAAATTCATATTCTTTGAACACAAAACGTAAAACTTAATAATAAATAATAAATATTTCCCTTGTTATATTAAATTTACAGTCTTTTATGGGGCATTGGCTTACAAGAAACTTAATTAGTTAGTGCTTATAGCACCTAGCTAGCTTAGAAATATGTAAGCTAACAAATACTCCAAGGATTCAAGTTTCTTATAAACCAACGGCTTAGGTACTTAATTTGTATTATTTTTAAATATATTTATTTTGCTTGAATTTTTTTAACAAATCATCAGACACTTTTAAGTTTAAACAATTGCAATCTTTGAACTTCAGGTAATCCTTAGAAAGTAATATTCCTTGTAAAGTATCAACATCTAGCCTATTTCTTATTTTCGTCTTATTCAAATTTATTTGCGAAAAAGTTCTCTCCGCGTTAGCGAATGAATTCAGTAACGATAATACCGAGGAAATAAATCGAGCTATCAATGGAAAAGCTAAAGTTTGATTGCACTTTTTGATTGAGCACACAATCTTCCAAAATATTTCTATTTTAGTATTTTCAATTCCCTCAGATAATACATTTTTAAAATCAAGATTTCGTATTTACCTATATTCCAAATCAATTCTCTGGATATCTTTGGAAGGAATAATATTATCAAACAAGTTAAAAAGATTACTTAATGAATCAATTTGTTTATTTACGGTCTTTTTAGGTTCCTATAAGGTCAAAGCTTTAAAAAATTTATTTTTAAAATCAAATCTTTTGAATATTTTTTCGCGTAGTTCGACGTAGAAACTTATACAGTTATTTTTAAATCGTTCGACTTCACAACTTGCAATACGATTTTTTTCCAATTGTAAATTAACGTCGCTGCCGAGATATAAATTATCATTACTTATTATATTGTATGGACATTTGAAATTAATATTTTCAATAGCCGTTGCTCTTAGATAAGCCGGCTTAATGAAACAATCTAAAATTGCTAGTACTAAAGTTTTAATTTCATTGTATAGCTTGTGAATCTCTGCTCTTCGCTTTGAAAAAGTCGGTTTAATTTATTAACTTGAGGAAGAGCAAAGCTTAAGAATTTTAGATACAATTCATTTAAAGGATCTTGGAGATACGTTAAAATTACTTTACCACTTTCGAGATTATCTATATTCGCTTCAAAGGCGAAGTATATCTAAGGGGTTCATACAATTCTAATATTCTGGAAACAACGCATTCCAATGATAACCAACGAGTCTGCGACGGATGGAAAAGTTTATATGGCTTGTATTCCAATAATTTTAAAATATTGTAATATTCGGCTTGGTCCGACAATTAAAACTTATTCGCACTTGTAAATAAAACACGATTTTTACTTTATTTAAATTGTTCCACTTATTTATTGAACACTCAATTATTACGTTTCAAACACAGTCTTCACTTTTAATTATTACTTTTTATACACAGTCTTTACTTATCGCAGTTTACAACCAATAATAATCCGCTTCACTTCCGAGCGCCTATTTATATACCTCAAATCGGTTCGAGAATCTACGAGGTTGTTCTCGATGCTTAACGAAGCGAGTTCTCCTCTTCATCACTAGATGCTTAACGAAGCTAGTTCTCCTCTTAATCCCTAGATGTTGCCCCTTTCGAGGTTCTTGTATGCGCTGAATGAATTGAGTTCCCCTCTTAGCCACTAGATGTTTCTCGATGTTTAAAGAAGCTAGTTCTCCTATTAATCCGATATTAAAAGAGGTAAAGAGTGTATACACCTTACAATATCTTGGTATTTTGCCATCCTTTTTAGACTATTTTGAATATAGTTGTAAATATCCCGACACATTGTTTCAACAATTGGAGGAATTTTTAAGCAGGCGTAAGATGCACAGAGGGCAAATGAATGGCAGACACATTTAAAAACTACTAGATTTGGGCAGTCACCCTTTAGCAAAGAAGCAACCGAATTTTTACTGCGAGTCATATTATTTGCTCCATCCGCCGCAAACCCAATTAATTGTTTTTTTTTATAATCAATATTCTTTTCAATAAAGTTGGTTATAATTGTCGAATGCAATGTTTTTGCATCTTAAAATCTTAATCTTAAAATTAATACATATTCTTACCACCGTGCTTAAGATTTTTGTTGCTGATAAGTCAATTGATAATTAATAAATTAATTAAAAAGTACTCAAATTTTTAGTACAATTATAAATTATGTAAATTTCGGAGATGAAAATACATTAAAATACTTTTTTATATAAAACATCGAAAATCGGGGAAAAATGTCATAATTAGATCAAAAATCGGTGTATCGTAAATAGGTCTAAAAATCGGGAGAATTACGATAAATCGGTGTTTCTGGCAACACTGTGGAGAGTTAAAAACTGCGCCACGAGGATACCAACTTAACTTTTTGTGAAACGCATGGAATGAAGAGAATAGGAAATGTCAATCGGTACGGGACGGCTCGAAACATTGTGGTCCCGATCGTACCTCTCACTTTAATCGAGACTCGCTAACACATTTTAAGGTGAAGGTGCAAGTGTTTAGTTTAAGCTTCATGCACAAAAGTGCATGTCCGATTGCATTGCTTCTGCCAAAGATAATTTAATTTTTCTCCTTTCTATAATTATCTAAATATATGTATGGATATATTTAATAATCGTCGTTTGGGAATATTCGTATGTTATGTCTCTAAGAACAAGTTTTTTTTTCTGTTATGCGAATAAAAACTAACTAATTAATAAACTACTTCGATAGTTTGTTTTATATCAATAAGTTGAAGATGGTGATGGATGATGGTATCGAGGTTAAACTCAACGCTTCTTATAGGATTTATTTCTATGGATACCTTATATCTCATGAATGTTTTTAGTTAATACCTTGGGTCGTTCCCTACAAGATTTTCACAAAAATCAGACTAACATTTAGGTTTCGAAGTTCAAAATTATTGTAAAATAAAGTTTTCAATGGATAATTTTAATATTTCACTGAATTTTTACAAAAAAACAAACAAATTTAAAATCAATTTTTATATGGTAAATCAGCGGTTCTGTCAGATATTTATGCATATGCCACAAATTCTCGGACAACTTTGGATCCTTTTTTTGACATCCCAGGTGTTCTCTTACACGTAAAACACCAACAAAAAGGTATCCAGATATACTATATGCCTGAGATTGAGATTGAACAGTGCTAATGAATGCGCCCACTAACAAAATACAAAAGGTGCGTTCTTTTTCTAAAGCCTTTTTGTTGTAATCAAAAGTGACACTTTTTCTCTTTGCGTCCGTTGGCCATTTTCAAGACCTTTTTCATTTGATGTAAATTTTAGTAAAATCCCGTATATTTAACTAAAACCACCTTGATATTAAGGGACCTGCAATTGATGTACTTTCTTGTTTCGTGGATCCGTTGGTCATTCTGTAGACCTTCATTTTGGTATGGTTATTGGTCCTCCGTTTTGCCACAACAACTCTGTACACTGTATCTTTAACTAAGGCCACTTTGCAGTTCAGGGATCTGTAAATAGTGCACTTTTGCTTAGTGCATCCATTGTCCAAAGTTAATAACTTCATTTTGGTATACATTTTAGTCAAATAAAGCCCTCGTTTGGCCACAATAGGTCCAACACTGTATCTTTTGCTAAAACCACCTTGCAGTTCAGGAATTTGCAGATAATGCACTTTTTCTCAGTACATCTGGTGGCCATAGTTAAGACCTCCACTTTGATATGGCTATTGGATAGATACAATCCTCCGTTTGGACACAATAACTTCTGCACTGTATATTTTGATAAAACCACTTTGCAGTTCAGGGATCTGTAGATAATGCACTTTTTCTCAGTGCATCTAGTGGCCATAGTTAAGACCTCCACTTTGATATGGCTATTGAATAGAAACAACCCTCCGTTTGGACACAATTACGTTAAAACTGTATCCTTAACTAAAACCACTTTGCAGTTTAGGGATCTGCAGATAATGCACTTTTTCTCAGTGCATCTGGTGGCCATAGTTAAGACCTCCACTTTGATATGGCTATTGGATAGATACAACCCTCCATTTGACACAATAACGTTAAAACTGTATCCTTAACTAAAACCACTTTGCAGTTAAGGGATCTGCAGATAATGCACTTTTTCGCAGTGCATCTGGTGGCCGTAGTTAAGACCTTCATTTTGGTATGGCTATTGGTTAGATACAACCCTCCGCTTGGACACAATAGCTCTAAAACTGTATCCTTAACTTAAACCACTTTGCAGTTTAGGGATCTGCAGATAATGCACTTTTTCTCAGTGCATCTGGTGGCCGTAGTTAAGACCTCCACTTTGATATGGCTATTGGATAGATACAACCCTCCGTTTGGACACAATAACGTTAAAACTATATTCTTAACTAAAACCACTTTGCAGTTTAGGGATCTGCAGATAATGCACTTTTTCTCAGTGCATCTGGTGGCCGTAGTTAAGACCTCCACTTTGGTATGGCTATTGGATAGATACAACCCTCCGTTTGGACACAATAACGTTAAAACTGTATCCTTAACTAAAACCACTGTGCAGTTAAGGGATCTGCAGATAATGCACTTTTTCGCAGTGCATCTGGTGGCCGTAGTTAAGACCTTCATTTTGGTATGGCTATTGGTTAGATACAACCCTCCGCTTGGACACAATAGCTCTAAAACTGTATCCTTAACTTAAACCACTTTGCAGTTTAGGGATCTGCAGATAATGCACTTTTTCTCAGTGCATCTGGTGGCCGTAGTTAAGACCTCCACTTTGATATGGCTATTGGATAGATACAACCCTCCGTTTGGACACAATAACGTTAAAACTATATTCTTAACTAAAACCACTTTGCAGTTTAGGGATCTGCAGATAATGCACTTTTTCTCAGTGCATCTGGTGGCCGTAGTTAAGACCTCCATTTTGGTATGGCTATTGGTAAGATACAACCGTCCGTTTGGACACAATAACGTTAAAACTGTATCCTTAACTAAAACCACTTTGCAGTTTAGGGATCTGCAGATAATGCACTTTTTCTCAGTGCATCTGGTGGCCGTAGTTAAGACCTCCACTTTGGTATGGCTATTGGATAGATACAACCCTCCGTTTGGACACAATAACGTTAAAACGGTATCCTTAACTTAAACCACTTTGCAGTTAAGGGATCTGCAGATAATGCACTTTTTCTCAGTCCATCTGGTGGCCATAGTTAAGACCTCCATTTTGGTATGGCTATTGGATAGATACAACCCTCCGTTTGGACACAATAGCTCTAAAACTGTATCCTTAACTAAGATTACTTTGCAGTTTAGGGATCTGCAGATAATGCACTTTTTCTCAGTGCATCTGGTGGCCGTAGTTAAGACCTCCATTTTGGTATGGCTATTGGTTAGATACAACCCTCCGTTTGGACACAATAGCTCTAAAACTGTATCCGTAACTAAAACCACTTTGCAGTTAAGGGATCTGCAGATAATGCACTTTTTCTCAGTGCATCTGGTGGCCGTAGTTAGACCTCCATTTTGGTATGGCTATTGGTTAGATACAACCCTCCGTTTGGATACAATAGCTCTAAAACTGTATCCTTAATTAAAACCACTTTGCAGTTTAGGGATCTGCAGATAATGCACTTTTTCGCAGTGCATCTGGTGGCCGTAGTTAAGACCTCCACTTTGGTATGGCTATTGGATAGATACAACCCTCCGTTTGGACACAATAAAGTTAAAACTGTATCCTTAACTAAAACCACTTTGCAGTTAAGGGATCTGCAGATAATGCACTTTTTCGCAGTGCATCTGGTGGCCGTAGTTAAGACCTTCATTTTGGTATGGCTATTGGTTAGGTGGTACAACCCTACGTTTGGACACAATAGCTCTAACACTGAATCGTTTCTAAATACACACTTTACAATTAGTTCATTGTAGTTTTACCTTTAGAGTGGAAATGTGGTAAGGCAGGCTTGGACAAGAATATTTTAGTATAAATAGAGGAGCCTTTCAATCAAAAAATCAGTTCGAAAGAATTTCTGGAGAATACGGAAGAAGAAAAATGAATTGTTTGAGATTTTGTGTGTATTTAGTGGTGAAAAAAATAGTGAAAAATGTGAGAAATATTTATTATTATATTTTAGACGTTGGTTAATTATAATTTAATGTTAAAAATTATTTTTGTTGGTAGATTGATTTGGTACTTAGTCAAGAAGAAAAAATAAAGAGAAGAAAAGAAGAAGATGAAAAAAGATTGCGAAGGAAAAGTTTAAATGAAGAATTCTGGAAAAGCCTGGTGCAACGTATTGTGAGTATTTGAATTATTTAAATATATAATTTTACTAATTTTACTTATTTTCGATGCAGCAACTTATTAAAATTCGTGAAAAACATTGGAAGGAGAAACCAAAGATATGTTCGGACTCCGACTCCAAGGATAAGGAATACGATGTGGGTTTACTATATTTTTCCAGCTTCTTCAGATAGTGGTACGTAAATTTTTTTCTATTTATTCCGATAATTTAGTTAATATTTAATTTTTTTAATTTGATTAGTTCACATATGATAGATTATACTTCTGACTACTGAGCACCGAAATGAAATTGTTTTCGACTCGGTAATAATTTTGTTAATGTTTTCAGAAATATAAACTACCGTATGTATTGAACACTCTTTGATTTAAACTTATTTTCCTTCGTTTAATTGTATAATATTTTATATTTGATATTATTTCTTTTTTATATTTTATTGCACATTATTATTTTATATTGTAATATTTTTATTTCACAATTTTTCACAAATAAATATAATTCGTGTTCGTTTTCTGAACTACAACAAAAACACATGACTTTTTTTTCTGAAATGAAGATGGAGATGGAAGATGGAAGATCGAGTCCGATTGATTGGGTTGGTATCTTATTTTTATGTTTTGAGTTTAGATTCTAGGCAGATCTCAAGTCGATATTTGACATTATTTAAGTCGTTGTTGTCTGAAATCAATAGGGAACTTTTGCCAATTTTTGGAAGCTTCTCATTCATCCTTTCGTTAAACGGTAAGTATCCTTATTGCAAACAGATGATACGCTATGGAAAGGATTGACATATGAAAAAAAGGAGCAACACCATCTGTTAATTTGTTGAGATTTGTTTTTATATTTTATTTTTATCTATCCTAAAACATTTATTCTAAATAGATCTCTAATTTCCAGCCTAAAGTCTCTGGTAGCTAGTGCTGTTAATTGCTTATATTATAATGTAAATTTAATTTATATTTTAATAAATAATAATAATAATATTTTATTTTTAATTATAATCTATGTACTTCATAGTCATGGCATCACGTCACTCGGCATTATTGCTGGCAACTTTCTCAATCCCCGTCAGTATTTCTTCTTGCAATGCTTGCAAATCGACATCAACTGTTGCCGTTCCATCCATAATTTTCTTGTCTATCTCCTTTTCAATTAACACTCCTGACAGCTTCGATAGTGTTGATTGCTTCCGTTTGCCAGCGTCTTTGCGCTTTGAGCGTGGTTTCTTCGTCGTCTTAGGGTTTCTTATTTGTATTTTTTGATGCATTACTTTTATGTGGTTCTCGAGAGCTCTCTTATCCGACAGTGTTGCTTCGCAGTCTCCAAAAGTACATGGAATCTTTTTTCCTTCGTGAGTTGTTCGTATATGTTGTAATAGATTCCTTTTGTAGGTATAAAAACGTGTACAGCCTTCGTACGTACATTTAAATACTTCTTTATCATCTGCATGGCAGTTCTTGTGTTCTTCTAAGAAAAATTTGCTCTTGAATTCCTTTGAACATTGTTCACACTTATAGAGCATTGGGTGGTTCAATTCCTTGCGATGTGTCAACAATCCGGACCACTTTTCAAAGGTTGCTTCACACCGATCGCATCTGTGGGGTTTGGTGCACACATGGCGTATTAAAAAGTATTCCTGGACAAATCCTTTACAACATTTCGAGCAACTAAAAAGACAAAAATTAATTTTTGTTTGATATTTTTGAAAAATTATTAAAGTTTATTGAAATATCTGGCAGTGCGACATTAATTTTAAATTTTTCGAATTTTAATTTGTATCTTTTTTTCAATCGTTTACGTTTAGGTAGGAGATTAAATTTGCGTTTGGAAAAGGAAGCGGGCTGGCTTTGTGTTAATTTGTTACCATCGTATTTGTTGGGGTTATTACGACAACACATGTTTAAAGTTTAAACATATTCGGGCGATTGGAAAATAGAGAAGGATTTAAGAGGAGATATGGATTCACATTGGTCTTAAGGTTTTAAATACCAAAATGAAAGGGAAAAACAGAGTTGGGTAAAGCATTCTAGTGGTTAAAAAAAGAATCTTCCAATCTGAGGAGTAGATATTCCTTGAAGTGCGGGTATTGCGGCGAAATGTTTGACAGAAAATTGTTTATACAAATATTGGCAATACAACGTGATATGAAACATTTCAAAATCTCTTTTTTTATTCTTTCGAAAAGACTTAAACTTGTTTTACTGGCGCCTACTAAGAAATGGGAGTTATATTCAAGAAGAATATGTGATCATGCCATAAAAGAGGTGATCTGCGCTACAAATAAGTTCTTGATGCAACTGCCACTCATGGATAGCGGCATTGGGTGACAAAACGGAGCCCTGGGAAATACCAGACTTGAAATAATCTAATATTATTTGTATTGTAGAAGTGAAGTTTTAAATTGAACGAAAAAGAGATTCTCATAATATTTTTTTTGATAAAAGAGCAAGCGCAATAATATTACTTTCTTCAAAACGATGTAAGGATTTGTTCCACTTTTTGGTGTGATAAACCATGAAATCACCAGTGGAACTATTGCCAGAGAGAAAAAACTAAATGAGAGAACCAAATTTCCTCGTCTCCGTCTCTTCGAAACCTCTTACTCTCATTTTTTATAGCGTGTTGAATTCGTATCGGTGTATACATGTTTTCACCTCGGAGAAGAGTACACAAAAAAACATCATTTCCGGGAAATGCGACATTTTTCATTTTTGTTTATTGATAGCCAAGAAGGCTATGTTTTTTAAAGTCTCATTATAATATTTGTAATTCTCATGAATTTTTTTTTAAATTTTGCTAACATCTTGTCGTTTTTATATCTACAAAAATACTCCTATAATTCAAATTAATTCTAGCAAAACATTTTTGTTTGTCAATAAATAACGGAAGAAGTTATACCGGTAGTTCGTGGTGAATTTGTTTTTCCCTTCTTTTTCTCTAAGTTACAGATAGATGGCAGTAACAACCAAAACAAGAAAGGATGTGTGCAGAAAGTGTTTAACAAGGTTAAGGCTTTTTAGCTTAGACTTTACTTGTATATATGAACGAGTACATGTTTTTTATAAAAGGCGGAAATAATAAAGTTCTATAGTTTACCGGGAATATTTATATAAAATATCCATATCTTCTGCAATTGCGGTATCAATCGATATTTTCTGGAACTTAGTGTTAACGTAACATTTATTTGTCATGAATTACTTTTTCAACTTTTTTATACACCATAAAAATCAATTATACAATTTGGCTGTGATAATAATTACTTGAACACAACATTTTCTATGTTTATAGTTATTCAGGTTTAGCCCTTAACTTTGATTTGCATTTACTTATGAATAGCCTAAAAAGTTTAGCAAACATCTATGAATAAGCCACAATGCACTTTCAGAAAAACTGTAGTTAGAACTTGAACTTTCCCTCACAGATTTTTCCTAGTCGCTATATAACTGAAAGATAATATATAAATAGTTAGAACTGGAAAACTTATAAAAATGATGCATAAGACTTAAATTTTTGTTGAAGAACAAATTTGTATATTCTTTTCACAAAACCACTGACCTAGCGAGAATACAAATATTTTAACTTTTGTACAAAAGTACTTTTCGGCTTATGTAGTCAAGCCTTTAAAAGCAACACACTACCTTAGGGGAAAGCAGTAAAAATAGCTTATCACCTATTCACAAATCTTATGCAATGAAAATTGGTAACAGAAGTAACAAGTTGACGGTCTTTTTATTTAGTGTCTACTTAAATCACTTATTTTCAGCATTTTGGAAATGTCGTGAGTAATGTAAAGGAAATAAACAACGACACACAAATAAAATAGGAATGGAAAAAAGAGATGAGTATATAAAAATGTTTTCAATGTTCCATGTTTACATTCTGTAACTCTCGTTTTCAATGTTCCTGCAACTCTCGCATCGACAAAATTAAGTCGATAAACTCTGAAAATTGAAACAAATCTGAGTTTTTTTTTGCATCTTTCGGTCTGAGCAAAAATTAAACGCATAAACGCAGTTAATAATAAAAATAATAGTTATAGTGCTTTCAGAGTTTTATGTTTCTATGTCCTAATGCTCATTGGACTGTTGCACCACCTAATTTATTTTACTTACTTAATGATTAAAACTGGCTTCAAATAACTAACTAATATTTATCTAAATGCGTAATTTAGAATTGTTTCTAAATCTTCATTGTTCTGGCACCTAACAAGAGTAATTAATTTCACTTCATATTCGAATGATATTACTCTCAAACGAACACAATGAGAGTACCAAAAAGTTGTTCATACACAATTTTGAATTTTCTTTGAACACCTCTGAACAGCTGACTACATCCTCCATTTTTCAAAGGTGGTAGCCATTTTTAAAAGGTGGTGAGCAGAAGGAAAAGAGTGAAAAGTTTTTTCTCTCTCGTGGTGAGTATGTGCACAAACTTGCATAAGTATGTGAACCCCACATTTTTTTTATATGGAGTTAATACATATGCAAGTTGGTGGCCAAATCACAGCTTGTAGGCAAAAAGAGAGCAACCGTCGAAGTTGGTTCTCTCTATTAGTTCTTTCTCGATGGTCACTAGGCCCTGGTCCTTCATGGACTGTTGCGCCACCTAATTTATTTATTTAACTTAATAAAATATCCTGAAAGGAACAAACAAACAAACCGACAGAACACCAAAGAACATATACGATAAAACTACAAACAAATAACATTTAAGACCAAAATCCACGTTAAACGCTACTACTAGAGACGAGAAGGCCAACGAAAAGTTTAGCTCAAATAAATAACAACAAACGACGACAAGCTGCGGGTGAGGGATACGAAACCAAAAATACTCCATTACCAAGATCGGAATATCAGACTGACATTTCGGCACAGATAAGAAACTATACAGATGTCTCATCCCCATAGAAGAAAATGTCCCATATTTTTTTCACTACTCCTTGGCTATCAACCGACAAAAAGCTTTTTGTCGGTTGATCGTCAAGCACAAAAAGCTGTTTTTGATTTCACATATTGGCTTGCCAGTATGCCTGTTCAAAGCTACATATATGTGTCTAACTATAAAAAATTCTAAAGTTGTTTTTTCTCTCAAGTCAATGTCCATAGAGACAAAGAAGAACAGAAACTGTTTTGGTTTCGATGATGTTTTGGTCCCGATGTTACCATATTTCAGTTGCTATTGTTCAAGCGATGTACATAAATAGGTATTTTATGCTATTTATTATTGAATATGAAAATAAATGAATGAAGAAAAAATTAACAGAAGAAAAAATTAGGAAAGCAAAAGAAGAAGAAAAACTACTAAGAGAAGAAGATAAAATAAGATTGCTGCGAAGGAAAACATCAAATGAAGAATTTTGGAAAAGCCTTGTGAAAGTGCAACGTATTGTGAGTATTTGAATTATTTAAATATATAATTTTACTAATTTTACTTATTTTCGATGCAGGAACCTATTAAAATTCGTTTAGAACATTTTCAGAAGAAACCAATACGTTTGGACTCCGACTGCAAGGATGAGGAATTTTTATTTTCGTTCGCTTAGTTGTACAATATTTTATATTATTTCTTTTTTATATGTATTTTATTGCACATTATTATTTTATATTATTTTATTTTATTAATTAAAGAAAAAAGATTGTGGCGAAGAAAAACTTCACATGATGAATTTTGGAAAAGCCTGGTCAAAGTGCAAGGAATTGTGAGTATTTGAATTATTCAAATATATAATTTTACTTACATATTTTCGATGCAGGAACCTATTAAAATTCGTTTAGAACATTTTCAGAAGAAACCAATACGTTTGGACTCCGACTGCAAGGATGAGGAATTTTTATTTTCGTTCGCTTAGTTGTACAATATTTTATATTATTTCTTTTTTATATGTATTTTATTGCACATTATTATTTTATATTATTTTATTTTATTAATTAAAGAAAAAAGATTGTGGCGAAGAAAAACTTCACATGATGAATTTTGGAAAAGCCTGGTCAAAGTGCAAGGAATTGTGAGTATTTGAATTATTCAAATATATAATTTTACTTACATATTTTCGATGCAGGAACCTATTAAAATTCGTTTAGAACATTTTCAGAAGAAACCAATACGTTTGGACTCCGACTGCAAGGATGAGGAATTTTTATTTTCGTTCGCTTAGTTGTACAATATTTTATATTATTTCTTTTTTATATGTATTTTATTGCACATTATTATTTTATATTATCTTATTTTATTAATTAAAGAAAAAAGATTGTGGCGAAGAAAAGCTTCACATGATGAATTTTGGAAAAGCCTGGTCAAAGTGCAACGTATTGTGAGTATTTGAATTATTTAAATATATAATTTTACTAATTTTACTTACATATTTTCGATGCAGGAACCTATTAAAATTCGTTTAGAACATTTTCAGAAGAAACCAATACGTTTGGACTCCGACTGCAAGGATGAGGAATTTTTATTTTCGTTCGCTTAGTTGTACAATATTTTATATTATTTCTTTTTTATATGTATTTTATTGCACATTATTATTTTATATTATCTTATTTTATTAATTAAAGAAAAAAGATTGTGGCGAAGAAAAGCTTCACATGATGAATTTTGGAAAAGCCTGGTCAAAGTGCAACGTATTGTGAGTATTTGAATTATTTAAATATATAATTTTACTAATTTTACTTACATATTTTCGATGCAGGAACCTATTAAAATTCGTTTAGAACATTTTCAGAAGAAACCAATACGTTTGGACTCCGACTGCAAGGATGAGGAATTTTTATTTTCGTTCGCTTAGTTGTACAATATTTTATATTATTTCTTTTTTATATGTATTTTATTGCACATTATTATTTTATATTATTTTATTTTATTAATTAAAGAAAAAAGATTGTGGCGAAGAAAAACTTCACATGATGAATTTTGGAAAAGCCTGGTCAAAGTGCAACGTATTGTGAGTATTTTAATTATTTAAATATATAATTTTACTAATTTTACTTACATATTTTCGATGCAGGAACCTATTAAAATTCGTTTAGAACATTTTCAGAAGAAACCAATACGTTTGGACTCCGACTGCAAGGATGAGGAATTTTTATTTTCGTTCGCTTAGTTGTACAATATTTTATATTATTTCTTTTTTATATGTATTTTATTGCACATTATTATTTTATATTATCTTATTTTATTAATTAAAGAAAAAAGATTGTGGCGAAGAAAAGCTTCACATGATGAATTTTGGAAAAGCCTGGTCAAAGTGCAACGTATTGTGAGTATTTGAATTATTTAAATATATAATTTTACTAATTTTACTTACATATTTTCGATGCAGGAACCTATTAAAATTCGTTTAGAACATTTTCAGAAGAAACCAATACGTTTGGACTCCGACTGCAAGGATGAGGAATTTTTATTTTCGTTCGCTTAGTTGTACAATATTTTATATTATTTCTTTTTTATATGTATTTTATTGCACATTATTATTTTATATTATCTTATTTTATTAATTAAAGAAAAAAGATTGTGGCGAAGAAAAGCTTCACATGATGAATTTTGGAAAAGCCTGGTCAAAGTGCAACGTATTGTGAGTATTTGAATTATTTAAATATATAATGTTACTAATTTTACTTACATATTTTCGATGCAGGAACCTATTAAAATTCGTTTAGAACATTTTCAGAAGAAACCAATACGTTTGGACTCCGACTGCAAGGATGAGGAATTTTTATTTTCGTTCACTTAGTTGTACAATATTTTATATTATTTCTTTTTTATATGTATTTTATTGCACATTATTATTTTATATTATTTTATTTTATTAATTAAAGAAAAAAGATTGTGGCGAAGAAAAACTTCACATGATGAATTTTGGAAAAGCCTGGTCAAAGTGCAACGTATTGTGAGTATTTGAATTATTTAAATATATAATTTTACTAATTTTACTAATTTTACTTACATATTTTCGATGCAGGAACCTATTAAAATTCGTTTAGAACATTTTCAGAAGAAACCAATACGTTTGGACTCCGACTGCAAGGATGAGGAATTTTTATTTTCGTTCGCTTAGTTGTATAATATTTTATATTTTATATTATTTCTTTTTTATATGTATTTTATTGCACATTATTATTTTATATTATTTTATTTTATTAATTAAAGAAAAAAGATTGTGGCGAAGAAAAACTTCACATGATGAATTTTGGAAAAGCCTGGTCAAAGTGCAACGTATTGTGAGTATTTGAATTATTTAAATATATAATTTTACTAATTTTACTTACATATTTTCGATGCAGGAACCTATTAAAATTCGTTTAGAACATTTTCAGAAGAAACCAATACGTTTGGACTCCGACTGCAAGGATGAGGAATTTTTATTTTCGTTCGCTTAGTTGTAAATATTTTATATTTTATATTATTTCTTTTTTATATGTATTTTATTGCACATTATTATTTTATATTATTTTATTTTATTAATTAAAGAAAAAAGATTGTGGCGAAGAAAAACTTCACATGATGAATTTTGGAAAAGCCTGGTCAAAGTGCAACGTATTGTGAGTATTTGAATTATTTAAATATATAATTTTACTAATTTTACTTATTTTCGATGCAGGAACCTATGTATTAAAATTCGTTTAGAACATTTTCAGAAGAAACCAATACGTTTGGCTCCGACTGCAAGGATGAGGAATTTTTATTTTCGTTCGCTTAGTTGTATAATATTTTATATTTTATATTATTTCTTTTTTATATGTATTTTATTGCACATTATTATTTTATATTATTTTATTTTATTAATTAAAGAAAAAAGATTGTGGCGAAGAAAAACTTCACATGATGAATTTTGGAAAAGCCTGGTCAAAGTGCAACGTATTGTGAGTATTTGAATTATTTAAATATATAATTTTACTAATTTTACTTATTTTCGATGCAGGAACCTATTAAAATTCGTTTAGAACATTTTCAGAAGAAACCAATACGTTTGGACTCCGACTGCAAGGATGAGGAATTTTTATTTTCGTTGGCTTAGTTGTACAATATTTTATATTATTTCTTTTTTATATGTATTTTATTGCACATTATCATTTTATATTATTTTATTTTATTAATTAAAGAAAAAAGATTGTGGCGAAGAAAAACTTCACATGATGAATTTTGGAAAAGCCTGGTCAAAGTGCAAGGAGTTGTGAGTATTTGAATTATTTAAATATATAATTTTACTAATTTTACTTACATATTTTCGATGCAGGAACCTATTAAAATTCGTTTAGAACATTTTCAGAAGAAACCAATACGTTTGGACTCCGACTGCAAGGATGAGGAATTTTTATTTTCGTTGGCTTAGTTGTACAATATTTTATATTATTTCTTTTTTATATGTATTTTATTGCACATTATTATTTTATATTATTTTATTTTATTAATTAAAGAAAATAGATTGTGGCGAAGAAAAACTTCACATGATGAATTTTGGAAAAGCCTGGTCAAAGTGCAACGTATTGTGAGTATTTGAATTATTTAAATATATAATTTTACTAATTTTACTTACATATTTTCGATGCAGGAACCTATTAAAATTCGTTTAGAACATTTTCAGAAGAAACCAATACGTTTGGACTCCGACTGCAAGGATGAGGAATTTTTATTTTTGTTGGCTTAGTTGTACAATATTTTATATTATTTCTGTTTTATATGTATTTTATTGCACATTATTATTTTATATTATTTTATTTTATTAATTAAAGAAAAAAGATTGTGGCGAAGAAAAACTTCACATGATGAATTTTGGAAAAGCCTGGTCAAAGTGCAACGTATTGTGAGTATTTGAATTATTTAAATATATAATTTTACTAATTTTACTTACATATTTTCGATGCAGGAACCTATTAAAATTCGTTTAGAACATTTTCAGAAGAAACCAATACGTTTGGACTCCGACTGCAAGGATGAGGAATTTTTATTTTCGTTCGCTTAGTTGTACAATATTTTATATTATTTCTTTTTTATATGTATTTTATTGCACATTATTATTTTTTATTATTTTATTTTATTAATTAAAGAAAAAAGATTGTGGCGAAGAAAAACTTCACATGATGAATTTTGGAAAAGCCTGGTCAAAGTGCAACGTATTGTGAGTATTTGAATTATTTAAATATATAATTTTACTAATTTTACTTACATATTTTCGATGCAGGAACCTATTAAAATTCGTTTAGAACATTTTCAGAAGAAACCAATACGTTTGGACTCCGACTGCAAGGATGAGGAATTTTTATTTTCGTTCGCTTAGTTGTATAATATTTTATATTTTATATTATTTCTTTTTTATATGTATTTTATTGCACATTATTATTTTATATTATTTTATTTTATTAATTAAAGAAAAAAGATTGTGGCGAAGAAAAAATTCACATGATGAATTTTGGAAAAGCCTGGTCAAAGTGCAACGTATTGTGAGTATTTGAATTATTTAAATATATAATTTTACTAATTTTACTTACATATTTTCGATGCAGGAACCTATTAAAATTCGTTTAGAACATTTTTAGAAGAAACCAATACGTTTGGACTCCGACTGCAAGGATGAGGAATTTTTATTTTCGTTCGCTTAGTTGTACAATATTTTATATTATTTCTTTTTTATATGTATTTTATTGCACATTATTATTTTATATTATTTTATTTTATTAATTAAAGAAAAAAGATTGTGGCGAAGAAAAACTTCACATGATGAATTTTGGAAAAGCCTGGTCAAAGTGCAACGTATTGTGAGTATTTGAATTATTTAAATATATAATTTTACTAATTTTACTAATTTTACTTACATATTTTCGATGCAGGAACCTATTAAAATTCGTTTAGAACATTTTCAGAAGAAACCAATACGTTTGGACTCCGACTGCAAGGATGAGGAATTTTTATTTTCGTTCGCTTAGTTGTATAATATTTTATATTTTATATTATTTCTTTTTTATATGTACTTTATTGCACATTATTATTTTATATTATTTTATTTTATTAATTAAAGAAAAAAGATTGTGGCGAAGAAAAACTTCACATGATGAATTTTGGAAAAGCCTGGTCAAAGTGCAACGTATTGTGAGTATTTGAATTATTTAAATATATAATTTTACTAATTTTACTTACATATTTTCGATGCAGGAACCTATTAAAATTCGTTTAGAACATTTTCAGAAGAAACCAATACGTTTGGACTCCGACTGCAAGGATGAGGAATTTTTATTTTCGTTCGCTTAGTTGTAAATATTTTATATTTTATATTATTTCTTTTTTATATGTATTTTATTGCACATTATTATTTTATATTATTTTATTTTATTAATTAAAGAAAAAAGATTGTGGCGAAGAAAAACTTCACATGATGAATTTTGGAAAAGCCTGGTCAAAGTGCAACGTATTGTGAGTATTTGAATTATTTAAATATATAATTTTACTAATTTTACTTATTTTCGATGCAGGAACCTATGTATTAAAATTCGTTTAGAACATTTTCAGAAGAAACCAATACGTTTGGCTCCGACTGCAAGGATGAGGAATTTTTATTTTCGTTCGCTTAGTTGTATAATATTTTATATTTTATATTATTTCTTTTTTATATGTATTTTATTGCACATTATTATTTTATATTATTTTATTTTATTAATTAAAGAAAAAAGATTGTGGCGAAGAAAAACTTCACATGATGAATTTTGGAAAAGCCTGGTCAAAGTGCAACGTATTGTGAGTATTTGAATTATTTAAATATATAATTTTACTAATTTTACTTATTTTCGATGCAGGAACCTATTAAAATTCGTTTAGAACATTTTCAGAAGAAACCAATACGTTTGGACTCCGACTGCAAGGATGAGGAATTTTTATTTTCGTTGGCTTAGTTGTACAATATTTTATATTATTTCTTTTTTATATGTATTTTATTGCACATTATTATTTTATATTATTTTATTTTATTAATTAAAGAAAATAGATTGTGGCGAAGAAAAACTTCACATGATGAATTTTGGAAAAGCCTGGTCAAAGTGCAACGTATTGTGAGTATTTGAATTATTTAAATATATAATTTTACTAATTTTACTTACATATTTTCGATGCAGGAACCTATTAAAATTCGTTTAGAACATTTTCAGAAGAAACCAATACGTTTGGACTCCGACTGCAAGGATGAGGAATTTTTATTTTCGTTGGCTTAGTTGTACAATATTTTATATTATTTCTTTTTTATATGTATTTTATTGCACATTATTATTTTATATTATTTTATTTTATTAATTAAAGAAAAAAGATTGTGGCGAAGAAAAACTTCACATGATGAATTTTGGAAAAGCCTGGTCAAAGTGCAACGTATTGTGAGTATTTGAATTATTTAAATATATAATTTTACTAATTTTACTTACATATTTTCGATGCAGGAACCTATTAAAATTCGTTTAGAACATTTTCAGAAGAAACCAATACGTTTGGACTCCGACTGCAAGGATGAGGAATTTTTATTTTCGTTCGCTTAGTTGTACAATATTTTATATTATTTCTTTTTTATATGTATTTTATTGCACATTATTATTTTATATTATTTTATTTTATTAATTAAAGAAAATAGATTGTGGCGAAGAAAAACTTCACATGATGAATTTTGGAAAAGCCTGGTCAAAGTGCAACGTATTGTGAGTATTTGAATTATTTAAATATATAATTTTACTAATTTTACTTACATATTTTCGATGCAGGAACCTATTAAAATTCGTTTAGAACATTTTCAGAAGAAACCAATACGTTTGGACTCCGACTGCAAGGATGAGGAATTTTTATTTTCGTTGGCTTAGTTGTACAATATTTTATATTATTTCTTTTTTATATGTATTTTATTGCACATTATTATTTTATATTATTTTATTTTATTAATTAAAGAAAAAAGATTGTGGCGAAGAAAAACTTCACATGATGAATTTTGGAAAAGCCTGGTCAAAGTGCAACGTATTGTGAGTATTTGAATTATTTTAATATATAATTTTACTAATTTTTTATTTTCGATGAAGAAACTTATTAAAATTCGTGAAAAACATTGGAAGGAGAAACCAAAGATATGTTTGGACTCCGACTCCAAGGATAAGGAATACGATGTGGGTTTACTATATTTTTCCAGCTTCTTCAGATAGTGGTACGTAAATTTTTTTCTATTTATTCCGATAAATTAGTTAATATTTAATTTTTTTAATTTGATTAGTTCACATATGATAGATTATACTTCTGACTACTGAGCACCGAAATGAAATTGTTTTCGACTCGGTAATAATTTTGTTAATGTTTTCAGAAATATAAACTACCGTATGTATTGAACATTCTTTGATTTAAACTTATTTTCCTTCGTTTAATTGTATAATATTTTATATTTGATATTATTTCTTTTTTATATTTTATTGCACATTATTATTTTATATTGTAATATTTTTATTTCACAATTTTTCACAAATAAATATAATTCGTGTTCGTTTTCTGAACTACCACAAAAACCAAATTACACATGACTTTTTTTTCTGAAATGAAGATGGAGATGGAAGATGGAAGATCGAGTCCGATTGATTGGGTTGGTATCTTATTTTTATGTTTTGAGTTTAGATTCTAGGCAGATCTCAAGTCGATATTTGACATTATTTAAGTCGTTGTTGTCTGAAATCAATAGGGAACTTTTGCTAATTTTTGGAAGCTTCTCGTTCATCCTTTCGTTAAATGGTAAGTATCCTTATTACAAACAGATGAAACGCTATGGAAAGGATTGACATATGAAAAAAAGGAGCAACACCATCTGTTAATTTGTTGAGAATTGTTTTTATATTTTATTTTTATCTATCCTAAAACATTTATTCTAAATAGATCTCTAATTTCCAGCCTAAAGTCTCTGGTAGCTAGTGCTGTTAATTGCTTATATTATAATGTAAATTTATTTTATATTTTAATAAATAATAATAATAATATTTTATTTTTAATTATAATCTATGTACTTCATAGTCATGGCATCACGTCACTCGGCATTATTGCTGGCAACTTTCTCAATCCCCGTCAGTATTTCTTCTTGCAATGCCTGCAAATCGACATCAACTGTTGCCGTTCCATCCATAATTTTCTTGTCTATCTCCCTTTTAATTAACACTCCTGACAGCTTCGATAGTGTTGATTGCTTCCGTTTGCCAGCGTCTTTGCGCTTTGAGCGTGGTTTCTTCGTCGTCTTAGGGTTTCTTATTTGTATTTTTTGATGCATTACTTTTATGTGGTTCTCGAGAACTCTCTTATCCGACAGTGTTGCTTCGCAGTCTCCAAAAGTACATGGAATCTTTTTTCCTTCGTGAGTTGTTCGTATATGTTGTAATAGATTCCTTTTGTGGGTATAAAAACGTGTACAGCCTTCGTACGTACATTTAAATACTTCTTTATCATCTGCATGGCAGTTCTTGTGTTCTTTTAAGAAAAATTTGCTCTTGAATTCCTTTGAACATTGTTCACACTTACATATAGAGCATTGGGTGGTTCAATTCCTTGCGATGTGCCAACAATCCGGACCACTTTTCAAAGGTTGCTTCACACCGATCGCATCTGTGGGTTTTGGTCCACACATGGCGTGTTAAAAAGTATCCTTGAACAAATCCTTTAGAACATTTACCGAAACTGAAAAGAGAGAAAATTAATATTTTTTTGTTTTGATATTTTTGAAAAATTATATAAATTTATTGAAATATCTGACAGTGCAACTATGATTTTTAAGTTTCTAATTCAGATTTTTATGAATATTCTTCGTTTAGGTTGGAGATTAAATTTGCGTTGCAGCTGCAGCGGTGTAAAAGATTGGAAAATAAAGACTTTATTAATGACAGACAAATTTCTTGCCCCTTTTAAAGAAATCCTGAAAGTTGATAAGTTTCCTTGGTGCAAGTGCCACTCATGAACAGCGGTAGTTCAAGTTCGGTTCCATTAATCCCTGAAACGACTCCCACACAGTTAAGAGTAAATAAGTCGGCACTAGGCCACGGTGCTCCATGTATACTTACTTGAAAGGGTAGACTCCTGTGTGTTTGACTTCATGTCGTCGTAACTTGATTCTCTGAGTGAATTTCTAATCGCAATGAAGACATCGATAGATTTTTGCATTTTCATGAACTTCGAGTGTTTTTCCATATTTTTATTAGGAACAAACAAAGCTGCACTTAATATTTTTCATTTGTGTGTTTTTTTCATGGAAAGTTTTAATGTGCCGCTTCAGATGTTGAGTATTGTTGTAGATCTTGGAACATCCCTCATAGAAACATGCATGTTTTCTCTATTTTTGTAACAAATTAATACTTTAATAGAAAATAGTAAATGTACATTTATTAAAGTATTGTTACTTACAACTCCAGAGTGTAAGTTCAATTGAATCACACGCTTAAATTTTTGGCCACATCTAAAACTGCAGACATATTTCCCAGATGCTTCCTAAGACAATTCCGCATTAGAAAAAACACTCTCTATGTTACTATCTGGATGGATATTATTTATGTTCGGGCGCATTGCTTTTTGAATTATTAATGTTCGCATATTCCGTTTATTTAGCACGACACGCACACGAGCACAAAATGAGCACTCAATAAAGTTCATCGCTATGACAACTGGCTAAACAAATACAGCGTCAAAAATACTCCATTACTCGTTTTAGCTTGTTCTACAAGTCCATGGTGAAGATAAACTAAGCCCAAGTTTGCTTGTAGAACACCTTCGTTTGTAGCTTCGGGGATTTTCTTAACTAGCTCCAATGCTTGTTTTAAATATTCTCTGGCTGATCTTGTGTCTGCTAGTCCTAAAGCTGCAACACTTAAATTGTTGAGTATCGGAACAAGCTCAGAGTATGCTTCACCATAGCGTTCAGTAAATATATCATAAGCTTCATGTAAACACTCTATAGCTTCTTTGTAATCCTGTTGTTCGACTAGCATTTGGCTATACCAGGCAGAGGTTATAGCTTTTATTTCTTTCACGTCTTCAGAATCAGGAAGTTTTTTGAGTTTATCCAAAGCCCATTCGAAACCTTGTGCGGCTTTTTCAAAGTTTTTCTGCAAATGTGCCATATGAGCAATTTTAGAACTCATGTGAATGATTTTCATACTGTCTTCTATTTCTCCATTGGCAAAAAGCCTCTTCATGACATCAGCAAAAAGCTTTTCTGCGTTTTTAAAATGTCCTCTTTCCATTGCCAAATTGGCTAGAATATCATAAACATAAGTGACTCCATCCTTATGCTGAAGATCTTGGGCCATTTGAAGAGCTAAATGAAGCATTTGTTCGGCTTTATCATATTCTTTACGTTGTATTGCAAGTATTGAACGTTTGATAGTCATGGTAAGTTTTTTCTCAGGAGTTTTTTCATCTTTTTGCGAAAAGAAACTAAATCCAATGAGGAGTCCCATCGCAGGGATGTAATTTGTTGCAGATTGCGAATGTTGATTGCGATTGATGACAACTTTTTGAAGACATCTTGTTGATGTGTTTCTTATATTTTGACTTTGTTAAGCTGCCGAATTTTTTAACGAATTCGTAGAAAAACGAGGAATTCGTGTAAGAATTGTGAAATTCATTATTTTGTTATGCAAATTATTATTTATACGCAATAGAGAACAAAAGTTGTTGCGATCTCGGATATAGGCAGTGCTAAACAAAAATGAAAATAAAATTATAACAATAGTTACGTTTACAGAAAATTATAAAATAAATACGTTGTCGGAACACCCGGTGCCCGGCGTCAACAAGCTGTCACAATCCACAGCAAAAGGAATGATGATAATAAATATCCCAGCAACTAAATAAAATATCCTGAAAGGAACAAACAAACAAACCGACAGAACACCAAAGAACATATACGATAAAACTACAAACAAATAACATTTAAGACCAAAATCCACGTTAAACGCTACTACTAGAGACGAGAAGGCCAACGAAAAGTTTAGCTCAAATAAATAACAACAAACGACGACAAGCTGCGGGTGAGGGATACGAAACCAAAAATACTCCATTACCAAGATCGGAATATCAGACTGACATTTCGGCACAGATAAGAAACTATACAGATGTCTCATCCCCATAGAAGAAAATGTCCCATATTTTTTTCACTACTCCTTGGCTATCAACCGACAAAAAGCTTTTTGTCGGTTGATCGTCAAGCACAAAAAGCTGTTTTTGATTTCACATATTGGCTTGCCAGTATGCCTGTTTAAAGCTACATATATGTGTCTAACTATAAAAAATTCTAAAGTTGTTTTTTCTCTCAAGTCAATGTCCATAGAGACAAAGAAGAACAGAAACTGTTTTGGTTTCGATGATGTTTTGGTCCTGATGTTTCCATATTTTAGTTGCTATTGTTCAAGTGATGTACATTTATGTACAGGGGCCCTACTATGTAACTCGATTCTACTTTTGATTCTATTCGAAACTCATTTCCGATTCTACTTTAAAATCGTACTACGTATGAAAGTAGAATCGAATGCCGGTTATACCAACTTGTTTTCAAAAAAATGTCTACTTTCGAACGAGTATCGAGTTGTTTGTCAGTTTAAAAAAAAAAAACTAAAACAAAACATCAAATTTTTGGACAAGAATAATTATAACAAAAATGGACACCGTTGGATTTTGGTTTAATTTGCAAGGCAATGAAGAACGGTACGAGCAAATTGAACGCAAAAGAATAAGAGATAATTCCAAATTAATGGAGCCATCGAACTTTTTTTTTTCAACTAGTGCTTATTTCGTGAATGGTTACTCTTAGCTTATGTCTGATTTCACACATAATTAGTTTTATCTTTCCGCTGAACGAATATGGTTGTGTATACACTTCATCATCTTTTCAGATGAAGCTCATTTTCATCTTGTAAACAAGCAAAATTGACGCATTTGGGGCACAGAAAACCCGTACGCATACATTGAATAGCCGATACACCCAAAACGAGTCACCGTTTGAAGCTACACTCGATGTTTTTATAGCCAAAAAAAAAAGTTATTTGGCGGACCCATTATCTATACGGTAGAATATTTGAACGCATTCTTAATGAAAAATATATACTTTTGTTTTAGTTTTGTTAAGAACTATCGTCTTTCTAAAGACGGATTTATGTTCTTACTTAACACCATATCATCCGACATGCCTACTCGCAAAATGGTTTTCCAATTATCATTAAGTTATCAGCAGCATTGAAGCAACAAGAGGTTACCAAAACCAAATCGGTGGTGAAAAGAACGCTGGACGTGCACAGCAAACATTTCAAAAATACTTGCCGAAGTTTTGACTTCAATCGAAAGAGTCCATTTGTGCCCGGTGATGATGAATTTTGAAATGAATGAGGAATGAAGAGAAACGAAAGTCCAAACGCAATTTTTGGCAAAAATCACGAATTCCCGGTGTAATTGGGGTGGTAAAATAATAAAACACAAACATTTGAATGAAAAACTTTCGAATTCCAATTGCATATTAATAATAAATTTATAACATTTTACTTACACTTTGACAAAAAAAAACTTCGTTCGCAAACACATTTGATGTAGAGTGATTATTTTCGATTTTGCCTTGTTTTGAATTCTACTTTCGAGTTACGTAGTTCCTCGTTTACTCGAAAGTTCATAAGAATATAGTTGGCACTACTAGAACTATTCGATTCTCGTTTGTTCGAAAGTAGTCAAACAGATACATAGTACCAATTTTTCGAATTCGAGCAATTTCATTGTAGAATCGAGTTACATAGTAGGGCCCCAGGTATTTTATGCTATTTATGCTATTTATTATTGAATATGAAAATAAATGAATGAAGAAAAATTAAAAAAAGAAAAAATAAGGAAAGCAAAAGAAGAAGAAAAACTACTAAGAGAAGAAGATAAAATAAGATTGCTGCGAAGGAAAACATCAAATGAAGAATTTTGGAAAAGCCTTGTGAAAGTACAACGTATTGTGAGTATTTGAATTATTTAAATATATAATTTTACTAATTTTACTTATTTTCGATGCAGCAAATGATTAAAATTCGGGAAAAACATTGGAAGAAGAAACCAGATAGTATATGTTTGGACTCCGACTCCAAGGATGAGGAATTCTTATTTTCCTTCGCTTAATTGTATATTTTATATTTGATATTATTTCTTTGTTATATATCTTTTATTGCACATTATTATTTTATATTATTTTATTTTATTAATTAAATTAAACAAAAATTATTTTGATAGTAATAACGGTATTTGCGTATGCGTAATGCGTGTTTGGGTATATGCAACAGTAAGCTGTGCGCAAGTTTGGGTGTATGCAACAGTGACATCTGTAAGGGGGGCATGCTGCCCCCCTGCAACCCCCCTGCTTGAGAACACTATAGGATTTGGGGTGGGTGCAAGTTGGAGTGCGTGCAAGGTGCGGTGGGTGGAAGATGAGGTACATGCAAAGTTTCTTTTGCATTTAAATAAGCTGGATTTAAGAAAAATTAATTTATCCTTGGTATATCTTAATCCATATTCGATTATTACTATCAAAATAAGACTACGTTAATACTTAAGCAAGGAAAAAGTAATTTAATTAAAATATTTTGTTTTGGTAATTTTCAATTTTCTCAAGAACTAGAAGACATCAAGTCATCTACTTTTCAGTTTTTGATCAAAAACAAATAAGAGCAATGAATTCTAAAAAAAAAAAATAGTAGATAATCTGAAAGTTTTAAAAAATTACACTTTAAACCTTTTTTTTAACTTTTTTTTGTAAAAATTTTGACTTTAAAACAATTTTTTTCAAAAACTATGCATAGTTTTGACTTGATTTAAAAACAAGCTAATAGACAAAAGTGTTGGCTTTAAAAAAAGGTATAATACTTAATTGTAAGTAATACCGTTATTTTTTAATTATTTTTTTTCCATTTAAGGTACATTTTTTTTTAAATTGCCCCTACCGCCTAAACGGGGGGAGATAGACCCCCCCTCCCATAGTAAAAAATGCTTCTTTTTAACTGTTCTATACAAATCCGTCATTAAACTTTGTCGCCAAAGTTATCGTACTCTCCCCAAAACCACTTTGCAGTTAATTGATCTAAGGATAATGAGGAGACTTTCAATCAAAAAACCAGTTCGAAAAAAATTCTTGAGAATATTGAAGAAAAAATGAGTCGTTGGAGATTTTTTATCGAGTTTATGGAAAAAAACTAGTGGACCATGTGAATAATATTTATTATTATATTTTAGACGTTGGTTAATTATAATTTAATGTTAAAAATTATTTTTGTTGGTAGATTGATTTCGCAGTTAAAATAGAAGAAATAATAAGGAAAGCAAAAGAAGAAGAAAAACTACTAAGAAAAGAAGATGAAAAAAGATTGTGGCGAAGAAAAACTTCACATGATGAATTTTGCAAAAGCATGGTCAAAGTGCAACGTATTGTGAGTATTTGAATTATTTAAATATATAATTTTACTAATTTTACTTATTTTCGATGCAGGAACCTATTAAAATTCGCTTAGAACATTTTCAGAAGAAACCAATACGTTTGGACTCCGACTGCAAGGATGAGGAATTTTTATTTTCGTTCGCTTAGTTGTATAATATTTTATATTTTATATTATTTCTTTTTTATATGTATTTTATTGCACATTATTATTTTATATTATTTTATTTTATTAATTAAAGAAAAAAGATTGTGGCGAAGAAAAGCTTCACATGATGAATTTTGGAAAAGCCTGGTCAAAGTGCAACGTATTGTGAGTATTTGAATTATTTAAATATATAATTTTACTAATTTTACTTACATATTTTCGATGCAGGAACCTATTAAAATTCGTTTAGAACATTTTCAGAAGAAACCAATACGTTTGGACTCCGACTGCAAGGATGAGGAATTTTTATTTTCGTTCGCTTAGTTGTATAATATTTTATATTATTTCTTTTTTATATGTATTTTATTGCACATTATTATTTTATATTATTTTATTTTATTAATTAAAGAAAAAAGATTGTGGCGAAGAAAAACTTCACATGATGAATTTTGGAAAAGCCTGGTCAAAGTGCAACGTATTGTGAGTATTTGAATTATTTAAATATATAATTTTACTAATTTTACTTACATATTTTCGATGCAGGAACCTATTAAAATTCGTTTAGAACATTTTCAGAAGAAACCAATACGTTTGGACTCCGACTGCAAGGATGAGGAATTTTTATTTTCGTTCGCTTAGTTGTACAATATTTTATATTTTATATTATTTCTTTTTTATATGTATTTTATTGCACATTATTATTTTATATTATTTTATTTTATTAATTAAAGAAAAAAGATTGTGGCGAAGAAAAACTTCACATGATGAATTTTGGAAAAGCCTGGTCAAAGTGCAACGTATTGTGAGTATTTGAATTATTTAAATATATAATTTTACTAATTTTACTTACATATTTTCGATGCAGGAACCTATTAAAATTCGTTTAGAACATTTTCAGAAGAAACCAATACGTTTGGACTCCGACTATAAGGATGAGGAATTTTTATTTTCGTTCGCTTAGTTGTATAATATTTTATATTATTTCTTTTTTATATGTATTTTATTGCACATTATTATTTTATATTATTTTATTTTATTAATTAAAGAAAAAAGATTGTGGCGAAGAAAAACTTCACATGATGAATTTTGGAAAAGCCTGGTCAAAGTGCAACGTATTGTGAGTATTTGAATTATTAAAATATATAATTTTACTAATTTTACTTATTTTCGATGCAGGAACCTATTAAAATTCGTTTAGAACATTTTCAGAAGAAACCAATACGTTTGGACTCCGACTGCAAGGATGAGGAATTTTTATTTTCGTTCGCTTAGTTGTACAATATTTTATATTTTATATTATTTCTTTTTTATATGTATTTTATTGCACATTATTATTTTATATTATTTTATTTTATTAATTAAAGAAAAAAGATTGTGGCGAAGAAAAACTTCACATGATGAATTTTGGAAAAGCCTGGTCAAAGTGCAACGTATTGTGAGTATTTGAATTATTTAAATATATAATTTTACTAATTTTACTTACATATTTTCGATGCAGGAACCTATTAAAATTCGTTTAGAACATTTTCAGAAGAAACCAATACGTTTGGACTCCGACTGCAAGGATGAGGAGTTTTTATTTTCGTTGGCTTAGTTGTACAATATTTTATATTATTTCTTTTTTATATGTATTTTATTGCACATTATTATTTTATATTATTTTATTTTATTAATTAAAGAAAAAAGATTGTGGCGAAGAAAAGCTTCACATGATGAATTTTGGAAAAGCCTGGTCAAAGTGCAACGTATTGTGAGTATTTGAATTATTAAAATATATAATTTTACTAATTTTACTTATTTTCGATGCAGGAACCTATTAAAATTCGTTTAGAACATTTTAAGAAGAAACCAATACGTTTGGACTCCGACTGCAAGGATGAGGAGTTTTTATTTTCGTTCGCTTAGTTGTACAATATTTTATATTTTATATTATTTCTTTTTTATATGTATTTTATTGCACATTATTATTTTATATTATTTTATTTTATTAATTAAAGAAAAAAGATTGTGGCGAAGAAAAACTTCACATGATGAATTTTGGAAAAGCCTGGTCAAAGTGCAACGTATTGTGAGTATTTGAATTATTAAAATATATAATTTTACTAATTTTACTTATTTTCGATGCAGGAACCTATTAAAATTCGTTTAGAACATTTTCAGAAGAAACCAATACGTTTGGACTCCGACTGCAAGGATGAGGAATTTTTATTTTCGTTCGCTTAGTTGTACAATATTTTATATTTTATATTATTTCTTTTTTATATGTATTTTATTGCACATTATTATTTTATATTATTTTATTTTATTAATTAAAGAAAAAAGATTGTGGCGAAGAAAAACTTCACATGTAGAATTTTGGAAAAGCCTGGTCAAAGTGCAACGTATTGTGAGTATTTGAATTATTAAAATATATAATTTTACTAATTTTACTTATTTTCGATGCAAGAACCTATTAAAATTCGTTTAGAACATTTTAAGAAGAAACCAATACGTTTGGACTCCGACTGCAAGGATGAGGAGTTTTTATTTTCGTTCGCTTAGTTGTACAATATTTTATATTTTATATTATTTCTTTTTTATATGTATTTTATTGCACATTATTATTTTATATTATTTTATTTTATTAATTAAAGAAAAAAGATTGTGGCGAAGAAAAACTTCACATGTAGAATTTTGGAAAAGCCTGGTCAAAGTGCAACGTATTGTGAGTATTTGAATTATTGAAATATATAATTTTACTAATTTTACTTAGTTTCGATGCAGGAACCTATTAAAATTCGTTTAGAACATTTTCAGAAGAAACCAATACGTTTGGACTCCGACTGCAAGGATGAGGAATTTTTTTTTTCGTTCGCTTAGTTGTACAATATTTTATATTTTATATTATTTCTTTTTTATATGTATTTTATTGCACATTATTATTTTATATTATTTTATTTTATTAATTAAAGAAAAAAGATTGTGGCGAAGAAAAACTTCACATGATGAATTTTGGAAAAGCCTGGTCAAAGTGCAACGTATTGTGAGTATTTGAATTATTTAAATATATAATTTTACTAATTTTACTTAGTTTCGATGCAGGAACCTATTAAAATTCGTTTAGAACATTTTCAGAAGAAACCAATACGTTTGGACTCCGACTGCAAGGATGAGGAATTTTTTTTTTCGTTCGCTTAGTTAAACAATATTTTATATTTTATATTATTTCTGTTTTATATGTATTTTATTGCACATTATTATTTTATATTATTTTATTTTATTAATTAAAGAAAAAAGATTGTGGCGAAGAAAAGCTTCACATGATGAATTTTGGAAAAGCCTGGTTAAAGTGCAACGTATTGTGAGTATTTGAATTATTTAAATATATAATTTTACTAATTTTACTTAGTTTCGATGCAGGAACCTATTAAAATTCGTTTAGAACATTTTAAGAAGAAACCAATACGTTTGGACTCCGACTGCAAGGATGAGGAGTTTTTATTTTCGTTCGCTTAGTTGTACAATATTTTATATTTTATATTATTTCTGTTTTATATGTATTTTATTGCACATTATTATTTTATATTATTTTATTTTATTAATTAAAGAAAAAAGATTGTGGCGAAGAAAAACTTCACATGTAGAATTTTGGAAAAGCCTGGTCAAAGTGCAACGTATTGTGAGTATTTGAATTATTTAAATATATAATTTTACTAATTTTACTTAGTTTCGATGCAGGAACCTATTAAAATTCGTTTAGAACATTTTCAGAAGAAACCAATACGTTTGGACTCCGACTGCAAGGATGAGGAATTTTTTTTTTCGTTCGCTTAGTTGTACAATATTTTATATTTTATATTATTTCTTTTTTATATGTATTTTATTGCACATTATTATTTTATATTATTTTATTTTATTAATTAAAGAAAAAAGATTGTGGCGAAGAAAAACTTCACATGATGAATTTTGGAAAAGCCTGGTCAAAGTGCAACGTATTGTGAGTATTTGAATTATTAAAATATATAATTTTACTAATTTTACTTATTTTCGATGCAGGAACCTATTAAAATTCGTTTAGAACATTTTAAGAAGAAACCAATACGTTTGGACTCCGACTGCAAGGATGAGGAGTTTTTATTTTCGTTCGCTTAGTTGTACAATATTTTATATTTTATATTATTTCTTTTTTATATGTATTTTATTGCACATTATTATTTTATATTATTTTATTTTATTAATTAAAGAAAAAAGATTGTGGCGAAGAAAAACTTCACATGTAGAATTTTGGAAAAGCCTGGTCAAAGTGCAACGTATTGTGAGTATTTGAATTATTAAAATATATAATTTTACTAATTTTACTTATTTTCGATGCAGGAACCTATTAAAATTCGTTTAGAACATTTTAAGAAGAAACCAATACGTTTGGACTCCGACTGCAAGGATGAGGAGTTTTTATTTTCGTTCGCTTAGTTGTACAATATTTTATATTTTATATTATTTCTTTTTTATATGTATTTTATTGCACATTATTATTTTATATTATTTTATTTTATTAATTAAAGAAAAAAGATTGTGGCGAAGAAAAACTTCACATGTAGAATTTTGGAAAAGCCTGGTCAAAGTGCAACGTATTGTGAGTATTTGAATTATTGAAATATATAATTTTACTAATTTTACTTAGTTTCGATGCAGGAACCTATTAAAATTCGTTTAGAACATTTTCAGAAGAAACCAATACGTTTGGACTCCGACTGCAAGGATGAGGAATTTTTTTTTTCGTTCGCTTAGTTGTACAATATTTTATATTTTATATTATTTCTTTTTTATATGTATTTTATTGCACATTATTATTTTATATTATTTTATTTTATTAATTAAAGAAAAAAGATTGTGGCGAAGAAAAACTTCACATGATGAATTTTGGAAAAGCCTGGTCAAAGTGCAACGTATTGTGAGTATTTGAATTATTTAAATATATAATTTTACTAATTTTACTTAGTTTCGATGCAGGAACCTATTAAAATTCGTTTAGAACATTTTCAGAAGAAACCAATACGTTTGGACTCCGACTGCAAGGATGAGGAATTTTTTTTTTCGTTCGCTTAGTTAAACAATATTTTATATTTTATATTATTTCTGTTTTATATGTATTTTATTGCACATTATTATTTTATATTATTTTATTTTATTAATTAAAGAAAAAAGATTGTGGCGAAGAAAAGCTTCACATGATGAATTTTGGAAAAGCCTGGTTAAAGTGCAACGTATTGTGAGTATTTGAATTATTTAAATATATAATTTTACTAATTTTACTTAGTTTCGATGCAGGAACCTATTAAAATTCGTTTAGAACATTTTAAGAAGAAACCAATACGTTTGGACTCCGACTGCAAGGATGAGGAGTTTTTATTTTCGTTCGCTTAGTTGTACAATATTTTATATTTTATATTATTTCTGTTTTATATGTATTTTATTGCACATTATTATTTTATATTATTTTATTTTATTAATTAAAGAAAAAAGATTGTGGCGAAGAAAAACTTCACATGTAGAATTTTGGAAAAGCCTGGTCAAAGTGCAACGTATTGTGAGTATTTGAATTATTTAAATATATAATTTTACTAATTTTACTTAGTTTCGATGCAGGAACCTATTAAAATTCGTTTAGAACATTTTCAGAAGAAACCAATACGTTTGGACTCCGACTGCAAGGATGAGGAATTTTTTTTTTCGTTCGCTTAGTTGTACAATATTTTATATTTTATATTATTTCTTTTTTATATGTATTTTATTGCACATTATTATTTTATATTATTTTATTTTATTAATTAAAGAAAAAAGATTGTGGCGAAGAAAAACTTCACATGATGAATTTTGGAAAAGCCTGGTCAAAGTGCAACGTATTGTGAGTATTTGAATTATTAAAATATATAATTTTACTAATTTTACTTATTTTCGATGCAGGAACCTATTAAAATTCGTTTAGAACATTTTAAGAAGAAACCAATACGTTTGGACTCCGACTGCAAGGATGAGGAGTTTTTATTTTCGTTCGCTTAGTTGTACAATATTTTATATTTTATATTATTTCTTTTTTATATGTATTTTATTGCACATTATTATTTTATATTATTTTATTTTATTAATTAAAGAAAAAAGATTGTGGCGAAGAAAAACTTCACATGTAGAATTTTGGAAAAGCCTGGTCAAAGTGCAACGTATTGTGAGTATTTGAATTATTAAAATATATAATTTTACTAATTTTACTTATTTTCGATGCAGGAACCTATTAAAATTCGTTTAGAACATTTTAAGAAGAAACCAATACGTTTGGACTCCGACTGCAAGGATGAGGAGTTTTTATTTTCGTTCGCTTAGTTGTACAATATTTTATATTTTATATTATTTCTTTTTTATATGTATTTTATTGCACATTATTATTTTATATTATTTTATTTTATTAATTAAAGAAAAAAGATTGTGGCGAAGAAAAACTTCACATGATGAATTTTGGAAAAGCCTGGTCAAAGTGCAACGTATTGTGAGTATTTGAATTATTAAAATATATAATTTTACTAATTTTACTTATTTTCGATGCAGGAACCTATTAAAATTCGTTTAGAACATTTTCAGAAGAAACCAATACGTTTGGACTCCGACTGCAAGGATGAGGAATTTTTATTTTCGTTCGCTTAGTTGTACAATATTTTATATTTTATATTATTTCTTTTTTATATGTATTTTATTGCACATTATTATTTTATATTATTTTATTTTATTAATTAAAGAAAAAAGATTGTGGCGAAGAAAAACTTCACATGATGAATTTTGGAAAAGCCTGGTCAAAGTGCAACGTATTGTGAGTATTTGAATTATTTAAATATATAATTTTACTAATTTTACTTATTTTCGATGCAGGAACCTATTAAAATTCGTTTAGAACATTTTAAGAAGAAACTAATACGTTTGGACTCCGACTGCAAGGATGAGGAATTTTTATTTTCGTTCGCTTAGTTGTACAATATTTTATATTTTATATTATTTCTTTTTTATATGTATTTTATTGCACATTATTATTTTATATTATTTTATTTTATTAATTAAAGAAAAAAGATTGTGGCGAAGAAAAACTTCACATGTAGAATTTTGGAAAAGCCTGGTCAAAGTGCAACGTATTGTGAGTATTTGAATTATTAAAATATATAATTTTACTAATTTTACTTATTTTCGATGCAGGAACCTATTAAAATTCGTTTAGAACATTTTCAGAAGAAACCAATACGTTTGGACTCCGACTGCAAGGATGAGGAATTTTTATTTTCGTTCGCTTAGTTGTACAATATTTTATATTTTATATTATTTCTTTTTTATATGTATTTTATTGCACATTATTATTTTATATTATTTTATTTTATTAATTAAAGAAAAAAGATTGTGGCGAAGAAAAACTTCACATGATGAATTTTGGAAAAGCCTGGTCAAAGTGCAACGTATTGTGAGTATTTGAATTATTTAAATATATAATTTTACTAATTTTACTTATTTTCGATGCAGGAACCTATTAAAATTCGTTTAGAACATTTTAAGAAGAAACTAATACGTTTGGACTCCGACTGCAAGGATGAGGAATTTTTATTTTCGTTCGCTTAGTTGTACAATATTTTATATTTTATATTATTTCTTTTTTATATGTAATTTATTGCACATTATTATTTTATATTATTTTATTTTATTAATTAAAGAAAAAAGATTGTGGCGAAGAAAAACTTCACATGTAGAATTTTGGAAAAGCCTGGTCAAAGTGCAACGTATTGTGAGTATTTGAATTATTAAAATATATAATTTTACTAATTTTACTTATTTTCGATGCAGGAACCTATTAAAATTCGTTTAGAACATTTTCAGAAGAAACCAATACGTTTGGACTCCGACTGCAAGGATGAGGAATTTTTATTTTCGTTCGCTTAGTTGTACAATATTTTATATTTTATATTATTTCTTTTTTATATGTATTTTATTGCACATTATTATTTTATATTATTTTATTTTATTAATTAAAGAAAAAAGATTGTGGCGAAGAAAAACTTCACATGATGAATTTTGGAAAAGCCTGGTCAAAGTGCAACGTATTGTGAGTATTTGAATTATTTAAATATATAATTTTACTAATTTTACTTATTTTCGATGCAGGAACCTATTAAAATTCGCTTAGAACATTTTAAGAAGAAACTAATACGTTTGGACTCCGACTGCAAGGATGAGGAATTTTTATTTTCGTTCGCTTAGTTGTACAATATTTTATATTTTATATTATTTCTTTTTTATATGTATTTTATTGCACATTATTATTTTATATTATTTTATTTTATTAATTAAAGAAAAAAGATTGTGGCGAAGAAAAACTTCACATGTAGAATTTTGGAAAAGCCTGATCAAAGTGCAACGTATTGTGAGTATTTGAATTATTAAAATATATAATTTTACTAATTTTACTTATTTTCGATGCAGGAACCTATTAAAATTCGTTTAGAACATTTTCAGAAGAAACCAATACGTTTGGACTCCGACTGCAAGGATGAGGAATTTTTTTTTCGTTCGCTTAGTTGTACAATATTTTATATTATTTCTTTTTTATATGTATTTTATTGCACATTATTATTTTATATTATTTTATTTTATTAATTAAAGAAAAAAGATTGTGGCGAAGAAAAACTTCACATGATGAATTTTGGAAAAGCCTGGTCAAAGTGCAACGTATTGTGAGTATTTGAATTATTAAAATATATAATTTTACTAATTTTACTTATTTTCGATGCAGGAACCTATTAAAATTCGTTTAGAACATTTTCAGAAGAAACCAATACGTTTGGACTCCGACTGCAAGGATGAGGAATTTTTTTTTTCGTTCGCTTAGTTGTACAATATTTTATATTTTATATTATTTCTTTTTTATATGTATTTTATTGCACATTATTATTTTATATTATTTTATTTTATTAATTAAAGAAAAAAGATTGTGGCGAAGAAAAACTTCACATGATGAATTTTGGAAAAGCCTGGTGAAAGTGCAACGTATTGTGAGTATTTGAATTATTTAAATATATAATTTTACTAATTTTACTTATTT
The DNA here is from genome assembly GCA_920104205.1 of Eupeodes latifasciatus. Lineage (NCBI taxonomy): Eukaryota > Metazoa > Arthropoda > Insecta > Diptera > Syrphidae > Eupeodes > Eupeodes latifasciatus. The sequence goes on from OV049926.1 coordinate 10,028,834, forward strand.
TCGATGCAGCAACTTATTAAAATTCGTGAAAAACATTGGAAGGAGAAACCAAAGATATGTTCGGACTCCGACTCCAAGGATAAGGAATACGATGTGGGTTTACTATATTTTTCCAGCTTCTTCAGATAGTGGTACGTACATTTTTTTCTATTTATTCTGATAATTTAGTTAATATTTAATTTTTTTAATTTGATTAGTTCACATATGATAGATTATACTTCTGACTACTGAGCACCGAAATGAAATTGTTTTCGACTCGGTAATAATTTTGTTAATGTTTTCAGAAATATAAACTACCGTATGTATTGAACACTCTTTGATTTAAACTTATTTTCCTTCGTTTAATTGTATAATATTTTATATTTGATATTATTTCTTTTTTATATTTTATTGCACATTATTATTTTATATTGTAATATTTTTATTTCACAATTTTTCACAAATAAATATAATTCGTGTTCGTTTTCTGAACTACCACAAAAACCAAATTACACATGACTTTTTTTTCTGAAATGAAGATGGAGATGGAAGATGGAAGATCGAGTCCGATTGATTGGGTTGGTATCTTATTTTTATGTTTTGAGTTTAGATTCTAGGCAGATCTCAAGTCGATATTTGACATTATTTAAGTCGTTGTTGTCTGAAATCAATAGGGAACTTTTGCTAATTTTTGGAAGCTTCTCATTCATCCTTTCGTTAAACGGTAAGTATCCTTATTACAAACAGATGATACGCTATGGAAAGGATTGACATATGAAAAAAAGGAGCAACACCATCTGTTAATTTGTTAAGATTTGTTTTTATATTTTATTTTTATCTATCCTAAAACATTTATTTTAAATAGATCTCTAATTTCCAGCCTAAAGTCTCTGGTAGCTAGTGCTGTTAATTGCTTATATTATAATGTAAATTTATTTTATATTTTAATCATACTTTTAATATTATAAATGCGAATGTAAGTTTGTTTGTTACGCTTTGACGCAAAAACTACTTAACCGATCATCATGAAACTTTGCACATACACTCTTGAAGGTATTAGAAGTAACATAGGATACTTTTTATTAAAAAAAATAAAAAAAATTTACGAAAAATAAGAAAATTGTTTGTCTAAATAATAAATATGGTTAAATTTAGCTACTTCAACGCCATCTAGCATCATCTAGCATCATAGTAATGAAGTTTCAACCCTGAATGCTGTAATACAAACCCACTGTATTACTGACGGTGACGACAATATCTAATTCAATATCTAATTCAATTGAATATATGTAGTTTCAACTGTTTCTAATTTTTCTATATTTATTGTTATTTTCTTCTGTCGTTACATGCAGTATAATACTATTCACATTTTTGAGGTTATCCGTAATTTTTGTGGTTAGCTGTTACTTTATTATTTTAGATCTTACTCGCTGATGTTAATTCTTACTCTGCTTTTATTTGAAAAAATGCCAAAATTGTTTGTCAAAATATCGTCATGTGGATCTCATTGCTAATGTTTTTCCGGAATTGCAACAAAATTTGTGTAGTGATCAGTGGTTGTGTGCCAGAGCAATATTAGCACCAAGAAATGAAATTGTAAATAGGATCAACACTGACATTTTAAACGAGGTTCAAGGAGAAATGAAGGAATATTTGTCAATGGATATAATTATGGATACGGAACTAAGTATTTCATATCCTGTGGAGTTTTTAAATTCACTTGAACTATCGGGTGTACCGTCACATAAACTTCAATTGAAACTAAATGTACCAGTAATGCTTATGCGAAATCTAGGTGCTCCTCGGCTATGTAATGGAACAAAGCTTCGGATAACAAAATTGGGACAGAACATACTTGGTGCTACTATTTTAACAGGTGTCGGTAAGGGAAATAGTGTTATAATACCTCGGATACCAATTATTCCCACTGACCTTCCATTCCAATTTAAAAGGGTTCAGTTTCCCGTCAAGCTTAGCTTTGCTGTTACTATAAACAAGGTACAAGGTAGCAGGAGTGCATTTAGAAAACCCATGCTTCTCTCATGGTCAACTTTATGTAGCCTGTTCACGTGTATCTAATGCCCGGAATTTACACATATTTGCACCCGACGGGAAAACTTATAACATTGTCTATAAAAATATCTTAAATTAATACTTTGTATTTTATTTTTTTAAATTGTTAGAATTCAGAATTATTTATTTTTGTTACGGTGAAATATATTTTAACATTTGTTGTTGCATTTCAATAAGCATATATTAAGGTGTTGAAACTTCATTGTCTGTAGTAATTTTTAAAAATTGTTGATCTCAGCTCAGCCAAGCAATAAAATTTAGTTTAGTATATTGACTCATTTCTATTATTATACCCTTACCCTTTATCTCTCATACTTATTTAATTTCTCCACTGCGGGCGAAGCCGCGGGTAAAAAGCTAGTAAATAATAATATTTTATTTTTAATTATAATCTATGTACTTCATAGTCATGGCATCACGTCACTCGGCATTATCGCTGGCAACCTTCTCAATCCCCGTCAGTATTTCTTCTTGCAATGCTTGCAAATCGACATCATCCATAATTTTCATGTCTATCTCCTTTTCAATTAACACTCCTCCTGACAGCTTCGATAGTGTTGATTGCTTCCGTTTGCCAGCGTCTTTGCGCTTTGAGCGTGGCTTCTTCGTCGTCTTTGGGTTTCTTATTGGTATTTTTTGATGTATTACTTTTATGTGGTTCTCGAGAGCTCTCTTATCCGAGAGTGTTGCTTCGCAGTCTTCAAAAGTACATGGAATCTTTTTCCCTTCGTGAGTTGTTCGTATATGTTGTAATAGATTCCTTTTGTAGGTATAAAAACGTGTACAGCCTTCGTACGTACATTTAAATACAGGCAGTTCTTGTGTTCTTCTAAGTAAAATTTGCTCTTGAATTCCTTTGAACATTGTTCACACTTATAGAGCATTGGGTGGTTCAATTCCTTGCGATGTGCCAACAATCCGGACCACTTTTCAAAGGTTGCTTCACACCGATCGCATCTGTGGGTTTTGGTGCACACATGGCGTGTTAAAAAGTATTCCTGGACAAATCCTTTAGAACATTTCGAGCAACTAAAAAGAGAAAAATTAATTTTTGTTTGATATTTTTGAAAAATTATTTAAGTTTATTGAAATATCTGGCAGTGCGACTTTGATTTTAATTTTCGAATTTTAATTTGTATCTTTTTTTTCAATCGTTTAGGTAGGAAATTAAATTTGCGTTTGGGAATTTTTTATCATCGTATTTTGTGGGGTTATTTAGACCCTAAAAATGGAAAGGATTTAAGAGGAGATATGGATGCACATTGGTCTTAATGTTTTAAATATAAAAATAGAAGGGAAAAACAGAGTTGAGTAAAGCTTTCCAAAGTTTAAAAAAAAAATCTTCCAAGGGAAAATTGATGAGTATTCATTGAAGTGCGAGTATTATGACGAAATATTTGACAGTACTTTGTTTTAAAAAATATTTGCTATACAACGAGATATAAAACATTTCAGCGTTGTAAAAGTTTCGGTTTTTATTCTTTCGAAAACACTTAAACTTGTTTTCCTGGCGCCTGCTAAGAAAGGGGATTTATACTCAAGGAGAATAAAGACTTTATAAATGACAGTTAGATCAGAAGAAGAATATGTGATCATGCCATAAGAGGTGATATGCGCTACAAATAAGTACTGAAAGCGGCATTCGTTGACAAAACGGAGCCTTGGGAAACACCAGACTTGAAAAAATCCAATATTAATTGTATTGAATTTTGTAGAAGTGTAGTTTTTAATTGAAAGAAAACAGATTCATCATAACCAAAAGAATAATTTTTTTAATAAAAGAGGAAGTGTAAGGATTTTTTCCACTTTTTGGTGTGATAAACCATGAAATCACCAGTGGACCTATTGCTGTGTAAGATGTACTGCTGGTCATTAAGAAGCTTTTGGCTTTCGAGATATTTCTGAAGGTGGTTTTTGGCCGCCTCTTCGGAAAAATAGTGGGTAGATTATCCAGGCCAGGGGATTTATGTGAATTCAGATCTTTTAAGACTCTCAATATTGTACGGATGCGAAAGACCCATTAAATCATTTAGAATAAAGGCGGAGTCATAACAATCTCCGTCAGCGTTGAAGAACTTTCACACGTCTTTAACTTTTTCTTATGCTATTCAACTTTTACAAAGGTTTTGGAATTTGTGCACATAATTTTTCACTAAGGAATACAAAATTAAATACTTTACTTTGTTCAACTCTCAGAAGCTGATTAAGTTCCACAACTCTCTATCATTTCTCCATGTCCAGTTTTACAGAAATGGTTGCCGACTGCACCTCGTCGTGAGCGCATGCGTGGAATAGTGGTCCATTGTTTCTCCGTGTTGTTTACCCCTTTTATTTTTATTAACTCAGTTCCATAGCAGTTACCCAACAAAAAAATTAAATTAAAAAAAATAAATATCAATAACTAACGTGCCGCGAGTGCAATCAAAAAAATACCAACCAAAAAAAAATAGTGCAATCAAAAATAATCTTCAAATTAATACCTACCTAACAATAGAAAAAAATATCAACTGTGTACTCACTACCCATATAATTAAAAATAAAACAACACAGCGAGTTCCCAATGTGCTCCCATCCTTCCCCGCTCTCTCCATTCTAACTTCTCTCACAGTTACTTGCATAGCTGCTGCGTGCACTGTCTGCTAAATCACGCAGTGTAGCAAAAGACTATGTAAGTAATGCAAGATAAATTGCGGTTAAATTTTTTGTTGATGTACAGGAGCGGATCAGTGTGATTACCATTAAGGCATAACACTAATGGATAATTGCAACTGTGAAGTTTTTTTGTAATCATAAAAAATTTTCTGCATAGTTAACTGTCTTGCTTTGGTTTTTGTTTGTGTTTTTGTGTACTGTGATGGCTGGTAAGTTTTGTGTCGAATATAGCAACATTCGGGGGCTAAGAAAAAATTCGTGTTCTGTATACGTCCATACTGTTTTAAACAGGCCAGCTGTTCTGGCACTAAGTGAAACCCAGGTTGGTGAAAACACCGATCATACGGAGTTTAACCTTCATGGTTATAGCTTAGTGCCATTATTCTTTTCTCACCATGGTCTAGCCGTTTACGTCCGAAATGATGTTGCCTACCAGCTTCTGCCACAGTATGGCCAATGTATTAATACAAATTTTAACTATATATGGTTCAAATTTACTGTTCAAAGGCGCATCATTCATACTTGTTTTATTTATCGCAGCCCAAGTTTGGATAGTAATTCGACTTCAAACGAATTCGATGCGCTGTCCGACTCTATCCAGAGAATTGTATCCCATTTTCCGCACAGTGAGATCGTTGTTACGGGCGATTTCAATGTACACAATTCTTCGTGGCTGCGCTATTCGGGTCAGACAACATCCGAAGGAAGGTATGTCGAGATTTTTGCTGAGTTAAACCACCTGACTTAGTTAGTTGACGAGCCAACTCGGATTCCTGACGTTGCAGGTCAATCCGCCAACACTCTAGACTTGTTTCTTACTTCTGATCCTAATAAATATACTGTCAGTGTATTATCGCCTCTAGGCACATCAGACCATTGTGTCATATCTGCAAATTTCTCATGCCAAAAAACGCCAGTTAAAGTTAAAACCCCTACGAGAACCGTTTGGCAATATGAGAAAGCCAACTGGGACGGTCTCAATGAATTCTTCAGGAACTTTAACTGGTCACTATGCTATGATAGTGACGTGGATTCCAGTGCAGATATGATTACAAACTTAATTCTTTGTGGAATGAGAAATTTTATCCCGAATAGGGTAAAATCTATCAAACCCAAAGAAAACTCATGGTTTGATTCGAGCTGTAAAGAGGTTATTAGGATCAAAAATGTAAGTTTCCGGAATTACAAAGCCAACCCAACTGAGGAAAACCGGAATAAGTTCAAACAAGCTAGAAAGACCTGTAACGGACATATACGACGCATTAAATTTTTGCATGACCAGAAATTACGGCAAAAAATACTACAATGTCCCAGTGGTAGTAAAAATTTCTGGTCATTTGTAAAAAATGTGCGTAACACTACGTCATCGTCAGTTCCTACGCTCGTTTTCAATGACACTCCCTATGTAAGCTCGATTGATAAAGCCAATTTGCTTGCAGCACAGTTTGCTGTTAATTCGATGCTGCCAGTGAGTGACATGACTCCGCCTGTACTTGAAAGCGTAAACGATTCTATGGGACGAATCTTCTTTCGCACTCGTTCAGTTACTAGAGTACTTAAAAATCTTGACATTCACAAATCCGCTGGCCCGGATAGTATCCCCGCTATTGTTCTGAAGAGGTGTTCTTCAACGTTGGCAAAACCACTGCGTAAGCTTTTCCATCTGTCCTATTCTACAGGTCTCTTTCCGAGTGGATGGAAAACTGCATTTGTCCAGCCTGTCCCTAAAAAAGGCGAATCCTCCTCACCATCTAACTATCGTCCAATTGCACTTACTTCCCTTCTTTCCAAGGTCATGGAAACACTGATCAATTTTCAGCTTAAGAAATATCTTGAAGAACGGAAGCTTCTTAATGACCGGCAGTATGGCTTTCGTTGCAATAGGTCCACTGGTGATCTCATGGTTTATCTCACCGAACAGTGGAACAAATCTTTACATCGTTTTGGAGAAAGTAAGATTATTGCACTTGATATTTCAAAAGCATTTGATAGAGTTTGGCATCAAGCTGTCTTATCGAAAATGCGTGCATTTGGTATTGATGAATCCCTTCTTCGTTGGGTTAGAAATTACCTTTCGGACCGTTCAATTCAAGTAGTATTGGACGGGTTCAAATCTGATATTCACAAAATAAACGCTGGTGTGCCCCAGGGCTCCGTTTTGTCTCCGACGTTGTTCCTTATTTTTATAAATGATCTTTTGTCTGAAACTTCTAACCCACTAAATTGTTTCGCGGATGACAGTACCCTCAGCTTTTCATATTCGTTTTTAGATTCTCATCCTTGTCCTTCGGATGTGGAAATTCAACGGCAGTGTATGATAAGCTCATTAAATTCTGATCTCGACAGCATTGTACAATGGGGAATCAAAAACCGTGTAGAATTTAATGCTTCGAAAACTCAATGCTGTCTACTGTCACAAAAGCGTAACCCTCCCCCAATGCCACTATCCATGAGTGGTACTTGCATTGAGGAGACTGAACAGCTATCAGTCTTAGGTATGTGCATTACAAACCACTTATTGTGGAGTGATCACATATTTGACATCGCCAAAAATGCTGCTAAGTGTTTAGGTTTTCTCCGACGATGCAAGAAGTTTTTTACCCCTTATGATCTGGCTATAATTTATAAAGCCTATATTCGTCCAAAACTTGAGTACAATTCCCATATTTGGGCAGGTTCTCCTATAACCCACTTGAGTCTCTTGTACAGAATTCAAAAGAGAGCTCAAAAAATGATAGGTGACCGTTGTCTAACTGAAACTTTTGCATCTCTCGAGCACCGTCGCAAGGTTTCATGTCTCTCATTATTTTATCGCTACTTCCATAAGCAATGCTCTAATGAAATAGCCAGCTGCATTCCTCCCCTCAAACGATTCAACCGTAATACTCGTTCTTTTAGGAATGCCCATCAGTTTACCCTTGAGCCCAATTTCGGACGTACTATTAAGTACAGAGATTCTTTTTTTAGTCGCACTACACGAATGTGGAATGCTTTACCAGACTCAATATTTCCCACTCATTACAATGTGCAGGCATTCAAAACCAATGTGCATCGGTATCTCCTTTCAAATCCTATCCTTCCTTCCTAATTACTCGCACTGTGTATAATCATTATAAGGGTATTCATATCCCCTTGAGTGCGCGTACAATATAAAAAAAAAAAAAAAAAAACCAATTCGGAGAATTTTGACATAGGAAATAATTATCGTACTAAACGCCCCATTAGTTTTATCTCTACTCATACGTACTAAGTACCCATTGTTTGAAGTTCCGTAAGTTCCGTGCATAGGACTGTCGTACAAAACATCTGGGTTCAATCCCTGATATTGCAAAATCCTCTGATATACTGACGTATAATGTAAACTCATTATACAGCCTTGATAAGAGGACGTCATTCAACATGTTCATGAAAAACAACAAACCGGACATCGCTCTTATAAGTGAAACAAATGTTACCCGAAAGAACAATATTAACATCGTAGGATATAAGACCTTCCGACAGGACAAAGGTCAGCACGGAAGAGGCACAGCCATCTACTTGAGGGAAAAGATCTCTTTCAGCACCAGCGAAATTATCATCCCAAGCCTTCAAACAAGCGAAGCTACAGCGGTTCAGATAGATCTAGGACAAGGAGAAAAGTTGACAGTAATCGGCGTTTACTTCAAATGCGGTTCCTATAAAGTAAACATCCATGGCGACCTCAACATACTCAACAGTGTCTTAAAACAAACAACTTACGGTCTAATGCAAGACACCACAGGTGGCAGGATACCGCTATCAGTGCTGAAGGCAAATTCATCGTCGACTGGTTGGACCTTCACAGCGATGAACATTCTCTGGTTGTAGTCTCGCAACCAAAGCCAACCTTTCCAAGAACTCCATCAACTTTAGATTTTTTCCTATCAACTTCTAATTTCATTTATATTCTTCCAGAAATCAGCAACTTCACCTGTTCAACGGTGCCCAGCGACTCTGACCACGAAGCAGTTCTGCTTTCGATAAAACTCAATCAGCCAGCCATCCTAACTGCGAGACCCCAAGCAGACTACATAAATTATAAAAAACTCAACGTCGAGAGATTGCAGAGGCATGTCGAGCAACACTTGGTACTTCCTCCTGCCAACAGAAACCTCCAGAATAATGAAATCGATGGTGCCGTCGAAATTCTAGAAGCGACAATCGGCAACGCTCTTGACGTTCAAAAGGTTCCCATGACATCCAAAGATAGGTACCAACATCTCCCGGAATATGTACAAAAGTTGTATTCGCACCGACAAAGGTTGAGGAAAAGGCTACAGAGAATTCACCAGAGAGAACTCAACACAGTGAATCGGGAATACCAGACAGTGAAAAGCGAACTCGATTGTGTTAACATCATGTTCCGGAACTCTATTCGACACCACAATGACAAATCTCTCAAGAAGAGATTGCGAGAAATAAAACGCGGACCAGACGCCTTCAAAGAAATCAACCGCTTTATAGGAAGAAATAAACCACTACCGGAAGTCATGATGGACAACACCACTGAGATTACATCGTTGGATGACAAAGTGGAAGCCTTTGCCAACCACTTCGAAGGCAACTTTACCCCCAACCCTCCGTCTAGCCCACTTTTCATCAACGAAGTGAATGATTCCATCCAACAAACTCTGGCTCCCACTCTAGAGAGAAGTATATTCAACGAAACCAACCTGGCAAATAACCCAACTGACAACCCATACTTGAGCACTTCAGAGAAAATATGTGAAATAATAAACCACGGCAAACCAAAGAAGTCAACAGGGCCGGATGGGGTTTCTAACTTCATCCTGAAGAGGCTACCGCTAGCAGTGTTTATATTCCTGACAATCGTCTTCAACAACTGCCTCAACAACGACTACTTCCCCCAAAAATGGAAAACTGCTAAGATCGTGGCAATTCCCAAGAAAGGAGATCGGAATTATATTTCTAACTACAGGCCCGTATCTCTCCTGAGTAACATCAGCAAACTCCTGGAGGAAATTATATTAAGGAAACTGAAAAAATTCTGCTGTGAAAACAGTATAATTCCTGCATCCTTTGATGAAGTTTCAACACGACATCACCACAGCTCTTAATAGCCATCGTGTCACCGTTGGATGCCTTCTCGACGTTGAGAAAGCATTTGATAGCGTATGGATTGAAGGCCTTATCCATAAACTTCACATGCTGGGCTTTCCAATCGCACTAATAAGAATTATTTTTTATTTTCTCTCTTCCAGAAAATTCTTTGTACAATTGGAGAAATGCAAATCGATCGAAGCTCGGCCCATTTCTATACAGCATCCTGACATCTGAAAAACCTAACCCCGTCAATTGCGAGAACCTTCTATATGCCGATGATTCCTTGACCTACTGCTCCTCAATGTCACCACATATAGCCGTGAAGAAAGTAGAAGAACACATCCACCGTATCTTTGACTCTTACCATAAATGGGGTATTAAAATCAACGCAGCAAAGTCGGAACTCATCTGCTTCAGAAGGCCGTCAACTGTCGTCCGTAGAGGATCACAAAAAGCGACAATATGCAGAAACCTGAAGTTGAAACTCCCACATGGATCGTCACTTGCAGCCAAGAGGACCGTCCAGTACCTGGGAATTTATTTCCACGAGCTATTTAAGTTTAACCCACACGCCCAGAAAGTTCTTAGGAAAGCCAGCTGGGCCTTTCATCGTGTCTATCCATTGATGAAGAAGAGCAATGGACTAAGTCAACAGACCAAAATCCTGATGTACAAACAACTGCTGAGACCAGTCATTGTATACAGCTTTCCCGTTTGGTACACCATCGCCTTCGAAAGAATGATCCTAAGAATCTGCACTGGGCTTGTCTTTGACAGGGAGCGTCAAAAATACTTTAAAAACGACAGAATTTATTCTGAAGCGAGAATAAATACATTGGACAACTACCTACTACTCTTGGCTAAAAAGTTAGTAGGTAACTCATCTAGCCACCCAAACCAACTAATAAGAAGGATGACAACCCAACAGCGACTGCCAGAGCCCATGTACCTTAGCGTCATGGACATTATGGATGATAACATAATTCAAGTCAACAACGAAGATGCCGTTGTATTCTACGCTGACCCCGAGTCAGCCCACCGACGTGGCTAAACAAGCCAACAACCCTCTAACCAATCAACAAATCCAACAAATGACAACCGGGAAGGAACACCCCGAGGATAACCAAGTCAACCGACTTTTATTTTTAAAACGCCATACATATTAAACAATATTTTAATTTATGTGCCAACAAACTATTTTATTCTAAGACAATGTATCTATTTAATCTTAAGACTATCCAATTGTATATATAAAAGTTCAATAAACAAATCTATAAAAAAAAAAATCTGCTTTCTCAGATTAGATGTTTTGATTCGGTATAGAAACTGTAGGTACCATACATCCCTACTTAGTAGGTCCTAACTATAGCCTGCTTCTTCACGAGGTATAGTGCCCAAAAAATATATTTATGTATTTATTATGACACTTACTTAATTGGGTTTTCCATAGGTAAAATAAATCAATTTATTCTGTCACCTGTTTTTGCATTCCATGGTTCAAAATAAATTGATTTATTTTTGATTTGAGATTGCTACTAAAGTTTTTCTAAATTTTAAATTTTTTGAATACTTTTAAGATTTTAACAAATATTTAAGTTGTTTTTGACAGACAAACCACCCACAAGGGGGGGGGGTCATGACCCCTAAAAAACTCCTTGGATCCGCCATTGCTCGAACTTAAGCTGGAACTCTTGCATCTACTTTTGATTTTTTTCTTTGTTTTCATTCCGATTACTTTATCTACCTTTGGATGCAAATAAATGCATTTTACTCAAGTTTTTCTAACTTGATAAGAAATAAATCAAATGCACTAGAAACTGATAAGGAATTGATATAAAAAAGTACATGGGTGTGGTGGAGTTATGATTTCTTGAGTCTTTTTTATCTTTTGTGAGACGATGAAATAGTTTGAAAGAAATTGACAGTACAGGTTAGGTTAGGTTAGGTTAGGTTAGGTTAGGTTATAAGGGGTGTGCACAGCATGAAGCTGTTGCGTACACGGGGGCCTGCTGGTCCATTGTGATCCCCTGTAAAGTAAAAGTAAGCATCGATGCTCCTCAATCATTGCCGATTAGCGTAGACTGGCTCGTTAACGAACCAGCCTGTGTTATCTATAAATTTCCTCATGTTTGCCATTGAGACCTGTGGTAGATCATCCAGTTCTCCAACAAACCTGTTTCCGAAATGACGGAGTCGGCTGGTTTGGAGGTTCGGAAAGTCGCAGAGCAGGTGTTTTAATGGTTTCTATTTCCTCCTCATCCTGACAGCTCCTACAAAAATCGGGTGCAAATGCCCCTATCCTATTAGCCATTACGCCAATGGTGGCGCAATGACCTGTTAGTATACCTATCAAGATTTTAATGTTCTTTTTACTCAGCGATAGAATGTACCGAGTTTCCTTTTCATTTGTTTTAGGCCATAAACTTCTAGAGATTGCGTAATCGTCCCTAGATTTCCAGGAGTTATTGATTTTCTCTTTTAGTTTAAGGTCTATCTTCCTCTTGAGTACCCCAATCGGGACGAGTGGTCCCCTAACTGAATGGTCGCTACTACTTGTGTCTGCTTCTGACCCTTTTCTGGCTAGTTCATCTACTATATCATTCCCTTCTATATTGCTATGTCCGGGAACCCAGCAGAGCTTTACCTGGTTAGTGTGGCAGATTTTGTTTAATTCCTTCCTGCAGTTTAAAACTGCTTTTGATCTTATGGTCTCACTGGCTAAGGCTTTGATAGCAGCTTGGCTGTCCACGAAAAAAGTAATCTCCGAAGAGCTTAGCTTTTCGTAATGTGCCAATTCAGCTGCTTTTCCAATGGCAAAGATCTCGGCCTGAAAGACACTACAGTCAGCCGGGAGTGTATATGACGCTCTGATGTTGAGAGATTGGCAAAACACTCCAGCACCTGTTCCTGATTCCATTTTTGAACCGTCAGTGTAGAAAGTGATACCCTCTTTTCAGCCTAACTATGTATATTGGGAATCAGCACTTTCTTTCACAATCTGCATAATTTTTCTTTTAATAACATTGTTTTTTTTTTTCTTTAGATTTAAATCACTTTTCACTTCTATCCTCGTTCGCAGCTTCCTCCTACAAAGATTTGGATTTTTTCCTGGAACTGGATTCCGCCAACGAAGTATTTCAATTCGTGAGAAGCTGGTCTCCTTACTCTTGGCCGGTGCTTTCGTTAATGGCCTGAAGAGCTTTTGATTCTGAAGAGTAACCTGATTCACTCCTCGGTCTTGATTGATTGTGGTGTTACAGCTAGATTATCAAATACTCGTACTGATTCCTAATTCAAGAAATCTTATTTCAACAACCTGCCTAGGGACTTGCATTCACATATCTCTTACCTATGTACATCTGTAGTTGGTTTCTCAAGATCGCGGCCCACCGATTCCCTTTTTTTGTACTGTACCGACCATGGATTTGGTCGAACGCAACGTGGTCGAGTTATCGGTCATTGACTGGGACGTTTTATGTAGCACCACTTTCTTTTCCTAACCAAACAAAATTTTTGTTAGGCGTGACTAATTGGATTTTTTTTTCTATGTTCTTACCTATGAAATAATTTCCTAGAAGAATGAAAATTTTGGTGGGCGATTTGGGAATGGACCGACCCGACCCCCTCTAATCAGGGTGTTGGGAATTCCAATGGTTTTTGTGTACCTGCACTATGGATTCCTAATTTGAGTAAAATTTATTTCGTGAGAGAACTGATTGAACGAGATACTTTTGAAAATGTGTTCTTACCAATGGATTTTCTTTTTCTCTTATACATAGATAAACCAAGAACCGTATTCTTTTCTTCAATTTTTGGAAATACCGAATGTAGGTTTGCACAATGTTGCCGATATCCTTACAGAAATGGTCAGATCTGTTTAAACCGTGTGATTTTGTGGCTTTCACTTAAACTCTTTTATTTTTTGAAGGACTATTTTGCTGAGCTAAGAACTTTCTCGGTCGACCGATTAAAAAGAAATGATGGAGAGTTAAAAACTGCGCCACGAGGATACCAACTTAACTTTTTGTGAAACGCATGGAATGAAGAGAATAGGAAATGTCAATCGGTACGGGACGGCTCGAAACATTGTGGTCCCGATCGTACCTCTCACTTTAATCGAGACTCGCTAACACATTTTAAGGTGAAGGTGCAAGTGTTTAGTTTAAGCTTCATGCACAAAAGTGCATGTCCGATTGCATTGCTTCTGCCAAAGATAATTTAATTTTTCTCCTTTCTATAATTATCTAAATATATGTATGGATATATTTAATAATCGTCGTTTGGGAATATTCGTATGTTATGTCTCTAAGAACAAGTTTTTTTTTCTGTTATGCGAATAAAAACTAACTAATTAATAAACTACTTCGATAGTTTGTTTTATATCAATAAGTTGAAGATGGTGATGGATGATGGTATCGAGGTTAAACTCAACGCTTCTTATAGGGTTTATTTCTATGGATACCTTATATCTCATGAATGTTGTTAGTTAATACCTTGGGTCGTTCCCTACAAGATTTTCACAAAAATCAGACTAACATTTAGGTTTCGAAGTTCAAAATTATTGTAAAATAAAGTTTTCAATGGATAATTTTAATATTTCACTGAATTTTTACAAAAAAAAAACAAACAAATTTAAAATCAATTTTTATATGGTAAATCAGCGGTTCTGTCAGATATTTATGCATATGCCACAAATTCTCGGACAACTTTGGATCCTTTTTTTGACATCACAGGTGTTCTCTTACACGTAAAACACCAACAAAAAGGTATCCAGATATACTATATGCCTGAGATTGAGATTGAACAGTGCTAATGAATGCGCCCACTAACAAAATACAAAAGGTGCGTTCTTTTTCTAAAGCCTTTTTGTTGTAAGCAAAAGTGTCACTTTTTCTCTTTGCGTCCGTTGGCCATTTTCAAGACCTTTTTCATTTGATGTAAATTTTAGTAAAATCCCGTATCTTTAACTAAAACCACCTTGATATTAAGGGACCTGCAATTGATGTACTTTCTTGTTTCGTGGATCCGTTGGTCATTCTGTAGACCTTCATTTTGGTATGGTTATTGGTCCTCCGTTTTGCCACAACAACTCTGTACACTGTATCTTTAACTAAGGCCACTTTGCAGTTCAGGGATCTGTAAATAGTGCAGTTTTGCTTAGTGCATCCATTGTCCAAAGTTAATAACTTCATTTTGGTATACATTTTAGTCAAATAAAGCCCTCGTTTGGCCACAATAGGTCCAACACTGTATCTTTTGCTAAAACCACCTTGCAGTTCAGGAATTTGCAGATAATGCACTTTTTCTCAGTACATCTGGTGGCCATAGTTAAGACCTCCACTTTGATATGGCTATTGGATAGATACAATCCTCCGTTTGGACACAATAACTTCTGCACTGTATATTTTGATAAAACCACTTTGCAGTTCAGGGATCTGTAGATAATGCACTTTTTCTCAGTGCATCTAGTGGCCATAGTTAAGACCTCCACTTTGATATGGCTATTGAATAGAAACAACCCTCCGTTTGGACACAATTACGTTAAAACTGTATCCTTAACTAACACCACTTTGCAGTTAAGGGATCTGCAGATAATGCACTTTTTCGCAGTGCATCTGGTGGCCGTAGTTAAGACCTTCATTTTGGTATGGCTATTGCTTAGATACAACCCTCCGTTTGGACACAATAACGTTAAAACTGTATCCTTAACTAAAACCACTTTGCAGTTTAGGGATCTGCAGATAATGCACTTTTTCGCAGTGCATCTGGTGGCCGTAGTTAAGACCTCCACTTTGGTATGGCTATTGGATAGATACAACCCTCCATTTGACACAATAACGTTAAAACTGTATCCTTAACTAAAACCACTTTGCAGTTTAGGGATCTGCAGATAATGCACTTTTTCGCAGTGCATCTGGTGGCCGTAGTTAAGACCTCCACTTTGGTATGGCTATTGGATAGATACAACCCTCCGTTTGGACACAATAACGTTAAAACTGTATCCTTAACTAAAACCACTTTGCAGTTAAGGGATCTGCAGATAATGCACTTTTTCGCAGTGCATCTGGTGGCCGTAGTTAAGACCTTCATTTTGGTATGGCTATTGGTTAGATACAACCCTCCGCTTGGACACAATAGCTCTAAAACTGTATCCTTAACTTAAACCACTTTGCAGTTTAGGGATGTGCAGATAATGCACTTTTTCTCAGTGCATCTGGTGGCCGTAGTTAAGACCTCCACTTTGATATGGCTATTGGATAGATACAACCCTCCGTTTGGACACAATAACGTTAAAACTATATTCTTAACTAAAACCACTTTGCAGTTTAGGGATCTGCAGATAATGCACTTTTTCTCAGTGCATCTGGTGGCCGTAGTTAAGACCTCCACTTTGGTATGGCTATTGGATAGATACAACCCTCCGTTTGGACACAATAACGTTAAAACTGTATCCTTAACTAAAACCACTTTGCAGTTTAGGGATCTGCAGATAATGCACTTTTTCTCAGTGCATCTGGTGGCCGTAGTTAAGACCTCCACTTTGGTATGGCTATTGAATAGATACAACCCTCCATTTGACACAATAACGTTAAAACTGTATCCTTAACTAAAACCACTTTGCAGTTTAGGGATCTGCAGATAATGCACTTTTTCGCAGTGCATCTGGTGGCCGTAGTTAAGACCTCCACTTTGGTATGGCTATTGGATAGATACAACCCTCCGTTTGACACAATAACGTTAAAACTGTATCCTTTACTAAAACCACTTTGCAGTTAAGGGATCTGCAGATAATGCACTTTTTCGCAGTGCATCTGGTGGCCGTAGTTAAGACCTCCACTTTGGTATGGCTATTGGATAGATACAACCCTCCGTTTGGACACAATAACGTTAAAACTGTATCCTTAACTAAAACCACTTTGCAGTTTAGGGATCTGCAGATAATGCACTTTTTCTCAGTGCATCTGGTGGCCATAGTTAAGACCTCCACTTTGGTATGGCTATTGGATAGATACAACCCTCCATTTGACACAATAACGTTAAAACTGTATCCTTAACTAAAACCACTTTGCAGTTTAGGGATCTGCAGATAATGCACTTTTTCGCAGTGCATCTGGTGGCCGTAGTTAAGACCTCCACTTTGGTATGGCTATTGGATAGATACAACCCTCCGTTTGACACAATAACGTTAAAACTGTATCCTTTACTAAAACCACTTTGCAGTTAAGGGATCTGCAGATAATGCACTTTTTCGCAGTGCATCTGGTGGCCGTAGTTAAGACCTCCACTTTGGTATGGCTATTGGATAGATACAACCCTCCGTTTGGACACAATAACGTTAAAACTGTATCCTTAACTAAAACCACTTTGCAGTTAAGGGATCTGCAGATAATGCACTTTTTCGCAGTGCATCTGGTGGCCGTAGTTAAGACCTTCATTTTGGTATGGCTATTGGTTAGATACAACCCTCCGCTTGGACACAATAGCTCTAAAACTGTATCCTTAACTTAAACCACTTTGCAGTTTAGGGATCTGCAGATAATGCACTTTTTCTCAGTGCATCTGGTGGCCGTAGTTAAGACCTCCACTTTGATATGGCTATTGGATAGATACAACCCTCCGTTTGGACACAATAACGTTAAAACTATATTCTTAACTAAAACCACTTTGCAGTTTAGGGATCTGCAGATAATGCACTTTTTCTCAGTGCATCTGGTGGCCGTAGTTAAGACCTCCACTTTGGTATGGCTATTGGATAGATACAACCCTCCGTTTGGACACAATACCGTTAAAACTGTATCCTTAACTAAAACCACTTTGCAGTTTAGGGATCTGCAGATAATGCACTTTTTCTCAGTGCATCTGGTAGCCGTAGTTAAGACCTCCACTTTGGTATGGCTATTGGATAGATACAACCCTCCGTTTGAACACAATATTGTTAAAACTGTATCCTTAACTAAAACCACTTTGCAGTTAAGGGATCTGCAGATAATGCACTTTTTCGCAGTGCATCTGGTGGCCGTAGTTAAGACCTTCATTTTGGTATGGCTATTGGTTAGATACAACCCTCCGCTTGGACACAATAGCTCTAAAACTGTATCCTTAACTTAAACCACTTTGCAGTTTAGGGATCTGCAGATAATGCACTTTTTCTCAGTGCATCTGGTGGCCGTAGTTAAGACCTCCACTTTGATATGGCTATTGGATAGATACAACCCTCCGTTTGGACACAATAACGTTAAAACTATATTCTTAACTAAAACCACTTTGCAGTTTAGGGATCTGCAGATAATGCACTTTTTCTCAGTGCATCTGGTGGCCGTAGTTAAGACCTCCACTTTGGTATGGCTATTGGATAGATACAACCCTCCGTTTGGACACAATAACGTTAAAACTGTATCCTTAACTAAAACCACTTTGCAGTTTAGGGATCTGCAGATAATGCACTTTTTCTCAGTGCATCTGGTGGCCGTAGTTAAGACCTCCACTTTGGTATGGCTATTGGATAGATACAACCCTCCGTTTGGACACAATAACGTTAAAACTGTATCCTTAACTAAAACCACTTTGCAGTTTAGGGATCTGCAGATAATGCACTTTTTCTCAGTGCATCTGGTGGCCGTAGTTAAGACCTCCACTTTGGTATGGCTATTGGATAGATACAACCCTCCGTTTGGACACAATAACGTTAAAACTGTATCCTTAACTAAAACCACTTTGCAGTTAAGGGATCTGCAGATAATGCACTTTTTCGCAGTGCATCTGGTGGCCGTAGTTAAGACCTCAACTTTGGTATGGCTATTGGATAGATACAACCCTCCGTTTGGACACAATAACGTTAAAACTGTATCCTTAACTAAAACCACTTTGCAGTTTAGGGATCTGCAGATAATGCACTTTTTCTCAGTGCATCTGGTGGCCGTAGTTAAGACCTCCACTTTGATATGGCTATTGGATAGATACAACCCTCCGTTTTGCCACAACAACTCTGTACACTGTATCTTTAACTAAGGCCACTTTGTCCAAAGTTAATAACTTCATTTTGGTATACATTTTAGTCAAATAAAGCCCTCGTTTGGCCACAATAGGTCCACCACTGTATCTTTTGCTAAAACCACCTTGCAGTTCAGGAATTTGCAGATAATGCACTTTTTCTCAGTGCATCTAGTGGCCATAGTTAAGACCTCCACTTTGATATGGCTATTGGTTAGATACAACCCTCCGTTTGGACACAATAGCTCTAAAACTGTATCCTTAACTAAAACCACTTTGCAGTTAAGGGATCTGCAAATAATGCACTTTCTCGCAGTGCATCTGGTGGCCGTAGTTAAGACCTCTATTTTGGTATGGCTATTGGATAGATACAACCCTCCGTTTGGACACAATAACGTTAAAACTGCATCCTTAACTAAAACCACTTTGCAGTTTGGGGATCTGCAGATAATGCACTTTTTCTCAGTGCATCTGGTGGCCGTAGTTAAGACCTTCATTTTGGTATGGCTATTGGTTAGGTACAACCCTCCGTTTGGACACAATAACGTTAAAACTGTATCCTTAACTAAACCCACTTTGCAGTTAAGGGATCTGCAGATAATACACTTTTTCGCAGTGCATCTGGTGGCCGTAGTTAAGACCTCCGCTTTTGGTATGGCTACTGGATAGATACAACCCTCCGTTTGGACACAATAGCTCTAAAACTGTATCCTTAACTTAAACCACTTTGCAGTTTAGGGATCTGCAGATAATGCACTTTTTCTCAGTGCATCCTGTGGCCGTAGTAAAGACCTTCATTTTGGTATGGCTATTGGTTAGATACAACCCTCCGTTTGGACACAATAGCTCTAAAACTGTATCGTTAACTAAAACCACTTTGCAGTTAAGGGATCTGCAGATAATGCACTTTTTCGCAGTGCATCTGGTGGCTGTAGTTAAGACCTCCACTTTGGTATGGCTATTGGATAGATACAACCCTCCGTTTGGACACAATAACGTTAAATTTTATATTAATTGAATAAAATAAAAACAAAAACGAACAAAATTTCTATTAATTTTGTATTTTTATTTATTATCTATTTGTTTACTTTAGTGTCACAATATTAGTTTTAATTTGGTTTATGTATACGCGACGCGTTTCGTACTATATGTCCATCTTCGGGCGTTGAAAGAGAACTGACTGCCAATATTGTCATTATTATATCGATCTTGTTGTCTCGTCTGTTGTTTATTTTTATATTTTTGTTTTTAATTGTTGTTAAGATTTGAGTATTGATTTGTAATTATGTGTTTGTCTCTTTTTTATCTATTATTTTGGTTTTTGTAATTTATTGCAGTGTCATATAATACGTTTCCTTTTATTGTTAATTTGTCGTTTAGAATGTTGTCTCGTTCTGTTTTGCTGGCCATGTATATCTCAAATTCTTCTAGCGCGTCCAGATTTCTCCCTTTCTTACAGAAATGTAAAGGTTCGAGGTTTGAATTAAAATCAGTATAATTATGGTTAGTGTCCATTAAATGAAGAGCAAAATTTGATTTAGTGTTTCGTTTAGGTAGATGTTCATAAAATATGTCTTTAAAAGTTCTGCCTGTTTGTCCGATATAGAATTTTTCACAGTTGTCACATTTGATTTTATAAACACCTGAACTATTTTTTATATCTTTGAATGTTTTTTGTTTTAGTATTTTGTCTATGCTATTGTTTGTTTTAAACGATATTTTTATGTTAAGTTTGTTAAGTTCGTTGTGGATTATATGTGGGAGTATGTTAGTGTAATTAATTGATATGTATTTTTTATCTGGGTTATTGTTATTGTTATTTGTATTGTTTTTGTTTTTGTTGTTGTCTTTGTTTTTCTCTTTCTTTTTATGAATTAATTTGTCTATTGTTTTTGGTGTATACCCGTTTGATAATGCAATTTGTTTAATTATATTTATTTCATTATCATAATCTTGTCGGTCCATGGGTACATTTAAGAGGCGGTTTATTAGGGCGTTAAAAGCTGACATTTTCTGGGAATAAGGATGGTGTGAATCTTTGTGGATGGTGATATCTGTAGTTGTAGGTTTTCTGTATATTTTATATTTGAGTTTATTATTGTGTTTAGATATGTTTAGATCTAAAAAGTTTATTGTGTTATTATTTTCTATTTCAGTTGTGAATTTTATTTTATTTTTTATTTTATTTATATAATTCTGTAAGATGTCGATTTGTCTGTTTGTGCCGTCAAAGATTATTATGGTGTCGTCTACGTACCTAGCATAATATATGATTTTATTATGTTGGGGATTCAACTCCGATAATATAATATTTGTTTTCATAATAGTTGAGATATATGTCTGCCATTGGTCCGCTTAGTGGGGATCCCATTGCGAGTCCTTCGTCTTGTATGTAGTATTTGTTGTTAAAAGTGAAGTAGTTTTGTTTGAGTGTTATTTGTAATAAAGTTATTAGTTCATTTATTTGTTGTTTATTGATTTTTGCGGTTTTTGTTAAGTTTTCTTTTAATATTTTAACGGTTTCGTCAATAGGTATGTTAGTGTACATGTTAGTGACGTCTAAAGAAATAAGTTTGTATTTTGGTAATATGTTTAAATTTCTTGTTTGTTCTATTAGTTCGGTATAGTTTTTTATGCTTTTATTGTGGTTGATGATGATGTTAGTTTTTATTATTTTTTGTAATTCTTTAGCCACTTTGTAGCAAGGTGCTGTGGTATAATTGATTAATGGTCGGATTGGGGTTCCTTGTTTGTGTATTTTTGGTAATCCTGTGAAAACTGGTGCTTGTGCGTTGGGTTGTTTGAATTTTAATATGTTATTATTGGTAAATAAGTGTTGTAATTGTTAAGGGCTTGATTTATCTCGACTGTGTTTCCTTTGTCAGCTTTAGTTATCATGGCGTTGTTGTTCTTGAGTTTTTGTTTTATATTATGTAAATTTTGTATGTCTTTTTTGTATTTGTTTGAGAGATTATTTTGTGTTTTATTGTTAGTGGTGATTTTTTTAAGTTTTTTATTGATTATTGTTCTTGTTTCATTTTGTAGTTCCTGTGTTGGTATGGCTTTTATTGCTGTTTCGGCATTAATTACTTCATTATTTATATAGTTTTTATTTATTATTGGGATGTTATATTTGAGACCTTTGTTTAGTGTGTCTATTTCAGGTTTTGTGAGTTGTATGTTGGTGTTATTGACTAGTTTAGGGTAAAATGTATGGTGATGAGGTATAAAGGATTTGGAGGTAGTACTGAGGAGTTTTTGTATTTTTCTATTTTGTCTAATGCTTATTTCTTTTGATATTTCATTTAAGTGTTGGTTGATTTTTAATGTGTATTGTTCGGCTTCTATGAAATGTAGAGTAGGTACTGTATATTTGCAAATAGAGTTTGTATTAAAACTGCATCCTTAACTAAAACCACTTTGCAGTTTAGGGGTCTGCAGATAATGCACTTTTTCTCAGTGCATCTGGTGGCCATAGTTAAGACCTCCATTTTGGTATGGCTATTGGTTAGATACAACCCTCCGTTTGGACACAATAGCTCTAAAACTGTATCCTTAACTAAAACCACTTTGCAGTTAAGGGATCTGCAGATAATGCGCTTTTTCTCGGTGCATCTGGTGGCTATAGTTAAGACCTCCATTTTGTTGGTATGGCTATTGGTTAGATACAACCCTCCGTTTGGATACAATAGCTCTAAAACTGTATCCTTAACTAAAACCACTTTGCAGTTGAGGGGTCTGCAGATAATGCACTTTTTCTCAGTGCATCTGGTGGCCATAGTTAAGACCTCCATTTTGGTATGGCTATTGGTTAGATACAACTCTCCGTTTGGACACAATAGCTCTAAAACTGTATCCTTAACTAAAACCACTTTGCAGTTGAGGGGTCTGCAGATAATGCACTTTTTCTCAGTGCATCCGGTGGCCGTAGTTAAGACCTTCATTTTGGTATGGCTATTGGTTAGATACAACCCTCCGTTTGGATACAATAGCTCTAAAACTGTATCCTTAACTTAAACCACTTTGCAGTTAATTGATATAAGGATAATGCACTTTTTCTCAGTGCATCCGGTGGCCGTAGTTAAGACCTTCATTTTGGTATGGCTATTGGTAAGATACAACTCTCCTTTTGGCCACAATTACGTTAAAACTGCATCCTTAACTAAAACCACTTTGCAGTTTAGGGTTTTGCAGATAATGCACTTTTTCTCCGTGCATCTGGTGGCCATAGTTAAGACCTCCACTTTGGTATAGCTATTGGTTAGATACAACCCTCCGTTCGGACACAATAGCTCTAAAACTGTATCCTTAACTAAAACCACTTTGCAGTTAAGGGATCTGCAGATAATGCACTTTTTCTCAGTGCATCTGTTGGCCATAGTTAAGACCTCCGCTTTGGTATATGGCTATTTGATAGATACAACCCTCCGTTTGGACACAATAACGTTAAAACGGTATCCTTAACTTAAACCACTTTGCAGTTAAGGGATCTGCAGATAATGCACTTTTTCTCAGTGCATCTGGTGGCCATAGTTAAGACCTCCATTTTGGTATGGCTATTGGTTAGGTACAACCCTCCGTTTGGACACAATAGCTCTAAAACTGTATCCGTAACTAAAACCACTTTGCAGTTAAGGGATCTGCAGATAATGCACTTTTTCTCAGTGCATCTGATGGCCATAGTTAAGACCTCCACTTTGATATGGCTATTGGATAGATACAACCCTCCGTTTGGACACAATAACGTTAAAACTGTATCCTTAACTAAAACCACTTTGCAGTTAAGGGATCTGCAGATAATGCACTTTTTCTCAGTGCATCCGGTGGCCGTAGTTAAGACCTTCATTTTGGTATGGCTATTGGTTAGGTGGTACAACCCTACGTTTGGACACAATAGCTCTAACACTGAATCGTTTCTAAAAACACACTTTGCAATTAGTTCACTGTAGTTTTACCTTTGGAGTGCAAATGTGGTAAGGCAGGCTTGGACAAGAATATTTTAGTATAAATAGAGGAGCCTTTCAATCAAAAAATCAGTTCGAAAGAATTTCTGGAGAATACGGAAGAAGAAAAATGAATTGTTTGAGATTTTGTGTGTATTTAGTGGTGAAAAAAATAGTGAAAAATGTGAGAAATATTTATTATTATATTTTAGACGTTGGTTAATTATAATTTAATGTTAAAAATTATTTTTGTTGGTAGATTGATTTGGTACTTAGTCAAGAAGAAAAAATAAAGTGAAGAGAAGAAGAAGATGAAAAAAGATTGCGAAGGAAAAGTTTAAATGAAGAATTCTGGAAAATCCTGGTGAAAGTGCAACGTATTGTGAGTATTTGAATTATTTAAATATATAATTTTACTAATTTTACTTATTTTCGATGAAGAAACTTATTAAAATTCGTGAAAAACATTGGAAGGAGAAACCAAAGATATGTTTGGACTCCGACTCCAAGGATAAGGAATACGATGTGGGTTTACTATATTTTTCCAGCTTCTTCAGATAGTGGTACGTACATTTTTTTCTATTTATTCCGATAATTTAGTTAATATTTAATTTTTTTAATTTGATTAGTTCACATACGATAGATTATACTTCTGAATACTGAGCACCGAAATGAAATTGTTTTCGACTCGGTAATAATTTTGTTAATGTTTTCAGAAATATAAACTACCGTATGTATTGAACACTCTTTGATTTAAACTTATTTTCCTTCGTTTAATTGTATAATATTTTATATTTGATATTATTTCTTTTTTATATTTTATTGCACATTATTATTTTATATTGTAATATTTTTATTTCACAATTTTTCACAAATAAATATAATTCGTGTTCGTTTTATGAACTACAACAAAAACCAAATTACACATGACTTTTTTTTCTGAAATGAAGATGGAGATGGAAGATGGAAGATCGAGTCCGATTGATTGGGTTGGTATCTTATTTTTATGTTTTGAGTTTAGATTCTAGGCAGATCTCAAGTCGATATTTGACATTATTTAAGTCGTTGTTGTCTGAAATCAATAGGGAACTTTTGCTAATTTTTGGAAGCTTCTCATTCATCCTTTCGTTAAACGGTAAGTATCCTTATTACAAACAGATGATACGCTATGGAAAGGATTGACATATGAAAAAAAGGAGCAACACCATCTGTTAATTTGTTGAGATTTGTTTTTATATTTTATTTTTATCTATCCTAACACATTTATTCTAAATAGATCTCTAATTTCCAGCCTAAAGTCTCTGGTAGCTAGTGCTGTTAATTGCTTATATTATAATGTAAATTTATTTTATATTTTAATAAATAATAATAATAATATTTTATTTTTAATTATAATCTATGTACTTCATAGTCATGGCATCACGTCACTCGGCATTATCGCTGGCAACCTTCTCAATCCCCGTCAGTATTTCTTCTTGCAATGCTTGCAAATCGACATCATCCATAATTTTCATGTCTATCTCCTTTTCAATTAACACTCCTGACAGCTTCGATAGTGTTGATTGCTTCCGTTTGCCAGCGTCTTTGCGCTTTGAGCGTGGTTTCTTCGTCGTCTTAGGGTTTCTTATTTGTATTTTTTGATGCATTACTTTTATGTGGTTCTCGAGAGCTCTCTTATCCGACAGTGTTGCTTCGCAGTCTCCAAAAGTACATGGAATCTTTTTTCCTTCGTGAGTTGTTCGTATATGTTGTAATAGATTCCTTTTGTAGGTATAAAAACGTGTACAGCCTTCGTACGTACATTTAAATACTTTTTTATCATCTGCATTGCAGTTCTTGTGTTCTTCTAAGTAAAATTTGTTGAATACCTTTGAACATTGTTCACACTTATAGAGCATTGGGTGGTTCAATTCCTTGCGATGTGCCAACAATCCGGTCCACTTTTCAAAGGTTGCTTCACACCGATCGCATCTGTGGGTTTTGGTGCACACATGGCGTGTTAAAAAGTATTCCTGGACAAATCCTTTAGAACATTTCGAGCAACTAAAAAGACAAAAATCAATTTTTGTTTGATATTTTTGAAAAATTATTAAAGTTTATTGAAATATCTGGCAGTGCGACATTAATTTTAAATTTTTCGAATTTTAATTTGTATCTTTTTTTCAATCGTTTACGTTTAGGTAGGAGATTAAATTTGCGTTTGGAAAAGGAAGCGGGCTGGCTTTGTGTTAATTTGTTACCATCGTATTTGTTGGGGTTATTACGACAACACATGTTTAAAGTTTAAACATATTCGGGCGATTGGAAAATAGAGAAGGATTTAAGAGGAGATATGGATGCACATTGGTCTTAATGTTTTAAATACCAAAATGAAAGGGAAAAACAGAGTTGGGTAAAGCATTCTAGTGGTTAAAAAAAGAATCTTCCAATCTGAGGAGTAGATATTCCTTGAAGTGCGGGTATTACGGCGAAATGTTTGACAGAAAATTGTTTTTAAAAATATTGGCAATACAACGTGATATGAAACATTTCAAAATCTCTTTTTTTATTCTTTCGAAAAGACTTAAACTTGTTTTACTGGCGCCTACTAAGAAATGGGAGTTATATTCAAGAAGAATATGTGATCATGCCATAAAAGAGGTGATCTGCGCTACAAATAAGTACTGAAAGTTGATTAGTTTTCTTGATGCAACTGCCACTCATGGATAGCGGCATTGGGTGACAAAACGGAGCCCTGGGAAATGCCAGACTTGAAATAATCTAATATTATTTGTATTGAATTTTGTAGAAGTGAAGTTTTAAATTGAACGAAAAAGAGATTCTCATAATATTTTTTAATAAAAGAGCAAGCGCAATAATATTACTTTCTTCAAAACGATGTAAGGATTTGTTCCACTTTTTGGTGTAATAAACCATGAAATCATAGACACACCATATAAAGACCGGAAACCTATCTGTCATTCTGGTTTTGCCTACAAGCTGAAACATCAATTCTCACCAGCGTTGCCGCGAAGACAAAAATTGTAAGGGCAATTTTGAGGGCCATTTCCAAAATGTGCGGGCCACTATCCCACTACCCTGAAAAAAATTAGTTGAAGAAAATAATAACAGTTTGTCTTTTCTAAATAAACTTATTATATTTCAGGTCTTTTTGTTTACGGTATTAGTTATCACACTTGCACAAATTACCGATCGGGCACATTTTGGCAACGCTGCTTCTCACGCACCCTTATTTCTAATTCTAACATCAATTCACCACGGCTAACATCAATTCACCACCCTCTAACATCAATTCCTCCTCTGGGGTTTCCACCTTGCAGTGGTGGGGAGGCTTACGCTTAAAATTCTCAGCTGATCAGCTGTAGACTTTTATTTCTTAAGTCCTCAGCTGGCCAGCTGAGATCTTTAGGCAAACCAAGAGAAACCCAAAAGACGAAAAACCATGAACAGTACACAACAAAAGAACGAAAAACCAGCGGGGATATACGCTGAAACGTCGACAGAAGTCACGGCTGCCGGCGCGGGCTTTGCCTCTCTAACAGTAAGAGGGGAGAAGTCGCCAGTGACAGACAAGAACGTACATAAGGACAAAACTACAGAGACGACAGTAACGAACATTACACAGGAGGAAGAAGACCTTCTTCTCACTCCTTTTTCCAACCTCGGTGTAGAGGATGGAGCTAGCATCGGAACACTAGACGACGACGACACATGTTCAAATGCTAGTTCTACCCTCTCACGATTGTCTACCACTTCAGTTCGGAGTAGAATCTCCAACTGTAAGAAGACAATCAAACGACTTGGGAAAAGGAAATGGGAGGAATTGACGACAAACGAACAGATAAGACTTTTCAACGCTCGTGCTTTCCTAAAGAACGAACCTCTTATGATGGGGGGGCCACATGCCCAAACATCGGGGGAGGCGAATTCCAAAGGAAACACTGACATGGGAGCGCTGATGGGACCGCCCAATCCGCCGATTGATATAATTCAATCCAGGAAAGGAACGACCCCTTCAGTTGCACCCCCGACTAGGGAACAGACGCCGTTGCAACCTTCGAGGCCGTCTACACCCACCAGACCCAGTAAGGGGCCATGTGCAACAACGGGCTTGGAGGATGGTAAAACGGTCTCGAAGGAGAAGAATCTGGAGGTTGCTTGTGAAAGCAGTACAAGGGGCCATGTCCCCGAATGCAGCTCTAGCATAACCCCTTCACCTTCGTCAAGCAGCGGTGTCATGGACGTAACTTCACTAAGTACTAGGACGACAAAAACGGTGATCGAGAAAAAGACTACCAAAACTCTCACCGTAGACAGAATACTACATAGGAGAATACGCAACACTGAACGGACAATTCGACGCCTATCCAACAAAGGTCCGGACTCCTTAACGGCAAGGGATAAGATAGTGCTCGAAAACGCTACACGTAACCTTAAGACACTGACAGGAACGAACAAAGACAAAAATATAGGGACTAAGAACCTGATGAAGGAGAAGGAGATGGTGGGCCATGTGCCTCCCCTGGACCCTGATTCAGTGGCAAAAACGTCCAAAAGAACAAGGCAGGATGATACACTTTCGCCCACGAAAAGATCACCCCTGCAGAAAAGAAAAAAGACCTTGGCTACAGAAGAGACGTTAGAGGCGCGCAAATTCGCCATTGCGGATTTCGGCAATCCCTCGAGAAAACTCTCAGAAGACCAATGGCAATTATTGGAAATGAGAATCCTGGATGAGGTTAACGATGCTATCGTTAATAGCAGGCCACCACCACTCTTTGGGAACCTCAAAACCATCCATGGGTTCAAAGTTCTGACGTGCGAGGACGACAATACCCTCGTTTTCCTGCAGGACTTCGTCAAGAGAACGATAGCTCCCTGGCCCAACGCTGATCTCCGCTTGGTCAGTCCGAACGAAATCAGCGACTTCGTCAAACCTAAGGCCAGAATGACGATCAAAGGTCCCGCGATACCCCGAGATCGCGTAGAACGATATCTCCAATCTCTAAATACGGAACAGCTAAGTCAGAGCTGGAAAGTAATAGAGATGGGAGAAAGAACGGAAGAAGGTACAGAAGTGGTGGTGCAACTTAGCCACAAATCTATACCCCTTTTGCGGAAAATAGGATTCAAGGTACGCATCGGCATAAACCGGTGCAAACTGCGGCTAATAACAAACAAACCAAAACAAGTAAGTAACAAAATATGAGCATGAAATTGATTCAAATTAATCTTCATCATAGTAAAGCCGCCAGCTCCAATCTTGTCTACATTTTGGGAAGTAGACAAATTGACATTGCCCTAATTCAAGAACCCTGGTTTTCAGGTGGCAGAATTAGAGGACTACACACATCAGACTTTACACTATACAAAGCCACACAAGTAGCTAATAGTAATATAAGATCTTGTATTTTAGCCAGGAAGAAGTTTAATCTCTTTCTTTTAGCAAATTACAGTGATCCAGACCAATGTGCTGTGAAAATAGAGAGGAAGGGACTCCCACCACTGATCCTGGCATCGTGCTATATGCCGCATGACGGACAAGAAGGGCCTCCCGCTAATATCACAAGCCAGCTTGTAGAGAAAGCTGCCTCTGAGGGATGGGACGTGGTACTAGGCTGTGATACAAACTCACATCATACTCAATGGGGTAGTACCGACATCAACAACAGAGGTGAGTCTCTTTTTGAATTCATACTAGACCATAATCTTTTAGTAGCAAACAGAGGTAACGAATCCACTTTTGTAACTAAAAATAGAAAAGAAGTGCTTGACGCTACCCTAACCAATAACTCAAGCACACTAGTAATAGATCAATGGAATGTTCTTAAAGAGGAATCATTCTCAGACCATAAACTGATAGGGTTCTTGATACACAATGAAGTAGCAACTCCAAAACCCTTTAGGAATTTCAGGAAAACCAACTGGAATATATTCTGCAGGGAAGTAGGACAGGGGATTCAAAACCCGGACACACTTCTAATTCAAGAACCCTCTGACATAGATATTGCGTCAGAAAAACTCAGAGTTGTTCTGAATAGCGCTTTAGAAAAAAGCTGTCCCATTAATCATATGGGAAAAGGTAGGAAAAAACCACCCTGGTGGACCACTGAAATAGGCAACTTAAGAAAAGAAACTAGAAGACTTTTCAACGTCGCCAAAAGAACTAGGAAAGAAGCTGATTGGGAACATTATAAGGCCAGTCAACGTATTTTTAAGGTCGAAACTCAACGGGCAAAACGTAGCTCATGGATGGCCTTTTGCGACGAAATAGAAAGTACAAATGTATCAGCAAGACTCAGGAAAATTCTGACCAAGGATTCAGTCGCTCTAGGATCCCTCAAAAAACCCACAGGCAGCTGGACTGAATCCGGTGGCGAAACGCTTGAGCTCCTTGTGAATACTCACTTTCCTGGCTGCGTAGCTGATATCTGCAGTCCAGAAACAGAGTCTCATACAGAAACCCTAGTACCATCGGATATTATAACGGAAGAAAGGATAAAATGGGCCATTTACTCCTTTTCCCCGTACAAATCCCCTGGTCTAGACGGAATCTTCCCTATGATGCTTCAGAAATGCATAAACCTTATCATCCCACACCTAGTTAGCATTTTCAATAATAGCCTTAAATGGGGGTATGTTCCCTTATCGTGGCGTGAGGTAAAGGTAGTTTTCATCCCTAAGGCTGGTAAACCTAGCCATACGGAGGCCAAAGACTATAGACCCATTAGTCTAACATCGTTTATTTTGAAAACTTTTGAAAGGCTAATTGATATACACATCCGAAGCACCCTGAAACCGGACTGTTTATCGGAATTTCAACATGCCTACATTAAAGGAAAAAGCGTTGAAACAGCATTGCACAATGTTGTTAGCGTCATAGAAAAATCACTGAATGACAAGGAATACACCCTTGCAACGTTCTTGGATATTGAGGGAGCCTTCAATAACGTGAAGAACGAAACAGTGAAGCAAGCCTTGGACGACCACAAAGTCGAAAAAGTAATAACACAGTGGATAATGAGTATGCTCCGAAAGAGACAAATTAACTCTGAGCTAGCGGAAGAAAGGGTGAGAGTAACCACATCCAGAGGCACCCCTCAGGGTGGAGTTCTCTCACCGCTACTTTGGGTTCTTGTCATGAACGATATACTCTCTAAATTGAAATCAAGTGGAGTAAAGATAATAGCCTATGCTGATGATCTTGCATTGCTAGCGACTGGCAAGTTCCTACCCACTATCAGTGAACAAACCGAATACGCCCTCTCGTTGGTAAGCAAATGGACTAGGAACTGTGGGCTGACAGTTAATCCAGCTAAAACAGAACTAGTGCTATTTACTAACAAGCGTAAAATACCTGATTTTAAAATTCCTTCAATCGAAGGCTGCCCTCTTAAAATCTCCGACCACGCAAAGTACCTCGGTGTGATCTTAGATAAAAAACTAAACTGGGGTCTGAACACTAAAGATAGATTCAAAAAGGCATCGATTGCCTTTTACTCCTGCAATAGAATTTTCGGGAAAACCTGGGGACCAAACCCTAAAATTATCAGATGGATGTATTCGGCAATAATTAGACCAATACTAACCTATGGTAATTTGGTATGGTGGAAAGCTTTAGAAAAGAGCACGAACCTGAAAACTTTGACAAAAGTTCAAAGACTTGCGTGCACTGGCATTACGGGAGCAATGAGATCCACTCCAACTGCGGGACTGGAAGTTATACTCAATTTGATTCCCCTAGACCTCTTTGTTCAAGAATCTGCGGCCAAAAGTGCCCTGAGACTTAGTCAAACTAAAGTCTGGATAAACAGTTCCATAGGACACGCCCAGATCCTTCATAAAATTATGGGTCATAGTAATACAGCAGACTATAAAATACCCGTACTTGATTTTCATAAACCATTCCAGGCTGCCATCCCAAGCAGAGAGGAATGGATAGATAATATACCATACTCCAGTGAGTCGTCAATAGCTATCTATACTGATGGCTCTAAAACGGACACTGGTGTAGGGGCAGGCTTCTATTCTGAATCTCTCAAGTTGACCGCCTCGCTTAGGCTTCCAAACCACAGCAGCGTCTTCCAAGCGGAGGTCCTGGCAGTGACAACAGCTGCTAAAAAGGTATCAATGATGGCGATACCACGAGCTAATATCACCTTTTACATTGATAGCCAAGCGGCAATAAAAGCGATTACTGCAACTGAGGTAAAATCGAAGCTTGTTTCATGCTGCCGCGAAGAGCTTAAGGTTCTTGGCGCACAGCACAACATTAGACTCTGCTGGGTCCCAGGCCACAGCGATATAGTAGGCAACGAGAAAGCCGATGAATTAGCAAGATTAGGGTCAATGCTTGACGTAAGCCAAGCTCAGCTAGTTAGCATCCCTACCTGTTATTTAAAACAGGAAATCTCAAAAAGAATACAAATTAAGGCCGATGAAAGGTGGAACCTTCTTGACACCTGCGGCACTACAAGAAAGATCTGGCCCTGTTTTAACAAACAAAGAACGGAAAAAATTATGCAGCTACAAAAGGGATCACTTCGATCTCTTGTAAGCATAATCACCGGACATAATCTGTTAGGTTATCATATGAAAAAGATGAGAATCAGTTCAGATGATCTATGCAGAGGATGCGGTGACGAGGAGGTGCATGAAGATACTTCGCACTTTCTGTGTCATTGTCCCGCACTCTCCCATCAAAGGAAGAAACTGCTTGGAAACTATTTCTTCGGGGATTTAAAAGAACTCTCTAGTACGCCAGGTACTAACATTCTGAACTTCGTCAAAGCCTCTAAATGGCTTGACTCACTGAACACATAGGTTTTTCTTATTAGCTTGAGTAGCAATACTCATGGGTATCACAATGGATCTGTGTTGATCTAAGTGTGACAGTAAAGACATCAACTGTCAGCCCCTCAACCTAACCTAACCTAACATCAATTCACCACGAAAATAAGGTATAGTGATGAGAAATTCTTTAGGGGAGGCATTTTTTGGGAAAAGTACGATAACTCAGGCGACAAAGTTTAATGACGGATTTGTATAGAACAGTTAAAAACATTAAGAACAGTAAGAAAGTTGCATTCACACTTTTTAGTTAAAATCAAAAAAACTTATAAGAACACGTCCAAGTGAGTTCCACTATTTGTATTTTTCTATCAAAAATGTTTAAAAATTCAAACATTAGAACTCATTCGGTCGTGTCCTTGGTACAATAATGTACCTACAGGAATGGTTTATACCTTCCTGGAATCCTTGAAGTGTGAGTAAGAAAGTTGCATTCACACTTTTTAGTTACAATCACAAAAACCTATAAGAACACTTCCAAGTGAGTTCCAATGTGGTGCGGAAATTGGTTCAAATGAGGATACCATATTGTGTCTACTTGCAAATTTAAATATTTGAATCGATATTTGACGGTGTTTCCCTTTGATTAGAAATGAAAATTATATACTGATCGATAGGGAATCATACAAAGAATTTTGTTTGATAAAAAAAAGTGTAATTGCGCATTTATTTTTCTCTAAAAATGTATTTTTTTATTTTATTTCTTATTTTGACGGAAATTCATTTTCCCGAACAGCTGATACTTTTATGTTCACCACAGCAATTAAATAAAAAAAAACATCTGTCAAAACAAGTAAATACACCGCATCGAATTGTTGTTGGATTTCAAATTTCAAAATGGACGTAATGTCAAAATTACAAATACAACAATGTAAACAAATGGGTGTTGGAGGGTAAAACGTACGAAAGATTCCGGTCTTTATATGGTGTGTCTATGCATGAAATCACCAGTGGAACTATTGCCAGAGAGAAAAAACTAAATGAGAGCACCAAATTTCCTCGTCTCCGTCTCTTCGAAACCTCTTACTCTCATTTTTTATAGCGTGTTGAATTCGTATCGGTGTATACATGTTTTCACCTCGGAGAAGAGTACACAGAAAAACATCATTTCCGGGAAATGTGACATTTCTCATTTTTGTGTATTGATAGCCAAGAAGGCTATGTTTTTTAAAGTCTCATTATAATATTTGTAATTCTCATGAATTTTTTTTTAAATTTTGCTAACATCTTGTCGTTTTTATATCTACAAAAATACTCCTATAATTCAAATTAATTCTAGCAAAACATTTTTGTTTGTCAATAAATAATGGAAGAAGTTATACCGGTAGTTCGTGGTGAATTTGTTTTCCCTTCTTTTTCTCTAAGTTACAGATAGATGGCAGTAACAACCAAAACAAGAAAGGATGTGTGCAAAAAGTATTTAACAAGGTTAAGGCTTTTTAGATAAGACTTTACTTGTATATATGAACGAGTACATGTTTTTTATAAATGAATGTTATGTTTATTTCAATAGTAATACCTTAACTATTAACTTAACTACTATATTATCTAAAATATACTGCATTGAATTATTTTACATTGATTTATAAAAGGCGAAAATAATAAAGTTCTATAGTTTACCGGGAATATTTATATAAAATATCCATATCTTCTGCAATTGCGGTATCAATCGATATTTTCTGGAACTTAGTGTTAACGTAACATTTATTTGTCATGAATTACTTTTTCAACTTTTTTATACACCATAAAAATCAATTATACAATTTGGCTGTGATAATAATTACTTGAACACAACATTTTCTATGTTTATAGTTATTCAGGTTTAGCCCTTAACTTTGATTTGCATTTATTTATGAATAGCCTAAAAAGTTTAGCAAACATCTATGAATAAGCCACAATGCACTTTCAGAAAAACTGTAGTTAGAACTTTCCCTCACAGATTTTTCCTAGTCGCTATATAACTGAAAGATAATATATAAATAGTTAGAACTGGAAAACTTATAAAAATGATGCATAAGACTTAAATTTTTGTTGAAGAACAAATTTGTATATTCTTTTCACAAAACCACTGACCTAGCGAGAATACAAATATTTTAACTTTTGTACAAAAGTACTTTTCGGCTTATGTAGTTAAGCCTTTAAAAGCAACACACTACCTTAGGGGAAAGCAGTAAGAATAGCTTATCACCTATTCACAAATCTTATGCAATGAAAATTGGCAACAGAAGTAACAAGTTGACGGTCTTTTTATTTAGTGTCTACTTAAATCACTCATTTTAAGCATTTTGGAAATGTCGTGAGTAATGTAAAGAAAATAAACAACGAGCACACACAAATAAAATATGAATGGAAAAAAGAGATGAGTATATAAAAATGTTTTCAATGTTCCATGTTTACATTCTGTAACTCTCGTTTTCAATGTTCCTGCAACTCTCGCATCGACAAAATTAAGTCGATAAACTCTGAAAATTGAAACAAATCTCAGTTTTTTTTGCATCTTTCAACGGTCTGAGCGAAAATAAAACGCATAAACGCAGCTAATAATACAAATAATAGTTGTAGTGCTTTCAGAGTTTTATGTTTCTAGGTCCTAATTCTCATTGGACTGTTGCACCACCTAATTTATTTTACTTACTTAATGATTAAAACTGGCTTCAAATAACTAACTAATATTTATCTAAATGCGTAATTTAGAATTGTTTCTAAATCTTCATTGTTCTGGCAACTAACAAGAGTAATTAATTTCACTTCATATTCGAATGATATTACTCTCAAACGAACACAATGAGAGTACCTACCAAAAAGTTGTTCATACACAATTTTGAATTTTCTTTGAACACCTCTGAACAGCTGACTACATCCGCCATTTTTCAAAGGTGGTAGCCATTTTTAAAAGGTGGTGAGCAGAAGAAAAAGAGAGAAACGTTTTTTCTCTCTCGTGCACAAACTTGCATAAGTATGTGTTCCGCACATTTTTTTTTATATGGAGTTAATACATATGCAAGTTGGTGGCCAAATCACAGCTTGTAGGCAAAAAGAGAGCAACCGTCGAAGTTGGTTCTCTCTATTAGTTCTTTCTCGATGGTCACTAGGCCCTGTTCCTTCATGGACTGTTGCCCCACCTAATTTATTTATTTAACTTAATAAAATATCCTGAAAGGAACAAACAAACAAACCGACAGAACACCAAAGAACATATACGATAAAACTACAAACAAATAACATTTAAGACCAAAATCCACGTTAAACGCTACTACTAGAGACGAGAAGGCCAACGAAAAGTTTAGCTCAAATAAATAACAACAAACGACGACAAGCTGCGGGTGAGGGATACGAAACCAAAAATACTCCATTACCAAGATCGGACTGACATTTCGGCACAGATAAGAAACTATACAGATGTCTCATCCCCATAGAAGAAAATGTCCCATATTTTTTTCACTACTCCTTGGCTATCAACCGACAAAAAGCTTTTTGTCGGTTGATCGTCAAGCACAAAAAGCTGTTTTTGATTTCACATATTCAAAGCTACATATATGTTTCTAACTATAAAATATTCTAAAGTTGTTTTTTCTCTCAAGTCAATGTCCATAGAGACAAAGAAGAACAGAAACTGTTTTGGTTTCGATGATGTTTTGGTCCCGATGTTACCATATTTCAGTTGCTATTGTTCAAGCGATGTACATAAATAGGTATTTTATGCTATTTATTATTGAATATGAAAATAAATGAATGAAGAAAAAATTAACAGAAGAAAAAATTAGGAAAGCAAAAGAAGAAGAAAAACTACTAAGAGAAGAAGATAAAAAAAGATTGTTGCGAAGGAAAACATCAAATGAAGAATTTTGGAAAAGCCTTGTGAAAGTGCAACGTATTGTGAGTATTTGAATTATTTAAATATATAATTTTACTAATTTTACTTATTTTCGATGCAGCAAATGATTAAAATTCGGGAAAAACATTGGAAGAAGAAACCAGATAGTATATGTTTGGACTCCGACTCCAAGGATGAGGAATTCTTATTTTCCTTCGCTTAATTGTATATTTTATATTTGATATTATTTATTTGTTATATATATTTTATTGCACATTATTATTGTAATGTGTATACACTCTTTATCTCTTTCAATAATAAGGGGCAACATCTAGTGGTAGTAATAGTAGAACTCGCTTCTTTAAGCAACGAGAAACATCTAGTGGCTAATAGGAGAACTAGCTTCTTAAGCATCGAGAAACATCTAGTGGCTTAGAGGGGAACTCATTCAGCGCATACAAGAACCTCGAAAGGGGTAAGCATCTAGTGATAAAGTGGAGAACTTCGTTAAGCATCGAGAACAACCTCGTAGATTCTCGAACCGATTGGAGGTATATAAATAGGCGCTTGGAAGCGAAGCGGTTCATTATGGATTGTGAATTGCTGTAAAGTAAAGACTGTGTTTGAAAAGTAAAGACTGAGTTTGAAACGTAATAATTGAGTGTTCAATAAATAAGTTTATATCGATTTAAATAAAGAAAATTTGTGTTTTTATTTACGAAGTGTGAATAAGTTTTAATTATCGGACCAAGCCGAATATTACATTGGTGTCAGAATAAGGGATTAAAACTTATTGAGAATAAAAACAGTGAGCAGTGATTGAACTATTTTGTGTGAATTAGTGAAGTTAAAAATAAATAAAAAATGAGTAAAGTTTTGAAAGACTTAACTGTCCCTGAGCTAAAGGCCGAACTAAGCAAACGTGGCTTAAGTGGGACAGGCGTAAAAACCGAACTCGTTAAACGGCTGCAGGAATATCTGGAGCAGCAAAATGAAGACCCAGATACGATTGCTTTCGAATTAGAAGCAAAAGTGGAAGAGGTAAATGCAAATGTTGCTTTATCTAACATGATGTCACTTCTTTTAAACAAATTTGAAGAAAATAAAAATGATGTCCTGAAACAACTAGAAGCCCAAAGAAGCGACCAAAAGCAAGAACAGCAGAACGTGCTCAAACAATTAGAAGCTCAAAGAAGTGACCAAAAACAAGAGCAGCAGAATGTTCTCAAACAACTAGAAACTCAAAGGAATGATGTCCTAGAGCGATTCGACGAACAGAAAAACCTTTTAGAAGGCAGGTTTGCGCACTTCGAAGAGAAAATCAATACTCTCGAAGAGCGCGTCGAACAGCAAAATGCACGTTTCGAGAAAATGAAAAAACAAATCGAAACCCTCACAAATGAACTAGAAAAAGTGCGAAATATGAAATCTCGAGAACCTTCTGGTGAGTGTTCAAGGAAGAGAGAAGTGAATCCTCCAAGCTTTGATGGTCAGATTCCATGGGAAATCTACAAGAAACAGTTTGAAGCAGCAGCGTTAACAAACGGCTGGGACGATCAGGAAAAATGCATTGCTCTTACGCTTGCTTTAAGAGGATCTGCTGCTGAACTTCTACAAACCATCCCAGCAGAAAAGAGTGGTGACTTCACAGTTCTGGTAAACGCAATCGATCAGCGGTTTGGGAATAGCCACATGGCAGAACTCTTCCGAGTTCAGCTTAACAATAGGACACAGAAAAGAGGTGAAACTCTGCAGCAACTTCAGGCAGATATCGAGCGATTGGTTCACCTGGCATATCCAACAGCTGGTAACGAGATAATAAATCAACTTGCTGTTGAAGCCTTTGTGAGAGCTGTGGGTGATATAAATCTCCAAAGGGCTATCCGTACTGCCGGAAAGCGAACACTACCCGAAGCATTGGCTTTCGCTCTGATGATGGAAGCTGCAGAACAAGCTTCCCAAAACGTGCATCGCGTAAGAAAATTAGAAGTCCAAGAATGCTCTTGTCAGAAGACTACTGTGGAAAGGAGTCAGCAAGGCGGACGAGCACGATGCTGGAACTGCAATAAGACTGGGCATCTACAGCGACAGTGCAGATTACCGCGAAGAGGAACCGCATGGCAACACTGTGGAAACGGAAGTTATTCAAATGGTCAAAGTAACAACAACAACGTTGCTTCCGAAGTTGTTTTCCACCCGGGAAAACGAATAAGAACCAACTTTCAGGGACAGAAGCTGGTTTCTGGTATCGATGGCCCCAGGAACGACATCCAGGTTTATCAAACGAAACCTGACAACAAGAGCAGACCATATAAGGAAGACTGTAAGCATTGTAGACGACAAGAAGAAAAAGAAGTGGTTACTGTCCAACGAACCAGAGCCGATCCCATTTATGGCTGGAGCAACGACGAGTTGAGGAAGGCTCAACAAGAAGACTCGGATATCGAACCCATCCTCGCTTGGAAGGAACACCAGGAAAAACCAGAATGGGCTGATATCTCCGATAGAAGTCCGACTCTAAAGGCCTATTGGGCACAGTGGGACTCGTTTCATGTCCAAGAGGGTGTCCTTCGACGTAAATGGGAATCAGCAGATGGAAAGTCTTATGTAATGCAGCTAGTCTTACCGAGATCGAAGGTTATGGATGTTCTGCGAGAGATGCATGGTGGAGTTTCGGGAGGTCATCTAGGAGTGAACAAGACGCTAGAAAAGGTTCGACAACGATTTTACTGGCTACATGCAAGGGAAGATGTCGAGAAGTGGTGCCGAAAATGTGATACCTGTGCTGCCACCAAAGGCCCGAACAAAAAGAACCACAGCCAAATGCAGTAGTATAATGTCGGAGCACCCTTCGAAAGGATTGCAGTAGACGTGGCGGGTCCATTTCCGGAAACAAATAATGGGAATCGTTATATTCTGGTCGTCATGGATTACTTCAGCAAGTGGCCTGAAGCATACGCCATTCCAAATCAAGAAGCCAAAACAGTCGCAGACCAAATTGTCTTCAACTGGGTGAGCAGATTCGGCGTTCCATTAGAACTGCATTCCGACCAGGGAAGGAATTTTGAATCGAACATATTTCAGGAAGTTTGTGGGCTTCTTGACATCAAGAAGACAAGAACAACACCACTTCACCCACAATCTGATGGCATGGTCGAACGATTCAACCGAACCCTGAAAGAACATCTTTGCAAAGTTGTGGACGACAACCAGCGAGATTGAGATCGACACATTCCACTGTTTTTGATGGCGTATAGAAGTGCAAGACATAGCTCAACTGGCCATACACCGTCTGAGATTTTGATGGGAAGGAACGTCAGACTGCCGAGCGAAATAAAATTTGGATGCCCCACATCGGAACCGCAAGCCGAGGATGACTACATTGATGACCTCAGAGGAAGACTCCTTCAGATCCACGACAATACCAGGTTGAAAATAAAGATGTTCAGTGACCGAATGAAGACACGCTACGATATACGAGCGACAACAACAGAGTTCCAAGCAGGGGATCGGGTGTGGCTTTACAATCCCCATCGACAAAAAGGATTGTCACCGAAACTTCAACGGGACTGGGAAGGTCCATATACAGTCATTACAAAAATCAACGATGTCGTGTACCGGATACAAAAGGGAGTCAGAGGAAAACCTAAAGTTGTACGCTTGGAAGCGAAGCGGTTCATTATGGATTGTGAATTGCTGTAAAGTAAAGACTGTGTTTGAAAAGTAAAGACTGTGTTTGAAACGTAATAATTGAGTGTTCAATAAATAAGTTTATATCGATTTAAATAAAGAAAATTTGTGTTTTTATTTACGAAGTGTGAATAAGTTTTAATTATCGGACCAAGCCGAATATTACATTATTTTATATTATTTTATTTTATTAATTAAATTAAACAAAAATTATTTTGATAGTAATAACGGTATTTGCGTATGCGTAATGCGTGTTTGGGTATATGCAACAGTAAGCTGTGCGCAAGTTTGTGTATGCAACAGTGACATCTGCTTGAGAACACTATAGGATTTGGGGTGGGTGCAAGTTGGAGTGCGTGCAAGGTGCGGTGGGTGGAAGATGAGGTGCATGCAAAGTTTCTTTTGCATTTAAATAAGCTGGATTTAAGAAAAATTAATTTATCCTAGGTATATCTTAATCCATATTCGATTATTACTATCAAAATAAGACTACGTTAATACTTAAGCAAGGAAAAAGTAATTTAATTAAAATATTTATTTTGGTAATTTTCAATTTTCTCAAGAACTAGAAGACATAAAGTCATCTAGTTTTCAGTTTTTGGTAAAAAACAAATAAGAGCAATGAATTCTAAAACAAAAAAAACAGTAAATAATTTGAAAGTTTTGAAAAATTACACTTTAAACCTTTTTTTTTAACTTTTTTTGCACAAATTTTGACTTTAAAACAATTTTTTTTAAAAACTATGCATAGTTTTGACTTGATTTAAAAACAAGCTAATAGACAAAAGTGTTGGCTTTAAAAAAAGGTATAATACTTAATTGTAAGTAATACCGTTATTTTTTAATTATTTTTTTTCCATTTAAGGTACATTTTTTTTTTAAATTGCCCCTACCGCCTAAACGGGGGGAGATAGACCCCCCTCCCATAGTAAAAAATGCTTCTTTTTAACTGTTCTATACAAATCCGTCATTAAACTTTGTCGCCAAAGTTATCGTACTCTCCCCAAAACCACTTTGCAGTTAATTGATCTAAGGAGACTTTCAATCAAAAAATCAGTTCGAAAAAAAATCTTGAGAATATTGAAGAAAAAATGAGTCGTTGGAGATTTTTTATCGAGGTTATGGAAAAAAACTAGTGGACCATGTGAATAATATTTATTATTATATTTTAGACGTTGGTTAATTATAATTTAATGTTAAAAATTATTTTTGTTGGTAGATTGATTTCGCAGTTAAAATAGAAGAAATAATAAGGAAAGCAAAAGAAGAAGAAAAACTACTAAGAACAGAAGATGAAAAAAGATTGTGGCGAAGAAAAACTTCACATGATGAATTTTGGAAAAGCCTGGTCAAAGTGCAACGTATTGTGAGTATTTGAATTATTTAAATATATAATTTTACTAATTTTACTTATTTTCGATGCAGGAACCTATTAAAATTCGTTTAGAACATTTTCAGAAGAAACCAATACGTTTGGACTCCGACTGCAAGGATGAGGAATTTTTATTTTCGTTCGCTTAGTTGTACAATATTTTATATTATTTCTTTTTTATATGTATTTTATTGCACATTATTTTTTTGTATTATTTTATTTGTATTGTATATATATACATATATATTTTCACACTTGTAAATAAAACACAAACTTACTTTATTTAAATTGCTGCAAACTAATTTATTGAACACTTTCAATTATTACTTTCAAACACAGTCTTTCTTTTAATTATTACTTTTTAAACACAGTCTACTTTTCGCAGTTCACAACCAATAATGAACCGCTTCGCTTCCGAGCGCCTATTTATATAGGTACCTCAAATTGGTTCGAGAAACTACTAGGTTGTTCTCGATGCTTAACGAAGCGAGTTCTCCTCTTAATCACTAGATGTTGCCCTTATTCTACTATAACACGATATTAAAAGAGATAAAGAGTGTATACACATTACAATATAATAAATATTTTTTATTTCACAATTTTTCGCAAATAAATATAATTTGTGTTCGTTTTCGTTTTCTGAACTACCACAAAAACCAAATTA
Organism: Eupeodes latifasciatus; assembly: GCA_920104205.1. Classification (NCBI taxonomy): domain Eukaryota; kingdom Metazoa; phylum Arthropoda; class Insecta; order Diptera; family Syrphidae; genus Eupeodes; species Eupeodes latifasciatus. The sequence continues at coordinate 10,070,944 of OV049926.1, forward strand.
CACATGACTTTTTTTTCTGAAATGAAGATGGAGATGGAAGATGGAAGATCGAGTCCGATTGATTGGGTTGGTATCTTATTTTTATGTTTTGAGTTTAGATTCTAGGCAGATCTCAAGTCGATATTTGACATTATTTAAGTCGTTGTTGTCTGAAATCAATAGGGAACTTTTGCTAATTTTTGGAAGCTTCTCATTCATCCTTTCGTTAAACGGTAAGTATCCTTATTACAAACAGATGATACGCTATGGAAAGGATTGACATATGAAAAAAAGGAGCAACACCATCTGTTAATTTGTTGAGATTTGTTTTTATATTTTATTTTTATCTATCCTAAAACATTTATTTTAAATAGATCTCTAATTTCCAGCCTAAAGTCTCTGGTAGCTAGTGCTGTTAATTGCTTATATTATAATGTAAATTTATTTTATATTTTAATAAATAATAATAATAATATTTTATTTTTAATTATAATCTATGTACTTCATAGTCATGGCATCACGTTACTCGGTATTATTGCTGGAAACTTTCTCAAGTATTTCTTCTTGCAATGCTTGCAAATCGACATCAACTGTTCCATCCATAATTTTCTTGTCTATCTCCTTTTCAATTAACACTCCTGACAGCTTCGGGTGTTGATTGCTTCCGTTTGCCAGCGTCTTTGCGCTTTGAGCGTGGTTTCTTCGTCGTCTTAGGGTTTTGTAACGGAAACCTGATCAAATAAATTGACGAAGTCTAATCTCATCCAACAGTCTGCCTTTTCCCTATCAACACATCCAAGACCACAGGATTCCCTGGATGGTATACGGAACATTGGGTGAGGGGTTCGATCAACAAGGTACGGTTCGGCATGCTTGCACCGCCATTGGTAGCTCGTCGGTGGGGTGGGTACTTGTACTTGTTATCGAACCGCCGCACATTTTTCATGCCGAAATAAAATCAAGGGTGTTAAATAAAAATCGTATGAAGTATTTTTCGCGCAAGATATTAATTTTTCTTAGAAATTTATGTTGGCAACCCTAGGTGGTAATAGGTGCCTGAGTATAACCCTCCCTCCGTCTACAATGCAATGCGACTCCATGGCCATTGAGTCACTCAATTGTTTTAGTTCAATGACCCCTGATCCAAGATGAAGTTTAAATCTTAAACTAAATTATCCCTCTTCCCCATCAACCCATCAACTCAATAGCTCATCATTTGAGCGATTTAATTATCAAGCAAAAAAAATAATGAAAATAAAAATGTAAACATACTGTTTCGCTGCACGTTATAATAAGTATTTTTTATTTAGGTAATGATTTTGATATCTATACAACGTACTAATTATATTGATACATCTAGTTATAGTTATTAGAATTTCAAAAAAAAATTAAATTGTTTCTATCGTTTCAAAAAAAAATTAGAATTAAAAAAAAAATATATGATAAAATCATTCAATAAAAAAGAATTCACAAAAGTTAATCATATGTACTTTTACCCTATGATTCGAGCAAGTTAGTTTCTGAACAATTGTCACTCATTAAAAAATTTGGTAGGTAATTTCCCGAGGTACATGAATTACTCAACTACTTCTCATTTGTCAATTTTATCATTTTATGTATGTATGTGAATATTGTAAGATCATGTTTATATATAATATGTAATATATAAATACAAAATTAAATTTTTTTTTTTGGACTTACCCCACAGTAAAGATGTTGTGCACAGCAGCTTTGTTGTGTTGTATAAGTTGTATGTTTTGTTTGTGTCTTATAAGTATGGATCTTAAATTGAGTGTAATGGAAATTTGTAGTGTGTAATGCATGCAAGTGTAAATGTGTGACTGTGTGAACGTATGTAAGGGTATATGTTTAATCTTGTGAATGTTTAAGTATATGAATGTATGACGTTAAGATTTTTTATATTTAATATTTTAAAAGATAGTTAATATAATATTTAACAAAAAAATTAAGTTGATAAATGAATGTAAATGCAATTAATTTTTGTATGAGTGAACGTTTTGAATTATGAATGTGTGAATGAAATGAATTAATGTGTGATTGTATGATTGTAAAAGAACATGAATTTTTCCTTAGGGTACATATATACATATTTATCTATTCGTTATTTTTTTTAACTTTCCTTTTTTTTTATATATGTACTTTTTTGTTTTATTAGTTTTATTAATCTTCTCTTTCTTTTTTTTTTGTTTTTGTTAATTTTATGGTAAAAATTTTTTTACAACAACACATGTTTAAAGTTTAAACATATTCGGCCGATTGGAAAATAGAGAAGGATTTAAGAGGAGATATGCATTCACATTGGTCTTAAGCTTTTAAATACCAAAATGAAAGGGAAAAACAGAGTTGGGTAAAGCATTCTAGTGGTTAAAAAAAGAATCTTCCAATCTGAGGAGTAGATATTCCTTGAAGTGCGGGTATTGCGGCGAAATGTTTGACAGAAAATTGTTTTTAAAAATATTGACAACACAACGTGATATGAAACATTTCAAAATCTCTTTTTTATTCTTTCGAAAAGACTTAAACTTGTTTTACTGGCGCCTACTAAGAAATGGGAGTTATATTCAAGAAGAATATGTGATCATGCCATAAAAGAGGTGATCTGCGCTACAAATAAGTACTGAAAGTTGATTAGTTTTCTTGATGCAACTGCCACTCATGGATAGCGGCATTGGGTGACAAAACGGAGCCCTGGGAAATACCAGAATTGAAATAATCCAATATTATTTGTATTGACTTTTGTAGAAGTGAAGTTTTAAATTGAACGAAAAAGAGATTCTCATAATATTTTTTTTGATAAAAGAGCAAGCGCAATAATATTACTTTCTTCAAAACGATGTAAGGATTTGTTCCACTTTTTGGTGTGATAAACCATGAAATCACCAGTGGACCTATTGCTGCGTAAGACGTACCTACTGCTGGTCATTAAGAAGCTTTCGGTTTTCGAGGTATTTCTGAAGGTGGTTTTGGCCGCCGCTTCGGGGAATTTGTGTGAATTCAGATCTTTTAAGACTCTCAATATTGTACGGATGCGAAAGATCCATAAAATCATTTAGAATAAAGGCGGAGTCATAACAATCTCCGTCAGCGTTGAAGAACTTTCACACGTCTTTAACTTTTTCTTATGCTATTCAACTTTTACAAAGGTTTTGGAGTTTGTGCACATAATTTTTCACTAAGGAATACAAAATTAAATACTTTACTTTATTCAACTCTTAGAAGCTGATTAAGTTCCACAACTCTCTATCATTTCTCCATGTCCAGTTTTACAGAAATGTACATATGTATGTAACCAATTCGGATATTTTGACATAGGAAATAACTATCGTACTAAACGCCCCATTAGTTTTATCTCTACTCATACGTACTAAGTACCCATTGTTTGAAGTTCCGTGCATAATACTGTCGTACAAAACATCTGGGTTCAATCCCTGATATTGCAAAATCCTCTGCTTTCTCAGATTAGATGTTTTGATTCGGTATAGAAACTGTAGGTACCCTACATCCCTACTTAGTAGGTCCTAACTATAGCCTGCTTCTTCACGAGGTATAGTGCCCAAAAAATATATTTATGTATTTATTATGACACTTACTTAATTGGGTTTTCCATAGGTAAAATAAATCAATTTTGTTCTGTCACCTGTTTTTGCATTCCATGGTTCAAAATAAATTGATTTATTTTTGATTTGAGATTGCTACTAAAGTTTTTCTAAATTTTAAATTTTTTGAATACTTTTAAGATTTTAACAAATATTTAAGTTGTTTTTGACAGACAAACCACCCACAAGGGGGGGTCATGACCCCTAAAACCCTCCTTGGATCCGCCATTGCTCGAACTTAAGCTGGAACTCTTGCATCTACTTTTGATTTTTTTCTTTGTTTTCATTCCGATTACTTTATCTACCTTTGGATGCAAATAAATGCATTTTACTCAAGTTTTTCTAACTTGATAAGAAATAAATCAAATGCACTAGAAACTGATAAGGAATTGATATAAAAAAGTACATGGGTGTGGTGGAGTTATGATTTCTTGAGTCTTTTTTATCTTTTGTGAGACGATGAAATAGTTTGAAAGAAATTTACAGTACAGGTTAGGTTAGGTTAGGTTATAAGGGGTGTGCACAACATGAAGCTGTTGCGTACACGGGGGCCTGCTGGTCCATTGTGATCCCCTGTAAAGTAAAAGTAAGCATCGATGCTCCTCAATCATTGCTGGCTCGTTAACGAACCAGCCTGTGTTATCTATAAATTTCCTCATGTTTGCCATTGAGACCTGTGGTAGATCATCCAGTTCTCCAACAAACCTGTTTCCGAAATGACGGAGTCGGCTGGTTTGGAGGTTCGGACAGTCGCAGAGCAGGTGTTTGATGGTTTCTATTTCCTCCTCATCCTGACAGCTCCTACAAAAATCGGGTGCAAATGCCCCTATCCTATTAGCCATTACGCCAATGGCGCAATGACCTGTTAGTATACCTATCAAGATTTTAATGTTCTTTTTACTCAGCGATAGAATGTACCGAGTTTCCTTTTCATTTGTGTTAGGCCATAAACTTCTAGAGATTGCGCAATCGTCCCTGGATTTTCAGGAGTTATTGATTTTCTCTTTTAGTTTAAGGTCTATCTTCCTCTTGAGTACCCCAATCGGGACGAGTGGTCCCCTAACTGAATGGTCGCTACTACTTGTGTCTGCTTCTGACCCTTTCCTGGCTAGTTCATCTACTATATCATTCCCTTCTATATTGCTATGTCCGGGAACCCAGCAGAGCTTTACCTGGTTAGTGTGGCAGATTTTGTTTAATTCCTTCCTGCAGTTTAAAACTGCTTTTGATCTTATGGTCTCACTGGCTAAGGCTTTGATAGCAGCTTGGCTGTCCACGAAAAAAGTAATCTCCGAAGAGCTTAGCTTTTCGTGATGTGCCAATTCAGCTGTTTTTCCAATGGCAAACATCTCGGCCTGAAAGACACTACAGTCAGCCGGGAGTGTATATGACGCTCTGATGTTGAGAGATTGGCAAAACACTCCAGCACCTGTTCCTGATTCCATTTTTGAACCGTCAGTGTAGAAAGGGATACCCTCTTTTCAGCCTAACTATGTATATTGGGAATCAGCACTTTCTTTCACAATCTGCATAATTTTTCTTTTAATAACATTGTTTTTTTTTTTTTTCTTTAGTTAAATCACTTATCACTTCTATCCTCGTTCGCAGCTTCCTCCTACAAAGATTTTGATTTTTTCCTGGAACTGGATTCCGCCAACGAAGTATTTCAATTCGTGAGAAGCTGGTCTCCTTACTCTTGGCCGGTGCTTTCGTTAATGGCCTGAAGAGCTTTTGATTCTGAAGAGTAACCTGATTCACTCCTCGGTCTTGATTGTGGTGTTACAGCTAGATTATCAAATACTCGTACTGATTCCTAATTCAAGAAATCTTATTTCAACAACCTGCCTAGGGACTTGCATTCACATATCTCTGACCTATATGTATGTATGTACATCTGTAGTTGGTTTCTCAAGATCGCGGCCCACCGATTCCCTTTTTTTGTACTGTACCGAGCATGGATTTGGTCGAACGCAACGTGGTCGATTTATCGGTCATTGACTGGGACGTTTTATGTAGCACCACTTTCTTTTCCTAACCAAACAAAATTTTTGTTAGGCGTAACTAATTGGATTTTTTTTTCTATGTTCTTACCTATGAAATAATTTCCTAGAAGAATGAAAATTTTGGTGGGCGATTTGGGAATGGACCGACCCGACCCCCTCATCAATCAGGATGTTGGGAATTCCAATGGTTTTTGTGTACCTGCACTACGGATTCCTAATTTGAGTAAAATTTATTTCGTGAGAGAACTGATTGGATCAGGTACTTTTGAAAATGTGTTCTTACCAATGGATTTTCTTTTTCTCCGATCTGTTGGTCCGATCTGTTTAAACCGTGTGATTTTGTGGCTTTCACTTAAACTCTTTAATTTTTTGAAGGACTACTTTGCTGAGCTAAGAACTTTCTCGGTCGACCGATTAAAAAGAAAAGATGGAGAGTTAGGCCTCGGCCACGCAGTAAGCGGCTGAGCGGCAAGCGGCTGAGCGGCAACTCTAAGCGAACGTATGGCCAGGCACTAAGCGGCTGAGCGGCAACTCTTGCGACGTATGGCCAGGCACTGAGCGACTGCTTTTGAGCGATTAGTAGTTAAAATGCCGTTGTCAAGAACATTTCGCCGTATTTTACTGTCGGAAAATCGTTTGTTTGTGTACAAATTACTTAAACGTATACAAAAAAGAAGACGATTTGGTGTTCATCCGATTAACCAATTAAGATCGGAGTTTGGAGAATTTAATCATTTATTTTTGAATCTACGAAAATTTCCAGATAGATTCTGGCAATATCTACGTATGTCTATCGAATCTTTTGATTTGCTGCTTGAAAAAGTGCGTCCTAGATTAATAAAACAAAGAATTGCTATTGCTCCAGAGCAGAGATTAGTTTTAACTTTAAGGTATGTATATTTATTATTTCAAATTTGTTCATTAGTTTTAAGTTTTTCCAAAATAATCTTTTGGATGTCTCCCCTTACTTCCAGTTTGTCCAATAATGGAATTTTTTTCATAAATGGCAATAAACTTTTAAAAAATTGTAAATCGTCGCAGTCTTCCTCCTTTTCCATTTCTGTTTTCAACAACTTAAGCCTTTCCCTTTCCAAATTTAAAAATTCGGAATCCACATCCATGGCTGAGCTCTTCCTTTTTTTTGGCTAATGTGGCGGATGGGCGTATGCTATCGTGTTGTGTTTTTAGTACTTCTTCTTCATCGCCCAGCAAATCACCCAATACAGCAGTGAGGTTAAGGTCATCAGCAGCATCCACAGGTCCCGACAAATTTCCCTCAGTTGGATCCGGCACAATGGTATCTTTAATGAATGCCATGGATTCGAAGAATGGCCATTTTATTTTAATGGAAATTGTTTCCGATCCAGATAATAGTCTTGGTATTTTTTGGAGGTTTTTGCGATACGTGTCTTTAACGTTCTTCCACTTGTTTTTTGCGTCCACTCCTAAAAAAAAACGATATTTTTTATATTATTTTTATATTTATATATTATATAATATTTTCAGGTTTCTTGCTACTGGCCATTCTTTTAGGGATTTGGCATTTGCTTTTCGTATGGGCAGAAGCACAGTCAGTGCAATCGTTTCGGAGACTTGCCTGCTCCAACAACAGATCATCTTAAAACAGTGATCAACGATTACTATACGCGTTGGAAGTTCCCTAGCTGTTTTGGCAGTATTGATGGCAAACATTGTCAATTTAAATGTCCAGCAAGCTCTGGATCACATTATTTCAATTATATGCATTATTTCTCCATTGTACTGCAAGCTGTAGCTGATGCTGACAAAAAGTTTCTCACAATAGAAGTTGGTGGAAGAGGAAAACAAAGTGATGGCGGAACTTTTGCAGGTTCCAAACTATTTACGTTGCTTGAAACTGAGAAGTTCAATGTGCCTCCTGCACAAGCACTGCCCGAATCAAATATTGTACTACCGAATTTTTTGATAGGTGATGAAGCTTATCCTTTGAAACCTTATTTGTTAAGACCGTACCCACGGAGGGATTTAAATGCACGAAATGAACATTTTAACGATCGACTTTCAACGGCAAGAAAATGTATAGAATGTGCATTTGGAATAATGGGGTCAAAATGGCGCTTTTTGCAAAAAAAACATTGAAACGAAACCGAGAACGGCGATAAATTTGATAAAATGTGCTTGCATACTGCACAATTTTGTGAGAGACAGTGATTTGGACTATATACAAGTAACATCAGCAATGCCAAACGACGCAGACCGCAGTACGAACTGGCAACGCAGCAGCAGCAGGTTACCGTTTTAATAGAAGTACCCATACAGCTCTGGATGTTCGAAGTAAAATAACGGAGTATTTTTTTGATTTTGCACACTAAACCACAGGTGTTAACTTGCTTTGCACTAAACTATGTATCACATAAACTTTAAATAAAAACTTACCACTTAAACCACAAATTTCACCAACTTCCTTCCATAATTTGTCAGTAATATTTTTATTTTTAAAATTGGCATTTCTATCTTGCCATAAATCTGTTCGAGATTGCACACATGAAATTAACAACTCAATGTTTACTTCCGCCATCTTAACTTCTTGCCGCTCAGAACATTACTGAAAATTAAAACAGGTTTGGTTGCTGAGCGGCACCGCTTAGCCGCTCAGAATTTTGTTTCGCCGCTCGCTCATTGCGTGGCCGCTTCTATGTGATTTCATATGTTTTATATTTTTTTTTTCCGCTCAGCCTCTCAGCCGCTTACTGCGTGGCCGCGGCCTAGGCGCCAGTTATAGCTATCATTGAAATGGATCCGGAAAAATTTTTGAATCGATATTTGACGGTGTTTCCCTTTGATTAGAAATGAAAATTATATACCGATCGATCGGAAATCACACAAAGAATTTTTTTTTGAGAAAAAAAAGTTTAGTTGCACATTTATTTTTCTCTAAAAATGTATTTTTCTATTTTCCGGACGGAAATTCATTTTCCTGAACAGCTGATACTTTAATGTTCAAAATTGAAACGAATCGTTCCACTGATTTGTGTTCCAATTTCACACAATTCCAATGACAGATTTCTGTCAGTAAAATTTTTTCGGTGGCTTTCAATCAGGAAAAATTTTTCAATGACAGAAATTTTTAATGATAGCTATAAACGACCTGTCGAAAAAATTCCAATGATTGTTTTCAATGATGAAAACCAATGATAGCTATAACTGGCGCCTTAAAAACTGCGCCACGAGGATACCAACTTAACTTTTTGTGAAACGCATGGAATGAAGAGAATAGGAAATGTCAATCGGTACGGGACGGCTCGAAACATTGTGGTCCCGATCGTACCTCTCACTTTAATCGAGACTCGCTAACACATTTTAAGGTGAAGGTGCAAGTGTTTAGTTTAAGCTTCATGCACAAAAGTGCATTGCTTCTGCCAAAGATAATTTAATTTTTCTCCTTTCTATAATTATCTAAATATATGTATGGATATATTTCTGTGCCAATAAGTTAAAAGAGCTGAAGTCGACATAAGCGAAAATCGTGTTTTTAGTTTCACATATTTACCATTTCGTTTATCTTTCATTTAGTCTGGGTCCCATTACTCTACGACAAAAAATAGCCGTTAAATTTAAAAAAATCAAAGCAGCTTATGTTAAAATAGACAAAAAATGCATTTGCATAACAGCTTATGTCTATCTTGAGCCCAAATTGATCAAAACAAAAATAAAATATATTTTTTTGAAATGGCTTAAGTCATTATATAAGCCATTATTACATGTGGAAATCAAAAGAAATCATTGCTTAAGTCAACATAAGTTACTTTAAACCTACGCAAATTGAATCATTTAACAGCTTATGTTGACATAAGCTATTTTAAAAAAATTTGTTTCGAACCGAACTTAGTTTTATAAAACAGCTTAAGTCCAAATAAGCCGTTTAACTGCTTTAAATCGCTACAAAACACATGTCTTAAGACGACCTAAGTTATTTTTACGAATGTAACGGATGTCTTTTGCGGGAATTAAGTGATTTTGCAAATAGAATCATTTGTAAGAAGTTCGTCCAAGGGTAAGCTGCTCCTTTAGAAAATTTGGCCAAACAATATTTTTTTTTTGATTCTTTGTTTGATTTCTGTTTACTTCGTTCGTATACATGTACCTAGCACAGTTTATAGTTTATTTAAATTATAATAACGGAAAGTAAACACATTAAAAGATGAACAGATCAAAAAAGATACTTTTCATGGCATTAAAGAAAGATGCCCACCAAAGATCAATAATTAATGACAAAAGTGAAATTGTAATCACATAAAGAAAAGGTGAGTTTCTCATAGAGACAAGATTATTATGTTACGATTTGTAAATTATTATAAAATAAAATAACGATATTTCTGATATACTTAGTTGACATGCCTTTGACACGGAATTATTTGGACGATGACGTCGAATGTTTTGAGAGTCCAGTTGTAAATGAAACAGCTTCATCTTATAACTATGGAATAGAATTTGATGTTGAGAATATATCGCGATATTTTTCAATTTTTGATTATGACGATGATGATGACAGCGTGAAAGATCCTGACTTTTCTCTAAGTTCTCAAAGCAGCAGCATTGACGGTAGAAAATACTGCGAAGATACTCAGCAAGCCGCAGCTCTTTTGGAAAGAAACATATGTGGTGATCAGGAAATATCGGTGAGTAATAGTGTTTGTGAAGGGATTATTATACCCGAAGATCAATATGATCATGTGAAAGAAAGCAGAGCTACAAAAAAATCAAAACGAAATACCGGAAGAGCCTACACAACAAATTCTGGAAAAGCTATTAAAGCCAGAGAGTTTAAGCCTTTAGTGGATTGTCGCATGAAGTGTAAGACAAACATTTCTGAAGAGGACCAAAGAAATATTTTTCAAAAATATTGGGCACTAGGAAACTACAATCTGCGACACGCATATGCATATGCATATGCATGTGGTCTGATTATTGTTTCTGAAACGAAGACAAAGAGGAACGCAAGACATCCTAAGAACCCTAGAAATCGAAAATTTTCAAACGAATACTTTCTAGAAGTCCAGGTAAAAAGAACACTCGTTTGCCAAAAGTGTTTCTGCTCAACTCAGTCTGAAACAGAACAATTTATTAAACAAGTTGTTAAAAAGATCAATTCAGCAGGAACAACGACTCAACCAGACCAGCGCGGATGTGGAGCTTCCAACAAAATTAACCCACAAATAGAAAGCGAGATCCGGGAACATATCAACTCTTTTCCAGCTTATGAATCACACTATACCCGAAGAGACAGTGTCTGCAAATATTTTCACACTGATTTGACGCTTTCATCGATTTATAGATTATACTGCGAAAAATATCAATCAGTAGCTTCACTTTCGACATTTTCAAAACTATGAATATAAAATTTAAAAAGCCCAAGCTTGATACCTGTCACAGATGTGAAGTTCTAAAAACGAAAATAGAAATTGGAGCAGAGGGAGAAGAAGCCACAAGTCAATTGCGAAAAGAGCAGGAAGAGCACCACAAACTAGCTGACCTCGCATACAAAAGCAAGAACAAGGACAAGGATATTGGTAGGAATGAATACTCAATCAAAGTGTACACATTTGACTTACAACAGTGTCTTCCTACTCCATTCCTGAGAACAAATATTTCGTTCTACAGAAGACAACTGTGGACATACAATCTAACAATCCATGACTGTGTAACAAATCAAGCATATTGTTATATGTGGGATGAATCCGTTGCAAACCGTGGAGGCAATGAGATAGCTTCGTGTGTGTTTCAGCACCTGAAAACAATCCCAAATACAATTAAACACCTGATCTTCTACAGTGATTGCTGTGCGGGTCAAAACAAAAATGGATACGTAGCTACAATGTTCGAAATTTTTAGCACGAACTCAAGCATTGATGTAATTGACCACAAATTTTTAGTGCCTGGGCATACTCATATGGAGTGTGATGTTGACCACGCTACCATTGAGAGGAAGAAAAATTTATCTTCAGTTAAACTCCATCATCCAAGGGATTGGTATCAGTTAGTACGATCGATTGGAAAAAAACCATTCATTGTCTATGACATGACCCGTACAGACTTCCTCGACTTTGCAAAGATGTCAAAGGAAAAATTTATTTGGCGCAAAACATCCGAAGGCAAGACAAAGTTTGTTTGGCAAGAAGTTAAATGCTTGCGTTTTACCAATGATTTCGGAACTATACAATATAAAACAAGCCTTGATGAAAACGAAGAATTTCAATATCTTAACATTAAAAAGCGGGGAAACAATGCCGTTGGCGTTGATGAAATTCCAATGTGCTACTTGGGGCCTAATATCATCAGCAAAGAAAAGAAAAAAGATTTGTTAGAACTACTGCCTTCAAGTCTTCTAGTTCGTTTTATTGTGAGGTTATTCACTTACAGGTTTAACACTTTAAGCTTATCTAGTAACTTAGATTTTTTTACATTTTTTTAAAAAAGCTTAAGTAGAAATAAGAGCAAAACATATGAAATATAATTTTTTTAAAACATCTTATGTCACATAAGCTGCAGTGTGAATCTTAAAGCTTTTTTTTGAAAAAGCTTAAGTTTAAAAAACTTTTTTTTATGAGCTGTGTGGGCGTTTTTCGACAAAAAAGAAATATGCAATTTAAGGGCATTACAAGCATGTGCCCTAAAAAAAATCGTTATTCTAGCATCAACAGTTTTTTAGTAATCACCAAATTGACTTAAGCTGTTTTAACTTATTGGCACAGATTTAATAATCGTCGTTTGGGAATATTCGTATGTTATGTCTCTAAGAACAAGTTTTTTTTTCTGTTATGCGAATAAAAACTAACTAATTAATAAACTACTTCGATAGTTTGTTTTATATCAATAAGTTGAAGATGGTGATGGATGATGGTATCGAGGTTAAACTCAACGCTTCTTATAGGGTTTATTTCTATGGATACCTTATATCTCATGAATGTTGTTAGTTAATACCTTGGGTCGTTCCCTACAAGATTTTCACAAAAATCAGACTAACATTTAGGTTTCGAAGTTCAAAATTATTGTAAAATAAAGTTTTCAATGGATAATTTTAATATTTCACTGAATTTTTACAAAAAAACAAACAAATTTAAAATCAATTTTTATATGGTAAATCAGCGGTTCTGTCAGATATTAATGCATATGCCACAAATTCTCGGACAAACCACCTTGATATTAAAGGACCTGCAATTAATGTACTTCCTTCTTTCGTGGATCCGTTGGTCATTCTGTAGACCTTCATTTTGGTATGGTTATTGGTTGGATACAGCCCCGCGTTTTGCCACAACAACTCTGTACACTGTATCTTTAACTAAGGCCACTTTGCAGTTCAGGGATCTGTAAATAGTGCACTTTTGCTTAGTGCATCCATTGTCCAAAGTTAATAACTTCATTTTCGTATACATTTTAGTCAAAAAAAGCCCTCGTTTGGCCACAATAGGTCCAACACTGTATCTTTTGCTAAAACCACCTTGCAGTTCAGGAATTTGCAGATAATGCACTTTTTCTCTGTGCATCTGGTGGCTATAGTTAAGACCTCCATTTCGGTATGGCTATTGGTTAGATAAAATCCTCCGTTTGGACACAATAACTTCTGCACTGTATATTTTGATAAAACCACTTTGCAATTTAGGGATCTGCAGATAATGCACTTTTTCTCAGTGCATCTGGTGGCCGTAGTTAAGACCTTTATTTTGGTATGGCTATTGGTAAGATACAACTCTCCTTTTGGCCACAATTACGTTAAAACTGTATCCTTATCTAAAACCACTTTGCAGTTCAGGGGTCTTCAGATAATGCACTTTTTCTCAGTGCATCTGGTGGCCATAGTTAAGACCTCCACTTTGATATGGCTATTGGATAGATACAACCCTCCGTTTGATCACAATAACGTTAAAACTGCATCCTTAACTAAAACCACTTTGCAGTTTAGGGATCTGCAGATAATGCACTTTTTCTCAGTGCATCCTGTGGCCGTAGTAAAGACCTTCATTTTGATATAGCTATTGGATAGATATAACCCTCCGTTTGGGCACAATAACTTCTGCATTGTATATTTTGCTAAAACCATTTTCCAGTTCAGGGATCTGCAGATAATGCACTTTTTCTCAGTGCATCTGGTGGCCGTAGTTAAGACCTTCATTTTGGTATGGCTATTGGTAAGATTCAACTCACTTTTTGGCCACAATTACGTTAAAACTGTATCCTTATCTAAAACCACTTTGCAGTTGAGGGGTCTGCAGATAATGCACTTTTTCTCAGTGCATCTGGTGGCCATAGTTAAGACCTCCACTTTGATATGGCTATTGGATAGATACAACCCTCCGTTTGATCACAATAACGTTAAAACTGTATCCTTAACTAAAACCACTTTGCAGTTAAGGGATCTGCAGATAATGCACTTTTTCTCAGTGCGTCTGGTGGCCATAGTTAAGACCTCCACTTTGATATGGCTATTGGATAGATACAACCCTCCGTTTGATCACAATAACGTTAAAACTGTATCCTTAACTAAAACCACTTTGCAGTTAAGGGATCTGCAGATAATGCACTTTTTCTCAGTGCATCTGGTGGCCATAGTTAAGACCTCCACTTTGATATGGCTATTGGATAGATACAACCCTCCGTTTGATCACAATAACGTTAAAACTGTATCCTTAACTAGAACCACTTTGCAGTTAAGGGATCTGCAGATAATGCACTTTTACGCAGTGCATCTGGTGGCCGTAGTTAAGACCTCCACTTTGGTATGGCTATTGGATAGATACAACCCTCCGTTTGATCACAATAACGTTAAAACTGCATCCTTAACTAAAACCACTTTGCAGTTTAGGGATCTGCAGATAATGCACTTTTTCTCAGTGCATCCTGTGGCCGTAGTAAAGACCTTCATTTTGATATAGCTATTGGATAGATATAACCCTCCGTTTGGGCACAATAACTTCTGCATTGTATATTTTGCTAAAACCATTTTCCAGTTCAGGGATCTGCAGATAATGCACTTTTTCTCAGTGCATCTGGTGGCCGTAGTTAAGACCTTCATTTTGGTATGGCTATTGGTAAGATTCAACTCTCTTTTTGGCCACAATTACGTTAAAACTGTATCCTTATCTAAAACCACTTTGCAGTTGAGGGGTCTGCAGATAATGCACTTTTTCTCAGTGCATCTGGTGGCCGTAGTTAAGACCTCCGCTTTGGTATGGCTATTGGTTAGATACAACCCTCCGTTTGGATACAATAGCTCTAAAACTGTATCCTTAACTAAAACCACTTTGCAGTTTAGGGATCTGCAGATAATGCACTTTTTCTCAGTGCATCTGTTGGTCACAGTTAAGACCTCCGCTTTGGTATGGCTATTGGATAGATACAACCCTCCGTTTGGATACAATAGCTCTAAAACTGTATCCTTAACTAAAACCACTTTGAAATTTAGGGATCTGCAGATAATGCACTTTTTCTCAGTGCATCTGGTGGCCGTAGTTAAGACCTCCGCTTTGGTATGGCTATTGGTTAGATACAACCCTCCGTTTGGATACAATAGCTCTAAAACTGTATCCTTAACTAAAACCACTTTGCAGTTTAGGGATCTGCAGATAATGCACTTTTTCTCAGTGCATCTGTTGGTCACAGTTAAGACCTCCGCTTTGGTATGGCTATTGGATAGATACAACCCTCCGTTTGGACACAATAACGTTAAAACTGTATCCTTAACTAAAACCACTTTGAAGTGTAGGGATCTGCAGATAAAGAACTTTTTCTCAGTGCATCTGGTGGCCATAGTTAAGACCTCCACTTTGATATGGCTATTGGATAGATACAACCCTACGTTTGGACACAATAGCTCTAAAACTGTATCCTTAACTAAGATTACTTTGCAGTTTAGGGATCTGCAGATAATGCACTTTTTCGCAGTGCATCTGGTGGTCGTAGTTAGACCTTCATTTTGGTATGGCTATTGGTTAGATACAACCCTACGTTTGGACATAATAGCTCTAAAGCTATATCCTTAACTAAAACCACTTTGCAGTTAAGGGATCTGCAGGTAATGCACTTTTTCTCAGTGCATCCTGTGGCCGTAGTTAAGACCTCCACTTTGATATGGCTATTGGATAGATACAACCCTCCGTTTGGACACAATAGCTCTAAAACTGTATCCTTAACTAAAACCACTTTGCAGTTTAGGGATCTGCAGATAATGCACTTTTTCTCAGTGCATCTGTTGGTCACAGTTAAGACCTCCGCTTTGGTATGGCTATTGGATAGATACAACCCTCCGTTTGGATACAATAGCTCTAAAACTGTATCCTTAACTAAAACCACTTTGCAATTTAGGGATCTGCAGATAATGCACTTTTTCTCAGTGCATATGGTGGCCGTAGTTAAGACCTTCATTTTGGTATGGCTATTGGATAGATACAACCCTCCGTTTGGATACAATAGCTCTAAAACTGTATCCTTAACTAAAACCACTTTGCAGTTTAGGGATCTGCAGATAATGCACTTTTTCTCAGTGCATCTGTTGGTCACAGTTAAGACCTCCGCTTTGGTATGGCTATTGGATAGATACAACCCTCCGTTTGGACACAATAACGTTAAAACTGTATCCTTAACTAAAACCACTTTGAAGTTTAGGGATCTGCAGATAAAGAACTTTTTCTCAGTGCATCTGGTGGCCATAGTTAAGACCTCCACTTTGATATGGCTATTGGATAGATACAACCCTACGTTTGGACACAATAGCTCTAAAACTGTATCCTTAACTAAGATTACTTTGCAGTTTAGGGATCTGCAGATAATGCACTTTTTCGCAGTGCATCTGGTGGCCGTAGTTAAGACCTCCACTTTGGTATGGCTATTGGTTAGATACAACCCTACGTTTGGACACAATAGCTCTAAAACTGCATCCTTAACTAAAACCACTTTGCAGTTGAGGGGTCTGCAGATAATGCACTTTTTCTCAGTGCATCTGGTGGCCATAGTTAAGACCTCCATTTTGGTATGGCTATTGGTTAGATACAACCCTCCGTTTGGATACAATAGCTCTAAAACTGTATCCTTAACTAAAACCACTTTGCAGTTTAGGGATCTGCAGATAATGCACTTTTTCTCAGTGCATCTGTTGGTCACAGTTAAGACCTCCGCTTTGGTATGGCTATTGGATAGATACAACCCTCCGTTTGGACACAATAACGTTAAAACTGTATCCTTAACTAAAACCACTTTGAAGTTTAGGGATCTGCAGATAAAGAACTTTTTCTCAGTGCATCTGGTGGCCATAGTTAAGACCTCCACTTTGATATGGCTATTGGATAGATACAACCCTACGTTTGGACACAATAGCTCTAAAACTGTATCCTTAACTAAGATTACTTTGCAGTTTAGGGATCTGCAGATAATGCACTTTTTCGCAGTGCATCTGGTGGCCGTAGTTAAGACCTCCACTTTGGTATGGCTATTGGTTAGATACAACCCTACGTTTGGACACAATAGCTCTAAAACTGCATCCTTAACTAAAACCACTTTGCAGTTGAGGGGTCTGCAGATAATGCACTTTTTCTCAGTGCATCCTGTGGCCGTAGTTAAGACCTTCATTTTGGTATGGCTATTGGTAAGATTCAACTCTCTTTTTGGCCACAATTACGTTAAAACTGTATCCTTATCTAAAACCACTTTGCAGTTGAGGGGTCTCCAGATAATGCACTTTTTCTCAGTGCATCTGGTGGCCGTAGTTAAGACCTCCGCTTTGGTATGGCTATTGGTTAGATACAACCCTCCGTTTGGATACAATAGCTCTAAAACTGTATCCTTAACTAAAACCACTTTGCAGTTTAGGGATCTGCAGATAATGCACTTTTTCTCAGTGCATCTGTTGGTCACAGTTAAGACCTCCGCTTTGGTATGGCTATTGGATAGATACAACCCTCCGTTTGGATACAATAGCTCTAAAACTGTATCCTTAACTAAAACCACTTTGAAGTTTAGGGATCTGCAGATAAAGAACTTTTTCTCAGTGCATCTGGTGGCCGTAGTTAAGACCTCCACTTTGGTATGGCTATTGGTTAGATACAACCCTACGTTTGGACACAATAGCTCTAAAACTGCATCCTTAACTAAAACCACTTTGCAGTTGAGGGGTCTGCAGATAATGCACTTTTTCTCAGTGCATCTGGTGGCCATAGTTAAGACCTCCATTTTGGTATGGCTATTGGTTAGATACAACCCTCTGTTTGGACACAATAACGTTAAAACTGTATCCTTAACTAAAACCACTTTGCAGTTAAGGGATCTGCAGATAATGCACTTTTTCTCTGTGCATCTGGTGGCCGTAGTTAAGACCTCCACTTTGGTATGGCTATTGGATAGATACAACCCTCCGTTTGGACACAATAACGTTAAAACTGCATCCTTAACTAAAACCACTTTGCAGTTTAGGGATCTGCAGATAATGCACTTTTTCTCAGTGCATCTGGTGGCCGTAGTTAAGACCTCCATTTTGGTATGGCTATTGGTTAGATACAACCCTCCGTTTGGATACAATAGCTCTAAAACTGTATCCTTAATTAAAACCACTTTGCAGTTAAGGGATCTGCAGATAATGCACTTTTTCTCAGTGCATCTGTTGGCCATAGTTAAGACCTCCGCTTTGGTATGGCTATTGGATAGATACAACCCTCCGTGTGGACACAATAACGTTAAAACTGTATCCTTAACTAAAACCACTTTGCAGTTAAGGGATCTGCAGATAATGCACTTTTTCTGGGTGCATCTGGTGGCTATAGTTAAGACCTCCATTTTGTTGGTATGGCTATTGGATAGATACAACCCTCCGTGTGGACACAATTACGTTAAAACTGTATCCTTAACTAAAACCACTTTGCAGTTAAGGGATCTGCAGATAATGCACTTTTTCTCAGTGCATCCGGTGGCCGTAGTTAAGACCTTCATTTTGGTATGGCTATTGGATAGATACAACCCTCCGTTTGGACACAATAACGTTAAAACTGTATCCTTAACTAAAACCACTTTGTAGTTAAGGGATCTGCAGATAATGCACTTTTTCTCAGTGCATCCGGTGGCCGTAGTTAAGACCTTCATTTTGGTATGGCTATTGGTTAGGTGGTACAACCCTACGTTTGGACACAATAGCTCTAACACTGAATCGTTTCTAAAAACACACTTTGCAATTAGTTCACTGTAGTTTTACCTTTGGAGTGCAAATGTGGTAAGGCAGGCTTGGACAAGAATATTTTAGTATAAATAGAGGAGCCTTTCAATCAAAAAATCAGTTCGAAAGAATTTCTGGAGAATACGGAAGAAGAAAAATGAATTGTTTGAGATTTTGTGTGTATTTAGTGGTGAAAAAAATAGTGAAAAATGTGAGAAATATTTATTATTATATTTTAGACGTTGGTTAATTATAATTAAATGTTAAAAATTATTTTTGTTGGTAGATTGATTTGGTACTTAGTCAAGAAGAAAAATTAAAGAGAAGAAAAGAAGATGAAAAAAGATTGCGAAGGAAAAGTTTAAATGAAGAATTCTGGAAAAGCCTGGTGAAAGTGCAACGTATTGTGAGTATTTGAATTATTTAAATATATAATTTTACTAATTTTACTTATTTTCGATGCAGCAACTTATTAAAATTCGTGAAAAACATTGGAAGGAGAAACCAAAGATATGTTCGGACTCCGACTCCAAGGATAAGGAATACGATGTGGGTTTACTATATTTTTCCAGCTTCTTCAGATAGTGGTACGTAAATTTTTTTCTATTTATTCCGATAATTTAGTTAATATTTAATTTTTTTAATTTGATTAGTTCACATATGATAGATTATACTTCTGACTACTGAGCACCGAAATGAAATTGTTTTCGACTCGGTAATAATTTTGTTAATGTTTTCAGAAATATAAACTACCGTATGTATTGAACACTCTTTGATTTAAACTTATTTTCCTTCGTTTAATTGTATAATATTTTATATTTGATATTATTTCTTTTTTATATTTTATTGCACATTATTATTTTATATTGTAATATTTTTATTTCACAATTTTTCACAAATAAATATAATTCGTGTTCGTTTTCTGAACTACAACAAAAACCAAATTACACATGACTTTTTTTTCTGAAATGAAGATGGAGATGGAAGATGGAAGATCGAGTCCGATTGATTGGGTTGGTATCTTATTTTTATGTTTTGAGTTTAGATTCTAGGCAGATCTCAAGTCGATATTTGACATTATTTAAGTCGTTGTTGTCTGAAATCAATAGGGAACTTTTGCTAATTTTTGGAAGCTTCTCATTCATCCTTTCGTTAAACGGTAAGTATCCTTATTACAAACAGATGAAACGCTATGGAATGGATTGACATATGAAAAAAAAGGAGCAACACCATTTGTTAATTTGTTTTTATATTTTATTTTTAATTATCACGTCACTCGGCATTATCGCTGGCAACTTTCTCTATCCCCGTCAGTATTTCTTCTTGCAATGCTTGCAAATCGACATCAACTGTTGCCGTCCCATCCATAATTTTCTTGTCTATCTCCTTTTCAATTAACACTCCTGACAGCTTCGATAGTGTTGATTGCTTCCGTTTGCCAGCGTCTTTGCGCTTTGAGCGTGGTTTCTTCGTCGTCTTAGGGTTTCTTATTTGTATTTTTTGATGCATTACTTTTATGTGGTTCTCGAGAGCTCTCTTATCCGACAGTGTTGCTTCGCAGTCTCCAAAAGTACATGGAATCTTTTTTCCTTCGTGAGTTGTTCGTATATGTTGTAATAGATTCCTTTTGTAGGTATAAAAACGTGTACAGCCTTCGTACGTACATTTAAATACTTTTTTATCATCTGCATTGCAGTTCTTGTGTTCTTCTAAGTAAAATTTGTTGAATACCTTTGAACATTGTTCACACTTATAGAGCATTGGGTGGTTCAATTCCTTGCGATGTGCCAACAATCCGGTCCACTTTTCAAAGGTTGCTTCACACCGATCGCATCTGTGGGTTTTGGTGCACACATGGCGTGTTAAAAAGTATTCCTGGACAAATCCTTTAGAACATTTCGAGCAACTAAAAAGACAAAAATCAATTTTTGTTTGATATTTTTGAAAAATTATTAAAGTTTATTGAAATATCTGGCAGTGCGACATTAATTTTAAATTTTTCGAATTTTAATTTGTATCTTTTTTTCAATCGTTTACGTTTAGGTAGGAGATTAAATTTGCGTTTGGAAAAGGAAGCGGGCTGGCTTTGTGTTAATTTGTTACCATCGTATTTGTTGGGGTTATTACGACAACACATGTTTAAAGTTTAAACATATTCGGGCGATTGGAAAATAGAGAAGGATTTAAGAGGAGATATGCATTCACATTGTTCTTAAGGTTTTAAATACCAAAATGAAAGGGAAAAACAGAGTTGGGTAAAGCATTCTAGTGGTTAAAAAAAGAATCTTCCAATCTGAGGAGTAGATATTCCTTGAAGTGCGGGTATTACGGCGAAATGTTTGACAGAAAATTGTTTTTAAAAATATTGACAACACAACGTGATATGAAACATTTCAAAATCTCTTTTTTTATTCTTTCGAAAAGACTTAAACTTGTTTTACTGGCGCCTACTAAGAAATGGGAGTTATATTCAAGAAGAATATGTGATCATGCCATAAAAGAGGTGATCTGCGCTACAAATAAGTACTGAAAGTTGATTAGTTTTCTTGATGCAACTGCCACTCATGGATAGCGGCATGCGGTGACAAAACGGAGCCCTGGGAAATACCAGACTTGAAATAATCCAATATTATTTGTATTGAATTTTGTAGAAGTGAAGTTTTAAATTGAACGAAAAAGAGATTCTCATAATATTTTTTTTGATAAAAGAGCAAGCGCAATAATATTACTTTCTTCAAAACGATGTAAGGATTTGTTCCACTTTTTGGTGTGATAAACCATGAAATCACCAGTGGACCTATTGCTGCGTAAGACGTACCTACTGCTGGTCATTAAGAAGCTTTCGGTTTTCGAGGTATTTCTGAAGGTGGTTTTGGCCGCCGCTTCGGGCAATTTGTGTGAATTCAGATCTTTTAAGACTCTCAGTATTGTACGGATGCGAAAGATCCATAAAATCATTTAGAATAAAGGCGGAGTCATAACAATCTCCATCAGCGTTGAAGAACTTTCACACGTCTTTAACTTTTTCTTATGCAATTCAACTTTTACAAAGGTTTTGGAGTTTGTGCACATAATTTTTCACTAAGGAATACAAAATTAAATACTTTACTTTATTCAACTCTTAGAAGCTGATTAAGTTCCACAACTCTCTATCATTTCTCCATGTCCAGTTTTACAGAAATGTATGTAACCAATTCGGAGAATTTTGACATAGGAAATAACTATCGTACTAAACGCCCCATTAGTTTTATCTTTACTCATACGTACTAAGTACCCATTGTTTGAAGTTCCGTGCATAATACTGTCGTACAAAACATCTGGGTTCAATCCCTGATATTGCAAAATCCTCTGCTTTCTCAGATTAGATGTTTTGATTCGGTATAGAAACTGTAGGTACCCTACATCCCTACTTAGTAGGTCCTAACTATAGCCTGGTTCTTCACGAGGTATAGTGCCCAAAAAATATATTTATGTATTTATTATGACACTTACTTAATTGGGTTTTCCATAGGTAAAATAAATCAATTTATTCTGTCACTGATTTATTTTTGATTTGAGATTGCTACTAAAGTTTTTCTAAATTTTAAATTTTTTGAATACTTTTAAGATTTTAACAAATATTTAAGTTGTTTTTGATAGACAAACCACCTACAAGGGGGGTAAAACCCTCCTTGGATCCGCCATTGCTCGAACTTAAGCTGGAACTCTTGCATCTACTTTTGATTTTTTTCTTTGTTTTCATTCCGATTACTTTATCTACCTTTGGATGCAAATAAATGCATTTTACTCAAGTTTTTCTAACTTGATAAGAAATAAATCAAATGCACTAGAAACTGATAAGGAATTGATATAAAAAAGTACATGGGTGTGGTGAAGTCATGATTTCTTGAGTCTTTTTTATCTTTTGTGAGACGATGAAATAGTTTGAAAGAAATTGACAGTACAGGTTAGGTTAGGTTAGGTTATAAGGGGTGTGCACAACATGAAGCTGTTGCGTACACGGGGGCCTGCTGGTCCATTGTGATCCCCTGTAAAGTAAAAGTAATCATCGATGCTCCTCAATCATTGCCGATTAGCGTAGACTCGTTAACGAACCAGCCTGTGTTATCTATAAATTTCCTCATGTTTGCCATTGAGACCTGTGGTAGATCATCCAGTTCTCCAACAAACCTGTTTCCGAAATGACGGAGTCGGCTGGTTTGGAGGTTCGGACAGTTGCAGAGCAGGTGTTTGATGGTTTCTATTTCCTCCTCATCCTGACAGCTCCTACAAAAATCGGGTGCAAATGCCCCTATCCTATTAGCCATTACGCCAATGGCGCAATGACCTGTTAGTATACCTATCAAGATTTTAATGTTCTTTTTACTCAGCGATAGAATGTACCGAGTTTCCTTTTCATTTGTGTTAGGCCATAAACTTCTAGAGATTGCGCAATCGTCCCTGGATTTCCAGGAGTTATTGATTTTCTCTTTTAGTTTAAGGTCTATCTTCCTCTTGAGTACCCCAATCGGGACGAGTGGTCCCCTAACTGAATGGTCGCTACTACTTGTGTCTGCTTCTGACCCTTTCCTGGCTAGTTCATCTACTATATCATTCCCTTCTATATTGCTATGTCCGGGAACCCAGCAGAGCTTTACCTGGTAAGTGTGGCAGATTTTGTTTAATTCCTTCCTGCAGTTTAAAACTGCTTTTGATCTTATGGTCTCACTGGCTAAGGCTTTGATAGCAGCTTGGCTGTCCACGAAAAAAGTAATCTCCGAAGAGCTTAGCTTTTCGTAATGTGCCAATTCAGCTGCTTTTCCAATGGCAAAGATCTCGGCCTGAAAGACACTACAACTACAGTCAGCCGGGAGTGTATATGACGCTCTGATGTTGAGAGATTGGCAAAACACTCCAGCACCTGTTCCTGATTCCATTTTTGAACCGTCAGTGTAGAAAGGGATACCCTCTTTTCAGCCTAACTATGTATATTGGGAATCAGCACTTTCTTTCACAATCTGCATAATTGTTCTTTTAAATCACTTATCACTTCTATCCTCGTTCACAGCTCCCTCCTACAAAGATTTTGATTTCTTCCTGGAGCTGGATTCCGCCAACGAAGTATTTCAATTCGTGAGAAGCTGGTCTCCTTACTCTTGGCCGGTGCTTTCGTTAATGGCCTGAAGAGCTTTTGATTCTGAAGAGTAACCTGATTCACTCCTCGGTCTTGATTGTGGTGTTACAGCTAGATTATCAAATACTCGTACTGATTCCTAATTCAAGAAATCTTATTTCAACAACCTGCCTAGGGACTTGCATTCACATATCTCTGACCTATATGTATGTATGTACATCTGTAGTTGGTTTCTCAAGATCGCGGCCCACCGATTCCCTTTTTTTGTACTGTACCGAGCATGGATTTGGTCGAACGCAACGTGGTCGAGTTATCGGTCATTGACTGGGACGTTTTATGTAGCACCACTTTCTTTTCCTAACCAAACAAAATTTTTGTTAGGCGTGACTAATTGGATTTTTTTTTCTATGTTCTTACCTATGAAATAATTTCCTAGAAGAATGAAAATTTTGGTGGGCGATTTGGGAATGGACCGACCCGACCCCCTCTAATCAGGATGTTGGGAATTCCAATGGTTTTTGTGTACCTGCACTATGGATTCCTAATTTGAGTAAAATTTATTTCGTGAGAGAACTGATTGAACGAGATACTTTTGAAAATGTGTTCTTACCAATGGATTTTCCTTTTCTCTTATACATAGATAAACCAAGAACCGTATTCTTTTCTTCAATTTTTGGAAATACCGAATGTAGGTTTGCACAATGTTGCTGATATCCTTACAGAAATGGTCAGATCTGTTTAAACCGTGGGATTTTGTGGCTTTCACTTAAACTCTTTTATTTTTTGAAGGACTATTTTGCTGAGCTAAGAGCTTTCTCGGTCGACCGATTAAAAAGAAATGATGGAGAGTTAAAAACTGCGCCACGAGGATACCAACTTAACTTTTTGTGAAACGCATGGAATGAAGAGAATAGGAAATGTCAATCGGTACGGGACGGCTCGAAACATTGTGGTCCCGATCGTACCTCTCACTTTAATCGAGACTCGCTAACACATTTTAAGGTGAAGGTGCAAGTGTTTAGTTTAAGCTTCATGCACAAAAGTGCATGTCCGATTGCATTGCTTCTGCCAAAGATAATTTAATTTTTCTCCTTTCTATAATTATCTAAATATATGTATGGATATATTTAATAATCGTCGTTTGGGAATATTCGTATGTTATGTCTCTAAGAACAAGTTTTTTTTCTGTTATGCGAATAAAAACTAACTAATTAATAAACTACTTCGATAGTTTGTTTTATATCAATAAGTTGAAGATGGTGATGGATGATGGTATCGAGGTTAAACTCAACGCTTCTTATAGGGTTTATTTCTATGGATACCTTATATCTCATGAATGTTGTTAGTTAATACCTTGGGTCGTTCCCTACAAGATTTTCACAAAAATCAGACTAACATTTAGGTTTCGAAGTTCAAAATTATTGTAAAATAAAGTTTTCAATGGATAATTTTAATATTTCACTGAATTTTTACAAAAAAACAAACAAATTTAAAATCAATTTTTATATGGTAAATCAGCGGTTCTGTCAGATATTTATGCATATGCCACAAATTCTCGGACAACTTTGGATCCTTTTTTTGACATCCCAGGTGTTCTCTTACACGTAAAACACCAACAAAAAGGTATCTAGATATACTATATGCCTGAGATTGAGATTGAACAGTGCTAATGAATGCGCCCACTAATAAAATACAAAAGGTGCGTTCTTTTTCTAAAGCCTTTTTGTTGTAAGCAAAAGTGTCACTTTTTCTCTTTGCGTCCGTTGGCCATTTTCAAGACCTTTTTCATTTGATATTAATTTAAGTAAGATCCCGTTTCTTTAACTAAAACCACCTTGATATTAAGGGACCTGCAATTAATGTACTTTCTTCTTTCGTGGATCCGTTGGTCATTCTGTAGACCTTCATTTTGGTATGGTTATTGGTTGGATACAGCCCTCCGTTTTGCCACAACAACTCTGTACACTGTATCTTTAACTAAGGCCACTTTGCAGTTCAGGGATCTGTAAATAGTGCAGTTTTGCTTAGTGCATCCATTGTCCAAAGTTAATAACTTCATTTTGGTATACATTTTAGTCAAAAAAAGCCCTCGTTTGGCCACAATAGGTCCAACACTGTATCTTTTGCTTAAACCACCTTGCAGTTCAGGAATTTGCAGATAATGCACTTTTTCTCAGTGCATCTGGTGGCCGTAGTTAAGACCTCCATTTTGGTATGGCTATTGGTTAGATACAACCCTCCGTTTGGACACAATAGCTCTTAAACTGTATCCTTAACTAAAACCACTTTGCAGTTAAGGGATCTGCAGATAATGCACTTTTTCGCAGTGCATCTGGTGGCCGTAGTTAAGACCTCCATTTTGGTATGGCTATTGGTTAGATACAACCCTCCGTTTGGACACAATAGCTCTTAAACTGTATCCTTAACTAAAACCACTTTGCAGTTAAGGGATCTGCAGATTATGCACTTTTTCGCAGTGCATCCACTGAAAAAACTTTTGTACATAGATTTTATGATCGGCGATCATCAACTGAAAATCATCAAATCCAAGCACAAAATCATAAATTTGATGTAATCATAAATTTGATTTGTAAAGAATCATCATCAATTTTTGCAATTGATGTCAAAATCATGAAATTGATGATTTCACAATCATCAAAATTGTTTCTATATAGTTGTTGTTGTAAGCAAAATTTGATGCAACCGTACATCAGAGTATGAAAAATCATCAACGCTACATCAGTGCTTTTTACATCAACTGCATGAAAAAAGTCCTAACTTTTATGCAAGTTCTTTCATCAAAATATTTTACTTAAGAATTGTTGTTGGAAAATCCCCTTGATGATTGTAGTCTTAAAACGTATGAAATATTATGAAAGTATGAAATCCGAACTCCATGATAATAATTAAACGTTGCATACATTGTATGAAAAAATCATATTATTTCTGAAAGGGGATCATCAAAATATTCACTAGAATATTTTTAGGGGAAATGGGAAATTTGATGATCTAAATCATAAAAAATATGTAAAAGTGACGACGAAGTTTGTTGAAGGATTACTTCAAATGCATGGAATTTTACATAGCTTTTAGGTCAAGTATATAATTTTGAAATTATAGGTTTAAAATTGAAGATGAAACGTTATGTAATTTTACATTTGATTTATTAAACTTTCGTACGAATTTTATTGTCAAGATTGATTTTACGTTACGTCAAGTGCTTGAAGTTTTACTATTCTTTTATGCAAACAACTTCGTGTATTGAAATTGTTGGTTAAAAATATAAGTTCAAAAGTTATGACGACGTACAACTTGTTTTTTGAAACTTTTTTTTTGAAAACTATCATAAAAAGTTTGAAATTTTTGCAAAAGTAGCAGCAAAACCATTTAAAAAATCGTGAGATTTTCATTGATAATAATATTTACTGCAAGATAATGCTTTCAATAACTTAATTTAATGACTTTACTTACACCATCATAAAAGTTTCAAGATTCTGTTTAAAAAAACTAGTTATAAATTGTTGCAATTTACCTTAAATAATTATTTTTTATTTTCCAAAAACAATCCTGAATATTAAAAGTTCAATAATTTAGCCTGCTATTTTATTATTTGTTTTACGTTTGTAAGAAAAGTCTTACAAACAACTATGTTTTAATCAAAAACACTCTATTACCAAGACCGGAATCTCAGACTGACATTTCGGTTTGCCTACAAGCTAAAAAGCACTAAATGTGAGAAAGTGTGCGTGAAATGATGCAAAAAACCAAACACATTCTCACAATTAGTGCTTTGGCCCATCAAAATGCTTCATTATAGTAATCAGCCCCATCTAAATGCTTCATTTTGAATGTTTCATGGCCTCGTTCAAAAGCTAAACAATCCTTACCAACAGAATCTAAAGTGCTGACATGGTCTTAAATTGGAAGATTTGTATAGCTTTTTAATTTCAATCCAAATAAATGTTGTAAATGTATATTAAATAAAATAAAATTGACCAAATACATAGATATTTAATGATTTATTAGTGCTGTATTTTGTTTACTTGAATTATTTGCGAACTTAACATGCGCTGCAACTGGTTAAGTATAATTGCAAATGGACAAAAGTGTAACTCAATACTTTGTAAAACAACAAAACAGACAATTTTTTCAGCTGTAGTTTGCTTAGAGCATTTTTTTTTTGCGACGTTAGAAGTTCAGGTGGAAACAATAGGCGGGTGTCTCCATACTTTTTTGTACAGACAATGCTACGAGAAGCATATTGGTGAAGTTCCATTGCTAGTTCAGATTCCTCAATTAGATTAGTATTTTCATCATTTAAGCAGTTCGATAATTGCAAGACCAAATTTTAGTTTTGTTTGTTGCAGAAATATTCCTGAATATTTCTTTTTAAGGGACTTTGTTAGAGTTAGAATTTTGTTTGTAGTTAGATTTTGGAATAAAAATTTGGGGGAACCATGTTTTAAAAATAAGTTGCTTTGTGTAAAGCAACTTTAAGGAATAGAAATAGGCAATATGGTTGCAAACAATACCAACTAAATGAGTGAAATAAATAGATTTAAGTAACTTTTTTTATTCCAGTATGGGGAAACCGAACACCCGATAGAAAAAAACCGATAAACGCGACAAAATCGAGACTTCTTGGCTAAATAATGTTATCTTCCATGCTTACGCATAAAATTACGAATTTTGTAGCATATGCAAATTTCTAGACATTTTACAATCTGAACAATTAAATATGCTATGAAAAAATTGGCTGCTATTAATGTTAATTTTTTTTTCTAAAAAGTTGATGAAGGTTAGCTGAAGCGGAAATTTCTTTAATTAACATACCTAAAATATTATTGACTTTCTCAAAAATATTTTTCTATACTAACCTCTGCTTTATATCTGAAAACTATTGTTTATGTATATTTTCTTTTATGTAATGTAATACCCTTCAAACAATAATAAGTAAACTTGAACTTTGGTAACTAAACATTTTTAAGGAATGAATGAAAATTATATTTTGCGTTAAACTGTGGGAATTCACTAAAAAAAATTCTGTACGTCAACAATCAACATTCATGTCGATTACTTGATCTATTGAATGAGTTGTGCATGAATTCAGAACGATTTTAAGACGTTTTCATTTTGTGATATATGTCAAAATTTGTTTTTTATTTGCTCTGCATTTATTCAACAGGTTCGCTATAATCGTTCTGATTACTTTTTTAAAACATTGGTGTTCCTTTGATGCATAGTTTTTTTTGATAGCAAATACATGTATGCTTCCATCAATCAAGAATGTTATGGATAAGGTATTTTTTGATTATAACTATTTTTTTTGAATATAATATTTATTAATCAAAATGGAATTCAAAAATAGTTGCAAGCTTAAATCATTAAAAACAAACTATAAATATACTTGGATTAATTAAATTGATACAGATTTTAATTACTTGCAAAAAAAATATTTGGGCCGTTCATTAACGAAAATTTATTAGAATTCAATACAAAAATTGCGCTCGCACCCTTAACTTGATGTATCTTCGAACGCATCTTTGATACAAAAATCCGAGGTTAATTTTGAAATTTGAAGAATTTCGTAGTGATTTTTGTAAATTAGTGAATTAATTATAATAAACTGATGTTGAACATGCTTTTTTCAAGACAAAAAGGTACATTGGTTCACTATCCACAAAATGCCTGCAAATTAAAGCTTAAAACTGACTTCTTCATCGAAAAAAAAGTAAAAAGAAAAACCTGAAAAAAACTTATTAACACCTCCATTTTGTTTTTGCTGTGCAAAATGCCGCTAGCCCACGGCATCGTTTTTTTTTTTGTTTGTGCTCACATCTATTCATGGATTAATTGTTAAAATTACAAATACAACAATGTAAACAAACGGGTTTTGGAGAGTGAAACGTACGAAAAATTCCGGTCTTGGTAATGGAGTGTTTTTGGTTTTAATTTGTATATTAAAAAGTTGTACCAAACTTTAGTTAAAATCTCAGGATTTTCATTGATTGAGATTTCTGCTGAAAAAATTGTACAAACCAAAATGGCTTTATGCCATTCAAGATTAAACTTGAAAAAATCTACTTTTGTGAATTTTGTACGTTAGCCAAAACCAATTTACAAGATTCTTATCACACAACTTCTTTAAAATGCACAATTGTATTGAATGACTAAAAAAAAACCTCTTCTATTAGTAGTTTTCTTCTATCGAAACAAATTTCAAAAATTTCTTTTGCAAACCATATACAAAACATGCGCCAAAACCTTGAGAACATTACAGAATTGTTTTCGTGTTCCAATAAAATCCTGATAATAACTTAGTTTAAGGAATTATTTACTTTAACATAACAAATTCTTAAGATTTTGATTGCAAAACTTTTTTTAAATTAAAGTCATATTCATAGAACTCTCATTTTATAATTTTATTTAATAAAAGAACTGAAAAATAATCATGTTTTCTTTCGCAACTTTTTTGTGTCTAAATTTTTTTACAAAAAATGATGTTTTTCATATTTTGTATGCAATCTAACATATTCTGTATGTAAAATGTCTTAATTCTTATGAAAAATATTATCAAACGTAACATCAACACTGTTATTTTCCTCATGTTTTATTTTTTTAGAGACCTTTAAGAAAACCCGCGATTTTGCTTGGACATTTTCGTTTTAGCAAACCGAACAAATTTAAAATTGAATAGATACAAATACTATCTTTTTTATTGGAAAATAACAAGAATATTATGCGGTATTTCGACATTTCGAAAAATGTTTCAGTCTGCATAATAAAAAAAAAACAGTATTATAACAAAAACTGCTGATTAAATGTAATCAAAAAATGGTTATTAATTTATAAAAACTAACAAAAACAAAAAATTCATATATAATATTATTCTCTTATTGCCAAAATTAAGAAATTAGTTAACATTTTATTTTTTTTTTAATAAATTGCAAAATTAGTTTTTTTTTAAACAAACGGAGCAACAAAATAATGGCAGATAATCGATGTTACGCTTATTAAGACATTTAATGTGGTACTCCCTCTTACATTTTGAGCATCTTATGCCACAATTATCCATCCCGATAGTTTTTGTCATAAATTTTGTGCAGATAAAGCACATCTGCCCAGTACATACTTTGTTGTTTCCAATGTCTTCAGTCGGATCTAAAAATAAGTTTCGTATGTGGTTCCCAGACTTTGGTGGGCTCATGTTCACAACATTTTCTTGACTCACTTCCAGGGCCGTCGAGAGAAAATCCGGGCCCGGGACGGAAAAATCTCGGGCCCCCCCTTATTTACCTTTTTTTTTTTTTCAAAGTTCATGCCTACTGATATGGTACGTTCTAATTTCAATTACGAATAGCATCAGCATGACATTGGTTGGAATCAACGGAAATAATAATTTTTTGTTCGCAAAGTGAACCGAAAAAAAGTGTTAATCATCAAATCAATCTCACGGGTATCGTCCAGTTTAGTTGAAATGGAAGATGGATAGAAAATAATTCTACATGCGAGTAGAACAGACAACGACAGTTAGTAACTGATAATACGGTCGATTAACTATTTAAAAAAAAAATTAGCATGAAGATCTATTACCTACTATGAAAATAAAATAGAGCGAAGTAAAAGTATTTGAAATTTGTCCCTAAAAAAAACTATGTATTTTAAAAGGTTTACATTAAATATTCTTTATTGTTTTTCTTTATATTAAAATATTATCACAATGTTTTCATAAGAGTTAGTTTGCATTCAATGAAATATTTCTTTTTGCAAACGAGCTTTCCTAGCTTTCTGAGCGGCAAAACAACTTATAATTGAATCGAAATTCAATTTCCTTGCCAAAGGTGCTTCGATGCATAGTGTAGCAAGTCCAGAAACACGATCTTGTGATGAGCACGAACGATGGAAATTCTTTGTTCTGGCAAGGACGCTAAATGAACGTTCGGCACTAGCTACGGTTACAGGAATTGTGGAAAACACACGGTGAGCAACACAAATGTTGGGGAAAATCGTCTCCAAGTTCTGGGAATAAATAGCATTGAGCAAACTCAATGGCGGAAGTTCTGCTTCAAAATTGGCTTCATAAATGTGTTTCAGATGAATTATTTCTTCTTTCAACTCTTGAGACACATGCGAGTTATACTTTTGGATGAATCTTGTAGCGGAGTTTTAAATCTCAATTTCGTCCATTGTTGAAAACTGCCATAAAAATGAAAATGTAGCATTCAAATTCTTCATCGTATCGAACCGACGAGAAATTCCAGATAAAATTGAATCAACTATGACATAAAAGGTGTTTCTCTTGAAATTTATTTCTTCGTCTGTTTCAATTTGCTCTCCGCCTCCTCGATTTTCTCCAAAATGTCTCTTTAATTGCCTTTTTCGGTTCGATCGGAACGATTCTGGAACATCCCCCAATCCAGTAGCAACTGCTTTGCATTCAGATAAAATTTGATCCCATCCGTTTCGAATAATGTTCAAATCCGAGATCAAGTTGTCAAGATTTCGAATTTCAACGTCAATAGTCATGTTTCTGGATTGAAGAATGATACTTCTTTCATTTATAGCGCTAAGAACCTTGCACCAAATCGAAGACATCAGGACGCATTCAAATTTATGCATATATTTTAAAACGCCATTTACATCTCTTCGAGCTTCAGCAGTTAAATTAATATCACTTAAGGCTTCTAATGATGTTCTAAGGTTTTTTAGATGATTTGCAAATGGTTTCACTGCCTCAATTCTAGCTGACCATCTTGTATCGGAAAGTTTGTGAAGGGATCCGGGCACATGTTCCTTAAGAATTTCCCAACGTTGGGCACTGCTGCTAAACAAGTTGAAACACTTTTGAACAACACCAAAAAATGTGATTGCGGCAGTACAACATTCCGCTGAATCGACTCCACACAAGTTAAGGCTGTGAGCTGCACCTGGTGAATACACGGCATTCGGATTTTTTTTTAAAATATGACTTTGTGCACCATTATACTGTCCTTTCATATTGCTTCCATTGTCATAGCCTTGTGCACAACAGTCTTCTAAAGGGATTTCATTCTTTGCCAATGTTTCGCAGATCAAATCAGCTATTGCGGTGCCAGTTTTTTTGTTGCAATCGACAAATTCCAAAAACCGTTCTTGGATGGAGAACACATTTTCTTCCAAGCGCAGATATCGCAAAATAAATGTGTTTTGTTCCACATGACTTGAATCGGGTGTTGCATCGACAATTATAGCGAAGTATTTGGCGTTTTCTCTCTCCTTCAAAATAGCTGAATTCACATGTTGGGCACAAATTTTAATGAACTCATTTTGAATCTCAACGGAAAGGTAGTGGACTTGCAAACGTTTGTGTTCTTATTGTGAAATTCTTACTTTTTCCAAGTGCTCCTGAAGTAAGGGGTCATAATGACTAATTAATTCCAAAATGCCCAAAAAATTTCCATTATTTGGCTCTCCAATAAGATTACTATCGCCTCGTAGTGCTAGTCCCCTTTCGCCAAGGAAGAGAATGGTGTCCAATATTCTATATAGAATTCCTTGCCATTTTTTGGTTTCCCTAGTGATTTCGTCATTGAGAAGAGAATCAATCGAAAAGTTTTTCTTTATTCGCAGTTGTAATGAGCGCCATCGAACGTAACACTGGACATGATCGGTATTGTTTTCATGGGCAGGCAATTTGTCGTAAAGCTTTTTCCACACTTGAAGGCAAGAATATCCTTCTGGACGACACAGATTTGAACGATGTGTATTGATTTTATTTGTTGTAAACAAACGACAAGGTAGGCAATAGAATGCATTTTTAAGGTTACTCCACACTAACCAATCGCGCTTTATCAATTCGCCGTTGGGTAAGATTTTCGAAAGCAGCGAGGTCGGAAATTGCTCGTTGTTTCGATCACGTGGAAAAGAAGCAGGTAACTTCTCATGGCCTCGACGAACTACGGCATCTGCTAAGTCAGGCTGCACGAACTCGGTATGTATTGTTCCAACATCGTAATCTTTAAGAAGGTCAGTTCTAACCATTCCCTTAGTGGAGTGTAATGTGCAATCTTTTTCTTTTTCCAATCCAGAAATTGGATTCGAATCGGAAATAACTGCACTTTCGGTCACTCGATTAAGTCCTGATGAGCAACTTGGCAGACTATCATTTACATCGCTTGAGTTCAATTCCAGTATTTCATTTGATTTTATTTCTTCTTCTGGCTTTTTTGAAACGAAATCCAACAGAGTTCTTTGGGTTTTCATGCTTTCTCTTTCAAGTCTCTCGCGCTTTAAGCGTTCTTTGCGCTTTTGAGCTCCCGACTGGTGTGTGTACATGATCTGTAATTGAAACGTTCAGTTAAAAAAGTAATGAAAATATCTATTTTTAAATGTTTTTAACTAATGGAAATGTACATACCTGTATTATATTTTAATTCACCAACACTAGTCTAATATTTTTTTTCAGTTTGGTAGGTATTTTACGCAGTGGTCACTAATTATGGTTCCAAAGTGTAAACTCACAAAAAACTTGTTTTTCTTTATATTTAAAAATTTGTAGCCGAAATAATTACACTTTTCTTCAATGTATGGTCTTTTGGATTTCCAAAAACGTTATGATGGAAAACTGTAAGCCAGCGATATTTATATAGATATTTGCAAATATCGGTATCCCCGCTAAAACCCTATCTGTGTCCCAATGTTTCTGAGAAACGCGATATATATATGTACATATCTCAATGACCATAGTTAGGAAGGCGGAAGAATTCTTTAAAAAACATTTAAAACAGTGCAGAAAATCTAAAACATAGAACAAAATTACGGGGAACCGAACGGGAAATTCCGGTGGACTACCTACATTATAAAAATCAAATGTTGGTAATTTTTTAATTTGACAATCTTTAAATTGTTTACTTAAACCTTTTTTTATGATACATACTCCCAATTAACAAACAATTTGACCATATGCATTTAAAGTCCAGTATCTAATAAGCTGCATCGTCGTACAAAAATTGTATACGAGTAGGTACATAATGCATCTAGCTCTATTCAGGTACACACAGACACAGTATCTTAGAACTAACCCAATCATCCCTAAATTTTAATTACCTGCTGTTATAAAATACGAAAACGTATTTACCAAGAGTCATTCATTCATTTACCCTTTGGTATTCATTCATAAAAAATCTTTCCTTAAATGCACAAAAAAGCATTATCCAAACTACCTGCATATGGCTGGTTTAATATACACACTTTGAAGTGATTTGATATCCATCAAATCTTCAGTAAACAACTTATTCAAAGTATTAATTAATAAATATTAGGGAAACCACAATTGAAAAACGTTTGCGTGGGATTTTCCGGTCCCCCGAAACCGAATCAAAAATTTCGTTTACAGCAGAAACAGAAATAGAAGAAAAGAAACTTTATAAAAACAGAAACCGAAATAAATATTTGTGTTTTGTTTTAATTTGCCGGGCCCCTTAAATTGACTTAAAACATTTTTAAAATAAAATAAATTTGATAAAATAAATAAGAAAAGCCAAACAATTTATTATAACTTTCTTTGAATAGTTCAGAGTTGCCCAATTTTCCATTAAATATTAAACAAAATGTACGCCAATAATAATCAGGGGCCCAGATCGGCAAGCTTGTGACTGATAGATTGGTAGATAACATACAAACTGGGGCCCGATTGCGAAAGCATGAATGGTTTTTAAATTTTCGGGCCCCTAAAAATAAGTGGGAATAGGTATGTTGATGATGAGAGTATATTGAAAAAAAAACACTCTTCTCATTGCTTTCAATTTTACGGGCCCCTAAAAAATCCCGGGCCCGGGGGGTCCCCCCCCCCTTCCCCCCCCCCCCTCTCGACGGGCCTGCTCACTTCATCATAAATGTCCAGCAGCATCCCCACGTTTCGGGAATGCTTTGCCGAATTTCATCCTTTATTCTTTTAAAAGGATAAATTATCATCGGAGGACACATTGATCCTAAAGCGTTGAAAGAAAACATAACTGTTAAGTTTGCCTTCGCTTGACCTCTTTCGACTTCATAAATATTTCTAGCTCCCTTTGCCGCTAGAACAGATTTAGCTTTCGGACAGAGGAGAAAATTTGTTTCATCTCCGTTGAATACACGACTAGGGTCTTCAAGAATTGAAAAAAAATTATTTTTGATTAGGTAGTCCTGTATGGAGTCAAACCAATGAAATAAATCAGTCACAGACACATTTGCGCTAGCCGATGAAACAGGATCAACTGTTCTGAAGGCCACAGAAGGATGACGTTTTAAAAAGGATCTGAACCACCCTCTTCCAGGCATTGAATCGCTTCCGAATGGAGTTTCTCTTTGATTTTGTTTCAGGTACTCCTGCACGGCATAAAAGAGATCCTCCTTTCGTTTGGGAAATCCTTTTTGTTGACACACTTTTAACCAATCAACAATTATCAGTTCCTCTGCTTCTGTTAAAACAGTTTTTGGTCCGGGACGTGTCTTCGAAAAATTGGAGCTTAAACGAAATTGCAGTGTAGATCTGGGCACGTTGAACTTTAAAGAATCTGCTTTTTTGGATATCAACCCTCTTCTTATTTCCGTTAAAGCTTGCTGGATGTTTTCTTCTCCATAATTCCGCCTTTTTTTCCCCATTTTTTAAACTGAAATTTATAACGGATACAGGGTACAAATATTGGCAGTCTCTAAAGTACAATTATTGGCAGTGCCAATAATTCTAATCCCAGTGCACGAATTGTTGGCACCCCCCTGCCAATAATTGAACCACTACTTTATATGGGACCAATTATTGGCACCCCTTTTTTTAGCAAATTAAACAACTTTTTTTACAAAAAAACAGTTGAAAATATTTAATTTATTAAATTGTTATACAAAAAAACATAAAACTTCATCTAAAAACTGAAAAAATAATCAAAAACGAACACTTACCAAATTTAGTCTCGTTAGCTGGAACACTGTATTTTAAGCACTTTTTCACGAATTCAGAAGGTCTTTACTCTTTAACTAACAAAAACGAACTGAGAATGAATTAAACCCAAACAAATTGCAGAATAGTGGAGAATAACATACATATTATGGAAAAAAAATGTTTTATGTTCCAGGGATTAGTAGTTTTTGTGAAATTCCTTATTTCATGAAAGGTGCCAATAATTAGTACAAAAATCGGGGGTGCCAACCATTGTACCCTTTACGCTATTTTTTTTCTATCAAAACAAATTTTCTATATTTCGTAATGGTTGTAAGAAACATGTGCGTAAATCGTGCGAACTGTATTGATTTTTTAAGTTTTGCAAGAGAA
The DNA here is from genome assembly GCA_920104205.1 of Eupeodes latifasciatus. Classification (NCBI taxonomy): domain Eukaryota; kingdom Metazoa; phylum Arthropoda; class Insecta; order Diptera; family Syrphidae; genus Eupeodes; species Eupeodes latifasciatus. Next base: position 10,108,115 of record OV049926.1, read on the forward strand.
GTCCTGATAATAACTTAATTATAAGACTTATTTACAATAAATTATCAAGATTTTTATTAAAAAATTATAAAAGAATTAAATCAAATTTATGCAATTCAGATTATGTAAATGTTTTAAGGTTTTTAATAAAAAACCTGAAAGATAAAAATGTCATAAAAATATATCTCTGACAACCTTTCTTCATGTGTGGAAAACTTACGAAATCCTAGTGTAAGCCCAAGTTTAATCCACATGGCCGAATTTGATTGGATACCGCCAAAACTAACGCTGTCTGGATTCAACACCTTAAGAATAGAATCATAAATTGTATGCAATTTTACATACAAAATATAGCTAATGTTTTCATTTGATGAAAAACTTTCTTCAAAACGATGTTTTTCATATTTGTTGTACAATTTAACCATATTCCGTATGTTAAATTTCATAACATTTGCATTAAACTCAAACTGAAACATTCACTTTTTCGTTTGCAAGAAAAATCTTAGAAACTAACTAAGTTTCAATAAATCTATTAAAAAGTTGTATGCAACTTTTGTGAAAATCTTAGGATTTTCATTGCTTGTTTGTTTTTCTGCAAGTTTGAGTAGCGCTTGTAAATATACATGCAAGTGCTACTAATAAATACATACATTAGTACTTACTTATATCAAACTTTAATTTCAAGATTTCTACGAGAAAAATTGTATTAACCAAAATGAAGATCAAACATTTTTTAATTATGTCTTATGTCATTTAAGTTTAAACTTAAAAAAAACTACTTTTGTGAATTTTTTACGTTAATCAAAACCAATTTTCAAGATTCTTATCACAAGACTTGTATTAATTGCGAAATTCTATTGAATGTTTCTGTTTTCTTAGAAAATGTCTTCTTTAATTAGTAATTTTATTCTATCGAAACAAATTTCGAAAATTTTTCTTGCCAAATTCATAAGAACCATGCGCAAAAATATTGCGAATTTTACTGATTGTTTTTTGTTTTGCAAAAAAATCTTGAAAGTAACTTAATAAAATAAGTTATTCACTTTTAACATAATATATTTTCAAGATTTTAAAATATTCATAATCCTGCAGCTCACATTTTATAATTATTTTCAATAAAAAGCCTGAAAAATAAAAATTTCATAAGTATATCATTCGCAACTTTTTTTATGTCTAGAAAATTTACGAAATCCTAGTGTAAGTTCAGGATTAATGCACGTGGCCGAATATAATTGGATAAAGCCAAAACCAAAGCTGTCTGGATTCAACTCAATTTTTGTTACCAACCCGTCATATGAAGATTAGAATAATAAAATGCATGCTATTTTACATACAGAATATGTCTGTTGTTTCCATTTGATGACAAACTTTCTTCAAAATGATGTTTTTCATATTTTGTATGCAATCTAACAATATTCTGTATGTAAAATGCCATAACGTTTATGAAAAATTACATCAAACGCAAAATCGAAATAATAAACTGTCCAATTTGTTGTTGTATGCAACAAATAATAACATGTAAGCCATCGTTATGTCTGAACATCAAAAAATGTTTACATGTAGCATTCGTTTAGTTCAAACCAATTTCAATTTGAGAAAGTATGGTGTCGCGTCGTTTCAATTGGGAGATCATTGTTCTGTGGCCATTTTTTATTGTAAGAGTTCGTGCATTGCTGGTGCGTTGCGTGTCCGTCCGCATAATTTTATTATTTTTAAAGAATTAAAAAATAAAGAAGTTTTGGTCGTTGTCGTATTTTCGGAAAATAAAAATTCAAATAAAGAAAACCAAAAAAGGAAGGATACACGTTTTAAAAGGTAAGTTCTCAACATTGTGGGTAGTCTTTACCTATACAATATTCTTTTTTGCCATTTATTTAATTTAATTAATTAATTTAATTAAACTGCACAAAAATCTTTTGCATTTCCTGAAAACAATTTTTATATTTTACAACTAATAATTTATCTGTTTTTCTTTTCATGCATTCTTAAAACTTTATTCAAAACGGTAACTGGAGGTACTTAGATCACAAAAATATACCTAACCTGTTGATCATATTATACAGGAGCACCTACATATATTTTCAAAAAATCTACAAATCAAGCTGTTCAAAATTCATCTTATTTCAATTTAAGAAGCACTTAAATAAAATGTCATTGGATTGAAGGTAAGTGTATTTAACATAAAACACAGTTTTATTTAAGTTAGTTCGTATTTTTAAATTTTTTTTTGTATTTATTCTTGAATTTCGTGACCTGGAGGTACTCAGACCATAAACAGGAACCTAACCAGTTGATCCATTTTGATAAAGGAGAACCTATTTAAAGGAAAAACATCCAGTTGTTCAACATTGACGACTTTGTCTAAAAGGAGCACAAATATTTAAGAAACAAAGTTTAAAATACAGCTTAATAAAATTGTCATGGGATTAAGGGTGAGTGTATTTAACATAACTTTAGATTTATTTAAAGTATGAAAAGGTTTAATTTTTACAATAGATACCTCCCTCTTTCTTTATCAACATAATGTATATAGTTTTTAAAACGAACTAATGGTTTTTATCATATTTTAAGAACTTTTTCATTTATTTTGTTATGGTTCTAAAGTAGTAACTTTTTCATGTTTTTATATGATTTCAACTTAAAAATAAGCGGTTTGCAGTAACATCTTAATTAATTTAGAATATAATTTTTCTTTAGAAAGCTCCTTTTGATACATAAACATAATGTTGATATTTACAAATTCTAAAATTAAGACCTTATCGTTGTTGGTATTTTAAAATAATAAAAGCCACTATAGCTAAGTTCGACAGTTATCTAAGTCATATTTCACATAGTTTTTTATTGCTTTAAGAGGTAGGTAAATAGTTTTTATTATACAAAATATTCCTTGAATTTATATATACCAACACAATTAAAATACATATTTCAAGAACAATTTTTACCAAAACTAAGCATTATCAACATTCCGTTGATTGGTTGTACGCAATTCTTCTTCCAGTAAGGCAGAAATCATTCGTTATAGATCTTGGAATCTTCTATGTAATTTTACCAATCTTCAAGCCAATTTTCAAGGAATTGAAAAAACCTACTTATTTTTTTTTTGTCGTGTTTCAAAATTTAAAATTATAAAAATATCTTTGTACACTTTCAGTTCCGTTTACTGCACAAGAAAATTATTAATAAGAGAATGAATAAACAATTAGAGAGAAAAAAAGCCTTAATCAATCCCAAAGCTATGTACTTGTATAAAGAAAATTCAACAACGTATGGAAGACCTACAATAGAGGTTGTTAAAAACATATCTTTTAACACCTTAGAGAACAATTTACTCGGATCACTGCTTCAGTCAACAAGAAATAAAGTGAAATATAATGTCCCTGAAACACAACGACTGTCAGGATTTAACTTCTTCTAATTTGCAATTCGACTATTTTCAGGATGCTTTGAGAAAACTTCTCAAGTCATGGAATTTAGACCATTTATAGAATTCTTAATATGTAAGTCTACTTTATCATGTTTTATGAAAACTATAACACATTGGCTGTCAATTATCATTTTTGCAAGGACACATGCTCTTCTTGAATTTAAGACAATGAATCCTGCATCTTTGAAATTCTCATTTTTTTTAAATTATTACATTGCTGAAATCATCACCATCTACATTTTGCGGCATTCTAAGTTACTGGAGCTGTTATTTTCAAGAAATTAATTTTCACATGTCCTTGAAAACCAGTTATAAATCAGAAAATGAAATTATTAATCGTTTTCTTGGAATATTACCGTGTGGGAAGAAGAGGAAAAATATACGCCAAAGCTTGTAATGACAAAAGGAATTATCGATCGTTTCTTAAACGGACATTATCTAGCTTTGGATGCGTCTGACAATACTGATGAACCACCAAAATTACGTAATAAACAGTTTTGTAAGTAACTTTGAATCACGTTTAATACAAGAACATATGTAGCTTTAACTTTAGTAAAATGTTTAAACCATTCTTTTCGAGTTTCGAATTTACAAATTAAATTTCTATTTATGAGAAAATTAATTTTAAATTAATCTTATTACTCAGCACTCTTATGTTTTTGTGTTCTAAGTATAAAACTAAATATCCCAAAATTTGCAAATAATCATGAGAATATAATCTAATATTATTAACCAACAGGTCCAGAAACGGATGCAGAGGAGTGAATACGTAGCTTAAAGTATAACAACTTATCAATTGCTGAAGCTGTTGGCAGGCATGCAGTCAATATAAGATGCAAAACGTGCGGCAAGCTAGTGCTCTGGATGATATTTTTTCCGATTGGTAATCTTTATTTGAATTATTAAAACCATTATAAGTACACCAATTGTGCATTTTTGGGAGACAGACAGCTCGTGAACCAAGATCCCGAAAATGAAATAAAAATTGTTTTAAAATACCGCTTAGTATTCGAATATTTACTAAACTGATTAAAAATAACAAAGTTCAAACAAGTAAAACGTTAGAAAAGTACTTGAAAATCATTCAAAAAAGCGAAGGGAAATAGACAAACAATTTTTACTTTACATTTATGTCATAGACACACCATATAAAGACCGGAATCTTTCGTACGTTTTACCCTCCAACACCCATTTGTTTACATTGTTGTATTTGTAATTTTGACATTACGTCCATTTTGAAATTTGAAATCCAACAACAATTCGATGCGGTGTATTTACTTGTTTTGACAGCTGTTTTTTTTTTTATTTAATTGCTATGGTGAACATAAAAGTATCAGCTGTTCGGGAAAATGAATTTCCCTCAAAATAAGAAATAAAATAAAAAATACATTTTTAGAGAAAAATAAATGCGCAATTACACTTTTTTTTCTCAAAAAAAATTCTTTGTATGATTCCCGATCGATCAGTATATAATTTTCATTTCTAATCAAAGGAAAACACCGTCAAATATCGATTCAAATTTTTAAATTTGCAAGTAGACACAATATGGTATCCTCATTTGAACCAATTTCCGCACCACATTGGAACTCACTTGGAAGTGTTCTTATAAGTTTTTGTGATTGTAACTAAAAAGTGTGAATGCAACTTTCTTACTCACACTTCAAGGATTCCAGGAAGGTATAAACCATTCCTGTAGGTACATTATTGTACCAACGACACGACCGAATGAGTTCTAATGTTTGCATTTTTAAACATTTTTGATAGGAAAATGCAAACATTAGAACTCACTTGGACGTGTTCTTATAAGTTTTTTAGATTGTAACTAAAAAGTGTGAATGCAACTTTCTTACTCACACTTCAAGGATTCCAGGAAGGTATAAACCATTCCTGTAGGTACATTATTGTACCAACGACACGACCGAATGAGTTCTAATGTTTGCATTTTTAAACATTTTTGATAGGAAAATGCAAACATTAGAACTCACTTGGACGTGTTCTTATAAGTTTTTTAGATTGTAACTAAAAAGTGTGAATGCAACTTTCTTACTCACACTTCAAGGATTCCAGGAAGGTATAAACCATAAGTAATAAGTAATTCATGTATAAGAAACCATAAGATCTTTGTTTAACCATGTTTGTTGACAGTTTACAGCGAAAATGTTTTTCCATTTTAGTCTTAAGTTGGAATCTGAGATGATCGAATTAATAAATATTTATTAAAAATATAATATCTCAACGAACTATTCTAATTTGCATAGTTTTGACTTGATTTAAAAACAAGCTAATAGACAAAAGTGTTGGTTTTAAGAAAATGTATAAAACTTAGTTGTAAGTATTACCATTATTTTTTCCATTTAACGTACATATTTTTTTAAATTGCCCCTAACGCCTAAACGGGGAGAATAGACCCCGCTCCCATAGTAAAAAATTAATGTTTTTAACTGTTCTATACAAATCCGCCATTAAACTTTGTCGGCTGAGTTATCGTACTCTTCCCAAAAAATGCAATAGAAAATGTCGATGTAGCCACTAGGTGCCTCCCCTAAAGAATTTCTCATCACTATTCCTTATTTCGTGGTGAATTGATGTTAGAAGGGTGGTGAATTGATGTTAGCTGTGGTGAATTGATGTTAGAATTCGAAATAAGGGTGCGTGAGAAGAGGCGTTGCCGTAACGTGCCCGATCGGAACTTTGTACAAGTGTGATAACTAATACCGTAAACAAAAAGACCTGAAATATAATAAGTTTATTTAGAAAAGACAAACTGTTATTATTTTCTTAAACAAATTTTGTCCAGGGTAGTGGGCGAGTGGTCCGCACATTTTGGAAATGGCCCTCAAAATTGCCCTTACAATTTTTGTCTTCGCGGCAACGCTGGTGAGAATTGATGTTTCAGCTTGTAGGCAAAACCAGAATGACAGATAGGTTTCCGGTCTTTATATGGTGTGTCTATGATTTATGTGCTAAGGTTAAATTAAGTTCTTTTATACAAAAAATTATATTTTATCAACAATTTTCATTTCAATTAATATATGTGCATACATACCTACATAGTAGTAGTAGCATGCTTTGATAGAAAAATTAGATTCGTAACGAAAAACAAATTTTGAAATGTTCGATATTTTTGAACGTCGGGACTTAGTTTTTTTAAATTTTGCAATTTCAAGATTTTTATTTTTAGTGATTTTGGTTTTTCGTGATTCTGTCTCAAACCCTTATGTTACAAATATTCCTTAAGAAATTATCAATTTTAGATTTTAAGATCTCAAGTACCTTAATTAACCTACCTACATATACCTTTTCTTATACATACATATCTATAGAATTATACATCATTTAAATTGTATTAATTAATTCTCCAGATTGACAAGTATTTTGCAACAATTTATGGAAGCCGTCCAGGAATACTTGCTAGATGGCCGGAATAAGCTCGTTAATTAATGAATTTTTTCTTGAAGCATACCCATTACCCAATCGAGAGATGAAAAAATGAGAGCAATGTTGAAATCAATAAATGAGGAAGATGTTAACAATGGTAATTAGTTTCCTTTATTTTTTCGTTCATAAGTATTTGGTTTAACAAATCTCGTACGCAGAATTTATGTAATGTTTCCTACTAATACTTCCTAATTAGGTTGGGAACTGATAACTTTGTATCTTACCTCTAACTTATAAAATATTTTTTTTTGTATTCTATTTCCAGATGCAACAGCAGTCAAACTGTTATAGTACCTTACCTGCACATTTTCCTCTTTCCTACCCAAAAATCTGTGAAAAAATACAACTGCGGAAAGAAGAGTGTTGTCAAATTCACAATTTTAAGTTCACAGCAGGCATTCTTATTTATGGGTAAATCCGTACAGGAGATTGACGACCACATATCTTTTTTGAAAAGCAAAGGTAAAAGCATTTAGCCATTTATGCTTGGCTTAGGAGATAGCGACTTTAAAAATATATTAAACTTTTATGTATAGGTAGATAGAGTTAAGTTTCTTTGCAACCGCTTCTTAAGAGCAGTTGTTTTAAGACCTTACATTTGTTTAATTAAGAATTTTCATGTAAATAACTAAAATTTATCATCTAAAATGTTTGTACTTTCAGAAAAATTGATGAGTCCTTCATCTTAAATATTGTCCATCCATCGTTTCAAGATTTATTATAGAATAATTGATATTTTTGTATTCTGTATATTCATATTTTATTTGTAATTTACATATAATTAATACATATGTATGTACATATAAGCATTAGTCTTAAGCCATAAATGTAAATATAAGACTATATTATAAATGTATACACTAAATTTATAGAAAATAATAATTTTACAATTGATAAAAAGTATTGTTTTCAATGAAGTATTTAAGCTTGCAGGAAGTCGAAAAGAAGAAGAAATGGAACTAGCTTTTGAAGATACATTTTGAAAAAGCAGTATAGGTAAGCTTACAAAATTTACATGCATTTTATATAATTTTTCATGAAATACATACATGCATACACATACTTTAATACAAAATAATTACCTTAGTTTTTATTAAATCCTTTTTTTCAGGTAATCTATGATTGAAAACATGCGGAATATGAATATTTTATGGTGGTTTGTCTTATATCATAGAATTTCTGCAGCCTTTCATATTTCGTATAAAAAATTACAAATAAAACTAAGTAATTTACCATACGAACCATGAAAGGCTGTATTAATTTTACGAAATAATGCATATCTAAATCGTGCAAAAATATTCATATTTCATATGATTGCATTCATAGATTTCACGAAATTTCATTCATAAAATGCATTTATTTTTTTCATACATTCTATGAAAAACAGTAATGCATCGTATGAAAGAAAACATACATTGTATGTAACTATTCATACAATGTTTTACAAGTTTCATATGTTCTATGAAGACGATAATACATTGTATGTATGATTACATACAATTTATGTAACTTTGTATGCGTTGTATTACAAATTTCATAAATTGTATGAAAAAAATTATAATTTGTATGCCTGTATTCTTAGATTTCATGAAAAATTACATAAATTGTATCCAAATTTTCATACCCTGCATTACACATTTCATTGATTCTATGGAGAAAATCATAAATCGTATGCCTATATTCATACATTTCATGCAAAGTTACATACATTGTATGTAACATTACATAGGTTCTATGGAAAAACACATAAATTGTTTGCCAGTATTCATAGATTTCATGCAAAATTACATCAATTATATGTAACGTTTCATACGATGCATCACAAATTTAATATATTCTTATGAACATATTCATAAATCGTATGCCTGTATTAATACATTTTATGTAAGATTACATACATTTCTATGTATCAAGTCATATGTTGTATGTATGATGACATAATCTGCATTTAAATTTTCATCAACAGGCATGCAAATCTTATGTAAATATTGCATACATCAAATGAAACTTGACAACAATTATATGAAAGCAAACATCAATGAAAAGGGGAAATGAAATGTTTCACGTGATGTAACCATTTCATACGTTTTATGCTTTTGTCATACGATGATGATTGCTGTCATACGATGATGAAATGGAAATCATAAATCGTATGAAATCGAACATCGGCTCAAAACTAATGCAAAAAATCATTAATGGTATGTAATTTTTCCTTGGATTGATGGACATATTTTTTTCGGTGTCTGGTGGCCGTAGTTAAGACCTCCACTTTGGTATGGCTATTGGTTAGATACAACCCTCCGTTTGGACACAATAGTTTTAAAACTGTATCCTTAACTAAGATTACCTTGCAGTTTAGGGATCTGCAGATAAAGAACTTTTGAAGTGAAACTTCTTTATCGGCGTTGGAAAAAAATTTACCGTCACATTTTTCTGTTACGCGTCACAATTTTTGGTTACGCATCACATTATATTTTATAAAATTCCAATTATTTTTAAGTCAAAGAACAGCTCAGTAGATGAAATAGCTGCCCCACACACTCATGCTCACGGTTCGACTCCCGGTCGATGCGCTACTTTTTTTTTTTATTTTTTATTTATTTTCATGGACAAATGCCTGAAAAATAAGAAAATTTTCTTTCAATTGCCACAAAAACGTTAATAACTCAAAAACTACTAGATGGATTTTTTAAAATGGGGTACCCAATTAAAGGAAAACTTGTCCCGATTAATTTAAGCATATCAAATGATCAAATTTTCTTCAATTTTCCGACTTATAGAGTTTTTACCGAAAAATTTACAAATTTTTACAAAATGAAGAGTGGCTTTTCCATTTTCCAACCAATCTCAAAAATATATATTTTATTATAATCTAGATTCTAGGCCATTGGTCGTTCAGATTTCTGCCTTCAAATTTGTTGTCAAATCAGACTCTGGCAAAAGTGATGGTAGTTCAAGTCCAGGTCAGGGCAATAATTTTTTTTTTTTGTATTCATGTCTATGATAATAAAATCCTTTTGTTTAAACTTTATCTAATTTAACTTTATTTAACCAATTTCTGGAAAGTTGCATGTAGATCATTTTTCGAAAAATAAGGCCATAAGGAAGTTTCACTTCTTACCTGTGTACACTAGTACACGCACACTTTTTTTTTTTCTCAGTGCATCTGGTGGCCGTAGTTAAGACCTTCACTTTGGTATGGCTATTGGATAGATACAACCCTCCGTTTGGACACAATAACGTTAAAACTGCATCCTTAACTAAAACCACTTTGCAGTTAAGGGATCTGCAGATAATGCACTTTTTCTCAGTGCATCTGGTGGCCGTAGTTAAGACCTTCATTTTGTTATGGCTATTGGTTAGATACAACCCTCCGTTTGGACACAATAGCTCTTAAACTGTATCCTTAACTAAAACCACTTTGCAGTTAAGGGATCTGCAGATAATGCACTTTTTCGCAGTGCATCTGGTGGCCGTAGTTAAGATCTTCATTTTGGTATGGCTATTGGATAGGTATACAACCCTCTGTTTGAACACAATAGCTCTAAAACTGTATCCTTAACTAAAGCCACTTTGCAGTTAAGGGATCTGCAGATAATGCACTTTTTCTCAGTGCATCTGGTGGCCGTAGTTAAGACCTTCACTTTGGTATGGCTATTGGATAGATACAACCCTCCGTTTGGACACAATAGCTCTAAAACTGTATCCTTAACTAAGATTACTTTGCAGTTAAGGGATCTGCAGATAATGCACTTTTTCTCAGTGCATCTGGTGGCCGTAGTTAAGACCTTCACTTTGGTATGGCTATTGGATAGATACAACCCTCCGTTTGGACACAATAACGTTAAAACTGCATCCTTAACTAAAACCACTTTGCAGTTAAGGGATCTGCAGATAATGCACTTTTTCTCAGTGCATCTGGTGGCCGTAGTTAAGACCTCCACTTTGGTATGGCTATTGGATAGATACAACCCTCCGTTTGGACACAATAGCTCTAAAACTGTATCCTTAACTAAAACCACTTTGCAGTTAAGGGATCTGCAGATAATGCACTTTTTCGCAGTGCATCTGGTGGCCGTATTTAAGACCTCCACTTTGGTATGGCTATTGGATAGATACAACCCTCCGTTTGGACACAATAACGTTAAAACTGCATCCTTAACTAAAACCACTTTGCAGTTTAGGGATCTGCAGATAATGCACTTTTTCTCAGTGCATCTGGTGGCCGTAGTTAAGACCTTCATTTTGGTATGGCTATTGGTTAGATACAACCCTCCGTTTGGACACAATAGCTCTAAACCTGTATCCTTAACTAAAACCACTTTGCAGTTAAGGGATCTGCAGATAATGCACTTTTTCTCAGTGCATCTGGTGGCCATAGTTAAGACCTCCATTTTGGTATGGCTATTGGTTAGATACAACCCTCTGTTTGGACACAATAGCTCTAAAACTGTATCCTTAACTAAAACCACTTTGCAGTTAAGGGATCTGCAGATAATGCACTTTTTCTCAGTGCATCTGGTGGCCATAGTTAAGACCTCCACTTTGGTATGGCTATTGGATAGATACAACCCTCCGTTTGGACACAATAGCTCTAAAACTGTATCCTTAACTAAGATTACTTTGCAGTTAAGGGATCTGCAGATAATGCACTTTTTCTCAGTGTATCTGGTGGCCGTAGTTAAGACCTCCATTTTGGTATGGCTATTGGTTAGGTTCAACCCTCCGTTTGGACACAATAGCTCTAAACCTGTATCCTTAACTAAAACCACTTTGCAGTTAAGGGATCTGCAGATAATGCACTTTTTCTCAGTGCATCCTGTGGCCGTAGTAAAGACCTTCATTTTGGTATGGCTATTGGTTAGGTGGTACAACCCTACGTTTGGACACAATAGCTCTAACACTGAATCGTTTCTAAAAACACACTTTGCAATTAGTTCACTGTAGTTTTACCTTTGGAGTGGAAATGTGGTAAGGCAGGCTTGGACAAGAATATTTTAGTATAAATAGAGGAGCCTTTCAATCAAAAAATCAGTTCGAAAGAATTTCTGGAGAATACGGAAGAAGAAAAATGAATTGTTTGAGATTTTGTGTGTATTTAGTGGTGAAAAAAATAGTGAAAAATGTGAGAAATATTTATTATTATATTTTAGACGTTGGTTAATTATAATTTAATGTTAAAAATTATTTTTGTTGGTAGATTGATTTGGTACTTAGTCAAGAAGAAAAAATAAAGTGAAGAGAAGAAGAAGATGAAAAAAGATTGCGAAGGAAAAGTTTAAATGAAGAATTCTGGAAAATCCTGGTGAAAGTGCAACGTATTGTGAGTATTTGAATTATTTAAATATATAATTTTACTAATTTTACTTATTTTCGATGAAGAAACTTATTAAAATTCGTGAAAAACATTGGAAGGAGAAACCAAAGATATGTTTGGACTCCGACTCCAAGGATAAGGAATACGATGTGGGTTTACTATATTTTTCCAGCTTCTTCAGATAGTGGTACGTACATTTTTTTCTATTTATTCCGATAATTTAGTTAATATTTAATTTTTTTAATTTGATTAGTTCACATACGATAGATTATACTTCTGAATACTGAGCACCGAAATGAAATTGTTTTCGACTCGGTAATAATTTTGTTAATGTTTTCAGAAATATAAACTACCGTATGTATTGAACACTCTTTGATTTAAACTTATTTTCCTTCGTTTAATTGTATAATATTTTATATTTGATATTATTTCTTTTTTATATTTTATTGCACATTATTATTTTATATTGTAATATTTTTATTTCACAATTTTTCACAAATAAATATAATTCGTGTTCGTTTTATGAACTACAACAAAAACCAAATTACACATGACTTTTTTTTCTGAAATGAAGATGGAGATGGAAGATGGAAGATCGAGTCCGATTGATTGGGTTGGTATCTTATTTTTATGTTTTGAGTTTAGATTCTAGGCAGATCTCAAGTCGATATTTGACATTATTTAAGTCGTTGTTGTCTGAAATCAATAGGGAACTTTTGCTAATTTTTGGAAGCTTCTCATTCATCCTTTCGTTAAACGGTAAGTATCCTTATTACAAACAGATGATACGCTATGGAAAGGATTGACATATGAAAAAAAGGAGCAACACCATCTGTTAATTTGTTGAGATTTGTTTTTATATTTTATTTTTATCTATCCTAACACATTTATTCTAAATAGATCTCTAATTTCCAGCCTAAAGTCTCTGGTAGCTAGTGCTGTTAATTGCTTATATTATAATGTAAATTTATTTTATATTTTAATAAATAATAATAATAATATTTTATTTTTAATTATAATCTATGTACTTCATAGTCATGGCATCACGTCACTCGGCATTATTGCTGGCAACTTTCTCAATCCCCGTCAGTATTTCTTCTTGCAATGCTTGCAAATCGACATCAACTGTTGCCGTTCCATCCATAATTTTCTTGTCTATCTCCTTTTCAATTAACACTCCTGACAGCTTCGATAGTGTTGATTGCTTCCGTTTGCCAGCGTCTTTGCGCTTTGAGCGTGGTTTCTTCGTCGTCTTAGGGTTTCTTATTTGTATTTTTTGATGCATTACTTTTATGTGGTTCTCGAGAGCTCTCTTATCCGACAGTGTTGCTTCGCAGTCTCCAAAAGTACATGGAATCTTTTTTCCTTCGTGAGTTGTTCGTATATGTTGTAATAGATTCCTTTTGTAGGTATAAAAACGTGTACAGCCTTCGTACGTACATTTAAATACTTTTTTATCATCTGCATTGCAGTTCTTGTGTTCTTCTAAGTAAAATTTGTTGAATACCTTTGAACATTGTTCACACTTATAGAGCATTGGGTGGTTCAATTCCTTGCGATGTGCCAACAATCACCACTTTTCAAAGGTTGCTTCACACCGATCGCATCTGTGGGGTTTGGTGCACACATGGCGTATTAAAAAGTATTCCTGGACAAATCCTTTACAACATTTCGAGCAACTAAAAAGACAAAAATTAATTTTTGTTTGATATTTTTGAAAAATTATTAAAGTTTATTGAAATATCTGGCAGTGCGACATTAATTTTAAATTTTTCGAATTTTAATTTGTATCTTTTTTTCAATCGTTTACGTTTAGGTAGGAGATTAAATTTGCGTTTGGAAAAGGAAGCGGGCTGGCTTTGTGTTAATTTGTTACCATCGTATTTGTTGGGGTTATTACGACAACACATGTTTAAAGTTTAAACATATTCGGGCGATTGGAAAATAGAGAAGGATTTAAGAGGAGATATGGATTCACATTGGTCTTAAGCTTTTAAATACCAAAATGAAAGGGAAAAACAGAGTTGGGTAAAGCATTCTAGTGGTTAAAAAAAGAATCTTCCAATCTGAGGAGTAGATATTCCTTGAAGTCAGCTACTGTAAACAAAGATAATAGCACAGAAGAGAAAGCATTGAGTGCGGGTATTGCGGCGAAATGTTTGACAGAAAATTGTTTTTAAAAATATTGACAATACAACGTGATATGAAACATTTCAAAATCTCTTTCTTTTTATTCTTTCGAAAAGACTTAAACTTGTTTTACTGGCGCCTACTAAGAAATGGGAGTTATATTCAAGAATAATATGTGATCATGCCATAAAAGAGGTGATCTGCGCTACAAATAAGTACTGAAAGTTGATTAGTTTTCTTGATGCAACTGCCACTCATGGATAGCGGCATTGGGTGACAAAACGGAGCCCTGGGAAATACCAGACTTGAAATAATCCAATATTATTTGTATTGAATTTTGTAGAAGTGAAGTTTTAAATTGAACGACAAAGAGATTCTCATAATATTTTTTTTGATAAAAGAGCAAGCGCAATAATATTACTTTCTTCAAAACGATGTAAGGATTTGTTCCACTTTTTGGTGTGATAAACCATGAAATCACCAGTGGAACTATTGCCAGAGAGAAAAAACTAAATGAGAGAACCAAATTTCCTCGTCTCCGTCTCTTCGAAACCTCTTACTCTCATTTTTTATAGCGTGTTGAATTCGTATCGGTGTATACATGTTTTCACCTCGGAGAAGAGTACACAAAAAAACATCATTTCCGGGAAATGCGACATTTTTCATTTTTGTTTATTGATAGCCAAGAAGGCTATGTTTTTTAAAGTCTCATTATAATATTTGTAATTCTCATGAATTTTTTTTTAAATTTTGTTAACATCTTGTCGTTTATATATCTACAAAAATACTCCTATAATTCAAATTAATTCTAGCAAAACATTTTTGTTTGTCAATAAATAACGGAAGAAGTTATACCGGTAGTTCGTGGTGAATTTGTTTTTCCCTTCTTTTTCTCTAAGTTACAGATAGATGGCAGTAACAACCAAAACAAGAAAGGATGTGTGCAGAAAGTGTTTAACAAGGTTAAGGCTTTTTAGCTTAGACTTTACTTGTATATATGAACGAGTACATGTTTTTTATAAAAGGCGGAAATAATAAAGTTCTATAGTTTACCGGGAATATTTATATAAAATATCCATATCTTCTGCAATTGCGGTATCAATCGATATTTTCTGGAACTTAGTGTTAACGTAACATTTATTTGTCATGAATTACTTTTTCAACTTTTTTATACACCATAAAAATCAATTATACAATTTGGCTGTGATAATAATTACTTGAACACAACATTTTCTATGTTTATAGTTATTCAGGTTTAGCCCTTAACTTTGATTTGCATTTATTTATGAATAGCCTAAAAAGTTTAGCAAACATCTATGAATAAGCCACAATGCACTTTCAGAAAAACTGTAGTTAGAACTTTCCCTCACAGATTTTTCCTAGTCGCTATATAACTGAAAGATAATATATAAATAGTTAGAACTGGAAAACTTATAAAAATGATGCATAAGACTTAAATTTTTGTTGAAGAACAAATTTGTATATTCTTTTCACAAAACCACTGACCTAGCGAGAATACAAATATTTTAACTTTTGTACAAAAGTACTTTTCGGCTTATGTAGTTAAGCCTTTAAAAGCAACACACTACCTTAGGGGAAAGCAGTAAGAATAGCTTATCACCTATTCACAAATCTTATGCAATGAAAATTGGCAACAGAAGTAACAAGTTGACGGTCTTTTTATTTAGTGTCTACTTAAATCACTTATTTTCAGGATTTTGGAAATGTCGTGAGTAATGTAAAGGAAATAAACAACGAGTACACACAAATAAAATAGGAATGGAAAAAAGAGATGAGTATATAAAAATGTTTTCAATGTTCCATGTTTACATTCTGTAACTCTCGTTTTCAATGTTCCTGCAACTCTCGCATCGACAAAATTAAGTCGATAAACTCTGAAAATTGAAACAAATCTCAGTTTTTTTTGCATCTTTCAACGGTCTGAGCGAAAATAAAACGCATAAACGCAGCTAATAATACAAATAATAGTTGTAGTGCTTTCAGAGTTTTATGTTTCTAGGTCCTAATTCTCATTGGACTGTTGCACCACCTAATTTATTTTACTTACTTAATGATTAAAACTGGCTTCAAATAACTAACTAATATTTATCTAAATGCGTAATTTAGAATTGTTTCTAAATCTTCATTGTTCTGGCAACTAACAAGAGTAATTAATTTCACTTCATATTCGAATGATATTACTCTCAAACGAACACAATGAGAGTACCTACCAAAAAGTTGTTCATACACAATTTTGAATTTTCTTTGAACACCTCTGAACAGCTGACTACATCCGCCATTTTTCAAAGGTGGTAGCCATTTTTAAAAGGTGGTGAGCAGAAGAAAAAGAGAGAAACGTTTTTTCTCTCTCGTGCACAAACTTGCATAAGTATGTGTTCCGCACATTTTTTTTTATATGGAGTTAATACATATGCAAGTTGGTGGCCAAATCACAGCTTGTAGGCAAAAAGAGAGCAACCGTCGAAGTTGGTTCTCTCTATTAGTTCTTTCTCGATGGTCACTAGGCCCTGTTCCTTCATGGACTGTTGCCCCACCTAATTTATTTATTTAACTTAATAAAATATCCTGAAAGGAACAAACAAACAAACCGACAGAACACCAAAGAACATATACGATAAAACTACAAACAAATAACATTTAAGACCAAAATCCACGTTAAACGCTACTACTAGAGACGAGAAGGCCAACGAAAAGTTTAGCTCAAATAAATAACAACAAACGACGACAAGCTGCGGGTGAGGGATACGAAACCAAAAATACTCCATTACCAAGATCGGACTGACATTTCGGCACAGATAAGAAACTATACAGATGTCTCATCCCCATAGAAGAAAATGTCCCATATTTTTTTCACTACTCCTTGGCTATCAACCGACAAAAAGCTTTTTGTCGGTTGATCGTCAAGCACAAAAAGCTGTTTTTGATTTCACATATTCAAAGCTACATATATGTTTCTAACTATAAAAAATTCTAAAGTTGTTTTTTCTCTCAAGTCAATGTCCATAGAGACAAAGAAGAACAGAAACTGTTTTGGTTTCGATGATGTTTTGGTCCCGATGTTACCATATTTCAGTTGCTATTGTTCAAGCGATGTACATAAATAGGTATTTCATGCTATTTATTATTGAATATGAAAATAAATGAATGAAGAAAAAATTAACAGAAGAAAAAATTAGGAAAGCAAAAGAAGAAGAAAAACTACTAAGAGAAGAAGATAAAAAAAGATTGTTGCGAAGGAAAACATCAAATGAAGAATTTTGGAAAAGCCTTGTGAAAGTGCAACGTATTGTGAGTATTTGA
Source organism: Eupeodes latifasciatus (assembly GCA_920104205.1). Classification (NCBI taxonomy): domain Eukaryota; kingdom Metazoa; phylum Arthropoda; class Insecta; order Diptera; family Syrphidae; genus Eupeodes; species Eupeodes latifasciatus. The sequence continues at coordinate 10,125,724 of OV049926.1, forward strand.
ATTATTTAAATATATAATTTTACTAATTTTACTTATTTTCGATGCAGCAAATGATTAAAATTCGGGAAAAACATTGGAAGAAGAAACCAGATAGTATATGTTTGGACTCCGACTCCAAGGATGAGGAATTCTTATTTTCCTTTGCTTAATTGTATATTTTATATTTGATATTATTTCTTTGTTATATATATTTTATTGCACATTATTATTTTATATTATTTTATTTTATTAATTAAATTAAACAAAAATTATTTTGATAGTAATAACGGTATTTGCGTATGCGTAATGCGTGTTTGGGTATATGCAACAGTAAGCTGTGCGCAAGTTTGGGTGTATGCAACAGTGACATCTGCAACCCCCCTGCTTGAGAACACTATAGGATTTGGGGTGGGTGCAAGTTGGAGTGCGTGCAAGGTGCGGTGGGTGGAAGATGAGGTGCATGCAAAGTTTCTTTTGCATTTAAATAAGCTGGATTTAAGAAAAATTAATTTATCCTTGGTATGTATATCTTAATCCATATTCGATTATTACTATCAAAATAAGACTACGTTAATACTTAAGCAAGGAAAAAGTAATTTAATTAAAATATTTTGTTTTGGTAATTTTCAATTTTCTCAAGAACTAGAAGACATCAAGTCATCTAGTTTTCAGTTTTTGATCAAAAACAAATAAGAGCAATGAATTCTAAAAAAAAAATAGTAGATAATCTGAAAGTTTTAAAAAATTACACTTTAAACCTTTTTTTTAACTTTTTTTTGCACAAATTTTAACTTTAAAACAATTTTTTTCAAAAACTATGCATAGTTTTGACTTGATTTAAAAACAAGCTAATAGACAAAAGTGTTGGTATAATACTTAATTGTAAGTAATACCGTTATTTTTTAATTATTTTTTTTCCATTTAAGGTACATTTTTTTTAAATTGCCCCTACCGCCTAAACGGGGGGAGATAGACCCCCCCTCCCATAGTAAAAAATGCTTCTTTTTAACTGTTCTATACAAATCCGTCATTAAACTTTGTCGCCAAAGTTATCGTACTCTCCCCAAAACCACTTTGCAGTTAATTGATCTAAGGATAATGAGGAGACTTTCAATCAAAAAACCAGTTCGAAAAAAATTCTTGAGAATATTGAAGAAAAAATGAGTCGTTGGAGATTTTTTATCGAGTTTATGGAAAAAAACTAGTGGACCATGTGAATAATATTTATTATTATATTTTAGACGTTGGTTAGTTATAATTTAATGTTAAAAATTATTTTTGTTGGTAGATTGATTTCGCAGTTAAAATAGAAGAAATAATAAGGAAAGCAAAAGAAGAAGAAAAACTACTAAGAAAAGAAGATGAAAAAAGATTGTGGCGAAGAAAAACTTCACATGATGAATTTTGGAAAAGCCTGGTCAAAGTGCAACGTATTGTGAGTATTTGAATTATTTAAATATATAATTTTACTAATTTTACTTATTTTCGATGCAGGAACCTATTAAAATTCGTTTAGAACATTTTCAGAAGAAACCAACACGTTTGGACTCCGACTGCAAGGATGAGGAATTTTTATTTTCGTTGGCTTAGTTGTACAATATTTTATATTATTTCTTTTTTATATGTATTTTATTGCACATTATTTTTTTGTATTATTTTATTTGTATTGTATATATATACATATATATTTTCACACTTGTAAATAAAACACAAATTTACTTTATTTAAATTGCTGCAAACTAATTTATTGAACACTTTCAATTATTACTTTCAAACACAGTCTTTCTTTTAATTATTACTTTTTAAACACAGTCTACTTTTCACAGTTCACAACCAATAATGAACCGCTTCGCTTCCGAGCGCCTATTTATATACCTCAAATTGGTTCGAGAAACTACTAGGTTGTTCTCGATGCTTAACGAAGCGAGTTCTCCTCTTTATCACTAGATGCTTAACGAAACTAGTTATCCCCTTAGCCACTAGATGTTTCTCGATGCTTAACGAGGCGAGTTCTCCTATTAATCACTAGATGCTTAACGAAGCGAGTTCTCCTCTTAATCACTAGATGTTGCCCTTATTCTACTATAACACGATATTAAAAGAGATAAAGAGTGTATACACATTACAATATAATAAATATTTTTTATTTCACAATTTTTCGCAAATAAATATAATTTGTGTTCGTTTTCGTTTTCTGAACTACCACAAAAACCAAATTACACATGACTTTTTTTCTGAAATGAAGATGGAGATGGAAGATGGAAGATGGAAGATCGAGTCCGATTGATTGGGTTGGTATCTTATTTTTGTGTTTTGAGTTTAGATTCTAGGCAGATCTCAAGTCGATATTTGACATTATTTAAGTCGTTGTTGTCTGAAATCAATAGGGAACTTTTGCTAATTTTTGGAAGCTTCTCATTCATCCTTTCGTTAAACGGTAAGTATCCTTATTACAAACAGATGAAACGCTATGGAATGGATTGACATATGAAAAAAAAAGGAGCAACACCATTTGTTAATTTGTTTTTATATTTTATTTTTAATTATTACGTCACTCGGCATTATCGCTGGCAACTTTCTCTATCCCCGTCAGTATTTCTTCTTGCAATGCTTGCAAATCGACATCAACTGTTGCCGTTCCATCCATAATTTTCTTGTCTATCTCCTTTTCAATTAACACTCCTGACAGCTTCGAGTGTTGATTGCTTCCGTTTGCCAGCGTCTTTGCGCTTTGAGCGTGGTTTCTTCGTAGCTTAGGGTTTTGTAACGGAAACCTGATCAAATAAATTGACGAAGTCTAATCTCATCCAACAATCAGCGATGGTCTGCCTTTTCCCTATCAACACATCCAAGACCACAGGATTCCCTGGATGGTATACGGAACATTGGGTGAGGGGTTCGATCAACAAGGTACGGTTCGGCATGCTTGCACCGCCATTGGTAGCTCGTTGGTGGGGTGGGTACTTGTACTTGTTATCGAACCGCCGCACATTTTTCATGCCGAAATAAAATCAAGGGTGTTAAATAAAAATCGTATGAAGTATTTTTCGCGCAAGATATTAATTTTTCTTAGAAATTTATGTTGGCAACCCTAGGTGGTAATAGGTGCCTGAGTATAACCCTCCCTCCGTCTACAATGCAATGCGACTCCATGGCCATTGAGTCACTCAATTGTTTTAGTTCAATGACCCTTGATCCAAGATGAAGTTTAAATCTTAAACTAAATTATCCCTCTTCCCCATCAACCCTTCCTTTCCTTTCCCACGCACTCAAAAAAAAACTCAATAGCTCATCATTTGAGCGATTTAATTATCAAACAAAAAAAATAATGAAAATAAAAATGTAAACATACTGTTTCGCTGCACGTTATAATAAGTATTTTTTATTTAGGTAGTGATTTTGATATCTATACAACGTACTAATTATATTGATACATCTAGTTATCGTTATTAGAATTTCAAAAAAAAATTAAATTGTTTTTATCGTTTCAAAAAAAAATTAGAATTAAAAAAAAAATATATGATAAAATCATACAATAAAAAAGAATTCACAAAAGTTAATCATATGTACTTTTACCCTATGATTCGAGCAAGTTAGTTTCTGAACAATTGTCACTCATTAAAAAATTTGGTAGGTAATTTCCCGAGGTACATGAATTACTCAACTACTTCTCATTTGTCAATTTTATCATTTTATGTATGTATGTGAATATTGTAAGATCATGTTTATATATAATATGTAATATATAAATACAAAATTAAATTTTTTTTTTTGGACTTACCCCACAGTAAAGATGTTGTGCACAGCAGCTTTGTTGTGTTGTATAAGTTGTATGTTTTGTTTGTGTCTTATAAGTATGGATCTTAAATTGAGTGTAATGGAAATTTGTAGTGTGTAATGCATGCAAGTGTAAATGTGTGACTGTGTGAACGTATGTAAGGGTATATGTTTAATCTTGTGAATGTTTAAGTATATGAATGTATGACGTTAAGATTTTTTATATTTAATATTTTAAAAGATAGTTAATATAATATTTAACAAAAAAATTAAGTTGATAAATGAATGTAAATGCAATTAATTTTTGTATGAGTGAACGTTTTGAATTATGAATGTGTGAATGAAATGAATTAATGTGTGATTGTAAAAGAACATGAATTTTTCCTTAGGGTACATACATATTTATCTATTCGTTATTTTTTTAACTTTCCTTTTTTTTATATATGTCCTTTTTTGTTTTATTAGTTTTATTAATCTTCTCTTTCTTTTTTTTTGTTTTTGTTAATTTTATGGTAAAAATTTTTTTACATATACACATATAATTATTTATTAATAACAAAATCAAATTTAACTTTATATAAACTTTTCTTCTTTAATGCACGTGTTATTTATTCTTGGTCTTTGATCGTTAGACACCTCCACGGTGCTTCTTCGGAATTGAAGACAGGGCTTTAGCCTCCGTCTTGGATTCCTCGACGACGTCACGCTTAAAAATGAGTGGATGGAAGACAGGTGGTTGCACCTGTTTCAGCCTCGAAACGTCCGAATGGATGGATATCTGGATGGATGACAGGTGATTGCACCTGTTCCAGCCGCAAGACGTTTTTGGCAACGAGTTCGGTTACTCTGGAGCTTTTTCTTTTCGTAATCACCTTTTTTTTTTATTTTGGATAATTTTCTTTTTTTTTATGTTTTATTTTCTTTATGTTTTCTTTTGTTTTCTTCACTTGTCAAAATTAATATTAAAATTATTAAAGAAAAATTTTAATTTTAATAACGTCAGGGCAGGTTGATAAGCGAAAGGGCAGAATTTCTTCCCGGCGGAAATCCAGATGGCCACCTTGGCCTTCTGGAAACTTGGCAAGTTTCTGAATCGAGAATCGATAAATTATAATCGATATCGATGAATGCGTTCAGCTGGTATTAATTTTGGGAATTCGATTAGTTCACGTTCTATTTATTGAATTTCTGTTTTTTTTTTTAAAGTGGTCCACACAGTTTCTTATTTGTATTTTTTGATGCATTACTTTTATGTTGTTCAGTGTTGCTTCGCAGTCTTCAAAAGTACATGGAATCTTTTTTCCTTCGTGAGTTGTTCGTATATGTTGTAATAGATTCCTTTTGTAGGTATAAAAACGTGTACAGCCTTCGTACGTACATTTAAATACTTTTTTATCATCTGCATTGCAGTTCTTGTGTTCTTCTAAGTAAAATTTGTTGAATACCTTTGAACATTGTTCACACTTATAGAGCATTGGGTGGTTCAATTCCTTGCGATGGCGATGTGCCAACAATCCGGACCACTTTTCAAAGGTTGCTTCACACCGATCGCATCTGTGGGTTTTGGTGCACACATGGCGTGTTAAAAAGTATTCCTGGACGAATCCTTTAGAACATTTCGAGCAACTAAAAAGACAAAAATTAATTTTTGTTTGATATTTTTGAAAAATTATTAAAGTTTATTGAAATATCTGGCAGTGCGACATTAATTTTAAATTTTTCGAATTTTAATTTGTATCTTTTTTTCAATCGTTTACGTTTAGGTAGGAGATTAAATTTGCGTTTGGAAAAGGAAGCGGGCTGGCTTTGTGTTAATTTGTTACCATCGTATTTGTTGGGGTTATTACGACAACACATGTTTAAAGTTTAAACATATTCGGGCGATTGGAAAATAGAGAAGGATTTAAGAGGAGATATGGATTCACATTGGTCTTAAGCTTTTAAATACCAAAATGAAAGGGAAAAACAGAGTTGGGTAAAGCATTCTAGTGGTTAAAAAAAGAATCTTCCAATCTGAGGAGTAGATATTCCTTGAAGTGCGGGTATTACGGCGAAATGTTTGACAGAAAATTGTTTTTAAAAATATTGGCAATACAACGTGATATGAAACATTTCAAAATCTCTTTTTTTTTATTCTTTCGAAAAGACTTAAGCTTGTTTTACTGGCGCCTACTAAGAAATGGGAGTTATATTCAAGAAGAATATGTGATCATGCCATAAAACAGGTGATCTGCGCTACAAATAAGTACTGAAAGTTGATTAGTTTTCTTGATGCAACTGCCACTCATGGATAGCGGCATTGGGTGACAAAACGGAGGATTTGTTCCACTTTTTGGTGTGATAAACCATGAAATCACCAGTGGACCTATTGCTGCGTAAGACGTACCTACTGCTGGTCATTAAGAAGCTTTCGGTTTTCGAGGTATTTCTGAAGGTGGTTTTGGCCGCCGCTTCGGGGAATTTGTGTGAATTCAGATCTTTTAAGACTCTCAGTATTGTACGGATGCGAAAGATCCATAAAATCATTTAGAATAAAGGCGGAGTCATAACAATCTCCATCAGCGTTGAAGAACTTTCACACGTCTTTAACTTTTTCTTATGCTATTCAACTTTTTTACAAAGGTTTTGGAGTTTGTGCACATAATTTTTCACTAAGGAATACAAAATTAAATACTTTACTTTATTCAACTCTCAGAAGCTGATTAAGTTCCACAACTCTCTATCATTTCTCCATGTCCAGTTTTACAGAAATGTATGTAACCAATTCGGAGAATTTTGACATAGGAAATAATTATCGTACTAAACGCCCCATTAGTTTTATCTCTACTCATACGTACTAAGTACCCATTGTTTGAAGTTCCGTGCATAATACTGTCGTACAAAACATCTGGGTTCAATCCCTGATATTGCGAAATTCTCTGCTTTCTCAGATTAGATGTTTTGATTCGGTATAGAAACTGTAGGTACTCTACATCCCTACTTAGTAGGTCCTAACTATAGCCTGGTTTTTCACGAGGTATAGTGCCCAAAAAGTATATTTATGTATTTATTATGACACTTACTTAATTGGGTTTTCCATAGGTAAAATAAATCAATTTATTCTGTCAGCTGTTTTTGCATTCCATGGTTCAAAATAAATTGATTTATTTTTGATTTGAGATTGCTACTAAAGTTTTTCTAAATTTTAAATTTTTTGAATACTTTTAAGATTTTAACAAATATTTAAGTTGTTTTTGACAGACAAACCACCCACAAGGGCGGGGGTAGGTTCATGACCCCTAAAACCCTCCTTGGATCCGCCATTGCTCGAACTTAAGCTGGAACTCTTGTATCTACTTTTGATTTTTTTCTTTGTTTTCATTCCGATTACTTTATCTACCTTTGGATGCAAATAAATGCATTTTACTCAAGTTTTTCTAACTTGATAAGAAATAAATCAAATGCACTAGAAACTGATAAGGAATTGATATAAAAAAGTACATGGGTGTGGTGAAGTCATGATTTCTTGAGTCTTTTTTATCTTTTGTGAGACGATGAAATAGTTTGAAAGAAATTGACAGTACAGGTTAGGTTAGGTTAGGTTATAAGGGGTGTGCACAACATGAAGCTGTTGCGTACACGGCCTGCTGGTCCATTGTGATCCCCTGTAAAGTAAAAGTAAGCATCGATGCTCCTCAATCATTGCCGATTAGCGTAGACTGGCTCGTTAACGAACCAGCCTGTGTTATCTATAAATTTCCTCATGTTTGCCATTGAGACCTGTGGTAGATCATCCAGTTCTCCAACAAACCTGTTTCCGAAATGACGGAGTCGGCTGGTTTGGAGGTTCGGACAGTCGCAGAGCAGGTGTTTGATGGTTTCTATTTCCTCCTCATCCTGACAGCTCCTACAAAAATCGGGTGCAAATGCCCCTATCCTATTAGCCATTACGCCAATGGCGCAATGACCTGTTAGTATACCTATCAAGATTTTAATGTTCTTTTTACTCAGCGATAGAATGTACCGAGTTTCCTTTTCATTTGTGTTAGGCCATAAACTTCTAGAGATTGCGCAATCGTCCCTGGATTTCCAGGAGTTATTGATTTTCTCTTTTAGTTTAAGGTCTATCTTCCTCTTGAGTACCCCAATCGGGACGAGTGGTCCCCTAACTGAATGGTCGCTACTACTTGTGTCTGCTTCTGACCCTTTTCTGGCTAGTTCATCTACTATATCATTCCCTTCTATATTGCTATGTCCGGGAACCCAGCAGAGCTTTACCTGGTTAGTGTGGCAGATTTTGTTTAATTCCTTCCTGCAGTTTAAAACTGCTTTTGATCTTATGGTCTCACTGGCTAAGGCTTTGATAGCAGCTTGGCTGTCCACGAAAAAAGTAATCTCCGAAGAGCTTAGCTTTTCGTAATGTGCCAATTCAGCTGCTTTTCCAATGGCAAAGATCTCGGCCTGAAAGACACTACAGTCAGCCGGGAGTGTATATGACGCTCTGATGTTGAGAGATTGGCAAAACACTCCAGCACCTGTTCCTGATTCCATTTTTGAACCGTCAGTGTAGAAAGGGATACCCTCTTTTCAGCCTAACTATGTATATTGGGAATCAGCACTTTCTTTCACAATCTGCATAATTGTTCTTTTAATAACATTGTTTTTTTTTTTTAGATTTAAATCACTTATCACTTCTATCCTCGTTCACAGCTCCCTCCTACAAAGATTTTGATTTTTTCCTGGAACTGGATTCCGCTAACGAAGTATTTCAATTCGTGAGAAGCTGGTCTCCTTACTCTTGGCCGGTGCTTTCGTTAATGGCCTGAAGAGCTTTTGATTCTGAAGAGTAACCTGATTCACTCCTCGGTCTTGATTGTGGTGTTACAGCTAGATTATCAAATACTCGTACTGATTCCTAATTCAAGAAATCTTATTTCAACAACCTGCCTAGGGACTTGCATTCACATATCTCTTACCTATATGTATGTATGTACATCTGTAGTTGGTTTCTCAAGATCGCGGCCCACCGATTCCCTTTTTTTGTACTGTACCGAGCATGGATTTGGTCGAACGCAACGTGGTCGAGTTATCGGTCATTGACTGGGACGTTTTATGTAGCACCACTTTCTTTTCCTAACCAAACAAAATTTTTGTTAGGCGTGACTAATTGGATTTATTTTTCTATGTTCTTACCTATGAAATAATTTCCTAGAAGAATGAAAATTTTGGTGGGCGATTTGGGAATGGACCGACCCGACCCCCTCTAATCAGGATGTTGGGAATTCCAATGGTTTTTGTGTACCTGCACTATGGATTCCTAATTTGAGTAAAATTTATTTCGTGAGAGAACTGATTGAACGAGATACTTTTGAAAATGTGTTCTTACCAATGGATTTTCTTTTTCTCTTATACATAGATAAACCAAGAACCGTATTCTTTTCTTCAATTTTTGGAAATACCGAATGTAGGTTTGCACAATGTTGCCGATATCCTTACAGAAATGGTCAGATCTGTTTAAACCGTGTGATTTTGTGGCTTTCACTTAAACTCTTTTATTTTTTGAAGGACTATTTTGCTGAGCTAAGAACTTTCTCGGTCGACCGATTAAAAAGAAATGATGGAGAGTTAAAAACTGCGCCACGAGGATACCAACTTAACTTTTTGTGAAACGCATGGAATGAAGAGAATAGGAAATGTCAATCGGTACGGAACGGCTCGAAACATTGTGGTCCCGATCGTACCTCTCACTTTAATCGAGACTCGCTAACACATTTTAAGGTGAAGGTGCAAGTGTTTAGTTTAAGCTTCATGCACAAAAGTGCATGTCCGATTGCATTGCTTCTGCCAAAGATAATTTAATTTTTCTCCTTTCTATAATTATCTAAATATATGTATGGATATATTTAATAATCGTCGTTTGGGAATATTCGTATGTTATGTCTCTAAGAACAAGTTTTTTTTTCTGTTATGCGAAGAAAAACTAACTAATTAATAAACTACTTCGATAGTTTGTTTTATATCAATAAGTTGAAGATGGTGATGGATGATGGTATCGAGGTTAAACTCAACGCTTCTTATAGGGTTTATTTCTATGGATACCTTATATCTCATGAATGTTGTTAGTTAATACCTTGGGTCGTTCCCTACAAGATTTTCACAAAAATCAGACTAACATTTAGGTTTCGAAGTTCAAAATTATTGTAAAATAAAGTTCTCAATGGATAATTTTAATATTTCACTGAATTTTTACAAAAAAAAACAAACAATTTTAAAATCAATTTTTATATGGTAAATCAGCGGTTCTGTCAGATATTTATGCATATGCCACAAATTCTCGGACAACTTTGGATCCTTTTTTTGACATCCCAGGTGTTCTCTTACACGTAAAACACCAACAAAAAGGTATCCAGATATACTATATGCCTGAGATTGAGATTGAACAGTGCTAATGAATGCGCCCACTAACAAAATACAAAAGGTGCGTTCTTTTTCTAAAGCCTTTTTGTTGTAAGCAAAAGTGTCACTTTTTCTCTTTGCGTCCGTTGGTCATTTTCAAGACATTTTTCATTTGATATGAATTTAAGTAAGATCCCGTATCTTTAACTAAAACCACCTTGATATTAAGGGACCTGCTATTAATGTACTTTCTTCTTTCGTGGATCCGTTGGTCATTCTGTAGACCTTCATTTTGGTATGGTTATTGGTTGGATACAGCCCTCCGTTTTGCCACAACAACTCTGTACACTGTATCTTTAACTAAGGCCACTTTGCAGTTCAGGGATCTGTAAATAGTGCACTTTTGCTTAGTGCATTCATTGTCCAAAGTTAATAACTTCATTTTGGTATACATTTTAGTCAAATAAAGCCCTCGTTTGGCCACAATAGGTCCAACACTGTATCTTTTGCTAAAACCACCTTGCAGTTCAGGAATTTGCAGATAATGCACTTTTTCTCTGTGCATCTGGTGGCCATAGTTAAGACCTCCATTTCGGTATGGCTATTGGTTAGATACAATCCTCCGTTTGGACACAATAACTTCTGCACTGAATATTTTGATAAAACCACTTTGCAATTTAGGGATCTGCAGATAATGCACTTTTTCTCAGTGCATCTAGTGGCCATAGTTAAGACCTCCACTTTGATATGGCTATTGAATAGAAACAACCCTCCGTTTCGACACAATTACGTTAAAACTGTATCCTTAACTAAAACCACTTTGCAGTTAAGGGATCTGCAGATAATGCACTTTTTCTCAGTGCGTCTGGTGGCCATAGTTAAGACCTCCATTTTGGTATGGCTATTGGTTAGATACAACCCTCCGTTTGGAAACAATAGCTCTAAAACTGTATCCTTAACTTAAACCACTTTGCAGTTAATTGATCTAAGGATAATGCACTTTTTCTCAGTGCATCCTGTGGCCGTAGTTAAGACCTTCATTTTGGTATGGCTATTGGATAGATACAACCCTCCGTTTGGATACAATAACGTTAAAACTGTATCCTTAACTAAAACCACTTTGCAGTTTAGGGATCCGCAGATAATGCACTTTTTCTCAGTGCATCTGGTGGCCGTAGTTAAGACCTTCATTTTGGTATGGCTATTGGATAGATACAACCCTCCGTTTGACACAATAGCTCTAACACTGTATACTTAACTAAAACCACTTTGCAGTTAAGAGATCTGTAGATAATGCACTTTTTCTCGGTGCATCTGGTGGCCATAGTTAAGACCTCCATCTTAATATGGCTATTAGTTAGATACAGCCCTCCGTTTAGCCACAATAGCTCTAAGACTCTATCTTTTTCTAAAACCACTTTTTAGTTCAGGGATCTGCAGATAATGCACTTTTTCTCGGTGCATCTGTTGGCCATAGTTAAGGCCTCTATTTTGGTATGGGTATTGGATAGATACAACCCTCCGTTTCGACACAATAGCTCTAACACTGTATACTTAACTAAAACCACTTTGCAGTTTAGGGATCTGCAGATAATGCACTTTTTCTCAGTGCATCTGGTGGCCGTAGTTAAGACCTTCATTTTGGTATGGCTATTGGATAGATACAACCCTCCGTGTGGACACAATAACGTTAAAACTGCATCCTTAACTAAAACCACTTCGCAGTTTAGGGATCTGCAGATAATGCACTTTTTCTCAGTGCATCCTGTGGCCGTAGTAAAGACCTCCGCTTTGGTATGGCTACTGGATAGATACAACCCTCCGTTTGGACACAATAGCTCTAAAACTGTATCCTTAACTAAGATTACTTTGCAGTTAAGGGATCTGCAGATAATGCACTTTTTCTCAGTGCATCTGTTGGCCATAGTTAAGACCTCCGCTTTGGTATGGCTATTGGATAGATACAACCCTCCGTTTGGACACAATAACGTTAAAACTGTATCCTTAACTAAAACCACTTTGCAGTTTAGGGATCTGCAGATAATGCACTTTATCTCAGTGCGTCTGGTGGCCGTAGTTAAGACCTTCATTTTGGTATGGCTATTGGTTAGATACAACCCTCCGTTTGGACACAATAGCTCTAAAACTGTATCCTTAACTAAAACCACTTTGCAGTTTAGGGATCTGCAGATAATGCACTTTTTCTCAGTGTATCTGGTGGCCATAGTTAAGACCTCCATTTTGGTATGGCTATTGGTAAGATATAACTCTCCGTTTGGACACAATAACGTTAAAACTGTATCCTTAACTTAAACCACTTTGCAGTTTAGGGATCTGCAGATAATGCACTTTTTCTCAGTGCATCCTGTGGCCGTAGTTAAGACCTTCATTTTGGTATGGCTATTGGTTAGATACAACCCTCCGTTTGGACACAATAGCTCTAAAACTGTATCCTTAACTAAAACCACTTTGCAGTTTAGGGATCTGCAGATAATGCACTTTTTCTCAGTGTATCTGGTGGCCATAGTTAAGACCTCCATTTTGGTATGGCTATTGGTAAGATATAACTCTCCGTTTGGACACAATAACGTTAAAACTGTATCCTTAACTTAAACCACTTTGCAGTTTAGGGATCTGCAGATAATGCACTTTTTCTCAGTGCATCCGGTGGCCGTAGTTAAGACCTTCATTTTGGTATGGCTATTGGTTAGGTGGTACAACCCTACGTTTGGACACAATAGCTCTAACACTGAATCGTTTCTAAAAACACACTTTGCAATTAGTTCACTGTAGTTTTACCTTTGGAGTGCAAATGTGGTAAGGCAGGCTTGGACAAGAATATTTTAGTATAAATAGAGGAGCCTTTCAATCAAAAAATCAGTTCGAAAGAATTTCTGGAGAATACGGAAGAAGAAAAATGAATTGTTTGAGATTTTGTGTGTATTTAGTGGTGAAAAAAATAGTGAAAAATGTGAGAAATATTTATTATTATATTTTAGACGTTGGTTAATTATAATTTAATGTTAAAAATTATTTTTGTTGGTAGATTGATTTGGTACTTAGTCAAGAAGAAAAAATAAAGAGAAGAAAAGAAGAAGATGAAAAAAGATTGCGAAGGAAAAGTTTAAATGAAGATTTCTGGAAAAGCCTGGTGAAAGTGCAACGTATTGTGAGTATTTGAATTATTTAAATATATAATTTTACTAATTTTACTTATTTTCGATGAAGAAACTTATTAAAATTCGTGAAAAACATTGGAAGGAGAAACCAAAGATATGTTTGGACTCCGACTCCAAGGATAAGGAATACGATGTGGGTTTACTATATTTTTCCAGCTTCTTCAGATAGTGGTACGTACATTTTTTTCTATTTATTCTGATAATTTAGTTAATATTTAATTTTTTTAATTTGATTAGTTCACATATGATGGATTATACTTCTGAATACTGAGCACCGAAATGAAATTGTTTTCGACTCGGTAATAATTTTGTTAATGTTTTCAGAAATATAAACTACCGTATGTATTGAACACTCTTTGATTTAAACTTATTTTCCTTCGTTTAATTGTATAATATTTTATATTTGATATTATTTCTTTTTTATATTTTATTGCACATTATTATTTTATATTGTAATATTTTTATTTCACAATTTTTCACAAATAAATATAATTCGTGTTCGTTTTCTGAACTACAACAACATGACTTTTTTTTCTGAAATGAAGATGGAAGATGGAAGATCGAGTCCGATTGATTGGGTTGGTATCTTATTTTTATGTTTTGAGTTTAGATTCTAGGCAGATCTCAAGTCGATATTTGACATTATTTAAGTCGTTGTTGTCTGAAATCAATAGAGAACTTTTGCTAATTTTTGGAAGCTTCTCATTCATCCTTTCGTTAAACGGTAAGTATCCTTATTACAAACAGATGATACGCTATGGAAAGGATTGACATATGAAAAAAAGGAGCAACACCATCTGTTAATTTGTTGCGAATTGTTTTTATATTTTATTTGTATCTATCCTAAAACATTTATTCTAAATAGATCTCTAATTTCCAGCCTAAAGTCTCTGGTAGCTAGTGCTGTTAATTGCTTATATTATAATGTACATTTATTTTATATTTTAATAAATAATAATAATATTTTATTTTTAATTATAATCTATGTACTTCATAGTCATGGCATCACGTCACTCGGAATTATAGCTGGAAACTTTCTCAATCCCCGTCAGTATTTCTTCTTGCAATGCTTGCAAATCGACATCAACTGTTGCCGTTCCATCCATAATTTTCTTGTCTATCTCCTTTTCAATTAACACTCCTGACAGCTTCGATAGTGTTGATTGCTTCCGTTTGCCAGCGTCTTTGCGCTTTGAGCGTGGTTTCTTCGTCGTCTTAGGGTTTCTTATTTGTATTTTTTGATGCATTACTTTTATGTGGTTCTCGAGAGCTCTCTTATCCGAGAGTGTTGCTTCGCAGTCTCCAAAAGTACATGGAATCTTTTTTCCTTCGTGAGTTGTTCGTATATGTTGTAATAGATTCCTTTTGTAGGTATAAAAACGTGTACAGCCTTCGTACGTACATTTAAATACTTCTTTATCATCTGCGTGGCAGTTCTTGTGTTCTTCTAAGAAAAATTTGCTCTTGAATTCCTTTGAACATTGTTCACACTTATAGAGCATTGGGTGGTTCAATTCCTTGCGATGTGCCAACAATCCGGACCACTTTTCAAAGGTTGCTTCACACCGATCGCATCTGTGGGTTTTGGTGCACACATGGCGTGTTAAAAAGTATTCCTGGACAAATCCTTTAGAACATTTCGAGCAACTAAAAAGAGAAAAATTAATTTTTGTTTGATATTTTTGAAAAATTATTTAAGTTTATTGAAATATCTGGCAGTGCGACTTTGATTTTAATTTTCGAATTTTAATTTGTATCTTTTTTTTCAATCGTTTAGGTAGGAAATTAAATTTGCGTTTGGGAATTTTTTACCATCGTATTTTGTGGGGTTATTTAGACCCTAAACATGGAAAGGATTTAAGAGGAGATATGGATGCACATTGGTCTTAATGTTTTAAATATAAAAATAGAAGGGAAAAACAGAGTTGAGTAAAGCTTTCCAAAGTTTAAAAAAAAAATCTTCCAAGGGAAAATTGATGAGTATTCCTTGAAGTGCGAGTATTATGACGAAATATTTGACAGTACTTTGTTTTAAAAAATATTTGCTATACAACGAGATATAAAACATTTCAGCGTTGTAAAAGTTTCGGTTTTTATTCTTTCGAAAAGACTTAAACTTGTTTTTCTGGCGCCTGCTAAGAAAGGGGATTTATTCTCAAGGAGAATAAAGACTTTATAAATGACAGTTAGATCAGAAGAAGAATATGTGATCATGGCATAAGAGGTGATATGCGCTACAAATAAGTACTGAAAGCGGCATTCGTTGACAAAACGGAGCCTTGGGAAACACCAGACTTGAAAAAATCCAATATTAATTGTATTGAATTTTGTAGAAGTGTAGTTTTTAATTGAAAGAAAACAGATTCATCATAACCAAAAGAATAATTTTTTTAATAAAAGAGCAAGTGTAAGGATTTATTCCACTTTTCGGTGTGATGAACAAATCAACAGTGGACCTATTGCTGTGTAAGACGTACTGCTGGTCATTAAGAAGCTTTTGGCTTTCGAGATATTTCTGAAGGTGGTTTTTGGCCGCCTCTTCGGAAAAATAGTGGGTAGATTATCCGGCCCAGGGGATTTATGTGAATTCAGATCTTTTAAGACTCTCAATATTGTACGGATGCGAAAGACCCATTAAATCATTTAGAATAAAGGCGGAGTCATAACAATCTCCGTCAGCGTTGAAGAACTTTCACACGACTTTAACCTTTTCTTATGCAATTCAACTTTTACAAATGTTTTGGAGTTTGTGCATATAATTTTTGAATTAAACACTTTACTTTACATCAACTCTCAAAATATGATTAAGTTCCATAACTCTCCATTTCTCCATGTCCAGTTTTACAGAAATGTATGTAACCTATTCGGAGAATTTTGACATAGGAAATAACTGTGGTACTACACGCCCCATTAGGTTTACATATCTCTATTGATACGTAATAAGTACTTATTGTTTGAAGTTTCGTGCATAGTACTGTCGTACAAAACATCTGGGCTCAATCCCTGATATTGCCAAATCCTCTGCTTTCTCAGATTAGTTGTTTTGATTCGGTATAAAAACTGTAGGTACCCTACATCCCTACGTAGTAGGTCCTAATTATACCCTGGTTTTTCACGAGGTATAGTGCCCAAAAAATATATTTATGTATTTATTATGATACTTACTTAAAAGGATAAACTCCTGTGTGTTTGACTTCATGTCGCCTCAACTTGATTCTCTGAGTGAATTTCTCATCGCAATGAAGACATCGATAGACTTTTGCATTTTCATGAACTTCTCGAATGTGTTTTTCCATATTTTCATTTGAAACAAACATTTTATCGCAGAAATCAAAGCTGCACTTAATATTTTTCAATTGTAGAGATTTTTCATGGAAAGTCTTAATGTGTCGCTTGAGATGTTGAGTATTGGTGTAGGTCTTGGAACATCCCTCATAGAAACATGCATGTTTTCTCTATTTTTAGAAGAAATTAATATTTTAATAGAAAATAGTAAATGTACATTTATTTAAGTGTTGTTACTTACAACTCCAGAATGTTTATATTCGTGACGGTCCAATTGAATCATACGCTTAAATTTCTGCCCACATCCAAAACTGCAGACATATTTCTCAGATGCTTCTGCAGACGATGCTGATGGTTCCGCATTGGAAAAAACACTTTCTAGGTCACTATCCGATGTATATTTATGTTCGGGACGCATTGTTTTTAAATTATTATTAATGTTTGCATATTCCGCTAAAGTAAAACAAATCAATCAAAATAAACATAACCACGCGCCAAGAATGAATACACTTGATAAAGTTTATCGCTATGACAACTGGCTTTTCAAAGTGAACAATTCTTTAAGTGGTAAAGAAAACTGTCAAAATTTTGATGGAACTCAAATCAATGGTCACGTTCGGACATCTGAAAAGCAATCCGGATTGATTTGAATTCCATGGAAAAAAAAACTGCTGGTGACAGAATTAAAGACTCTATTAAAAGTGAGCAGGTTCGAACATCATTAGGGACTTTAAGCAAACGCAAATTTCTAAAATCTTATTGGCCAATGGCCAAAAAATTGCCTTTCAATCAGGGAAAATTTATGGAAAATTGATCGATACATGCATTTTTATGTCCAATGGAACTAGCGTTGTCGTAATAGCTGTCAAAAAGTCAAGGACCTAATTTGATTTTATATAAAAAAAATCAGCAGCGAATTAACATGAAATATCCAATAGAGATGCGCATTTTCAGTTTTCGATTATTTTTTAAAAGGGAAAGTTAACATGAAATTTGACAGATGCCTTTTTATCTTTGCTGCGTTTTGCGTTGCTTTAGCTGCCTTCAACTCGTGTTGGATAGGGTAGCAAGCAAAAATAAAAATAACATTAGGATGTTCACAAAAAACAGACAAACATTTAGATTCCTAGGTCCAAAACTATTGTTAAATAAAGTTTTTAATGGATAATTTTAATAATTCAGTGAGTTCTTACAAAAAAAAAAACATACAAATTTGAAATCAATTTTTAAATCAGCTGTTTTGTTACATACCAGAAATTCTTGGATACATTTGGATTGTTTTTTTTACATCCCAGCTGTTTTAGATCAGCTGTTTACAGGGGAAATACTAACAAAAAGTTAGGGTATCCGGTATTAATTGGACAATATCTGTTAAAAATAAATTGGGAATAGTCCGTAGAGAACTAGGGTTTAGCGACTTATAACTCTCAACCATTCCTGCGTGTGAGTAATAACAGGAATAGAGGGGACCTACAGTTTTTATGCCAAATCCCAACGGCTTATTTGGGAAAGCACTTTTAATGAGAAGAATTACTCTTGGAGGATTTGTCCTCACACGAGGCAATACCCGTGAAAAAAAACTTAAGGTCGCACAGGTTAGGATACAACCCAAGACTTTTATCATGACAGTCTTACACGCAAACCATTATGCCACGGGTACTACAATATCTGTTGGTAAGACTAAAATTCACATAAAAATACACCGGAATAATGAATGTCCCTTTAACTATAAAAGAAAATAGTAGAAAAAGGTTGACCTGAAAAAAAAAAAGGATTTAGAACATATTTCATTGATTTATGCGAGAAAATTACTTACCCACCACCCATGCACTTGGAATAAGAAATGAAACGTCTTAAAATAATTTGTACAGACAAGCTAAAACATAAATATTAAAAATATATGTACATATGTATTTATAATGAAATAATTATTCGATTGCACATTTAATTTTATTGAATACAGATTATATATTTAATGGGACAACAATTTATTTTGTGGTGCTTCCCATCGTCCATCGAAGAATGAATTTCACTATACAGAGGCATCGTCATATGTCTCTCTAAAGTGCACCTTAAACTTAGTATACACGACTAGAAGGTCTTTCAATATTACCCGAACTGTCAAAAGTCTTCCAATAGCATCCATTTAGATGACAATTATCTATCAAGTGAAACTTTTGGACTTTATCAAAATAAAAACAATTTTTTGGTAGAAAATTGGCTACCAATTGTCAACAATTTAAAAGTTATCTGTTTACAATGTTGGAAGGCTTTAGAAAACAAAAAATTGGTAGACTCATTAGAAGACAATGTTCTTGACAGATGACAGAGAATGGGCAGTTTTAGACAACATAAGGTAGTTCATTTGCAGTCAACTGCGCTCTTTGAACGTACATTTTGACAAGGCAACTCTAGTTAGTTTTTCAAGTGTCATACATTTCAAACTCAGAACTTTACTTTTTACTAACCTCTATCTTCAGTTCATCGTACAAAAACTACTTAATTGCCCACAAAACATTCCTCAAGCAAGCTAGTCCATCACGATTTATATTTTGTATTGAAAACAAATTTTACATGGTCAACTGTCATTTTGACATAAGAAGACTTAACGTGATAGTTAGGGAGGTTTTCCTTGACTAACTTTCCAGTCAACTTTCCAATAAAGTTGCCTTAATGGCTGCGTGCAATCTCGTGTTGGATAGGGTATCTTGGATAGGTGGATTTTTAGGTACCTTGTTGAACGAGTTGGATAGCTGTATTGAGATAGCTGTCAAAAAATAAAAACAACTTTCAGCTGTTCACAAAAAGCAGAGAAACATTTAAGCTTCGAAGTCAAAATTGTTTTAAGATAAAACATTTAATGGATAATTCAACAAACAAATTCTAAAATTCGGAGTCAAATAGCTTCTTCATCGTCAATTATGTACAGAACATCCTCAAATACAACTTCAACTAACATTTTGTATCTTTTTGTTTACCAACAAATACAAAAAGCTGAAATCAATTTTCAAGTTTCTCGAAATTCAACCATGTGTTAAATCAGCTGTTCTGTCAGATACCTACATACCCCAGAAATTCTTGGATACCTTTGGATTCCTTTTTTGAGATCTCAGCTGTTTTTGATCAGCTGTTATTTTACACGTAAAACACTAACAAAAAGGTATCCGGATACCCTATCTGTCTGAAATTGAACGCAGCCAATGGAAGCATTCTTTTGGCAGCTGGCCAATCAGATACTAGAAACTTACTTTGTGCCTGGTTACACGAGCGCAAAAAAGAATTACTTTTGTGGATACACACAGAAAAAAAAATTAAGTGGGCATGCAAGAAATAGAGGAACAGTCGGAAGTTAAAACACAAAAAACTTCGTTGGATACTCAGCCGCAGGTACAGCACGAGCAAAACAAAAGCAAATTTGCTGTACATTCTACTTCGCCGGCAAATTAAAAATGAAAATGTCTGTCAAAAGGAGAACGTCTGAGAAAGAAACATGATTTTTAACGCAAAACTTATATCTGAAGATGAGGAAAAAGACGAAACTTGGCATTTTTTTCCATCCCTTTCCTACTTTCTAAAAATCATCCGTTCTCTTTCGTGAATTAATTCTTTTTTGCGCTCGTGTAACCAGGCACTTTCAAGTGTCTTAGGCCGTCTGAACCTGTCCAATATGAACATTTATTTTAGAAGTGAAGACAACAGGTCTAGCAAAAACATATACAAAATATAAAATACCTTTTCGTTGTTTTACCAAACGGCGACTTCTGATTTCTTTTGATTTTCGTAGTTTTCAATTTATTTCAAAATATAAAATATTCGTTATTTTGCCAAACGGCGACTTCTGATTTCTTTCGATTTTCGTAGTTTTCAAATTTCAATTAAAAATTAGATGATGTTGTGTGAAAAGAACGAAAGAACATCTTCCTATATCCAATTAGTGAACAATCCTCCAGTTATTTGAAAAAACAAAAAATTGGGTGTTTAGACGAGTTCAAACGATTGCAAGAAGTCTGAAAATTGGTCGAAAATTATGTCACTTTTAATAGATAAAATTGGATGTGGAAATTGGTTAAATTTTGTTTTGTGAAAAATCTGCCAATCTTGGAAGATCTTCAAATCTTGTATACTAAACTTTTGAATGAATAAAAAAAATCTAAAATGTCTTCGATTTGAAATGCAAATAGTTTCGACAAGCAAGCTCAATATATTTAAAAAGCTTAAATTTGGACAAGCTCTGACCAAGAAGCTATTGAAATTCGAATACATTTTATGTTTTTTGAATCAGTTTATTTAGTGTATGCATTTGGCTGAAGAGAAATTCAATTTTATATTTCAAAAATATCTAAGAGCATATTTTTCAACAGCATAACTTTTTTCGAATGATAGTTATAAATGAAAACTGCTTTGAAGACGATATTTCGATAGAGTTTTAAGGT
This sequence comes from Eupeodes latifasciatus, assembly GCA_920104205.1. Lineage (NCBI taxonomy): Eukaryota > Metazoa > Arthropoda > Insecta > Diptera > Syrphidae > Eupeodes > Eupeodes latifasciatus. Next base: position 10,146,752 of record OV049926.1, read on the forward strand.
TAAGTAGACTTATGTAGAAAATAAGAAAAACTTGCTTTCAAAATATTATCAATTATGTTAAGATGCTGATTATATAAACTTTATTTTACATTTTATAACTTCGTGTGTTTATCATTTCTAAATTTTAACAGAGGCCTTGTCTTATTTGTGTACTCATCGTCAACATTTTAAAAAATAATGCTTCGTAGCCCTTAACCAACACAAAAAGTCTTGACAAAAGTATCCAAATTCATTTTCTACAAATAAGTTCCAATGGCTTTCGATATACTCAAGTAAACTGAACGCCAACTGAATTCAAAATGTGAAGTGAACGTACGTCCTTGCTTTCTCCTCAATGCCACTTGTTTACCTTTGCTTTTGCTTGACTTGACACACACTCTATATTTCATGTGATGTGAGTCAACTCCAAGAAGATGAGATTTTGTAGTTGTAGGTAGGTACATCAAAGTTCCATTTCAATTTCAACAAGAACAGAACAACTACAAAGCTTGAAAGTTGGAAGACACAAAAAAAAACCCTTTAAAGCGAATATTAATAATTGTCATACCGCTCCGCTCACCACCTCACTTAAACTGCCACTACATCTTTTTCGTTATCTCATGAATGTATTGCACATGGCAAATGAACAGAGAAACAGATTCTCTTTTTCCGTCACCATCACCGTCATCGTCACGTTCGTTCGTTCGTTCGTTGGTTTAGTTGATGTTGATTCACTTTAGTACGCCGCAGGGGGCAGAGCACAGAGCATAGAAAGTCGTAGTCAAGTCGTCCAAGCCCAAGGAACGTCCACATTTTCTACGAACAAGAACGACACCAACACCATATATATACACACCACAAAACCTCCTCTAAAGCTAAACCAAAACCAAAAGCAAAAACCATTTGGATTGGGAGAGTGAGACAATTTTATTTCGACAAGTAGTCTACTCTGCCGTCTCCCTACTTATTGATCTCCGATTCACTTGGTAGTGAAAAGAAAAATTGTGTGTCGATAACTCGGTCGGAAAATTTTTTTAATGAAAATCCTAAACTGCTAACCCGAGAGTGGAGGTGTAGCGCTGGTCATAATAATTTAAAAATAAAAATAACATATTAATAAATTATTATATATTTTGCCTTAATATAAATTAAAAAAAAAAAAAAAACTATTAAAATTAAAAAAGTGAACAGACAAATAATATAAAAATAATATACAACAAAAATGGCATTTGCTGGATTAAAAAAGAAGATAAACAAAGCCAACCAGTATGTAACAGAGAAAATGGGTGGTGCTGAAGGCACCAAACTAGACATGGACTTCATGGAGATGGAAAGGAAGACTGACGTCACAGTGGAACTCGTCGAGGAGCTGCAACTTAGGACGAAGGAGTTTCTGCAGCCAAATCCCACAGCTCGAGCAAAGATGGCTGCAGTCAAAGGTATTTCAAAGCTCTCCGGTCAGGCCAAAAGTAATACTTATCCACAGCCTGAGGGCATTTTGGCCGATTGCATGCTCACCTATGGCAAGAAGCTAGGCGAAGATGGTATCTTTGCATGTGCTTTGATTGAATTTGGTGAGTCTTTAAAACAAATGGCCGATGTTAAATACTCCCTCGATGACAATATCAAGCAGAATTTCCTCGAGCCACTGCACCATTTACAAACTAAAGACTTGAAAGAGGTAATGTACCATCGAAAGAAACTACAAGGTCGAAGGTTAGACTTCGATTGCAAGCGTCGCCAAAAAGCCAAGGACGACGAAGTCCGAGGCGCCGAAGAGAAATTCGAAGAATCCCTACAGGCAGCTCAGATGGGAATGTTCAATTTACTTGATAACGATACCGAGCCAGTGTCTCAATTAGTGGTCTTCTGCGAGGCTCTGTACGATTACCATTCGCAGTGCGCTGACATGCTCAAAATTTTACAAGAAACACTGCAACAGAAACGCGAAGAGGCAGAAAATCGTCCAAAGGTTGAATTTGTTCCCAAGTCCCTGAACGATCTTAACCTAGACTCACACGACGACAAGCCAATGCATCTAGAAGTCGAAGGCGAGCCATGGGAAGGTGGCCGACAACCATCGCCACTATCATCGCCAGTCAAGTCGCCCGCAAGGACACCAACTATCAATAAGCCGCCATCCTGTCAGGCACTATACGACTTCGAACCAGAGAATCCAGGCGAGTTGGGCTTCAAGGAGAACGATATTATAACTCTATTGCAGCGTGTCGACGAGAACTGGTACGAAGGCACAGTCAATGGCCGCACCGGCTACTTTCCACAGTCTTACGTTCAAATTGTTGTCCCACTTCCAAATACAAATTAAATCAATAAAAACAAAAAGAAACAACAACTCTAACTCCAACTATCAGCCTGTCTCCAAGTCTCCAAAAAACAAAAAAAAAAAAAACAAACACACACTCTCTAAATCTCTAGCATACAGGTGTTGCTTGATCCAATGTTACAAATTATAATAATTATTACTTTACAATTACGATGCTTAAAATGTATTGATATACCTACCTGAAACAATATTAATGTTTAATGTTAATGTTTTAACCATTTGATTCGTGCGAATTTTTGAACAAAAGAAAAACAAAATAAATATAACTAAATACATAATTATTATTAAAAGAAAAATACAAAAAAACAACAAAAAAAGAATACCTATAATAATAATTGTACTTGTCTCTCAGAATTAATATAAATTATATGATTAATTTTTATTGATTTATTTTTTAATCGTTGTTCTGTTGTTTTTTGGGTTGAGGATGGCATAGCCGCCTCTTGCCTTCTCTCTAATTAAAAATTATAAATTTAATAATAAATAATAATTATTAATTATGTTCTCGTGTCATTTGTGAAAGACAGTATTGTAAACGGAATTATTGTGCATATACTAAATTATAATACAAATAAAAGTAAAAATAATAAATTTAAAATTTAAAACAAAGCAAAACAAAAATTGAAACAATAAGGAAAATTATACAATAAATAAAATATAATAAATTAAAAAAAAGGAAACAAAATAAAACTATCTAAATATATATCTTAAATCTGAAAAGCTTTTTTCTTTTCTTTTCCTTTTCTTTTATTTTTCATTACATTTTTTCCATTGTAAATTTTTGGGAGTTTTTTTGTTGTTGTTGTCTTGTTCTTTTTCTCGTTAAAGGTCATGGAAAATTCGTGCGCTTGTGCTTTTATGTGTTATACTCACGACTCACACACAGAGAAACAACAGGATTCTCTATGTTCTGTTCTGAGATTACAATCTGATGAAATCTGAATGAATATTAAGGGGGTGGATGGATGGGGTTGAGGGTGGCAAAAGTGAGGGTGTAAGTTGGCTTAATGGAGTTGACGATATTCTTCTCTCGCATTTGCCGACATTAATAAGAGTTAGGAAGTACTCTACTTTATACTTGCTACGTTATAATCATAGCTGCCAAAAATGACGATTTATATGAAAATGGGTAGTCCTTCCGCTGGCGTTGCCATTACCACTGCTGATGAGATGTTGTTTTAACTGCTTCTGCTGGCCATGTATTATGTGACATCGTTAGAGAAAATCAATAAGTTATATGAGTTGTTGACGTAACATTTATTATATTTTTCTTCTGCGGTTGGTTAGCAGAGCAAAAACCGAGACAATAGTTTGTTTGACTTTTATATTAATTTAATAAATTAATCATAAAACTTCTAAGTTCTTTGGGGAATAAGCATGAAAATATCCATTTAGTAGGTAGTAGTTTTTTGATATGATATGGAGTTGGAAATTATGTACGAGTACATAATATGTAGGTACATACATACTGATTTTAAGTGAAAGTTTTCTGAGAAAATTCAAAAAAACATGCAAGTGGTGATGAAAGGAGTTGAGGTACATTATATATTTTTAAAAAGAGCGCATTTCTTATATTATTTCTTTTTGACTGAGATTTTCTCACAGATAACCAAAAAGCATAAGCGACAAGTTACGCATAATAATAATTGAATAATCAATAGAATGGAGAATGTTCTGGTGTACTCAAACTCTCAGAGCTAGGTTCTTTTTTTTAATAGTGATTTCAGTAAATACGATAAATAAATAAATTAAAACATTTAATAATGTCACCACCACAAGTTTAGTGTGAAATTAACTTTTTTATGGCTTCTACGATTGTTTATTTGTTGCAAAGTTTTTCTTAAGGAAGAAAACAAAAGTTTATGTTTTTGTATTATGTAAATAATTTTCAGTATGTTGGAGTGATTGTAAAGCGAGATAAGGTTTCATCATTATGATATACACAACATGGAAGGACAAAAATGGTATTCATTTTTTTTTTTTTTAAATAGATACATTTGGGAGTTTTTCAAAGACGTAAACAAGGGCATACATTTATTTTTCGGTATAGAAGAAGAGAATACGTTTTCTACCATTTCTGAAAGATTGGTCTACAAAATTTGTCAGTTAATGACCAAAAAAATCATACTTTTGATAATGGAAGCAAATAGTTTATTTTAAAGTTTCAAATTATTATTTATAAACTCAAACAAAAAATATTCTGCTCGGAGTATTTGAGGTTAGGATTACATAACATTAAAATTTGTATGTTGTTTATTTTCAAAGAATTTGTAAATCGTTTTCAAACTAAACGATTTAAACAGAATTATTCTTTTTTTTTTATAATAAGCGTACACTTAAGGGGATATTATTACCCTTATTATGTAAAGACACAGTGTGAGCACTAGGAAGAGGAGAGAGAGGTTGAAAGGAGGTGTCGGTGCACATTGGTTTTGAATTCCTGAATATTGCAATGGCTGGAAAAAACAGAGTTTGGTAAGGCATTCCACATTCGCGTAGTACGGCTAAGAACGAATCTCTATACTTGACAGTACGACCGAAGTTTGGCTCGAGGGTATACTGATGAGCATTCCTAGAAGCGCGAGTATTATGGTTGAACTGTTTAAGGGGAGGAATGCAATTGGCTATTTCTCTTGAGCATAAACCGCTAAAATAACGGTAAAAAAGCGTGAGACAAGAAACTTTACGACTATGTTCAAGCGACGTAAATGATCCTATGATGGTGTTATCACCGATTAATTTAAATGCTCTACGTTCAATGCTGTCCAAGAGACTTAAGTAGGTTGCAGGTGCACCAGCCCAGATATGGGAGTTATACTCAAGCTTTGGACGTATATAAGTTTTGTAGATAACAGCCAGATCAGGAGAGATCATTCCACAGAAAGTGGTTGGTGATACACATACCGAGAATATCGAGATGTTCAGTCTCCTCGATGCAAGCGCCATCCATGGATAATGGCAAGGGGGGTGTATCTCGCTTTAACGATACATTGCGTTTTCGAAGCATTAAATTCCACGCGGTTTTTTAATCCCCATTCAAGAATGCTGTTTAGGTCGGAATTTAATGAGCTTATCATATTTTGTCGTTGCAGTTCCACATCCGAAGAAGAGGGATGTGATTCTGAAAATGAATATGAAAAGCTGAGAGTACTATCGTCACCGAAACAATGTATTGGATTAGAAGTTACAGGAGATCATTAATAAAAATGAGAAAGAGTGTTGGAGATAGAACAGAGCCCTGGGGCACACCAGCATTTATTATGTGGTTTTCAGACTTAAACCCATCCAATACTACTTGTATTGAACGATCCGAAAGGTAATTACTAATCCATTGAAGCAGGGATTCGTGTAAACCGAAAGCACGCATTTGCGATAATAGAGCCTGATGCCAAACCCTATCAAATGCTTTTGATATTTTCATTTTTTTTAACATGTTTTAAATATAAATTAAAATAAATTAGGTGGCGCAACAGTCCGTAAAGAACCAGGGCCTAGTGACTTACAACTCTCAACCATTCCTGTGTGCGAGTAATTGCAGGAATGGAGGCGACCGATGTTTTAACTAGTTTTGAAAATTAATGTAACATCATATCGAAAATAATTTAAAAAACCCTAAATTGAAAAAAAAAATGATTTAATGCTACGACGAGAATTTTATTGGGATGAACATAAAAACTTTGAATACATAACAGTTTTCGTGGGCTAACACAAACTGTATCGCCCAAAGTTTTGAGACCCAGTTAAATGTAAATTTTATCCGACCCTAAGCCTTTTTTCAATACTGAACTTTATAATTTTTTTTAATACAAACAAATATTTATCACATAATTCCTCCATGATACATTTTAATGAAGTATGTGATTGAATACTCTAGGTCAACAAATTATATTTGTATATGCCACAAAAGCAAAACTATATTTTTCCGAAGGATTTTGTTGTCCTAAACTGGAATCTCACCTTATAATTTCTCTGTTACGTCAGGTTAAAAAAATATATCTTTTTTCAAAAGAAACAATAATACGGTGTTTTTAAAGCTATGGTAAAAAACACCATACACTGTCTTTCAAACAATAGAGAACTTCTTCGGCAAGGCAAATGATTTTTTGACATATTCCTTGGAAAAGGTAGGCGTCCTCTTGGGAAGGAGTTTTACTTCCGTTATAAAAAAAATTATGAAAGCGGATCGTGCAGTGGGGTTTAGTGTTGGACCGATCTTCTTTCAAAATCATGATAATCACGACGAAGGAATCATAACGTGATATTTTGAAAGAAATAACGCTTTCGTATTCTGAAGACAATATGCCACTTAGATGGCGTTTTAGCAAGATAACGATCCCAAAAGCACTTTTTAAAAACTAGTGAGCTTTTGATTATCGAATCTCTGTGGAACCCTGGCCATTTCAGGTTCCCGATCTAAACACGATTAAGAATTTGTGAGCGGATCTGAAAAACCCTTTAGCCACCATGGTTTTCAACAATAAAATCAACAACGACTTACACAGGGGGCAGGTGGCGGGGGTACAGTCAATTAAATTAAATAATCTCAAACGCCGGAAATTATTTGAATAACTGTGTAAATAATAGATCTCAACACAAAATTGTATGATTATTTTGCAGAGTACAAATTTGTATCTTTTAAATATGTATTGTTTAAATCATTTTAGTATCTCACTTAGTTCTGAGAAATTCTTTTTAGTTATGAGACTCATTGGTCTTCATATGACTCTGTATGAGGATTTTAAAAACATTGAATGTTATCCTTTCATAGTTTTGAAAAATAAGCTTTAGTGCTAATTTTTGGAGCGGATTTCGAACCCGAGCTCCGATTTTGAGTTTTTTTTATTATTATTTATTTTATGCTTTGCACTTTTTTAGGTATATATTTTTATTATAAAAGCTTCAGTGTTCCTCTAAGGATTATGTAATACAGCTGAATATCAACAATTAATAACGATTTTTTGAAAAGTTAAAAATATACTGCATGTACATATTTAAACAGAGTATTCAAAATACAGATTATAGGTTTTCAAAAAAGCCTAAGATAAGATAAGGAATTTAGAATATAATTTCAAAAGGTTATATTTCAAAATCCTGACTTGATAGATTGATTTTAAAGCCGGATTCAAACTTAGGCCTTCACAACCTCAGGAAAAATAATTTGATTGTCGTCAGATACAAAAACCATTGTAATTTAAAAGACTCTAGTTTCAATTTTTTCTGTTTTCGGGAATGTGTTAGTAGGCATCATGGTTTTAGGCAAAGGTTTCTTATATTTGAACCCATTAGTGATCCTTGATATTTATTTTGAATTTGTTGTTAAAAGCTTTATGTTACAAAGTAGTTTAATATGTTTGTAAGAGAACAATCAATAACACTGTAATAACTTGAGAAACAAAACGAAACCATTCCTAGTTAAATAAAATTATTTGAACTGATGAATTAAAGGAAATATTGGCAATGTTAAAGGTTTTTTAAGGAAACTTTGTACCTACCAACCTAATTAAGAATAAATGGGCGACAAAACGAGAACATTTGTGTTATAGATTTTAAGATTTAAAGCATAATGTAAATACGTAAGAAATGTTTTAATGCTTATTCTTCAGTATATGGCTTTTGGTTTTTTTTAAGAGGAGCTGCTTAATATTGTTTTTATAGCTATGGTCATGAAAAAATAAGCACACACTAGGTTTTAATTTTACTCTCAATATTACCTGAGCATTAGGAAAAAAGGGAGATGTAAAAAACCTGGTGTAAATTGGTTTTAAATTCTTGAACATTCTGATGACAGGGATAGACTAGAGCGGGTAAGATATTCTACATTCGGATAGTACGACTAAAGAACGAATCTCTGTACTTAACAGTACGACCAAAATGGACTCAAGGTTAAATTACATCACTAGAGCACAATCCGTTAAAATAAAATAAATATATAATATATAAATAAAATAAAATAACAATCCGTTAAAATAACGGTGAAATTAGTGAGACAAGAAGCATTTAGATACTGTTTAAAGGGCGTAAAAGAATCAACGATGTTATTGGCTTTCAGCAATCAATTTCGATGCTCTTTTTCTACAGGAGCACCAACGCAAATATGTAAGTTATACTCAAGCTGTGGACCTAGGTATATGCCTTAAAATAAAAGCCAAATCATAGGGGGAGGCATATTTCTTAACAACTTAAAAAAAAAACATTCTAGGCCACATCTTGCTTGTGATCGTGCCACAAGAGGTGGGTACAGCGAACAGAATATCGAGATTTTCAGTTTCTTTGATAGAAGTGCCACTCATAAATACTAAAAGACACAAGACAGCATATTGGGTTTTGGAATCATTAAATTCCACTCAGTTTCTTTTTCCCAATATTGATTGTACAATGCTATTTAGTGGCAGATTAATGAGCTGATCATATTTTGTCAATGCACTTCCACATCCCAAGAGAAGATGTTGTTGTGGAAACAAAAATCAAAAACGAATAGTCAGCAAAACAATAAATTGGGTTAGAAGTTGCGGACATGAGATCATTTATTAAAAATGAGGAAAAGGTCGGGAACAAAACAGAGTCCTGGTTCACATCAGCATTTATGTATGTATATTATGCGTTTCAGACTTGAATTCGTCCAAAACAATTTGTATTGTACGATTCGAAAGAAAATTTTTAATCCAACGAAGGATTGAAAAGATTGGTTACCAATTTTGAAGAAACTAGCCTTCAATTGAGTTTCTAATTCAGTTTTTAAAGAACAACATGTAGGAGGTTTTGATATCCATACATAATGTATAATGTACTTTATTCTTCCCTTTAATCAAAATTGTTTTAAAATATGTTTAATCCCTTCATTATTTCATTGTTACTCGTCAATAATATGCAGATATTTAATTTTATTTAACAAAATTTATTTACTAACCCATTTTCTGGTGGTATAACTTTAAGATCTCCTTTTGTTTTAATTTGTACTTATGTAATTCATAATTTAATCTTTAATATCAAGTCAAGGTGGCGAATTGCGGTTTATTTACTTTTAAATTTGAACGTGAAAATTATTCGAGTAATCTTTTTTGTTTCTGTTATAATTCAGTGCTTCCAAAATACACATTTTATGTTTGGCATAAGCAAAAATACTCCATTTACAGTGGAGTATTTTTGGGCATAAGGCATCGTCCACTTTTCTTGTTTACCAGAGTTTAAAGTGCCATCCACATTAGACTCATTGTATCTGTTCTTGAATTCTTGAATAACAAACATTGAAAAAAAAACTCAGTAAAACCTGCTTTTTTGTGTGAAAATACTTTATACATTTCCTGTAAAATAAAAATAAAATGTAAAATAAAGAAATCATAAAAATTGTTTATGTAAAAGATATTTGTGAAAGCATCATCGACTTTTTTTAGTGTTTCAATTTCCATAATCTTTTTCAAGGGTGGAATCACCTAAAGTGATGATGTTTTGTCAAATTTTTCATATTCCAATATGTATATACATGATACAACTAAAACAGATAGCGCATTCGCGTTTCTATTTTTGTTTCGTTCTGCGCATCTACGTCACGGACACTCAACGAGTTTGCCGTTTATTATTCAGTATGTGAAATCAAAACAAAACAATGGCACTAATTTGTTTAGATATTTTGTTATTATAATAAAATGTTAATATTTCTAATATTTTTTATTTAGGTAAATGGTTAATATTTGTTTTTATTCGTAAGTTAAAGAAAATTTGTGTGTTTGAGTGAAAGAAATTAATAAAAAATCGAAGTAAATGAAGAGTATGGTGTATTTTTTTTCGTTTTCATTCGGATGCAATTTTCTCTATCGAATCACCTGGAAGATTGTTTAATTAGTGATAAATAGTTAAATAAAAGATATGATGGTCAACCTTTTTATTTAATAAATAATTTGTTTGAATTTTCTTTTCCTTGATAGTATGTTTTCCGTGATTTGTCTGTTCAGTTTTCGCATTCGGAAGTAGGTACATACGACAACGAAAGACAAGGTTCACCTTTTCATCGCATTCGATCGTTGCTTTCTCGGCAACTTCAAGTAAATGCTGTAGTTTGGACAGATGTAAATGCCTTAACCTTCTCCATTTACTGCATTAAAAACATTTTGTAATGCAGCAAAGTGAGCCATCATTGTGGGATTTGCTTGAGACAAGCCTCCTTCGTCCAAATGATTTACCCAAGAGCTTTCGTCTGGTTCAATTTGTTCCAGGTTTGGTATGGTGTTTTTAAAACGATGGCAAATGTAGCCAGCCAAGTTTTCCAAACCATCGTAAGTAAATGGGAGATTTTCTTCTGGCTCAGAAGCAATAGGCATGCTATTGTCGACTTTGACAACGACAAAAATCCTTCCTAAAAAAGCGAATGTTGTTAAGATGAATCGATTATTAGATTGTGAGATCAAACCTGGTCTTAGTCCTTAACTCTGTTTTAAGTTGCTCATTTTCTTCACGTAAGGTTTTTCTAAAAAGTTTATAAAAACAATTATTTTATAAAATTTCAGAATGCATGGATAGTACGATTAAGATTTTGTTCCTATCATAAATGCCTACAAATATTATTAGATATGTAGGTACTTACAATTGTTCAATTAACACATCAAATTGAGCTTGTTTTAATTGTGGATGTGAAATATCTTCAATCAAGTTGTCATTTTTGCATTGCTGTTCAGGCACGTTTTCATGCTCGAGCTCAATGGGAACCAGCAACCCACTCACTACATCTGTTTGCTTTTTCAGCTCCATTCTTTTCGAGCGCTTTGTTGTGTCAGGCTCAGACGCTGGAGGCAGTTGCTTGCGGTAACCGTAGGAACTGCATCTGGTTTCAAAATCCGATACCGTATGAATCCTATTGATATAAATCTATTTCAGATTCTTATTCTGAACTACTTTTTTTATTAACTTACCCATTTCATACTTTGTATTTTTTATATAAACTTCTCGCAAAAAGTGGAGACTACAAATTCTTGCAGTTAGAACATTCATTTTTCTCTTGCGTTTGGTGAACAAGGTCCACTGCTTCGAGAGATTTAAATTTCCTTTTGGAAATTTATGAAAGCTGGAATCTCTCGTTATCTTATTTCTTTCGTTGTTGTTGCAGTCAAAAACAGAACAAACACCCATGTTTATTAATAAATGTTTTTTTATTTAGTATAAATTATAAACAATACCACTTTAAATAACTTTATTGATTTAAAAATTTGAAAATTCACTTCCGTTAACATTTCCAACAGAAAATAGAGTGAAATTGCACCAAAAATACTAACTCTCTTCAATTGATTGAGTGTTCGTGACGTCACGATAGTTTGACAACCAAAACCTAACATGCTCAATGCGATATCTTTATTAGTTGTATCATGATGTATATATATCACCAAACTTTCAGTATGTTCAAAGGTAATTCAAATAAATTCAATTCGATTGAACAATTTCCAATGAGTAAGCTTTGGAGAGAGTCAAATGTCAATTTTAACATTTTTATCGTATTAAAAATGTCAAAAATGCGCTCCGAATCCATTCGCAACTCATACGTCAGATTCTGTAATCGGCATGACTGTCAAAATATTAGTTACCATGGTGAAATTTTTAAGTGGTTCTAAATCGAAATAAATAACATAATCAAATTTGATTTTTTGAAAGAAAAAAAGGATAATTGACAAAATGCTGCGGTCTTTTTTGTAAGCGTCTGTTCGATCTATTCATATGACAGAAAAGTCATATTCGTTAGAAATGATTATAACATTTTTGTTGTGTCAGCTTTTTAGCAATTTAACTATCATCACCTTAAACAGATCAATTTTGGTTGATTTAGACTTTCACTTATGAAAAATTAGCTCAGAAGATTAATCTGACATTTTACACAAAATCCTACATACAAAAAATAATCATCCCTTTTTTATATTTCACTCAAATTTGATTTTCGCTAAGTGTAAATGTCATCGTGCCCATAACATTTCTTGTGGTTAAGAAATGTCAATGAAAAGAAATATGGCAAAGAAAAAAACTGTCAAAACGTAGAACAAAAAGGAAACACGAAATAAAAATTGATTCCCCACGACAGAGAAAACCCAAAGTTACTGCAAGCAAATTATATTAACAAAATTATCCTTTTAACACAAATTTAATCATTAAATTGCCACTCATTAAATAAGAAAACTAAATAAAACATGGAATACGAAAGCGTGTTAATTGTTAAGCCCGAAGTATTCATCTACAAAATTCCTCCAAGGGCCAGCAACAGAGGATACAGGTGAAAGAAAGATTTGATTTCTTTTCTTTTTTTGTATTTGTAGCTTTTTGTAAAATTACGATGATGATTCAGAGAAATAAATAAAACTTAAATCCTTTTGTTTAACGAAATAATTTGCCAAAAATAATTATAGAATTATTTTGGTATGTTTTTGTTTTTACTTATTCCATCTTAAAATCGTTAAGCGAGTTAAAAGAAAGATTCGTTATCAATAAATTAATTTATAACTCAACTCAATTGACTGCCCCTTTTTTGTTGCCAACAATGCACTTTACAGAGCTGCTGACTGGAATCTCGGCGAACCAACGTGGACGGGACGTATGCGTTTGGTGGCCAAGGGCACCACAGTCAATCTTAAATTGGAGGACAAAACGTCTGGTGCGCTGTTTGCCAATTGTCCCATTGATACATATCCTGGTGTTGCTATCGAAGCTGTATCGGACAGCTCGAGATATTTTGTGATTCGGGTGCAAGACGACAATGGTATGCATAAAAAAAAAATGACCTTTATAAGAGTGTGACTATTTGATTGCAGGATCGTCTTCTACAGGTCGATCGGCATTTCTTGGGCTCGGTTTTGGCGATCGTTCTGATTCGTTTGATCTCAATGTGGCGCTACAGGATCACTTTAAGTGGGTTAAGAATCAGGAGCAAATAGAAAAGGAAAAAACCGAACCCAAGCAGGAGTTGGATCTTGGTTTCAAGGAAGGCGAAACGATTAAAATTAATATGAGAATAACTGTAACATCAACATTGTACATATAGAAGCTTAAAAATTTGATTAAATTTGATTTCTTTTTATAGAAAAAAGATGGATCGGATGGACCATCTCGGACGTCTAAAACGAAAAGCGGTACTGGAATTTTGCCTCCTCCGCCTGGTGGAGTGGGTAAAATCGCTCCACCACCATCCGGAGGTGGTGGCAGCGTTCGACAGAGCCCCGCTGCTTCACCAGCACATAAACCTCAAACTGGGACCGAATGGGGTGATTACGCTTCTGCTGGGTAAGAATTATTTTTTTTTCTCGTCTTTGGTTTAAGAAGAAAAAATATTTGTTATAAAATGTTTTTCAATCAATCAATAGAACTTTTGCTGTTACTAAAAATGTACATCTTCTCCTTTTAAAGCAATAGTCGCCTTTTATATGCAATTACAACCGCTTTAAAAAAAAATGCATTTAAAATGTTACAACAAATCGGCTAAGAGCCATTTTCTTCACCAAAAGTTGAAGTCAACTTGACGATTTTTATCTTCGACTTGTGATTTAATTTTTTTTTTGATAGTTTTAACTTTCGATTTTGAACTCTCGAGTTGACCAACTTTCTCAACTTCCAAAAGAGCAAACTTGAAGGTTTTCTGTCAAATTAAAAATATTATTTCATTCTGTTGAAAATAAGGTGTTCCTATAAAATTTGTATTGGGAAAATAATCTATCGCCTGCTTCTGGAAGCGAAGGTGAAAAAGAATAAAAATTGTTTTCGATTGAACGAAACCAATATGAAATGTGTTCACGGTGCGGGATCGAAAAATGGGACGACGACCCACACGTTGTCCTTATGGCACTTTGTTGCGTCGTCAATTTTGTTTTGTTTTCCAAAATATGGCCACATTGCAGAGCATTTACAGACATCATTTTCTGTGGAATATTATACCAATTTTAACAACTTCTAGTTTGATTTGGTGATGATTTTTTTTTTCAATTTACATACACAACCGGAACTTTAATTTTTAACACTGCACAGAATAAATTCAAATCTAAAATTGAAACATAAGTAAGTGTCTTATCTGTCAAAAACATCCCAGAGAAATTAAAAAAAAAAAAGAAAACAATTTTTGAAAATTTAGAATGAAACAACAACAACTTGTGTGTGCTACCACGGGGGCCAACCCGATCATCAGACTCCTTTAGTGGTGCTTAATCGCTTTATGTTCAATTTAATTTTTTGAAGAACTTTTGTCCGAGCTGGGCTTGAACAAGCGACCTAGCGTGTGAGGAGCTAGTGCACTACGCACTACGCCACCGCACCCACATGAAAGTTGTAAGCCAATTACAGGTTTTTTCGTTCTATCGAACTATACTGAACCGATTAGCATTTTTCTAAGTACACACAAGTAATTGTTGTTGTTTTTATTCAGGTTCTTTCTATTTTTTATAGTTAATTTTTATAGTTAAACATAACTGGAGGATTTTTTTTCAACTCAAAATTTTGTTTTTCTTCCACCAACGTTATATTTTTTATCTTGGGATTTCCTGCTCTACAGTTTAGCAACTTAACTCCCGAAAAAAAAATCAATTTCAAAAGCAAACTTGGGAACTGACATGAAAATAATGATTTCTTTTTGTGTATTTTGAGATAGGTACTTAAAACATACTTATATGCATACAAATAATACTAGAATTTGTTTATACAATTTGGAAGTGAAGTTGGAATTCCGTTATTTTAATTGGTTAAACGGTTTATGTGTAATCGCCCAAAGTCCAAGGAAGATATAAACAAAAAATAATGTAACGAATGATTGCAAAAAAAAGGATCGCAAACAGTTATTTTTTAAAACGAATAGTGAATCAAAAATTCGACTCAAAGAAAAACGTTCAAATAAAATAATACAGTGTATCAAAATAAAACTCGTACATAAAATTCGTTCTAAGAAAAACGAAGAAAAAAGTAATATGGAACCATTATATTTCAAAATTTATATAGGTAACTGTCTTACAGTTAAGAGGGTCACTCTTTGAATTTTTAAAAAAAAGTTTTAAAAAATCCACCTTTACCTTTACCAAGGCAAAGATTTCCTAAATTAATCGAAAAACACACCTCAAAGTTAAACTCGTATAGTGTTTTCTTTTTAAAGTTAGCCATGTTTAGTAATGATGTAGTAGCAACAAATTAAGTTTTATTATTCATGCTGTCATTACTGTGAATAATTTCAAACATAAAATTTTTGAATGTGAAAAAATGGGTAGACAAAACGGCCAAACCTCTGTGTCTGTAGATGTGCGAAATCTTGCAATAATGCATTTCAAGAATGGGAAGACCATGCGAGAAATTGGTCATTTATTGAATCGCAGTCACTCAACGGTCTAATACATCCTTAAGCGGTTCAAAGAAGAAGGAGCAGTCCACAATAAAAGAAAAATTAGCGGTAGGAAAATTTTTAATGATGCGGATGAGCGATGGATACTTCGAAAAGTTAAGGACAATCCCAAAATTAGTGCTCCTAAACTAGCAGAAGAGGCTGAAAAGTATCTTGGTAAGAAAGCATGTCCAGAAACTATACGATTAATACTTAGAAAAAATAACTACAATGGACGTGTAGCCAGGAAGAAGCCGTTCATTAGTAAAGTAAACAAATTAAAAAGAATTGCTTTCGCAAAAGAGAACCTCGGCAAGATTTTGCATATTGGAAGATGTGCATGTTTACTGATGAGAGCAAAATTTAACCTTTTTGGCTCAGATGGCAAGGTCAATGTTTGGCGTAGGCCCAATGAAGAGCTCAAAGAAAAAAATTTAAGGGCAACCGTTAAGCATGGTGGTGGGTCGGTCATGGTTTGGGGTTGTATGGCAGCATCAGGAGTTGGAAACCTGCATTTTGTTGATGGCATAATGGACCAACATACATATGTATCTCAACATTCTTAAACTGAATTTACATGCTAGTGCCGATAGACTTGGTATAAGAGATGGTTTCCAATTTTACCAAGATAACGATCCCAAGCACAAAGTTCGTGGCTGCTGTACAACTGTCCAAAAGTGAAGAAGGTGCTGCTGGAGGAATGGAACAAAATACCACCCTCTTACTGTGAAAAATTGGTTCGATCTTTGCCAAACAGGTTAAAAGCTGTTAAGGACAGTAAGGGTCTTCCAACAAAATATTAACTCATTTTTTGTTGCCTTTTTTGTTTACTTAAATGCACTTGTACGAGTTACAAAACATAAACATGCTGTACGAGTTTTACTTTGATACACTGTACACCATTTGCCAAGCATTTGCCTTTTGAAAAAAACATAAAAGTGGGAGTGAAAAAATGAGTAGTTCCCAAAAAGTTCACTTTGAGTCGAACGTGCTGCATAACTTTTGAAACAACCAAACTATTATAAATGTAACATTTAGTACAAGAGTAAATAATAAAATAAATCTTTATTTGCCAAACTTGCCCTCAGAGAAATTGAAAAATGATAACAAAACATAGATAGTTAAAAAGTTCTATGTAATTGGAGAGCGATATAATAAACAATGTTTTTTGACTTGTTTTTGGGCGCTAAAACAAACTTGTGAACAGGCTAAATATAACTGACAGTGCTAAAAACTGGAAAATTCAAGAGTAATTCTAAAGATTTTCAAAGATACGATTAGATTATCAAAGGGAGAACTGAATCCGCTTGAATTTGAAGATCAGTTGGAATAATCGCAATTTGGGTATTAATTTCCATTGAATTTGTCTTTGAAAAAAGAATATCCGATCTCTATAATACATAGGATAGTGTATTCAACACAATTCCAATTGAAGATGATACCCGATTGCCCTTTCCGACTTTTTGACGTCTATTGATTGGAAAAAAAAAAAAAAAAACATTTTGAAAACATAATTACCTAGTGTTTGTTTTGATTTTGATGGTGAAAGTTTATTGTTTGAAGAAGTAATAGTATTATATTTATGAATTCGACGTCTTCACAGACTTCAATTATTAATTGAGTGCACACGGGCTCCAGAGATCAATAAACTCAACTCGTCGATTTCCCAAAAATGTTTTCCTAAAAATCTTTTGCCAATTGCGAACGACTAAAGAAAATTTCATTCAAATCGGCCCATGCATCGGTCCTTAATTTAAGTTTTATTACACATTTTTTACATCAATTGTATATATTATGAATATATAATATAAATACTTTTTTTAAATTAAAATAACAGCTGAGATGTCAAAAAAGGAATCTAAAGGTATCCAAGAATTTCTGGGGTATGTAGGTATCTGACAGAACAGCTGATTCAACACATGGTTGAATTTCAAGAAACTTGAAAATTGATTTCAGCTTTTTGTACAGGGTGGGCCGTTAATAAGCGCACTTTTTGTCTCGCTCTAACTCCCGAACGAAATAACCGAGACGCGCGGGGATGGTATCTCCTTGTAGCTCGAGATCTAAATTTTTAGTCGCAATGAGTCCGTTCACGGGAGAGCAGCGCGCTTTCTGCGTTCGCGCCTTTTATGAAAACAATCGCTCATACGTGACTGTTCGTCGGCTTTTTCGGGTAAAGTTTGGATTACGCAACATCACCGAGTGTCCAAGTACGAATGTAATCAAAAAATGGATTGTAACATTCGAGGCAACGGGATCAACGCAAAAACTTCGACCTACAGGACGCCCACGTTCCAGGCGGACTGCAGAAACAATTGAACGCGTACAAGCTTCTGTGCGCGAGGATCCAAGAAGCTATACACGGAAACGCGCTGCGGCCCTGGGAGTACCCAGAACGACTTTACGTCGCATTTTACGGGATGATTTGAAGTTATACCCTTACAAAATTCAGATTGTCCAAGATTTGAAAGAATCCGATTTTGTTTCACGGTTCAATTTCGCAACAGAAATGTTACGGAGATTCCCTCACTTCAATAACATTATCTTCTCAGACGAAGCTCATTTTCATGTCAACGGATTTGTTAATCGACAAAATTGTCGATACTGGGGAACAGAAAATCCACGCTTAAAACATGGACGACCGTTACACTCTCCGAAAGTGACCGTTTGGGCCGGAATAGCCAAGTAGGGGGATCATAGGGCCGTATTTATATGAAGATCGATACGGGCGTAATGTTACTGTTAATTCAGAGCGTTATGTTTCGATGCTTAGAGATTTTTTAGCTCCAAAACTGCAAGAATCGAGTGGTTACACTATTCACACCTGGTTCCAGCAAGATGGCGCTACCTGCCATACAAGTAACGACTCTCTGGAGGTCGTTAGAGAGCCCTGACTTAACGCCACCGGATTTCTTTTTATGGGGCTACCTCAAGAGTAAGGTGTACTCTAATAATCCTTCAACGACGGCTGAATTAAAAGCGAACATTGAAGAAGAAATCCGCTTAATCACTCCGCAACTTTTGACAAAAGTGTTCCAAAATCTCAGAGTCAGATTGGAAGAGTGCTGTAGGCGAAATGGACAATATTTGGATGATTTAATTTTTAAAAAATAAAAATTCATTTCGTTTTGTATAATTTAAAATAAATATTTCATTTAAAAGCGCTACAGTTGTATTAATATAATTTTTTTAAGTGCACTTATTTACGGCCCACCCTGTATTTGTTGGTAAATAAAAAGATACAAAATGTTAGTTGAAGTTGTATTTGAGGATGTTCTGTACATAATAGACGATGAAGAAGCTATTTGCCTCCGAGTTGAATTTATCCATTAAATGTTTTATCTTACAACAATTTTGACTTCGAAGCTTAAATGTTTCTCTGCTTTTTGTGAACAGCTGAAAGTTGTTTTTATTTTTTGACAGCTATCTCAATACAGCTATCCAACTCGTTCAACAAGGTATCTTAAAATCCACCTATCCAAGATACCCTATTCAACACGAGATTGAACGCAGCCATTAAAAATTTCTGTTATTGAAAAAAAATTTTGATTGAAATCCACCGAAAAATTTGTATTGACAGAAATCTGTCATTGGAATGGTGTGAAATTGGGCGCATTCACAAAGCTAGTAACTATGTAGTCAAAATTCAACTAGCTTTGTGAATGCAAAATTGCACTACAAAGCTAGTCAATCCGATACTGTCATATTAATGACAAATACAAATATATAAAATAAGAAACATTTGTGTTTTCAGAACTTTAAATAGTTTTTTTCTTTTTAAATTCAATAAAACCAAATAGAAGACATAATAGGGTGTCCCAAAATTAACGCAAGATTTGAATTTGCCGCCATTTGTGCAGTGAAGTGTTGGCAACCCTGTAAAAAAAGCAATTTGACAGCTAACAGTATAGGGTTATTAAAAATAGAGCGTTACACGAGAGAACAACGTGTCTTCATTATTAAAGAATATTTCAAAAATAGTGAAAGCTTGGCGGCTGCAGTTCGAAAATTTCATACAAAATATGGTCGGAATAGTGTTTTAACTTCGTCAACTGTGAAGAGATGTCAATCGCCAAAATTGCCGCATTTGGAGTTCGGAGAACCCACATGTGATTGTCGAAAAACAAATGCATCCACAACGCGTGACTGTATGGTGTGGATTTTGGGCTGGAGGCATAATTGGGCCATATTTTTTTGAAAATGATGCTGGTCAAGCAGTGACTGTTACTGGTGCTCGATATCGCGACATGATTACACAGTTCTTTCTGCCAAAATTGGATGATATTGATGTGTCCAATATGTGGTTTCAACAAGACGGTGCCACATGTCATACAGCCCGTGAAACAATTCAATTACTGCATGAGACATTTCCAGGTCGTGTACTCTCTCGTTTCGGTGATCAAAATTGGCCTCCTAGATCGTGTGATTTAACACCATTAGACTTCTTTTTATGGGGTTATTTGAAATCACAAGTCTATGTCAACAAGCCCACAACCACCCGTGCATTCAACGCTGCATCAACGAAATTCAGCCACATTTATGCAGAATGGTCATGGAAAATTTCAACAAAAGAGTGCGCATGTGCATGCAAAGCCGTGGAGGCCATTCGTCCGATGTGTTATTCCATACATAACCCTATCCTATGTACTTTACGAGTCAATAAAAATATAACTATCAAAAGACTAAAAACGGCGTTTTCTATTTAATTCAAATCTTGCGTTAATTTTGGGACACCCTTTATAATTGATTTATATATATAATATACAAAAGTTGGGTAACTCGATGTCATCAACCAATATATACAAAGTCTGATTATATTTTATTGAGATTGCAATTTATTTTAAAACAATGGAAAGATCTTTATTTAGTCACCCAATTTCAGTTCTTCATTTTGAATACAAGTTATTAAAAAAACACAATTAGTTCTTAAAACGTCAGTCCTCTGGCATGTCACAACCCTGAAAACCAACCATTAAGTGACTGTCTATTAAACATTATCATTGATTTGAGAAAACTTATTAAATTAATACAATCTGTGATGTATATAGTTTAATATATACTACAACTTTCATAATGCAGTGTTCTCCACTTTATTTAAAAAAATAAGAAATTTTGTGTTCAGTTTTATTCGTCAGTTTCTTGTGTGTTATTTAAATTTAAAATTCGTGCGAAATATCGCCGACTCAACGTCAAATCCCACTTTGAATTTTAATGTTGGTAATAAAGTTAGTTGCGGGTCGCACAATTCGACGGCCACCATAACTGTACCAGAGTTTGGGTTATGTTTGTTGTCTGTACACGTGCTTAGCCAGTCAACACGTCAGTTTTATGGTGAGTCGTTATTTTTTTGTTAATCTAAAGTTTATTTTTATTTATTCGTATTAAACTTTGATTTGTTAAAATGTAGTTTGTTGATATTTGAAATTACAAAAAAAAAACATTAGTCCATCGTCAAATATCGATTCAAATTTTTTTCCGGATCGATTTCAATGATAGCTATAAGGCGCCAGTTATAGCTATCATTGGTTTTCATCATTGAAAACAAACATGGGAATTTTTTGGCAGGTCGTTTATAGCTATCATTAAAAATGTCTGTCATTGAAAAAAATTTCCTGATTGAAAAATGTTTACTGACAGAAATCTGTCATTGGAATTGTGTGAAATTGGAACACAATTCAGTGGAACGATTTGTTTCACTTTTGAACATAAAAGCACAGATAATAATTAATTAAAAAAAATTAATAAAATTATTATCTGTGATAAAAGTATCAGCTGTTCAGGAAAATGAATTTCCGTCCGTCTGTAATTTTTCCGGATCGATTTCAATGATAGCTATTAGGCGCCAGTTATAGCTATCATTGAAATCGATCGGGAACATTTTTGAATCGATATTTGACGGTGTTTCGCTTTGATTCGAAATGAAAATTATATATAATTTTTTGAGAAAAAAAAGTGTAATTACGCATTTATTTGTCTCTAAAAATGTATTTTTCTATTTTCCGGACGGAAATTCATTTTCCTGAACAGCTGATTCTTTACTGTCCAAAAATGGAACGAATCGTTCCAATGATTTGTGTTTCAATTTCACTCAATTCCAATGACAGATTTCTGTCAGTAAAAATTTGTCGGTGGATTTTAATCAGGAAATTTTGTTCAACGACAGAAATTTTTGATGATAGCTATAAACGACCTGCCAAAAAAATTCCAATGTTTGTTTTCAATGATGAAAACCAATGATAGCTATAACTGGCGCCTAACTGGCCCCTAAGAACCTTTTCATGACAATAATAAATGCAACAAACAAAATTGATGACATTTTTTCATCCTATCACTCGCGGGAAAAGTATTTCAATAATAACTTGAAGTATTCACTTAAGCAAAAAAGCAAACATGAAAATTTCATCCCTGGCATGATAAAATCAAACTGATAAATAGACAAACAAATATCGATTAACTAGATAGTTTAAGTTGTTCTAGTTCTTAGTAAACAGAAATGTACATAATGCTGCAAAATATTTGTGTAAGAGGATGTCTAAAGTAGCAGAGCCATATTTCCACTGAAACTAGCAACAGTTATTCCTTCATTTGTTTACTTTTTTTTTTTTTTGCATACTTGTCTCCAAAATCAGTGATAAAATAAACACATCATGAAATAAATATTCAAAACATCAAAACTACTCTTTTATTTATTTTACAGAGCCAATAACCAAGCACAAGATCAGCAGTCATCGGCAGCAAACGCAAACTGGGTACAGTTCTAAATCATATATTACTTAAATGCTATTGTAAAAATAAAAAAAAAACACCCAATAAACATAATGAATAAATAATAATTTAACAAAACAAAAATAAATATTTACATACAAAACAATTAAATAAGATATCTAATTCATAAGAATGATAAAACATTTAACGAAGAAAAAAATATGTATAAATATTGTTGAGCTGTATTTTTACAACACACACACACATTATATATATATATATACAAAATACATAAAATAAAAAATTAAAAAAACATAAACAAAATCATGAAATTAACCAATGTTTAAAAATAAATATGCATTGGCCCGAAAAAAATACAACAAAGATTAAAAAAACAAAAAAAAAACATTATAAAAATTAAATAAAATTGTAGTTAATTTTTGTTTTCAATTAAATTTAGTTAAAAAAAAAAATATTTAAAAATTTGTTATAATTCTTATTTAATTCATTAGAAAAAGAAACAAATTTATAGTATTAACGAATAATACAGCAATCGAAAATTAAATAGTTTATGAAAGATACATTAAAAGAAAACATAATATTCCAATCTTTTTGTTAGGGGCAGAGCATTCAACAAATTGTTTGTTAATTTTTAAATACAATATTTTTGTACTTATGTATGAAGGCAATTAATTTTTCTTTTTTAGATATATTTTTTTAAGTTTCTATAATTATTAATCTATAAACATATGTATTTAGATATTTAAAAACAAAAATATATTATTATATATAAAATAAATGTAAAGTACATAACTCAAAAACTCAAATCGATGAAAGATTATAACTGGACATCAATTTTGGATTATATTCAATGTAAATCTATACTATTATGCTATTGCCTATCTTAAATAAAAACAAACAAACAACACAAAATACAATGAAAATGAATTATTAAAAAAACAAAGCATACTAAAACCCTAAAAATAGTTATTAGCCCTGTGCTGTCCTAAAAGGCAGTGAGGTTCCCCCTTAAAAAATATGTATATCAATCAAAGTTTGTTTCCTTCGTTCATATTTTTAAAAATGTATTAATTCTTATGTATTGATTATAATAATTGAAGAAATATTGTGATTTTTATGAATTTTTTAATTACAATTACTTAATTGTTCATTAGTTTGCTTAATTAAATAAAATTATTTTTAACTTAGCAAATCAACACAAACATAAACTTATGATGATGAGCAGCGATCGAAACATTCCGCAATTAAATTGATATCTTTTTAAATAAATAAACAAACAAAATCAATCCTACAAAAATTTAAATAAATATATTTTCTAGTTCCTTTCTTTCTTTTTTTTTTTAAATAAACATTATTTAACAACAAGATAAAAAAAACAAAAACAAATAACTAATAATATATTATAAAAAATTATGAAACTAAACTATTATGGAAATTATTCTCTTTATTCTGTGATTTGTTTTCTTTTTTTGTTTTCTTTTTTTTATTATCTGCTTTAAATCAAAATATCTAATATCAATAAAATAACTTTGAATTTAAATTTCTCTTTTTCAATTATATAATTTTATATTTTTTCTCTCATATAAATAAAAATTCATGTTTTGATTTTCGCAATTATAAATAAAATGCAACCACAACAAACAAAAATAACATCAATAAAAAAAATGTTAAAAATTAAATTAATAATAACAAATCTTATTTTAAATTTATGTGAGTTCGAATATAATTCAATAAAACAGAAAAACATATTCAGAGACGAAACGATGCTTTAGTTTTTTTTTAATTTGATTTGAAAAGAGACTCGAAGCCGTGTGAAAAAAAAACGAAAACTAAATATCACCAAAAAAAAACAGTAAGTATTTTCAATTCTTTGAACATTCATATTTTCATAATCCCAAAAGTTCTTACATTTTTTCAAATCTTTTCAGTTCCTCGAGAACTTCAAAATCCTCTTAAAGGATTTTTTCTTTAAACTTCAGCTATAACCTGAGCTAAATTTTGACAGAAGAACGTTGTGCAACTATGTATATCGACGGTTAACTATGAATACCGCCTAACAAACATTTTTTATGAAAATCACTTTTTGATGTAGTTTTGTTAAGAATTACCATCTACATCGCTGAATGCATTCATTATGTCTCCAGCAGCCGTCAAAATATTGTTATTGCCATTTTTTAATACCTCCTATCATCTTAGCGCCTAAAATATCTCCTATCATCACATTTCACTCATTGTTTTGCTGGCACAAGGACCCACAAGAAGTTTTTGCTTCATATTTTATTTAATGTAAGTATTTGTTTAGTTTTTTTTTCAGTTTTTTGAAGAAATTAGTGTTTCTGTAGTACCATAGTTAGTTTTTCGATTTTATTACAATTATAAACAATTAAACTCAGAACTTGTGCAAAGTATGATAGGAGGTATTCTGTTTGTTACAACTGGTACCATAACATCTCCTATCAACGGATTTGTATTGAAATTTTCATTTTTTTATTTCAGTTCTTAAATAAGTTAATGACTCGTCGTACCACAAATTAAGGTTTTAATAGACCCTTCTTGGTAGGTTAATTAATTTATAGATTTAGAATGCTCTTTTAATTTATTATTTAAAAGCAAAATGCGCTCTCGAGCGAAGAAATGCCTCGAAATGGCGCGGGCTCAAACGGCTTCTATCTTTCCCAGAACCATCAAAATGACTATTGAGCCGGTTAACAGCATCTTTTCCAGTACCAATGAAATGTTCATTGAGCCAGCCTCCACAACTCCTAGCCACAACGAAAAGACTGACGAGTCGTGTCTTGATGTGGGATCAGTGGTTGAAGTGCATGAACACCAGATCATACAGCTAGAGTTTAATAATACATCGGAAACTATAGAAAACAATGAGCTTTTACTTGAAGAAACATTACATCCACCGCTCGATCTTCAAGTACCAGAAAATGCGGACAACATTTTGTCAAACGATTGTGAGTATGGTGACATGCAAGATGGAAGACTTAGAAGTAAAAAGGCCAATGATTCAAATTGGAAACAGAATAAAAACAAGCAACTTCGAATGCAAGGACTTCAATACCTTGACTAACAAGGAAAAATAAAATTATTAAACAAGATACGATTCGAAAAGCCAGTCATTGGTGCTTCTTGCTACTGTAAAAAATCTTCAAAACGATTCTGTATTACGTTTACTGAAGCCAATAGGATCTCAATTTTTGAAAATTTTTGGAATAAAATGGATTGGTCACAACGGAAAGTTTTCGTTTGCAACCACGTCCAACAATTGAAAGTTTCAAGAAGGCAGATTTTTGCAGAGCACTCAAGAAGGTCTCAAATTTTTTTTTATTTTTTACCCTCAAATGAAAAAGGTAGCAACATTTATTTATAACTTTTAATCCAAATGACACTTTTCACAAATAAACCCTTTCAGGTACAAAATTGCAAGTTTGTCGACAAATGTTTATGAACACAATTTGCATTGGAGATCATACCATTCACTTTTGGGTAAAAAAAAGTTCCTTTTCGATGCTGCTTCCAGTGTTTACAAGAAATATTATGATAGTAATGATAACTCTGAAAGAAAACACAAAAATGATTTTTTGAAGAATTTCTTGGAACAATTACGAAAGCTCCCATCACATTACTCTAGAAAAGATTCATCGAAGCTTTTTCTTGAGCCACAGTTTGTATCCCAACAAAGTTTGTTTGATTTCTATAAAGAGCATTGCAGTTTACACAAGGTTGATTCTCTCTCAATAAAAAAATTTCGAGAAGTATTTGATAGCATGAATATATCATTCTATCAGCTTAAAAAAGATCAATGTGATCTTTGCACAAAATTCCGACAGAAAACAACTACTGCCGAGGAATATGAATCCCACATTCGATCAAAAGAACAAGCAAGGCTGGAAATGGCAAACGATAAAAAAATGGCAGAAAATGGAAAAGCTATCGTGCTCATTATGGATTTACAAGCAACAAAAACAAGCCACCAATTGAGTGTTAGCGCTGCCTATTACAAAACAAAGCTGTCTTGTCACAATTTTACAATTTTCAACCTGCAGAGTCATCAAGCAACATGCTTCTGGTTCACAGAAATCGATACTGATTTAGTTGCATCCTGTTTCATGTCCTGTATATGGGATTATTTGGAAAGACATTCCATTACTGCTTCAAAAAATCCGATAATAATTTATTCGGACGGTTGCACTTACCAAAATCGTAATGCTATTGTTTCGAATGGGCTTCTACATTTTTCAAAAAAATTTGGCGTCAAAATTACGCAGAAATATTTGACTAAAGGTCACACTCAAATGGAATGTGACTCAGTTCACAGCTGTATTGAAAGAAAATTAAAAAACACGACCATACATTTGCCATCAGATTACTTTAAGATTTCTAAAGACGCCAGAAAAAAAAATCCCTACGCAGTCCTTTCGCTTAACTATACTTTCTTCAAGGACTTTACCGAAAACATTGTTTATCCATCTATTCGACCTGGTAAAAAGCAAGGTGACCCAGCAGTAACCGACATCAAAGCAATTTTATATGACCAAGGAACAATAAAAGTAAAGCTCAATTTGGAAAATGATTGGCAGGATTTACCAATTCGTGTTAAAAACAATTTGGATGAAGACTACGAGTTTAAGGCCTTAAATTCAAGCCAACTTGCTATTCCAAAGAAGAAATGGAATCATCTACAAGAACTTAAAGAGTTCTTACCTGAAGACTGTAGACATTTTTATAAAAACTTGTCATTTAAATAATAAGGTATTCGTTTTTGCTTAATTTAATGTGAAGAATAGAAAATTTTGTGATATTTTCTAATGAATTAATATTTTTATTTTTTTTTTTTTTGTTATAATAAATTTTATTTATTATTTTCTTAAGTTTCCGTTTCCTATTTCTATGAGCATTATGATTTTAAATCAATAAATGAATTCCTCTTATCAGCATAAAAAGTATTTTTTTTATATATATGAATATCTCCTAAGTTCTTTTTTTCTTATGAAAATTACAATTTTTAGCATTTAAAACTATTTCACATAGTAGAGATTCAAAATTGGTAAAACTCTGTCAAATTTCATTACGATACGATTTGGTTTTGAGAAAATATTCAGTTTTTTGTGTCTCCTGTAAAATTTGCAAAATGCGACATAGGAGGTATTCATAGTTAACCGTCGATATGTGGAAACTATTCTCCAAGTTCCATTCCATGAGAGAGATGTTACCTCAGGAGCATCTCCAAACTCTTTCTCGCCAGAACTTAATTTGTTTTTTCGTATTTCTACCAACTCAATTGAACGTAGACATGTAAAATTAAAGGAGGGAACTGTTTAGAGAGTATTTGTGTTAAAACTAACACTTTTTTAAAATAGGTTTTTAATTTATTTTAGCAGATAATAATACGTACGAGTACGCAGGCGTTAACATTAAAGCTCTTCTTTTCGCTGACGACATTGTTCTGCTCGATTATACTCAGCAGTCCCTCCAGCTAATGATAAATAAGCTTGCTGAATATTGTAAAAGGTGGAACCTAGTGGTAAATTTAAATAAATCCAAAGTGAGTAATGGCACTATAATGGTGGAAGAGTAGAGCTGGTAAAAGAATACAAATATCTAGGAGTAAATTCAGGGTCTTCGAAGCGGTATCGGAATCAGTTATGTTTTATGCGGCGCAAGCTTGGGGAGGTGGGAAATATGAACAAGTGGAAAAACTGCTCAGATTTTACATAAAACGGATTTTCCACCTTCCTTCGTGTACGCCAAACTACATGATCATGTTGGTAACGGGTCTATCGCCTTTATTTATAAAAACACTCAAGCTGCAGGTCAATTACATCCTCAAAGCTCTGGATATGCCAAGTTATCGTCTCCCAAAGAAAGTCACGCTTATTTTGAGATTCGTTTTCGATCGAAAGTTATTCGAATTCGAGAAGATTTTATTTTGAGATTCGAAAGTTTGCTGATTCAATCGAAAGTTCATTTAAAAAAAAACTAAAGGCCCAACTATAATAGACTTAACCGAAAGTAAGCTAATGTCAAAACCGAACGAAAAGTTATCAGAAGTTATCGTCAAAACAAAAAGTAACCATAATGGATTCAAGTAACTTAAGCAAATGCGTTTCAAATTTGACATTTGCTTAAGCTCTAGCCATTTAAATGGCTCTCGCGTAATTTCGCGAAAGTTACCGAAATTTAACGAAACTGAGCAGAACGTCTATTATGGTTAGTGACATATAAGGCTGCGTATTGGTTCGTTTCCTTAAGCTGGCTTAGGCTCGGTTAAGTCTATTATAGTTGGGCCTTAAGTATACTTTGACCAAAAACACTCTATTACCAAGACCGGAATCTTTCGTACGTTTCACTCTCCAAAACCCGTTTGTTTACATTGTTGTATTTGTAATTTTGACAATTAATCCATGAATAGATGTGAGCCAAAACAAAAAAAAAACGATGCCGTGGGCTAGCGGTATTTTGCACAGCAAAAACAAAATGGAGGGGTTAATAAGTTTTTTTTAGGTTTTTCTTTTTACTTTTTTTCGATGAAGAAGTCAGTTTTAAGCTTTAATTTTGCAGTCATTTTGTTGATAGCGTACCAATGTACATTTTTGTCTTCAAAAAAGCATGTTCACCATCAGTTTATTATAATTAATTCACTAATTTACAAAAATCACTGCGAAATTCTTCAAATTTCAAAATTAACCTCGGATTTTTGTATCAAAGATGCGTTCGAAGAACCATCAAGTTAAGGGTGCCAGCGCAATTTTTGTATTGAATTCTAATAAATTTTCGTTAATGAACGGCCCAAATATTTTTTTTGCAAGTAATTAAAATCTGTATCAATTTAATTAATCCAAATGTATTTATAGTTTGTTTTTAATGATTTAAGCTTGCAACTATTTTTGAATTCCATTTTGATTAAAAAATATTATATTAAAAAAAAAAGAGTTATAATCGAAAAATATATTATCCATAACATTCTTGGTTGATGGAAGCATACATGTATTTGCTATCAAAAAAAAAACTATGCAGCAAAGGAACACCAATGTTTTAAAAAAGTAATCAGAACGATTTTAGCAAACCTGTTGAATAAATGCAGAGCAAATAAAATGCAAATTTTGACATATATCACAAAATGAAAACGTCTTAAAATCGTTTTGAATTCATGCACAACTAATTCAATAGAACATGTAATCGTCATGAATGTTTATTGTTGACGTACAGAAGTTTTTTTAGTGAGTTTCCACAGTTTAACGCAAAATATAATTTTCATTCATTTCTTAAAAATGTTTCGTTACCAAAGTTCAAGTTTACTTATTATTGTTTGAAGGGTATGTTTAGTAAAAGTGCTGCTAAAAGTGAAACAAATGAATGAGTTTTACGTACATGTTTTTCTTAATATAGTAAATACTTCCATAGATTACATTTTATAAATGCAGAACATAGAAGAAAATATACATAAACAATAGTTTTCAGGTATAAAGCAGAGGTTAGTGTAGAAAAATATTTTTGAGAAAGCCAATAATATTTGAGGTAAGTTCATTAAAGAAATTTCCGCTTCGGCTAACCTTCATCAACTTTTTAGAAAAAAAATTAGCATTAATAGCTGCCAATTATTTCATAGCATAATTATTTTTTAGATTGGAAAATGTCTAGAAATTTTCATACGCTACAAATTTCGTAATTTTATGAGTAAACATAGAAGATAACATTTTTTAGTCAAGAAGTATGGATTTTGGCGCGTATACCGTTTTTTTTCTATTGGGTGTTCGGTTTCCCCATACTGGAATAAAAAAAGTTACTTAAATCTATTTATTGCACTCATTTAGTTGGTATTGTGTGTAAACATATTGCCTATTTCTATTCCTTAAAGATGCTTTACACAAAGCAACTTATTTTTAAAACATGGTTCCCTCAAATTTTTATTCCAAAATCTAACTACAAACAAAATTCTAACTCTAACATAGTCCCTTAAAAAGAAATTTTCAGGAATATTTCTGCAACAAACAAAACTAAAATTTGGTCTTGCAACTACCGAACTGCTTAAATGATGAAAATACTAATCTAATTGAGGAATCTGAAAGTTGGCAATGGAACTTCACAAGTATGCTTCTCGTAGCATTGTCTGTACAAAAATAATACGGAGGCACCCGCCTATTGTTTCCACCTGAACTTCTAACGTCGCCAAAAAAATGCTCTAAGCAAACTACAGCTGAAAAAATTGTCTGTTTTGTTGTTTTACAAAGTATTGAGTTACACTTTTGTCCATTTGCAATAGTTATACTTAACCAGTTGCAGCGCATGTTGCGTTCGCAAATAATTTAAGTAAACAAAATAAATAATAATAAACTAATAAATCATTAAATAATATGTATTTGGTCAATTTTATTTTATTTAATATACATTTACAACATTTATTTGGATTGAAATTAAAAAGCTATACAAATCTTCCAATTTAAGACCATGTCAGCACTTCAGATTCTGTTGGTAAGGATTGTTTAGTTTTTGAACGAGGCCATGAAACATTCAAAATGAAGCATTTAGATGGGGCTGATTACTATAATGAAGCATTTTGATGGGCCAAAGCACTAATTGTGAGAATGTGTTTGGTTTTTTGCATCATTTCACGCACACTTTCTCACAATTAGTGCTTTTTAGCTTGTAGGCAAACCGAAATGTCAGTCTGAGATTCCGGTCTTGGTAATAGAGTGTTTTTGACTTTGACTTTCGAATGATTCGAATCAAATGTCATTTTTGAGTCGTTCAGATATTTTCTGGTGAATAGCTAAAGAAACATGTAAGTTTTAACAATTTTTATACGATAATTAAACGAAATTGGTTATATTGACGAGTTTTTTTTGTTGTTTTATAAAGGGCACAGTCACATTCTAATTGGAGGAATAGGGGATTATTGAGGCGAAAGTTCCTTACAAATCTACAAAACAAAATCAATTTAGTCACCACGATTTGTTTTTGCAATAGAAAAATTCCACATCAATTTTATGGGTAGGTATACTTTAAATACTTTATACTTACTGTAATTTTCGGCTTGGTCCGATAATTAAAACTTATTCACACTTGTAAATAAAACACAAATTTTCTTTATTTAAATCGCTCTAAACTTTATTTATTCACCACTTTCAATTATTACTTTTCGAACACAGTCTTTACTCTTTAAACACAGTCTTTACTTATTGCAGTTCACAATCAATAATCAACAGCTTCGCTTCCGAGCGCCTATTTATACACCCTTTGTATATGAAAACTATAGTACTCTCATGGGCAGAATTTTTAATAAATAATAAATAAAATAAAAAAAAAATAATAAATAAATAATAAATAAATACCTACATATAGCATAATACCATAAGAACTTAAGTAAAAAAAAATTGTCCTTGAAACACTTTTTTGACCGGAAGTTTTAACTACCTACTTTATAAACTCAATGATTTGTCTTAATTTTTAAAACAAAAGATTTTAAAAGTTCCTCATCCCATTTAAAAAATTCACTACCATTAAATATTTATTTTGACTTTGAAAATTTAAACTTCTTTATGCTCGATTTGAAAACAAATTGTAAGAAAGGTTTAGGCGATCAAATTTTTAAATTTATTAAGCTAGCTGCTATCTATTATTGGATAAGAATACAATACCTACATATTTACTTGCCTATATTAGTTCAAGTTATAATTCCCTAATATAATCCTCAAATCATCAAAAATATAAAATCTCAACCAAGAATATAAAATTCCTACACGAAATCGCAATTCACCTGCTTTTGTCTTATCATCTTTGTATAGAAAGACTACCGTTTTGCGTATATAACCTTTGTGTATGAAAAAGTTTTCATATACAAAGATGTAACCAAAAAATATAACCACACCAAAATACAAACAAAAAGAAACAAATGTGTTTTCCTCATTCACTCAGACTTTCGTTAATTCTCTATAGTCTTTCTCTATTTCAAATTATAACATTTTTAAGTCTCCCGACTGCAAATCGATTTCTCCATGAATATCTTGACTAGACTTTCTACAAAAAATATCTAGATGCCGCCCTATTCGACTTCCACCATGAGAGTACTATAGTTTTCATATACAAAGATATACCTCAAATCGGTTCGAGAATCTACCAGGTTGTTCTCGATGCTTAACGAAGCGAGTTCTCCTCTTTATCACTAGATGCTTAACGAAGCTGGTTCTCCGCTTCATTCCTAGATGTTGCCCCTTTCGAGGTTCTTGTATGCGCTGAATATTCTCGAATTGATTTCCCCTCTTAGCCACTAGATGTTTCTCGATGCTTAAAGAAGCGAGTTCTCCTATAAAGATAAAGAGTGTATACATATTACATTGCCCCCTCCTTAGGATTGATCGTCCCGAACAAATTCATTGTTCTCATCACCAATGTAGCGATGTAGCCGGTCGCGATGTACAACTTTAGGTTTTCCTCTGACTCCCTTTTGTATCCGGTACACGACATCGTTGATTTTTGTAATGACTGTATATAAACCTTCCCAGTCCCGTTGAAGTTTCGGTGACAACCCTTTTTTTCGATGGGGATTGTAAAGCCACACCCGATCTCCTGCTTGGAACTCTGTTGTTGTCGCTCGTATATCGTAGCGTGTCTTCATTCGGTCACTGAACATCTTTATTTTCAACCTGGTATTGTCGTGGATCTGAAGGAGTCTTTCTCTGAGGTCATCAATGTAGTCATCCTCGGCTTGCGGCTCCGAAGTGGGACATCCAATTTTATTTCGCTCGGCAGTCTGATATTCCTTCCCATCAAAAATCTCAGACGGTGTATGGCCAGTTGAGCTATGTCTTGCACTTCGATACGCCATCAAAAACAGTGGAATGTGTCGATCCCAATCTCGCTGGTTGCCGTCCACAACTTTGCAAAGATGTTCTTTCAGGGTTCGGTTGAATCGTTCGACCATGCCATCAGATTGTGGGTGAAGTGGTGTTGTTCTTGTCTTCTTGATGACAAGAAGCCCACAAACTTCCTGAAATATGTTTGATTCAAAATTCCTTCCATGGTCAGAATGTAGTTCCAATGGAACGCCGAATCTGCTCACCCAGTTGAAGACAATATGGTCTGCGACTGTTTTGGCTTCTTGGTTTGGAATGGCGTATGCTTCAGGCCACTTGCTGAAGTAATCCATGACGACCAGAATATAACGATTTCCATTATTTGTTGCCGGATATGGACCCGCCACGTCTACTGCAATCCTTTCGAAGGGTGCTCCGACATTATACTGCTGCATTTGGCTGTGGTTCTTTTTGTTCGGGCCTTTGGTGGCAGCACAGGTATTGCATTTTCGGCACCACTTCTCGACATCTTCCCTTTCATGTAGCAGGTAAAATCGTTGTCGAACCTTTTCTAGCGTCTTGTTCACTCCTAGATGGCCTCCCGAAACTCCACCATGCATCTCTCGCAGAACTTCCATAACCTTCGATCTCGGTAAGACTAGCTGCATTACATAAGACTTTCCATTTGCTGATTCCCGTTTACGTCGAAGGACACCCTCTTGAACATGAAACGAGTCCCACTGTGCCCAATATGCCTTCAGAGTCGGACTTCTATCGGAGATATCAGCCCATTCTGGTTTTTCCTGGTGTTCCTTCCAAGCTAGGATGGGTTCGATATCTGAGTCTTCTTGTTGAGCCTTCCTCAACTCGTCGTTGCTCCAGCCATAAATGGGATCGGCTCTGGTTCGTTGGACAGTAACCACTTCTTTTTCTTCTTGTCGTCTGCAATGCGTACAATCTTGCTTGCATGGTCTCCGAGACAGTGCATCTGCATTTGAGTGAAGCTTCCCGTTTCGATGTTGAATTTCGTAATCGTACGTCTGCAGCCTCTCAATCCACCTTGCCACTTGACCCTCTGGATTCTTGAAATTCAAAAGCCAGTTAAGTGCACCATGGTCAGTTCGGAGAAGAAACTTCTGTCCATAGAGATACTTATGGAAGTGCTTTGTTGCCAAAATCAGTGCAGGAAGTTCTCTTCTGGTCACACAATAGTTTTTATCCGACTTCGAGAGTACCTTGCTGTAATAGGCAATCACCTTTTCTTCGCCATTATGCACCTGCGATAGTACAGCACCTATCCCGATATTGCTCGCATCAGCATCAATTATGAACGGTTTTCCTGGAGTTGGGTAGGTCAGCACTGATGCATTACACAAGCGTTGCTTGAGCTCTTGAAAGCTGCGCTCGCACTCACCTGACCATTTAAACTGCTTTCACTTTTTCCCCACAATTTAGGAAATGTGGTGAACCTTTTTAGTTTGAGACATTGGACCGCTTCTTTGGGCTTCTAGTTGTTTCAGGACATCATTCCTTTGAGTTTCTAGTTGTTTGAGAACATTCTGCTGTTTTTCCAGGACATTCTTTTCATTCTCTTCAAATTTGGTTAAAAGAAGTGACATCATGTTAGATAACGCAACATTTGCATTTACCTCTTCCACTTTTGCTTCTAATTCGAAAGCAAACGTATCTGGGTCTTCATTTTGCTGCGCCAGATATTCCTGCAGCCGTTTAACGAGTTCGGTTTTTACGCCTGTCCCATTTAAGCTACGTTTGCTTAGTTCGGCCTTTAGCTCAGGGACAGTTAAGTCTTTCAAAACTTTACTCATTTTTTTTTTAATTTTTAACTTCACTACTTCACACAAAATAGTTCAATCACTGCTCACTGTTTTTATTCTCAATATGTTTTAATCCCTTATTCTGACACCAATGTAATATTCGGCTTGGTCCGATAATTAAAACTTATTCACACTTGTAAATAAAACACAAATTTTCTTCATTTAAATCGCTCTAAACTTATTTATTCACCACTTTCAATTATTACTTTTCGAACACAGTCTTTACTCTTTAAACACAGTCTTTACTTATCGCAGTTCACAATCAATAATCAACCGCTTCGCTTCCGAGCGCCTATTTATATACCTCAAATCAGTTCGAGAATCTACCAGGTTGTTCTCGATGCTTAAGGAAGCGAGTTCTGCTCTTTTTCACTAGATGCTTAACGAAGCTAGTTCTCCGCTTCATCCCTAGATGTTGCCCCTTTCGAGGTTCTTGTATGCGCTGAATATTCTCGAATTGAGTTCCCCTCTTAGCCACTAGATGTTTCTCGGTGCTTAAAGAAGCGAATTCTCCTATTAATCCGATATTAAAAGAGATAAGGAGTGAATACACATTACATTACTTTAAATCGTCAAACGCAAACGGGTTTGATGCGTCCATAATCCTTCTTCTAAAAACATGTTCTCGTTCTTCGCCTTTAGAATTAAGAAACAAAACTATTGCCATTGTTTAATTTGTCCAAAATAAAGGCCCAACTATAATAGGCATAAGCAAACATAAGCTTATGTCAAAAACCCAACGAAAATTCACTTAAGTTTGTGAAATTACTGCGGGTAGCCATAATGCAATTTTGCTCACTTATCTACATGTCAAAATAATATTCGCAGCTCTATATGAAGATATAAATCCTTCGTACGTATTACCCTCCAAAACCCATTTGTTTACATAGTTGTATTTGTAATGTGAAAGAATTCAAAGAGATTCTATTACAGTTGGGCCTTAAGAAAAACTACACCGATTTGAAGTTTATAAACATTGATTTTTTTCATTTCAATTGAAAGTGTGACCATGTGTAAAGAATATACATAACATTTTAAACGGTATAAACACAACATGGAAATTTAAACCAAAATGGTTACGTTAGTTGAAAAAATGTTTAATTTCATGTCTTGAATGTTTTTGTGTATCACTTTATTAACTTCACTTAATTTTTCAATTCAGAAACTAAGATCTTCGAAAAATAAAAATTTAGTGTGGTCACACTAAATCAAATCATTTAGAACAGCTGATCTCCGAAATAAGGTTCATTTCGGTTCATTTTCTACAATGAATATTTTTTATTCGAATCTCAAAATAAACAAAATTCATTCGAACGAATAGATCTAGTCACTCGAATCAACGTTTCGTTCGAATCTCAAAATAAGCATGAGTAGTTCTTTAAACAATCCAATCCCGAAGTGGATGGTTTAGAGACTGGATAGAACTAGCCGAGCAGGTGGATGTTGACCTAAACTATAGTAACCTAGCCTCTTGGAAGCCAACTTTATATCGCCTAATAGCTCGTCTGGATGAAGCCTCAAGGACGCAATACACGGAGCAAGCCAAAAGCTCACTGCACCGCATGATTTACAGTAGACTAGACTACGATCTCCGGGAAAGAAACTACTTCCACGACAAATATACCATCGAACAAATTTCGTGCATGTTCCGGCTAAGAGAACTCCTTAATCTGAACTACATACATTCCTCACCGTGAGGACTTACCGATTTTATGCAACCTGTGCAACTTGAAGGAGCGCGAGGATGTTTTTCATTTTGTTGTACGATGTGCGATATTGAGAGAATTAAGAAGACTTATCCTAGGCAGTGACTTTCTTTCAAATACTGATATCATAAGCCTTTTACAGGAAATAGATGTCACAAAGTTATATGGAAAATAGCACTTAAATATAGACATCAAATTTTAAATGAAGCGTTTTAATCTTAAACTGCACTTTATTTTTTTTTTTTAATTTATATAAAGCTATACTCTTAGTTGTCAATCAAGAGGCAAACGGCAATGTTATTGATTTTATTAACCAAATTATTGTTAAAAATGTATGTTTAAAAATAAAATCTAAATCTAATCTAATACGTATTTGCATTTATGTTCGAAATATTATTTTTATCTTTTAAAGTGTATATGTGGACATTCAACCCCCTTTTAGCTACGGACTCCAATAATCTGTCAAAATTAAGTTCGTTCGTAATAATATCAATCCGCTAAATGTTGACAGCTCAGTAATTGCAATTGCCAATTTTCTATCAAGTGAGGATTGTCCGTTTATACGGTTGGTTGATTTTATCCAAATATAAAATAATTTTTTTAATTTAGTTTTGTATCTTCCAATTAATAATAATTCATTGGAAGGTAATTTTCTCGACAGATGACAGAGAATATGAACATTTATTTTAGAAGTGAAAACAATAGGTTGTGCAAAAACATTTAAAAAAGTATAAAGTATAACGTCTATCTTATGAAATTTGTTCATGTGTCCCATCCTTTTCAACCCTTTTTTTTGTAACTTATTTCTTTCGATTTTAATAGTATTCAAATTCTTTCAAAATTTTTGTCGTTTACTTCTCAAAAACTTTCTGCCAACTAAAAATTGAATGATGTTGTTTGGAAAGAACATTATCCAATATCTAATCAGTGGAACCTTGTCTAATTATTTGAAAATTCAAAAATTTGGATTTTTAGGCGAGTACAAGCGATTGCAAGAAGTCGGCCAATTTTTTGATAGAAAATTTGCGACGATTGACTGTTATTTTTTTTCTGTCATTTCTGATAGATAAAATTGGGAAGATCTTCCAATCGTGTATGTATACTTAGCTTAAGCTTTTATGGAAGCTGTATTTTAAATCGAATTTTTTTCGAGCCAGAAGCGGTGGTCACTTGCCCGAAACCATTTTTAAAACACAATGGCAACCCTTATCTTTACAATAAAGCTAAATTCTTGGCCATAACATGAAATTATATATATTTTATTTCTTCTTGAAATCCAAACGTATAAAAAAAAAATTTTATGTAGAAGCCATGTTCCATATTTTACTAAATAATGAACACCTTCGTAACCCCTTCAATCAAGTTTACCTTTGAGTCCAATTCCGGACGTACTCTAAAGTACAGAAATCAATTTTTAGCCCCACCACATGAATTTACCGAAATCGGTTTTCCCCTTCCATTTTGATGTTCAAAACTTTAAGATAAATGGGCGCATTCATAAAGCTAGTGACTACCTTGCCTCAAAATCAATGTCCACTAACTTTGTAGCCGAATTGTGTACACTACGTCGGAGGTAGAATTTCAACTAATTTTGTAGTTGTCGCTGTGTTTACTGTGTGGTTGGGGCATTCGCCCCAACCACGACCTGGAAAACAGAGCTCTACTTAATCACTTTTACCTTCGAAATGATATAACACAATGGCGATCTGAGAACCGCGGTTTCATGCGGTTCAATGACGATTCCTTGGCAAATGCCATAATCGCCGAGCAAACGGGACCAAGTCCCTTGTTAGTAACGAAGGTTGAGCTTCAGCTCATCTTCAACTCAATAAAAAATAAAAAGTCAGCAGGTGTCGATGGTATATCCAACGTTGTACTAAGACATTTACCGATGGAGGCAATTGACATTTACACCACACTCTTCAATAATGCACTGAATAATGCATATTATCCAGTGCATTGGAAGACCGCTGTGGTTCATCCTCTCCCGAAAAAGGGAAAGGACAACTCCAACCCGTCAAATCTTCGGTCGATAAGTCTTCTTCCGAGCATCAGCAAAGTTTTCGAAAAAATCATCAATAGGGCTCTGACTAAGTGGGCTGCGGACAACAAAATAATTCCGGATAAACAGTTCGGGTTCAAGGCGGGTCATGACACAATTCATGCTGCGTCTAAACTCGTTTCTGATATCCAATGGAATAAAACAAAACAACAATGCATAGGTGCTGTTCTAGTTGATTTGGAAAAGGCCTTTGACACCGTATGGTTAGAGGGTCTTTACCTAGAACTGAGCTGGCTTGGCATAAGCAAACCATTGTTGTGTATACTTTATGATATGCTTAACGGTAGAAAGTTTGTTGTCAAAAGTGGCAACGTAACTTCTACCACAACATTCTTAATTAAAAATGGTCTTCAACAGGGAGCGGTGAATTCGCCGATTCTCTTCAGCATTTACACCAGCGATCTGATAGGTAGTCTTACAAAGGCAATTGCGTATGCCGACGATCTAATTGCGTACAGAACGGCCCGAAAGGTTGAGGTTATTAGAATTCTCTTGCAGCGTGATTTCGACAAAATTCAGCGATATTGCGACGACTGGAAACTGAAAATAAATGCCCAGAAGTCGGAGACAATTCTGTTCCGGACTCCATTGGCTTGGGCCACGAGGGATACGTGCAAGAATTGGCGCAAGATGGTTATCGTTGATCTTCACGGGCAGCCATTAGCGAGCAAAAGTGTAGTGAAGTACCTCGGTATCTGGTTAGATCAGAATTTATATTTCGACAGACATATAAATACTGCTCTGACCAGGGCCAGAGGAGCCTTCGCTCTGACGAAACGGCTGTTTCACAGCAGTCGGCCTGACCCCAGAGTGAAGGTAATTTGCTACATGGCCCTCATACGGCCGATGATCGTCTATGGTTGTCCTGTGTGGTTCAACGTTGCCCCTTCCCAGATGGAGAAGTTTCGGGTGTTCGAGCGGCAGTGTTTACGACGCTGTACCGGCTTATATCGAACAGCCGAATCTTCTTACGTGCATTACTATTCCAACGATGTCCTATACAACGGGGCTCGAATCAACAGAATTGACAATTTCGTGATAAAACTCGTTCGAGGTCACATTCCAAGAGCTATATGTCTTCGACCAACAATTTAATTTTCGGGGCGTTCTATCCGAACGACGAGTATTTTGAAAGTGCACGCTTGAGCGGCTTCATTCCACCAGAGGCATTCCTCTTTTTTAGATAGAGGCGGTCTGATACAGGATAGATTGGCAGTTCCGTTAATCTATCACGTCAGACGACGAACCGTGGATAGGCGACTCCTGTACAATCGGGACGTCATGGCACACGAGACGGAGCAGATCTCCTTCGGATCAGTAGGGCTGTGTCCGAACGGGACCGAACTGATAGGGTGAAGCAGGAGAGCCAGTTTTGGTGGCTTCAATACTTGTTTTATAGTTTTAGGGTTTAGTTTTAAGTAGAATAGGCATGGTGGCACAAAAAAAAACATAAAAAAAATACAAAAAATACAAAAAACAAAAATACAAAAAAATACAAAAAAAAAAAGAAAAAATCATGGAATCAAAAAAAAATAAAAAAAAAGACAAAATATGAAAAACAAAAAAAGTTAGATAGTTAGATTTGCTGCTGTGGTTGTTCTAGTTTTAAGTAGTTTATAGGTAGAATAGGAAGTTTTAGTTAGCTTTAAGTTTTATATTAAGGACCTTATTTTAAGTAGTTTTTAAGTAAAAATTAAAAAGCATATTGACATTAGTTTTTGCTAAATTTTCTAATGAATACACAAATAAATAAAATGAATTGAAGTTAAATAGATCTTAGGGCCGAAAGGCATTAGCATTAAGTATTATTGTTTAACTTAGAGTGTCCGTATGGGACCAGTAAGTTAGTTGTAAGTTATGGATAATTAGGCTAGTTTTATGAATTTTTGTCTAGCTTTAAGATAGTCTTAAGAATTAATTAATAAAAATGAATTTGGAAAAAAAAAACTCCCAAATACTCACCTATTTACGTGTTAAGTTCATGGGGTTATCCATGGGTAAAATAAATCAAAAAAAATGTATTCTTGCACCAATACTAGTAATTTTAAAGAAATGTTTAACTGAAAAATTGACAGCTTTACCGCACTCGTTAAAACGTACCAAAGTTACACAAATAAATAAAAATAAATTAGGTGGCGCAACAGTCCGTTGAGAACTAGGGCCTAGTGACTTACAACTTTCAACCATTGCTGTGTGCGAGTAATGTGGTCAGGGATGGAGGGGACCTACAGTTTTAAGCCGAATCCAAACGGCTAATTTGAAAAAGTCTTTTCATGACAAGAATTACTCTTGGAGGATTTGTCAATTCCTCACCCGTGAAAAAACTTTAGATGACACAGGCTGGGTTTGAACTCAAGACCTCTGGCATGACAGTCCAACGCACTAACCGTCACGCTACGGGTACTGCTAAAAAGTTAAAAAGTGTTCCACCGCCAAGAAAAAAATCTGAAAACTGATTTTTCCCAAGGAAAACCCATTAGTAAATACCATTTAAGAGTGCACAAATTAAAAAAAGACAAAAAGCCAAACCGCTTCCTTTTCCAAACGCCAATTTAATCTTCTACCTTAACAATTGAAAAAAAGAACATCATACAAATCAAAATTCGAAACTGCCAGGTATGTATTTCAATAAATTTAAAGTTTTTCAAAAATATCAAAACAAAAAAAAGAAAAAAACACTTAAAATTTGTCTCCTTTTAGTTACTCGAAGTGTTCTAAAGAATTTGTCCAAGAATACTTTTTAACACGCCATGTCTGCACATGGAGTTCAAGACCAAATTTGTCTTAGAATGACAGATGACAAAGAAGCAGCCTGGTATGATAGGGAATGTGAGTCTGCCCGGAAAAAATCTTTTGCGCTTCTTCATTTATACCAACATTTAAATGAACAGTCTTTGAAAGAAAACTATCTTGCAGCAAATCGAACATACAAAGCTTTATGTATGTATGTAGATGCAAAAAACTTAGCTTCTCCAAAAAACAAGCTGAAAGTCTAACGTACTGCAAAAACTCCTCGGAATTTTGGAAAGGAATACAAAATATAAAAGGAAGACCTTTTTTAACAAAATCACTACCGCCTGCAGAAACACTATGACATCATTTTGAAGGACAATTGAACCCAAAACTTTTTGCTCCTCCAATACAATACGCTAGACCAAATGTCGAAAATCAAATTCTAGATAGAGAGATAGCGATCTCTGAAGTCGAAGCAGTTGTAGTCAAAATTAAAGACAACAAAGCTCCCGGGATTGACCGGATCCCAAATGAATTCTGGAAATACGCAACATTGGAGTTTCTAACACTTCTCACAAAAGTGTACAATGATATTTTCACTACAGGCAAAACACCGGATGCTTTTAGAAAATCAATACTTTTTCCCATATTCAAAAAAGTAGATAAGACGGACCCAACCAACTATCGAGGTATTGCTTTTCTCAACTCATCGCTCAAAATCTTCATGGAAATTTTAAGAAGCCGACTCACAGCATGGATTGAAAGTAACCATATTCTGAGTGAATTCCAAATTGGATTTAGAAAGGGATACTTCACAGTGGATCACATGTTTAGCCTGACCAACATTGCAGAGGTATATATTCGTAGACAAAAAAAATTATACGCATGTTTCATCGACTTCCGTGCCGCATTCGATTCCATCGACAGAAAGGCTCTGATGTTCAAATTGTTTAGAGATGGGATGTCTTTAAAATTTGGAAAAATTATTGAGGACATCTGTAAAGAAACAACGTATGCAGTATGGGATGGGCAAAATCTATCTGATTGGATTCTTGCCTTAGTAGGATTGAAACAAGGTTGCAATCTCAGCCCTTCAGCTTTCTGCCTTTATATCGAAGATCTAATAAAAGACATGCCGTGTGGCATAACAATTGATGGGTTCCGGATTAAAGTTCTGATGTACGCAGACGATCTTGTCATGTTAGCCGAATCTCCTGAATCTCTTCAGCTAATGATCAACAAATTACGGAATTACTGTTCGAATCTAACAGTAAACCTTGACAAATAAAAAACAATTGTGTTTCGGAGAGGATCAGGGCGATTGGCTGCAAACGAAAAATGGTATTATGGAGCGGACCAAGTTGAAACTGTGAGCGAATACCAATACGTGAGTTACACTGTGACGAGCAACTTAAACCTAGAAAAACACCTAGTAAAAAAAATTTCTTCATCCAAAAATGCGATTGGGACGGTGCACAGTGTGACAATTCGCAAATCTAGCGGGATTTAATTAAAAAAATGATATGCACAAACTGATTTAAAAGTTGGTTTTACTTGGAGCCTAAACCTTCTACTAGCCGATTTAGAAAGAATTGTTATGCAGGAGTGATGTAGAACGAAGATAATTGATGTCAAAGTTGCAATTAGTCATTTTTTTGGTGGCAATTGGCCAGTGAAGGTGGTTTAGGTCTTTATTTTTTTGTGAGTGCGTGGTTTAGTTTTTATTGAAAGTTTTGCTTTTATTTTATTAACAGGGTATCGGAGAATTGAAAAGAAAGTAAAATTTTAAATTATATGGTTATTTAAATATATTTGTTGGAGGATAGGGTACAAAAAAAGCGTAATTTTATACAATTTGTACATTCATTAGAGAAAAAATTAAATTATTCAGTGTTATTCGGATGCGAGACTATGCATTTTAAAGCCTGATATGTCTGCTATAATTAACCGCTTTAAGTTGCTGCGCATAGGTGCGACGCCCATACATTTGTGTAGGGGAGTTTAGTGTGAGTATAATTTTCGATTTTTGGAGCTCAACCCACCACACCCCCCCCTCCTCTTATTGAGGGGCCATCTTCTATAAAGGGGTGATAAGAGTTTTACGTGATATTTTGAAAATAGTTATTTTTCACAAAAAATTCTAATATTATCTTGTAGATAATTAAATTCTCTACAATTTATTTAAATAAACTTTTTATGTAGAACTAAAAATAAAAAAGTTATAATACAATAAAAAAAAAGAATTTTCAAAATAAATGTTATTTTAAAAGTTTTCTTTCTTTTTTCTCGATTTTGGACTTTTAAAGACATTTTTATTGAAAATCTGTTTTTAACTATAACTTTTTCATTTCAATGGTACAAAGAGTATAAACATGAATTGTAGATAATTTAATAGTTAAAATCAATTAAATTATTATTAGTTTAATCCACCGATTTTGCCGATTGGCCAACTTTCGGAGGAAGCGCAAGAAGCTAGGAACAAAGAAAACAGCAAATATCGTGAGCTATTTACGAGAAAAACTTCGCTGTTGGACACAATAACGGATCTTTTAAATAGGCTATTGATAACATCGGACCCTTTTATAGCCAGTATAAGGTGCATTCCGAAAAGGAAAAAAAGTGCTATCGAGCATGAAGTCTTAGACCTTTTAAATGCAACTAAATAATATAAAAACCTTGTTTTTACGGTCTTTTTTGTAGAAAAATATAAATAATGTTTATTTTAATTTATGTATTTTATGTTTTTTATTAATAAATATAAGTAAAAAGGAACAAAGGTTTTTTTTGGCGTAATTTAATTGTTCCTGATGTGCTTACCTAAGTGCATAAAACACGTAGTTTCAGAACTCCGTTCATTAAAAATTTGGCCAAGTATATATAAAATTCTATTTTAATTTCATATTGGTATCTATTAAGCTTAGTGTACACGATTGCCAGGTCTGACAATCATTGTCAGATCTGCAAACGTCTGACAATGTGTGAAAATGAGCTGACAATGAGCTGAAAATTTTAATTTGTGTGTACACGGTTTGCAGATATCTACAAACATCTGCAAATCTGTTGCCAAATATTTGTCTGACAATGTCGACAAACTAATTTGGCCAAATAGCTAGCAATAGATTTGCAAACATTTGTAGATTTTCTGCCAACCGTGTACACACCAAATCAAATTTTGGATCTGCAAATTTATTTTCAGCTCATTGTCACACATCGCATCAGTCAGAAAATTTGTCTGCCAATGAATAAATTTGCAAATGTTCCTCAAACGGCATCTGCAAATTTATTCATTGTCAGACGTTTGCAGAAACGTCAGAAAATGAAAAAAATTTGGTGATCTCCCAAT
This sequence comes from Eupeodes latifasciatus, assembly GCA_920104205.1. Taxonomy (NCBI): domain Eukaryota; kingdom Metazoa; phylum Arthropoda; class Insecta; order Diptera; family Syrphidae; genus Eupeodes; species Eupeodes latifasciatus. The sequence goes on from OV049926.1 coordinate 10,191,603, forward strand.
GAATTTTGTGTACACACGATTGCCACATCTGCAAATTAATTTGTCTTCAAAATGATTGATGAACAAATTTTTCTGCAAATCAATTTGGTGTGTAGACGGTTGTCAGCTTGCGTGTACACGATTTCCAGATATCTACAAATTAATTGGCAGATATTTGTCTGCAAATTAGGAGCCAAACCATTTGTCTGCAAATTAATTTGGTGTGTACACGATTGTCAGCCATTCGAGACAAATTTTTCAGTGACAGATCTGGCAATATTTGCAGATCTGGCAATCGTGTACACTTAGCTTTAGTTATAAATATGACCAAAAAAATCAAGCATAAGCTTTTTTTCTGAGCGAAATTCATTTGCTAAGAAGAGTCTATCAAACTGCAAAAAACGAGTACTTTTAAAGCTACGTAAAAAAAAAATTAACAAAATATTTTAATAATTGTTGTTAAATTTCATTATTCACATATTTATATTTAATCCTGCAAAAAAAGAATTATCAAAAGGAAAAACTCGTAACCGCTATTAATTTAATCCCGCTAGATTTGCGAATTCTCACACTGTGCGATGTGGAAAAATGTGTATGGTAACAAGGACCTAGCATTTAGTGCAAAATACAAAGTTTTTCTCGCAACGTCCGAATCAATAACGCTGTATGCTGCGAATCATGGGGCTAGAATCAGTCTGAAACCACTGAAAAACTCCTGAGGTTCTTTCTAAAGAGGCAGTTCCGATTACCCGACACAACACCTAACTACATGCTTCTCATTGAAACCGGTCTATCACCCTTACATCTCTCATCGCTTAAACTGCACTTCAACTACATTACCAAGTTAATGTATAGTCATGTGGATAAAGTTGCAAGAAAAGATTGCTATTTCGATTACAAAGTCGCAAAGCTCAGTTTCAGGAATGGAAAAACTTAGCGGACTCTTGTGAACTCTCTTTCAACCTAACTTTAGATAATTTACAAGAATGGAAGCCATATCTTAACAGTCTACTCGAAAAGCTCCACTCCAAATCTAGAGAGAAAAGTATAGAGCAAGCTACTAGTTCACTACATAGGGAATTCTACCCCCTACTTCAGCACAATTTAGGAGAATCCAACTACTTCTAGGACACCCATAACATTGAAATAATATCATTGATTTTCAGGGTATGTCAATCCATTCCATAGCGTTTCATCTGTTTGTAATAAAGATACTTATCGTTTAACGAAAGGATGAATGAGAAAAATTAGCCAAAAGTTCCCTATTGATTTCAGACAACAACGACTTAAATAATGTCAAATATCGACTTGAGATCTGCCTAGAATCTAAACTCAAAACATAAAAATAAGATACCAACCCAATCAATTGGACTCGATCTTCCATCTTCCATCTCCATCTTCATTTCAGAAAAAAAAGTCATGTGTTTTTGTTGTAGTTCAGAAAACGAACACGAATTATATTTATTTGTGAAAAATTGTGAAATAAAAATATTACAATATAAAATAATAATGTGCAATAAAATATAAAAAAGAAATAATATCAAATATAAAATATTATACAATTAAACGAAGGAAAATAAGTTTAAATCAAAGAGTGTTCAATACATACGGTAGTTTATATTTCTGAAAACATTAACAAAATTATTACCGAGTCGAAAACAATTTCATTTCGGTGCTCAGTAGTCAAAAGTATAATCTATCGTATGTGAACTAATCAAATTAAAAAAATTAAATATTAACTAAATTATCAGAATAAATAGAAAAAAATGTACGTACCACTATCTGAAGAAGCTGGAAAAATATAGTAAACCCACATCGTATTCCTTATCCTTGGAGTCGGAGTCCGAACATATCTTTGGTTTCTCCTTCCAATGTTTTTCACGAATTTTAATAAGTTGCTGCATCGAAAATAAGTAAAATTAGTAAAATTATATATTTAAATAATTCAAATACTCACAATACGTTGCACTTTCACCAGGCTTTTCCAGAATTCTTCATTTAAACTTTTCCTTGGCAATCTTTTTTCATCTTCTTCTTTTCTTCTCTTTATTTTTTCTTCTTGACTAAGTACCAAATCAATCTACCAACAAAAATAATTTTTAACATTAAATTATAATTAACCAACGTCTAAAATATAATAATAAATATTTCTCACATTTTTCACTATTTTTTTCACCACTAAATACACACAAAATCTCAAACAATTCATTTTTCTTCTTCCGTATTCTCCAGAAATTCTTTCGAACTGATTTTTTGATTGAAAGGCTCCTCTATTTATACTAAAATATTCTTGTCCAAGCCTGCCTTACCACATTTCCACTCCAAAGGTAAAACTACAGTGAACTAATTGCAAAGTGTGTTTTTAGAAACGATTCAGTGTTAGAGCTATTGTGTCCAAACGTAGGGTTGTACCACCTAACCAATAGCCATACCAAAATGAAGGTCTTAACTACGGCCACCAGATGCACTGTGAAAAAGTGCATTATCTGCAGATCCCTAAACTGCAAAGTGGTTTTAGTTAAGGATGCAGTTTTAACGTTATTGTGTCCAAACGGAGGGTTGTATCTATCCAATAGCCATACCAAAGTGGAGGTCTTAAATACGGCCACCAGATGCACTGCGAAAAAGTGCATTATCTGCAGATCCCTTAACTGCAAAGTGGTTTTAGTTAAGGATACAGTTTTAGAGCTATTGTGTCCAAACGGAGGGTTGTATCTAACCAATAGCCATACCAAAATGAAGGTCTTAACTACGGCCACCAGATGCACTGAGAAAAAGTGCATTATCTGCAGATCCCTAAACTGCAAAGTGGTTTTAGTTAAGGATGCAGTTTTAACGTTATTGTGTCCAAACGGAGGGTTGTATCTATCCAATAGCCATACCAAAGTGGAGGTCTTAACTATGGCCACCAGATGCACTGCGAAAAAGTGCATTATCTGCAGATCCCTTAACTGCAAAGTGGTTTTAGTTAAGGATACAGTTTTAGAGCTATTGTGTCCAAACGGAGGGTTGTATCTAACCAATAGCCATACCAAAGTGGAGGTCTTAACTATGGCCACCAGATGCACTGAGAAAAAGTGCATTATCTACAGATCTTTTAACTGCAAAGTGGTTTTAATTAAGTATACAGTGTTAGAGCTATTGTGTCGAAACGGAGGGTTGTATCTATCCAATAGCCATACCAAAATAGAGGTCTTAACTATGGCCAACAGATGCACCGAGAAAAAGTGCATTATCTGCAGATCCCTGAACTAAAAAGTGGTTTTAGAAAAAGATAGAGTCTTAGAGCTATTGTGGCCAAACGGAGGGCTGTATCTAACTAATAGCCATATTAAGATGGAGGTCTTAACTATGGCCACCAGATGCACCGAGAAAAAGTGCATTATCTACAGATCTTTTAACTGCAAAGTGGTTTCAGTTAAGTATACAGTGTTAGAGCTATTGTGTCGAAACGGAGGGTTGTATCTATCCAATAGCCATACCAAAATAGAGGTCTTAACTATGGCCAACAGATGCACCGAGAAAAAGTGCATTATCTGCAGATCCCTGAACTAAAAAGTGGTTTTAGAAAAAGATAGAGTCTTAGAGCTATTGTGGCCAAACGGAGGGCTGTATCTAACTAATAGCCATATTAAGATGGAGGTCTTAACTATGGCCACCAGATGCACCGAGAAAAAGTGCATTATCTACAGATCTCTTAACTGCAAAGTGGTTTTAGTTAAGTATACAGTGTTAGAGCTATTGTGTCGAAACGGAGGGTTGTATCTATCCAATACCCATACCAAAATAGAGGTCTTAACTATGGCCAACAGATGCACCGAGAAAAAGTGCATTATCTGCAGATCCCTGAACTAAAAAGTGGTTTTAGAAAAAGATAGAGTCTTAGAGCTATTGTGGCCAAACGGAGGGCTGTATCTAACTAATAGCCATATTAATATGGAGGTCTTAACTATGGCCACCAGATGCACCAAGAAAAAGTGCATTATCTACAGATCTCTTAACTGCAAAGTGGTTTTAGTTAAGTATACAGTGTTAGAGCTATTGTGTCGAAACGGAGGGTTGTATCTATCCAATAGCCATACCAAAATAGAGGTCTTAACTATGGTCAACAGATGCACAGAGAAAAAGTGCATTATCTGCAGATCCCTCAACTAAAAAGTGGTTTTAGAAAAAGATAGAGTCTTAGAGCTATTGTGGCCAAACGGAGGGCTGTATCTAACTAATAGCCATATTAAGATGGAGGTCTTAACTATGGCCACCAGATGCACGAGAAAAAGTGCATTATCTACAGATCTTTTAACTGCAAAGTGGTTTTAGTTAAGTATACAGTGTTAGAGCTATTGTGTCGAAACGGAGGGTTGTATATATCCAATACCCATACCAAAATAGAGGTCTTAACTATGGCCAACAGATGCACCGAGAAAAAGTGCATTATCTGCAGATCCCTGAACTAAAAAGTGGTTTTAGAAAAAGATAGAGTCTTAGAGCTATTGTGGCCAAACGGAGGGCTGTATCTAACTAATAGCCATATTAAGATGGAGGTCTTAACTATGGCCACCAGATGCACCGAGAAAAAGTGCATTATCTACAGATCTTTTAACTGCAAAGTGGTTTTAGTTAAGTATACAGTGTTAGAGCTATTGTGTCGAAACGGAGGGTTGTATCTATCCAATAGCCATACCAAAATAGAGGTCTTAACTATGGCCAACAGATGCACCGAGAAAAAGTGCATTATCTGCAGATCCCTGAACTAAAAAGTGGTTTAGAAAAAGATAGAGTCTTAGAGCTATTGTGGCCAAACGGAGGGCTGTATCTAACTAATAGCCATATTAGTTAGATGGAGGTCTTAACTATGGCCACCAGATGCACCGAGAAAAAGTGCATTATCTACAGATCTTTTATCTGCAAAGTGGTTTTAGTTAAGTATACAGTGTTAGAGCTATTGTGTCGAAACGGAGGGTTGTATCTATCCAATAGCCATTCCAAAATAGAGGTCTTAACTATGGCCAACAGATGCACCGAGAAAAAGTGCATTATCTGCAGATCCCTGAACTAAAAAGTGGTTTTAGAAAAAGATAGAGTCTTAGAGCTATTGTGGCCAAACGGAGGGCTGTATCTAACTAATAGCCGTATTAAGATGGAGGTCTTAACTATGGCCACCAGATGCACCGAGAAAAAGTGCATTATCTGCAGATCCCTTAACAGCCAAGTGGTTTTAGCAAAATATACAGTGCCGAAGTTATTGTGGCCAAATGGAATGTTGTATCTAACCAATAGCCATACCAAAGTGGAGGTCTTAACTATGGCCATCAGATGCACGGAGAAAAAGTGCATTATCTGCAGATCTTTTAACTACAAAGTGGTTTTAATTAAGAATACAGTTAGAGCTATTATGTCCCAACGGAAAATTGTATCTAACCAATAGCTATACCAAAGTGAAGGTCTTAACTATGGCCACCGGATGCACCGAGAAAAAGTGGACTCTCTTAAGATCTTTTAACTGCAAAGTGGGTTTAGTTAAGTATACAGTGTTAGAGCTATTGTATCGAAACGGAGGGTTGTATCTATCCAATAGCCATACCAAAATAGAGGTCTTAACTATCGCCACCAGATGCATGATGAAAAAATGCATTATCTGCAGATCTTTTAACTGCAAAGTGGTTTTAATTAAGGATACAGTTAGAGCTATTGTGGCCAAACGGAGGGTTGTATCTAACCAATAGCTATACCAAAGTGGAGGTCTTAAATATGACCACCGGATGAACAGAGAAAAAGAGCATTATCTGCAGGTCCCTTAACAGCAAAGTGGTTTAAGTTAAAAATACAGTGATAGAGCTATTGTGGAAAAACGGGGGGCTGTATCTTACTTATAGCCATACATAATTGGAGCTCTCCTCTGGGGATAGGCAGAATTCTTCAATGCCGTCATATAGCTTATATCCATAATATCTGGAAATTCAAAATGCACTGATAAAATGACCATTGAGTTTGAATGTTTGTTATTAAAAAGGAAACACACCATCTCCGGGTTGATAGTGACAGCCATAGCTTGGTTCTTAGTGGAAAGAGGCAATGATGCAGGTACTGAACATTTTTAATTTTTCAAAACGTTATGATTTTAATATATAAAGAAAATCAATTTTCTAAGCTTACCAGTTTTGTTGTAGATATTGTCACTATCATAGCAGCTCGACATCCTCTTACCGATATTACTATTATTGATTTCACCTTTTCCTCAGCTAGTGATATTATAAGGACAGACTTGGATCCACCTAAAGTGCGTAAATTTAAAATTTCATCCGAGTGTCCCTTTTGATTCCCTTACATTTCGTTTCTAGCATTTTAATGCTTCTATATGATCCTCCACTTTTGCTGTTGAAGGTAGATTTAAGCTGCCCCCAGCACTTTTCTTTTCCATTCCATATAAATAGGTCATTCTTTTTATTTTCTAAGATACTTTTCCTCTCCTCGAAAAAGGCTGATCAGAGAATCCATTTCATCCTTCAAAAAGTTCAAACTTCATGTTCTTTTGCTTGCCATTTTTATTTTATACTTTGAAAAATCAAAATTCGAAAGTAAAAGCCAAAAGTGGGAAGGTTAAGGCGACATAAGGAACTTGAAAGAAAGCAAGTTTCTAGAATCTGATTGGCCAGCTGTCAAATTGCATTCCAATTAATGCAACTTTGTTGGAAAGTTGACTGGTAAGTTACTCAAGAAAAAATTCTCTAATTTTTAAATCAAGTCTATTTATGTCAAAATGACAATTAATCATGTTTTTTTATTCAATTGAAAGCTAAACTTTATTACTCTATGGTATATTTATTTTCTACACAATTTCATTTAATGTTTTGGGCAAAAGTTTTAATTTTAAAATTGGAAAAGAAATAAATAATATTGTGTGTTTTAAAGACAATAATGTTTTTGGTAGTTGTTGAACGATGAACTGAAGGTAGAGGTTAGTGAAGTAAATATAGGTTAGTTAAGTAAATTTATGACACTTGAAAAAAATAACTAGTTGCCTGTTCAGTAAAATGATATTTCATCATTAAAAAAATTTAAATGGATTTATTAATTAAATAAAACTTTAAATACATTGTTTCTTTTTGAAAAAAAAAAAAACTTGAATATAGGATTCATCTTATTGCATCAATCTTTTGCTAGAAATAAATCTGTAACATGTTCAAAAACTAAAAACAAAAAATTGTACTGATGGATTTTACTGATAGCTATAACCGCCCCTTACAGTTTTGTTTCTAAGTTTCAATTTGTCAAAAGCTTTTGAACTGGAATGTTGGAATGACTTACAAGCAGTTTAGTTACCAATACATACATTTATGAGATGGACAGTTCGCTAACAGAAGGATTTATCTGGTAAGTAATTACTCATCGATCCGGAAAAAATTTTGAATCGATATTTGACGGTGTTTCCCTTTGATTAGAAATGAAAATTATATACTGATCGATCGGAAATCACAAAAAGAATTCTTTTTGAGAAAAAAAGTGTAATTGCTCATTTATTTTTTGCTAAAAATGTATTTTTCTATTTTCCGGACGGAAATTCATTTTCCTGAACAGCTGATACTTTTATGTTCAAAAGTGAAACGAATCGTTCCACTGATTTGTGTTCCAATTTCACACAATTCCAATGACATTGGAATTGTGTGAAATACATTTTTAGAGAAAAATAAATGTGCAACTAAACTTTTTTTTCTCAAAAAAAATTCTTTGTGTGATTTCCGATCGATCGGTATATAATTTCCTTTTCTACTCAAAGGGAAACACCTTCAAATATCGATTCAAACATTTTTCCGGATCGATTTCAATGATAGCTATAACTGGCCCTTAAGTACTCAGAGATTTCCGTAGTCTGAGAAATGTAAACTAAATTTCTCACGTTTGCTGTCAGAAATCTAAGAACAAAATTTTTACGATCCAAATTTCTCTTCTCGCACGATTTAAAAAAGAAGAAAGAAATGTTAATTTGATTGCTAGTTGATAATAAATATTAAATTGTTTTTATATTTCATTTTCCTGATCTGCCAATCAGTCTGAATCTTAGAAAAATGATAATCACTCTCGTTCTAAGCCTAAGCTCGCTTCGTATGAAATTGGTCATAGAATTAACCAAAAAAAAGCAAAGTGGCATCACTTTTTGTGGACTTATTTACTTTCTGCCTGTCAAAACTTAGAATCCACAAAAAGAAACAACTTGTCACAATTTAGTTTCCAATCCCGACACGCAAATTATAAAGGTTTTTACGAAATCAAAAATATTAAAAATAAACAATTCATGTTAAACCCAAGTTAAATTCATTAGAGTATAATTATGTATACATTACTTTCGGGGCTATACAGATATTATACGCAAAAAGATGAATATTGCATTGTCATCCTTGGACTGGACAATGCAGGAAAGACGGTAAGTAGGAATAACAAAATAATGTCTCGTTAGTTAAAAAATGTCAACAACACTTTAAAAACCCAGACTTACCTGGAAGCAGCTAAAACCAAGTTCACAAAGAACTACAAGGGTATGAATCCATCTAAGATCACTACCACTGTTGGACTAAATATTGGTCAAGTCGATGTCCAGGGCATCCGATTGAACTTCTGGGATTTAGGTGGACAAACAGAATTACAATCGTTATGGGATAAGTACTATGAAGAGTGCCATGGTGTTATTTATGTCATAGACTCCAATGACCGCGACAGAATGGAAGAATCGAAGTTGATTTTTGGTTTGATTTTCTCTGACAGTATAACTTCAATATTTTTTTGCTAAACAAAAACTTATTCCTCTAGATACTATGATTAAGAATGACCATTTGTCAGGAGTGCCATTACTTGTTTTGGCCAATAAACAGGATCTTCCTGATGTTATGGGCGTAAGAGAAATAAAGCCTGTGTTCCAGCAAGCTGGCGAACACATTGGGAGAAGAGATTGTCTGATTATGCCAGTTTCCGCTCTTACGGGGTAATAATTTGAATGTATTTTATAATGTTGATAACATACTGAAAAGAAAACACTATGAATTTTAGGGAAGGTGTTGACGAAGGCATTCAATGGCTTGTGGAAGCTGTGAAGAGGAACTCAATCGTTCGACCACCCATGGAAAACGACTGAATCTGCCTACTTCCTCGATCTTCCTCTCTTCTTATTAATATAAATTCTAAAAACAAACCTATTCCACACATAAACTTTTAAATGTAGTTTAATGCATGTAAATAATCCACAAGGTGTAACTTCTTTGTGTCTCTAATCTTTATTTTATAAGGTTGAATTGAAACGAAACAATTAAAAAAAAATACCTAACATAATTATTTACAAAACCGCCTTCGTTTTTGTTTTTGTATCTACTTAAATGTACAGCCAAGCCAAGTACTTTTTTGTGTCTTTCTTTTAATAATAACATTGCTTTGCTTGCTGCTACAAGCGATATACCTGTTCTTATCAGTAAATTAATTTACTTTCACCTGATAATGAGTATCTACTTCTACATTTTTGATTGGGGAATAAGTTTATGTATGAACTGTGAGCAACGCCTTGGCGAAAAGTAATATGATAACATACCAACTAGTCGTTATTTGTTCGCGTGTATGGTGTGCGTATTCATTAAAGTTCAAATAAAGGATTATAGTTTCGTTCTTAAAGAAAAGATAACCAAGCAAAATATTAAATCATGTTTTTAAATTAATAATATTTAAGGGATTTTTGTTTGTTTTTTTTTTGTGTGTGTGTGTTTCGGAAGTGAAGTGTTAAAAGATAACAAATAAATTTAAATACAAAAATGTATCCCTATTACGAGCAAGACTGGAGTGTTTTACCACCCGAAAACAATAGAAGGTTTGTTAAGAGGGCTTATTGGAATAATTTTTGTTTCGTTTTTTTTTTTAATTTTTATATTCTGTATGGATTGAAGTTAAATCACCTGTCCATACATCTTCAGTATAATACTTTAAATTCTGATAAGAAATTTGTGTGTTATCTTAAATTTATAAAGCGCTTGTTAGGTCATCTATATGTGAATTTAATGCACTACACTTTTAATAGATATTTTGACATCGACAATCAGTGTTAGTAGACTCAAATATGTTAGAAAGTAATAAAATGTTGCTCAATAGAAGGCCTATGTTTATCAGTTTGTCGTAAGTTTTCTTTTCCTAAATCGAAAATCAAAGGTTCTTAGGAATAACTAAATTTAATCATTATTTGTGGTCTTTGATAGTTTTTAGAAAACATAAAACTGCCTTTTTACTCGAGATGATAACCCAGTATCGAGAGCTTATAATAAACAGATATTAACATTATTCTGGATCCTACTTTTTCCAATTTTTTTTTTTCGAAATTCATTTTTTTATTCATTTAAACTTAACTCTACTTACATGCTAGACAAAATGGGAAACTAGCCTAATTAATTCTACTTAAATATAACTTACTGGCCCTAATCGGGCGCTCTAAGAAATTCATGATTCTTAAAATTAATGCCTTTCGGCCTACGAACTAAGATTGTTTTATTTATTTCAATTTTTGTTTTTTTTTTTTTTTTTAGAAAAGTTTAAAAACTAAAATCTTTATCATTTTTTGGGGTTTTTACTTACATACTAAAGTCCTTAAAATAAAACTTAAAATTACCTAATTTACCTACAAACTACTTAAAACTAGAACAACCACAGCGGCAAAACAACTATGTCCTTCTATTTGTAATTCCATCGAGGATTTTTATAATATTCTCTGTGATATGTGTTTGCATTTTTTTTTTTTTATTTTTGATTTCTTTTTTTTTTGTATTTTATGAGATTTTGTTTTTTTATTCTTTTTTTTTAATTTTTTTTTTTATTTTATTGTGCCACCATTCCTGCTCTACTTAAACCTAAAACTTAAGACTACTTTTTCCAATAAATCCGGCCTTATTGCTTTAAGCTTCATGTTTCAAGAGCTACTGATTTGTTGGCATTATTCAAAGGACTTAACAAAGCCCCATACAAATGTAAAGAGAGGGGTTAAGACAAACGAAATGAGGGGACCATTTTAATAGGACCACTTTAGGAAACAAAGTTTTTATCAAATCGTTTGTATAATAAGGTAATCGTCAAGCGCGTCGTCTTGTTGGAACCAAATATCATCGATGTTTAACTTATTCATTTTTTCAAAACAACATATCAGTCAGCATTTCCCGATAGCAGTCGATATCAATATAACAACAGATGCTTCCTTAATTTGAAATTATGTATTTTTAAATTTTGTTAGCATGTTATATTTTTTACTTTTTTCAAGAATTTCATTTAATACACAAAACGACAAACCTTTTACCGGCAAGTCGTATCTTTATTTTTTTAAATTCGAAAAACATAAACTTTTTGACGTATGATACCCGATGAAACGTTCTGTATTAAAAAATATCCCGTAATAATAGTCTAAAATTCAAAATTTCATTTAAATTTTCGGCTCAACTTTCCTTTACGACAGCACGAATTTCGATTCGAGGTTTTTTTTATTTGATAGATATGTGCAAATAAATAATAACTACAGCAATTTTAGAGCGAGGAAACATTTATTTCTATTTTAAATCAATTTTTAAAGTTCACTTTTTTACATACAAAACACGCAAAAATGGTTGATTTTGACATTTCTTCCCTGTTTTTTTGTTCAGTGTTGCCATACTTGCTTTTTGTTTGTTGGGAATTTCTTTGATTTTAGTGCTCAAATGCAAAAAGTACTTTGCATATACCCAAACTCGCACCCACCCCAAATCCTATAGTGATCCCAGGCAGGGGGGTTGCAGGGGGGCAGCATGCCCCCCCTTACATACCTAGCTGTTAGTACACCGTGCTATCAATTCAAAAAAACTTGTTTTAGGCTCAAAAAATGAAATATAAAAAAAAGTAGGGTTAAGTCCGAAAAAGAAAATATTTTTTTCTATGACTTAAAGGTGTTTCCTCGCCTTAATATTTAAAACATGTTCTATTGAGACCCCTACCTAACTGTAAAAAAAAAATCAGACCGAAATTCGTGCTGTCGTAATGGAAAGTCGCCCCAAATTTTCTTTAAATTGTGAGGTGCATGCAATTAATTGCAATATTTTTCTTGCATTAGTGAGATACATTTCCGAATTTCTTTATTATATAAAGTACCTTTTAATTATCATTTTAAGACCAAAGAAAAACGTTGTGTACCTAATTACAGCAACCTGCTTGTTTCTGATATTCCTACTATTTTTTAACTTTTTGAAGGTTTTTGATTTATTTCATTACACTTTCTTGAAGACTTGCGGCAACCCCATACTATCAAAATATATAGTTTTTTTATAGGAATTGAAAAAGAGTTACCACTTTCACTTTCTGCTTCCTCTAATTTTCATATTATGCAGATGCAGATACATGGAAATCCACTAAAATGCTTGAAGATTGGGCAGGTTCAGCCGACATAAGTGACTTGAAAGTAAGGCAAGTTTCTAGCATCTGACTGGCCAGCTGGCTGCCAAAAAAATGCCTTCCAGCAACTTTATTGGAAAGTTGACTAGAAAGTTAGTCAAGAAAAATCTCCCTAACTATCAAGCAAGTCTACTAATGTCAAAATGACAGTTCATGATGTTTTTTCATTCATCTGAAAGCTGAACTTTATTACTCAATGATTTATTTATTTTCTGCACAACATCATTTAATGCTTTCTGTTAAAAGGTTCCTTGTAAATTTGAAAATGAAATAAGCAATATTTCTTTACAATACAAAATACAAAACGTGATGGACTTGTAGCTTGTCTGAGGAGTGTTTTGTAGACAATAATGATTTTGGTAGTTTTTGTACGACGAACTTGAAGTAGAGGTTTGTGAAGTTATGTTCTGAATTTGAAATTTATGACACTTGAAAAACTAACTAGTTGCCTTGGTCAAAATTTACGTTCAAAGAATGAAGTTGACTGCAAATAAGGTCCCTTATATTGTCTAAACCTGTCCATTGTCTTCGCTCCATTTAAGGCTGTTTTGCTTATTGCTGGAGCCATTTCACCAGAAACGAACTTCATCACTAAACACCGTGAAATAGAATGTTCTATTAATATTTAACGAACGGATTTTTTTTTTTAAGTAAATTTTCACAATATGAAAGCGTTGTTCTGGCTGTAAATGATTCACAATGGCTGCGTTCAATCTCATGTTGGATAGGGTATCTTGGATAGGTGGATTTTTAGATACCTTGTTGAACGAGTTGAATAGCTGTATTGAGATAGCTATCAAAAAATAAAAATAACTTTAAGCTGTTCACAAAAAGCAGAGAAACATTTAAGCTCGAAGCTTAAATGTTTCTCTGCTTTTTGTGAACAGTTGTATGTCAAAATTGTCGTAAGATAAAACGTTTAATTGATAATTCAACTGATTCGTCGGACGATGATAAATTGATAGGTGCGTAACAGTTTAATAAATAAGAGATAACCTTAATCTGTAATCTATGTTAAATTTCCTCTTAGCTCAATTGGAATACTATATCTACAAAACGAGAACAAAATAAGTCAATTTTGAAGTCAAAATAGATCATAATTATCTTCTAAAATTCGGAGGCAAATAGCTTCTTCATCGTCTATTATTTATTATATTATTATTATATTTCATCCTCAAATACAGCTTCAACTAACATTTTGTATCTTTTTGTTAACCAATAAATACAAAAAGCTGAAATCAATTTTCAAGTTTCTTGAAATTCAACCATGTGTTGATTCAGCTGTTATGTCAGATACATACATACCCCAGAAATTCTTGGATACCTTTGGATTCCTTTTTTGACATCTCAGCTGTTTTTGATCAGCTGTTATTTTACACGTAAAACACTAATCAAAAGGTATCCGGATACCCTATCTGTTTGAGATTGAACGCAGCCAATGAATTTCCAAACCTCACTGAACAGAAATGTCAAAGCAGTTGTTTGACATTTTCAACTGTCAAATCAAACAAATCTTCAAAACTTATAATGCAAAACTTCTCTTATAGAAAGCCCAAATTTCGCAAAAGTGAGTTTAAATTTTAAGATACCTGAGGTGGAAACATATACTTACTGACGAAAAAATAAACATTTTGCATTAAATATTGGAGATCCTATGCAACTGGCTTCGCATCGTTGCAAAAGTGTAACAATTTTTGCATATCAACAGCAAAATGTAATGTAAAAGTTTTCAGTTTTTCACTTTTAAGATGTCATAACCCTATTGCAACAGAAAAATAAAATGGTGTAATATTTTTTTCATTTTCATATAAAATCCTCTTTAAAAGTGATTCTATCCCTTTAGCTATGCTTGATGCCCTCTTGTAGGTTCGGTTGAAAAATTATTATACATTTTTAAACGCCATCCCGTGTTTTTTTGAATCAATAATATATTTTTTTTAAGAAACTAATAAGGACATCTTTTATTATTAAGTTTGACAAAATAAACAAAATGCAAAAATCAAGTTCAAAACTTTCTTGATATTTCCGCTGAATCTACAGAGGAGCTAGTAGCGTTAAATATCAATAATACCAAAGTGAATTTGGCTGCTAGCAATCCATCTCTAGTACGTCAATGTTTTCACAACTCTACAAATGTCTTTAAGTGACAACTATTATGTTTTCCGAAAACCGTTTTTTTTTTATTAAATTGCTAAAGTGTGCAATCATTTCTATATTTGTTTCCTTGAGATGAAAGTTATAAACAACCCACTCAAAAAATTCTTAAAAAAGGATAACTCTGTAAACGAGTGGAGGGATTAACATAATTTCTATGATTTTGGACTTCATTCAAGAATTTTGGCAATTAATCATTTTCATAATTTATTTTTCACTTCTTAATAGTTTTTTTTTATTTACAAACATTAATTTAACAAAAGTTGAGTCAAATGTCAAATATTGACATTTTTTTCAGTGTTCTATCAGATAACATAAATTCCTCTGCACTTCTACTAAACTTGTTGCTCCATTTTGTGAGCGCCCCTATTAAATGATATCTACATTATATTTTATATGTTATATAAAACCACTCAAAATAAAAAATGTTACTCTTCCAATAAACATTTAAAAAGTGAAAACTCCACCTAAATTATCAAGCCATTCAATAAGAAAAAATAATCCCACCGTGGTTAGTGTACAAACAGCCCAAAATTTCCTTCATCAGCAGCAACGAACAACTTCAATTTCAACAACATTAATAACAACAACAAATTTTCCACAATCCACACTACACACGAAAAATGTCATCGTCACAAGAAGAAGAGTGTTCGGTCCAACCATCCGTCATTTCGTGTGATTTTATGTGATTTTCTTTCAATTTATTTGGATATTTTTATCCTAATTAATCATTAATAAAACCAACCATTCGAATCCGTATACATTCCGCCATTGAAAACCAAAAACTATTCTTCAAAAATCAAACTTGAACTTGCATTAAAAAAGTCAAAAAACCAAAAACAACAAGAACGAAAGAAAAAATATATCCCCTTGTCGTTGTCGTTTTCGTCTTCGTCGTCGTGTGTCATTCCGTGAATGTGAAGTGAATCAAAGAATTTTTCTTCTCACATAGTTCGGTCTTTCTCTTCGTTTTTATTTGTTAATTTACGAGTAGAAAATTGTTAAATAAATTGCAAATATTTAACCCAACCACATTCTAATTGTAAATAGAAAATAGTTTATAATCTTTTAAAGCATTTTGCTTGTGCAATTTTGGTGTTTTATTTTCCTTTTCTTGTCTTTTGTGTGTTTTTTTTTTTTGGAGAATTGTGTGCTCTAGATTTTCTTCTCATCATCCTGCTGTCATTATGCAAAGTTAAACCCTGCTGTGACTGTGATTAATGCTGGAACTAAAATTATAACACACCTCACAGACTGCACTTTTGTTTTAAAATAAATACAAAATACAATTCAATTGGAAAAAAAGCAATAAGCAATAAAAGTTCAAGTATTTATTATTTTTTCGGAATTTTTCTCGATTGAAGAACAAAAACACGAAATGCGTGTGTTTGAGCTGTGACACGATTTTCTTTCTGTTTCTGTTCCTGTGACATCGTCTGCCGTAGTCGTAGTCGTTTTGGTTTTAGTTTTCGTCCTTCTATCGTCGTCGTCGTCGTTGTCGACGTCATTGTCGTTTTCGAAGTGGTTGTCAATAGTCAGTCAATTGGAGTTGGTTTGTTTCTGGAGAGAGCCCGACACTGACACCGCCCACTCCCGCCTTCTTTAATTTGATTTGTTTTTAGTTTTTGTTTTATTTTATTTTTTAAATAATTTGTCTGTGCTGTGCGTGGGTTCGGTTCTTGTAACTACTATACTATACCTACCTACTTTATTAAAACTGTAATTAAATAATTAAAATATAATTGCTCAGTTAAGATAATAATAAATTAATTAAAAAACATAAGCAGTGCTGCTTAAGAAAATACATATACAAAATCATGAATTCCGAACATGGGTAAATAAGGCTTTTTAATATTCATCATACATTTTTGCGTTTACTAAAAGGATATGGAAGGGTTACTGTTATATAGAAACCATATAATTTAATTTAAGTTACACCCCCTCCCCCCTTATTTTTAAGGCGAAGTATTAACTTTTGATTTTGATCAATTATATTTGAAGAATATCCTTTTCAAATAAATTTGGCGCCCAATGCGGGTCCCAAAGGGTATATTCGTGTTAACTACCAAAGATTCAATTGAAACAATTCAGTTATATATAAGAGAATAGTATAAACAATTTATTGTTCGATGAAAAATAACAGCACATCAGTAGAATTATTTCAGAAGTAATTCATAATAATAAAAATACCTATTGTCAAACAAATATTTAAGTTCTTCGATGTTTTTGATTGAATATAATAAAGTTAATTTATAGCAAGTGTAATAATTCAACAATTCGCTGGTGGCTGGTACTTTTACACATTTAGATACTTAAATAAAAATAAGATATGCAATACTTAAAATTACTTCTTCTATAAGTACTTTAGGATTGATATCTATTATTTATAGACCTATTATTTTAAGACTGTAGGGTATTATACTTATTAGACGTGATTCTTTTTTTAAAAAATTTCAATCCTTTGCATACCTTTATTAAATAAAGCGTCCCTTACAACACAAATTTATTGCAGAAGCACACGAACTACGTACATAAATATAGCCTTCAAAGCATATGGATCTCTTAGTTCAGAAGACTTGCTAAAAAGAAATCCCCACAGAACATTTCCTCTAGAAATGATAAAGTCAAAAAAAAAAAAAAACAAAAAAAAAAGAAGAATAGAAAGAATAGTTAATTATTGAGGGAAAATTATTTATGAAATGTAGAAATGTAGAAGCAGTTTCAAATTTCTATAAGATCTTTAATAATTGTATTGTAAATGTACCTTTAAAAAAATCAAGAAATACAAACTTTAGCCAACCTTGGTACACGAAAGAATTGCGTTTACTACGTAACAAAAGAAATAAGGCATGGAAAACTTATCTCAAAACTCTGTCTCCAATCAATTTCTCGTTTTATGTTGAACTTTTTAACGAATTTAAGTCTCTTTCAAATTTTGTATATTATGCTATTTATGTTTCTGATATGGGCACCTCTTTGAAAGAGAATCCTAAAAAATTTTGGAAACTTGTAAACTTAAAGAAAAAATCAGATGGCTTTCCAGTTAACTTCACTTACAAGAATCTTTCTTTAAATAAAAAATTGTCATTCTGAACCTTTTGTTGCTCTATTTTCTATTCATCCTATCTATAAACGACGTATCGTCATGTCTACGCTCAAGCGATGTTCTTATTTTTGCTGATGACATGAAAATTTTTAAGATAATAAAGTCCACCCAAGATCGCATCCTTTTACAAGCTGACATTGATAGTTTTACATTTTGGTGTGGCAAAAACAGCCTTTCCCCTAAACCATTTTAAATGCCAGACGATAACTTTTACTAAAAAACGAATCGGTAGTGTATTTGATTATTGTATATCAAAGCAAAATAATTACAAAAATAAACTCTTCATACAGAACATCCATCCATCCAGAAGTCAAACAAATTTTGAATCGAAAGAGACATCAAAGAATCCAATCAACTCTATGTAGGGCACTCACGTTGGCAAAGAACTTTGATGTTCCGATCTCTATTCAAAACTACGCAAAGAATAGCCAACCACCTTGGAACCTACCAAGTAACACCATAAACACCGAACTTTCCAACTATCCAAAAAATTCAACCTCTGATGATATATACAAAACACTTTTTCAAGACATCGCAGAAAACTACAAATCTCTTGGATGGAAACTACTATTTACAGACGCATCCAAAGGGGACACGTACACCTCGTTTGCTGTTGTTGGCGCCAACGGTTCCGTTGTCTCCAAAGGGCTACTATCCTCTCACACATCCACTTTTACTGCCGAAGCGTTTGCTATATACCAAGCCATAACACACTCCCAGAAAAGAAAAACGATCATATTTTCGGATAGCCTTTCAACTATAAAGGCTATAGAAAACATTTCGAACTCGATTGAAATAGTAGAGACCATAAGACACCATCTCATTCCAAATCCCGAAACTTTAAAAATCATCTGGATTCCCGGCTACGTTGGGATCAATGGCAACGAAGCAGCTGACGCAGAAGCCAAATCAGCGAAAAAAGAACCATTAAAAGCCTTTTTTCAACACAATAAAAAAGATACTACCAATTTACTTCTAGAAAACTGGAAGTTCAAAAGAAAAGAATCTTGGACAAACTACAACCACTCATACAAAAATCTAAATCCAAACGGGGACAGAGCAATCTATCCCAGCAACATATCTTTAAAAAAACTAAAGCTATACATCCGGCTCAGACTGGGCCACTCATACATTACACACAAACACCTGTTCAATAAAGAAGCACCTCCACTCTGCCATCTCTGCGAGGATAACTCTACTCTTACAATGACCCACCTTCTTTCCTGTCCAAAAGTCTCTTCAACCTGCGCAAAACTATCAAAGGAAAACTTACACCATCTTTTGAAAAATATCAATTTTGACAACATAAATTTGGTATACAATATAATGACGACTTTAAAAATTGAAAACTCTATTTAAAACAAAAAAAAAAAAAATAATAATAATAACAATAATAACTACCTATGTATGTATATATCTCTTATCTTTTACAATTAAAAACTTAACTTCCCTAGTAGATAGCCCTGGCAGCTAATTTCTAGTTTAAGTAATTATTAAATTTGTAATTTATTTACCATTTAATAAAATTAATAATAATAATAATATCAAAGCAAAAACTCGGTCGCGTCTACACATTTAAAGATTTAGGTGTTCATTTCTGTTCCAACTTAGAATTTACACATCACATTAATTTTATTTTTAATAAAGCAAGTTCTATGCTTGGTTTTATAAAACGCTGGGCAAAGGAGTTCAATGATCCCTATGTTACTCTTTCTTTATACAATTGTCATGTTCGTCCTCATCTTGAATATGCTTCGCAGGTATGGAACCCCTATTACGAATTTCATAAGAAACGTATTGAATCAATTCAACATAATTTCATTCGCTTCGCCCTAAAGGGTCTTCCGTGGGAAGATCCTTATGATCTGCCTCCCTATGAACATCGTATTCAACTTCTTCAATTGCAAACTCTCCATCAAAGGCGTGTTAATAATGATTTAATTTTTTTTCATCAACTCATTAATGGTAAAATTGATGCACCTTATTTGCTATCTTGTATACATTTAAATTACCGAGGCGGAACTCATCACCTGCGTACTTTTGACTTTATACATATTGACTTCCATAGAACTAACTATGGAAAGAATGAAGCTTTAAGTCGGATGAGCATTTTATATAACTTAAACTGTTCATCGATTGATTTAAATTTAAATAAGGTGGGATTAAAATCATTGTTTAGAACCAGTGCTCCACTATCATAAACGTCTTTATTTTATTTTTTTTGATGTTATGTAATAATTCATGTTAAATGTTAATAATTATTATGTTTTGTATTTTGTGCGTGTGTTAGGCTATAATTGTATTATTTTCTTACTAACAACTAACACATGCACTTATGATGAGCCTCTGATCGTAGTGTGACGCTTGCTGTAAGCTAACTACTTACTGAAAATTCTGAAGTGTAAAAAAAAAAAAAAAAACATTAGAGGACCTTAGTGGCTACCTTGCGGCGTAGCAGAATAAATAGAATTTGAACATGAAAGATCCTCTAAGTAACTGCTTATCCATTTAAGAAAATTAGAATAAAATACCAAAAATTCTTTTCTTTTTATACTATTACTCACCCATCAAAAGCTTTAGAAAAATCTTCAAAAACAACATAGATTTGTCGAAAAAAGGCTTAGAAATGTCAAAGTTAATCGGTCTTGGACAAAATCATGCTAGCTAATCGTTACATGATTTCTTTTTTGCGGCTGTATGTATTTGTTTCACTATAGACTCAAGATGAAGCGCATTATATTTCCTAAATCATTGGCTATTTTATGTTTGACAACATTATGCTAAGCTAGGTGATTCAATGACTAGATCACAGAAGTGTTTTTATTCTATTTTTATTGAGAACCTCCTGTTTGCTTTCTTTGCATGATATGGAGTTTCCTAAAGACACTTCTGATATCAGATATCTCAGAATTTAAATCTTTGCTATTGTCCGGTTTAAACAATTATTTGTATCCAATTGATTAATTAAGTCAACTCGCTTAAAGATTAGTGTAGATTGTATTAGGTTAGGGTTAAAGTGGCTGCTGGTTGAAAACCCAAAACACTTATACCAGCCCAGTTGGTCCGTTGTGATACCACATAAATCTAATGGCCTTACCTACTGGTGTCGCTTAAAAGACACATATTTGTTGGAATAAGAACTTAACTGCAAACTTGGAGGTTTAAATATCAACTTTTTTATGAAGAGGACGTTGATAAAACAGATTTCTTTCTTAATTTCACATATGAAACTTATTTAAATTCGTTAAAAACTAAATTATAAATGACATCGCTCAAAATTTTGGCAAGTGCAGGATATTTAAAAAAAAAAAAAAACATGTACCTATTTAACTGATTCCAATATAAAGTTAAAGTTTCTAGAAATGTGCAATGCTCTTCTACAATTAGATTTAATTCTATACGTACATATTCTTGTCGAAATTGTTTAGGATCGATATGGAGAACAAAAAATTCCTTAGTCGTCTGACATTCTGGCTTTGTTTTGTTTGGTTGCATAAATCAAATCAGGATTTGATAACCCGAAAGCAATGTATTTGATCTTTATTTTGTTGAAATATGCAAGATAAGGGTAAATTATCTTCATAATCCAACCTCAAATGAGGTGAAACATATCAAAACCATCACTGATGACCCGACCGACGTACTTACGTTTTGGTTTGGTATATTAAGGTGACAGTTGTATTAGTGAAGGACACCTGACGTACAGTTGCTCACAACTTATTTGATAGTAGTAGTAGTAGTAGAAATGGTGGCCACGAGCAGTCTAGCTCGGTGACACAATTAGCGTTGCGTTGCGCCGTTTTGATACCATAAAATACTCGCTTGACCTATAAAGATAAAAGGGGGATTATAAAGAGAAAAATACGCCTCAAATCCACTTTGTTGCGTTTAGAAAGGAGATCAAATCTTTGATCTCCAGTTGTGAGAGCTCATTGAGGTCGTTGAAAAAGGACTTTCCCAATGTTTTGGCTCTCGTTTTGGCTAAGGCGGGACACTTGCATAAGAAGTGAAGAACAGTTTCTTTTTCTCGCTGGTCCTCACAACTACGACAGAAAGTATTGTGGGGGATGCCCAACTTAGATGCGTGTTCTCCAACAGGCCAGTGTCCGGTGCATGTAGCAACGACCCTGGCTATGTCTTGCCTGGGTCTGCAAATGAGATTATTAGTACGGGATTTGTTGTAGGTGGGCCATATCCTTCTAGATATGATACAGTTGGTTAGGCTGTTCCACCTGTGGTTTGATTCAGCGAGGAAAATAGAGAAGATCTTGCCCTTCATAGCACCAAGAGGAATGCTGACTCTTTCCGCGAGTGAGCTATGAAGGGTTGATCCTTGCCTAGCCAGCTCGTCAGCTCGTTCATTGCCCTCAAAGCATCTATGACCCGGAATCCAGATGAGAGTGACCCTGAGTCCAATTTTTATGCTCGCTAACTCACTTCGGCATTGTTGAACCAGTTTGGAGGATGAAGTGGACTAGCCAATCGCTTGAATAGCCGCCTGACTGTCCGAAAAAATAGCTGTATTGCGGTTTTGATTTGGATCTAGTTTTAGTAACTTGCATGCTTCCTTGATCGCGAGTAGTTCAGCCTGAAAAACACTAGCAAAGTCAGGAAGTCGCAAAGACCTGGAGACATTTAAAGACTCGGAAAAAATTCCTGCACCGACCCTACACTCCATCTTCGAGCCGTCAGTGAAAATAGTTGTGTCGAAGCCTCTCGTCACTAAGTCATCATCCCATTCATTTCGAGATGGGATGATAATTTTAAAATCCGCACTGAGGTCCACAGTAGGGGTGCAGTAGTCGTTTTTTGTCGAAAAGATGTCCGCTGGGATGAGATTAGTAATATTACTATGACCAAAGGGCCTAGAATACCAACTATTCGATTCCCTAAGTCTCAACGCGCTGCAAGATACTAAGTATTTGATATGCAGGTCTATTGGTAAGAGGTAGAGAAAAACGTTTAGGGCGTCCGACGGACATGAGCGCAAAGCTCCCGTGGAGCCAACACTAGCTGTTCTCTGAACCTTTTTGATACAGTGCTAGATTTTTAATTTAAGTTGCCATAGTTTGCCAACAAGAAGGATTATCTACAAAAATTCAATTTTATTTCAAAGAAAATCAAATATATGTACTTCAACAAAGAACAAGAGTTTATTTAAAAATATTGGTATTTAAGAAGGTAACAACTGAAAAATTAAAAAAAGCAATAAATTTAACGCCAGAGCTTTTTTGATACAAGATCATTTGTTTTAGAAAAAACTTGCTAGTTTTAAGAATCCTTAACGTTTTAGTACTTAGTGTGGTACCCTTTTGCCTTTTCAGAGAGCTTGTAATCGTTTAGGCATGGAATCAACAAGCTTCTTTGTTATTTCAGGTGTAATTTTCTGCCATTCTTCTAGAAGGGTCTTTTTTAGGTCATTTTTGTTAGAAATGTTATAACTTCGTATATTAATGTCCAACAAAGCCCACAAATTTTCTATCACGTTCATATCTGGTGACTGCGCTGGGAGTGTCATAAAGTGAGGACAATTCCAGATGATTCATGTCTGCACGATTTCTGACTTATGCTTCGGGTCATTATCTTGATAAAATCGGAAATTTTGAAGAATACCCAACATTTCTGCACTTTGCATCAAATTATTTTTTAATATGTTTAGGTACATATTTTTGTCCATCGACCCTTTAATAAATACAAAATTTCCAACCCCTGCTGCAGACATACAAGCCCATACTATCACTTTTCCTCCACCATGCTTCACTGTAGCTTTCAGGTTCTTCGTTTTGAGTTCCGTATTTGGTTTTCGCCAGACGTAGGACATCCCGTCGGACCCAAAAATGTTAAATTTGTTGTATCTCGTTAGCAATTTTGGGGGCTGATAACTTTGGATTGTTTTTGATTTTTCGAACAATGTATCTTTCATCAAATGCGTTGAAAATTTTGTTCGATGCATTTCATCCCTTGTCTTTAATACGGTTTTCATGAATAAATCTTTATATAGGGTGTCCCAAAATTAACACAAGATTTGAATCAAATAGAAAACGCCGTTGATAGTTATATTTTTATTGACTCGTAAAGTACATAGGATCTCTCGTGTAACGCTCCATTTTTAATAACCCTATACTGTTAGCTGTCAAATTGCTTTTTTTTTCAGGGTTGCCAACACTTCACTGCACAAATGGCGGCAAACTCAAATCCTGCGTTAATTTTGGGACACCCTATATTATATGGTTCACTGTTGAGACAGTCAAACTTACACATTTTGCAATTTGCCGAACAGACTGTTCACTTTAATGGTGGTGAATTACCAATTCGCGAACTTCAATTGTTGTGCGACGACCCATTTTGAAACAAACACTTGATTTGTTATTTTGGCTTACGAAATTACAGTATTAATTATGAAAAATTGATCTCGAATTAATCTAGCGACAGAAAATAACAATCTATTGCGTGAAGATTTAGAACGTAGGTCCACTAAGTTAGCTGTATCAAGCTGTGAGGTATTTTTTTTTTAATCAAAATTGCGTTTTCGCCTTAGTAGGAAGAATATGGACGTTAATTTGGGAATTCTAAATTTACAAATTGCTCTCTCTGAACATGCAAACAATGTCTGCAAACCTACATTTAAATTTTGGTCATTGTATATTGTATCAAATAAGCTGTGAGCAACAGCTGTAGGTTATTATTCGATACTTTAAATGACCAAATTCCAAGAAGACGGGCTTTTGTGAAGATATTTTAACGCAAAACAATGTCTTCGGTTAATATTCTGTGTCGACAATTCTACATCTAGCAAAGCATCCATTGTTCTTGAGTCACCTTTTTAAAGTTTATGCCGTTATTTTTACTTGACTGGCATAGTCAATCTTCTTTTGGTTTCTTATTAATTGTACTAATGTCTTCAAGGGTTTCGCTTTGCTAAACCTAAAGATTTTGTCTTTCTACAGTATGAATGGTTTTATGCAATTCCTCATTTTGCCATGAGCATTAGTTGTTAAATTGACGTTTAAGAAAAGTAAACTAAGTTGGTGCAGAAGCACAATTTTAGAAACAAAATGTTTTTGTTCGTTTTGTGCATCAATCTCTTAATCTATTATCAGACACCCAGTTTCCAGGTAGCTCTAACATACTTAACGACTTAACATCAGAGTCTCAAGCTTCTACAAGCGATTTAGTTGATCTAATAACGCGGGAAAAACTGCAATGGGCCATAGATAGCTTTGATCCATATAAATCTCCAGGACCAGACGGAATCATTCCGGCCGAACTACAAAAATGCTCAGACATGATCATTCCACCATTGGAAATCATTCTGACAAGCTGTTTAAGGTTGAGATATATTCCCAAAGCCTGGAGAATGGCAAAAGTAGTCTTCATTCCTAAAGCAGGGAAACCCTCCCACGTTAACCCTAAAGATCTACGACCAATCAGCCTATCAACCTTCCTTCTTAAAACCTTGGAAAGATTGATTGAAATTTACATCAGACATAACTTAAAACCATGTCTCATTTCCACAGCTCAACATGCTTACTCTAAGGGAAAATCAGTAGAAACAGCACTTCATTCGCTGGTACGTAGTATTGAATATTCCCTCGAGAACAAAGAATATAACCTAGTAGCTTTTCTAGATATTGAAGGAGCTTTCAACAACGTCAGTTACCAGGCGATCACGACAGCAATGGAAAAGCTGCAATTAGAGAAACCACTCAGATCTTATTAGTCTCATGCTCAAAAGCAGGACAATAACTTCAAGCATGAGAAGTTTTACTACCACCAGATCGGTGAATCGAGGTACCCCCCAAGGTGGGGTCCTTTCGCCTCTCTTATGGAACATGGTAGTAAACGACCTTCTAACATCATTGGAAGCAGAGGGTTTCAGGGTGATTGCCTATGCTGACGACGTTGCAATATCTGTATCTGGAAAACACTCCCAAGTTCTCTCGGAACTCCTACAAAATGCCTTGAATAGGCTAACAAAATGGGCTAAGTAATGTGGCTTGGACGTCAATCCACATAAAACAGAACTAGTACTCTTTTCGAGAAGGTACAAAATTCCTCAGATCAGCCCACCTAAGATTAAAGGAATACCATTAAGTTTTTCCGACCAAGCTAAATATTTAGGCCTCATTTTAGACAAAAAACTAAATTGGAAGGCAAATATTGATGAAAGAGTAAAAAAGGCTACTGTAGCGCTTTTTACTTGTAAAAAGGCCATAGGATCAAAATGGGGCTTCTCCCCAAAAATAACCCACTGGCTTTACACTTTGGTAGTTAGACCAATACTCATTTATGGAGTTGTCGTATGGTGGACCGCACTGGACAAGATGGTAAATCTAAATAAGTTCATCAAAGTCCAGCGGTCAGCAGTAATGTGCATCACAGGAGCACTTCGCTCAACACCAACTGCAACCCTGGATGTGCTTTTAAACCTAACACCTCTTGACATCTTCTCCAAAATGGTGGCAGCCAACTCATGTGTGAGGCTTAGAGCCACCTCTCAATGGAACAGTAACAATACTGGGCATACTACCATTCTAGACAATTTTAGATCTATACCAGATCGCTTAGACTATACCACCCCTAAAACGGTATTCGGTAAAAGCTTCCATGTGTCCATCCCTTCAAGATCCTCCTGGGAAGAAGAGAGACCCCTGGAAGACAATGTGATACACTTCTATACAGACGGTTCAAAGACCGATTACGGAGTTGGAAGTGGTATCTATTCGGAACAACTGAATCTCAGTCTATCATACAGACTTCCCAATCAATGTAGTGTATTCCAGGCAGAAGTAATGGCGATTAAAGAGGCACTATCCTGGCTCAAAGAAAACGTTATATCTTGCAAGGATATACGAATCTTCTCGGACAGCCAGGCCGCTCTTAAATCTCTCGCGTCTGTCTCCACAAACTCACAAGTAGTCCACGATTGTCGATCATCTCTGAATGAGATCACAGAACAGTTTAATATTCACCTCATTTGGGTGCCGGGCCACAGAGACATTCCGGGAAATTGTAAAGCCGATGAGCTCGCCAAAAACGGAACACTTCTGCCTAATGTTAGACAAAAACATAACATAGGAACACCACTTGCTACATGCAAATATCTTCTCAAGCAGTATGCTCTAGAAGCAACAAATGCTAGATGGTCACAGAGTACCACCTGCCTAGCAACCAAGCAAATATGGCCAAGCATAGATTTAAATCGGTCAAAAGGCTTGATATCCCTGAACAGACAAAATATAAGCTCTACAATTGGAGTAATAACAGGACACTGCCTCATAGGAAGACATGCTCTGAGGCTAGGGGTCTACACAAATGACTTTTGTAGAAGCTGCATGGACGAGGAGGAAGAGGAAACAGTCCAACACCTTCTATGTACATGTCCAGCACTCTCCATTAGAAGGAATAACTTTCTCGGTAATCCCTTCTTCGACAATACCAGTGAACTGGCAACGATTGACACAAAGTGTCTCTCTAAATTTATTAAAAGCACAAAATGGTTTGTTTAATTTTCATTACTCTCCCATGAGTTATCTCATTAGTGGTATCACAATTGACCCTTGAGGTCTAAGTGAGTCAATGACATCTGGACAGCCACTCCAACCTAACCTGTGCATCAATTATATGACGACAACTGTATGCAAATTAGTTATATTTCATACTATATGAACTACACCCAATTTAAGTTACTCGATTTATCATTTTTTAGCCAGACAAATAAGATTTCAGCCACTTTGGCCGGTCTTTTTGTTTTCCCATTATAAAATTGACTTAATTATATCACTTTATTTATACATTAAATTGAGATTGACTTAAACTCAATCAATAATAACCATATTTTTTAATATGATTAAGTTTTCTGGTAAAGTAGACCATTTTTGATTCTGGACTAAGGGTAGGATAAAGGCGGAGACGCAACAGGTGATTTCACATTTATAGGATCACAAGGGAATTCAGTGATTGATTATGCAATGGTGTCAGGCGAATGGAATAGCGCGATGGACGAGTTCGAAGTTGTAAACGAAATACATTCCGATCATTTACCAATTCAAATGACAATCAATGTAAACAATAATCAAAGCCAATTAGAAGAGCCACCAGTACGGGTAAAATACAAGTGGAAAAATGCATTTGCTGACAAGTATGCAGAAGCTTTAAATAACGCCCTTCTTCTACAAGAAAATAATTCCTTGGAACATGAACCCAATTTGGCGGAACTGGATGAAATGGTAAAATACTCAATACCTGTACAATGCATGCCCAATACCAATAGTGCAATACTCTTTCAGAAAAAGTGGTATGATAAAGATTGTGTAGATGCCCGAAGAAAATCATTCGCATGGTTAAGATTATTTAGGAGATTTCCGAAAAATACTTACTTTAAAGCACAATACATAAATATGAACAAAAATTACAAGGAAGTATTAAAGAATAAAAGGCAAATATACTCAACGAAGATTGCTCGAGACCTTGCAGATTGTAGACTGTAGACAGACTGTACCGGAGAATTCTGGAAAACTGTTCGAGTAATCAACAATAAACCGAAAAAACAAGTTGCTGGGTTACTTGAAATGGATGAATTAGTAGAACACTTTAGAATGCTAACGCAGGAAAATTTCTCCTCATCTTTTCAATTTGCTAGGCCTTATATCCAAAACGACGATCTGGATGAACCATTTTCTTGCTTAGAGGTACAAATAGTGTTAAATGAGCTCCAAAACAATAAGTCTCCGGGATCGAATGGAATACCTCAAGAAATCTATAAATTCAGCACTTTTCTTTTCGTAGAAAGTTTAACAAAAGCTTTAAACCAAGCTTATGAAAGCTCCTGTTTACCGGATTGTTTCAGAGAGGCTATTAACTGCCCTATTTTCAAGAAAGGCGATAATAGAGTTCCGGCGAACTACAGAGGCATATCGTTGCTGAACTCTTCAATGAAAATTTTTACAAAAATACTTTCAAAAAGGCTTTATAAATGGGTCCAGAATAACAGCTTGTTGAGTGAGTCACAAGCTGGCTTTCGGGAAAATTATTCGACAATTGACCAAATTTATTCGCTCACCAACATAGCTGAAATATTTGTAGGTAATAAAAAGAAGTTCTACGCTTTTTTCATTGATTTTAAGGCGGCATTCGACACCATAGACAGGAAAGCATTAATTTTGAAGCTGTACAACAAAGGAATGTCAACAAAGTTTGCAAACGTTCTAGAACAACTGTATGATTCAACTACCTCTGCAATTGCATATGGAAACAAACTTTCCGAACAATTTAGAATTGAAATAGGACTGAGACAAGGCTGCAGTTTGAGTCCTCTATTATTCGCTCTATTTATAGATGACATTGAAGATGTATTGCAAGGGGGAGCACGCATTTCAGCTGATCTTTTAATAAAAGTCTTAATGTTCGCTGATGACATCGTTGTCTTGGCTGAGTCACCTGGAAATCTCCAATTGATGATCAATAGATTGTTCGAGTACTGCAACAAATGGAGGCTCCAGGTAAATCTCGCCAAGTCGAAAATAATGGTATTTCGGAACGGTGGAGGCCGCAACTGTCGCAATGAAAGCTGGAAATTTGGAGACCAAAATATCGAGGTTGTGAAAGAATACAATTATCTTGGAATAAGAATCTCCAGAAACTTAAACCTGAAAAACCATATGATAGATAAACTAGCGAAGTCCAGAAGTGCCCTAAACGCAACTTGGAGGAGTGTGATGCAATGCAATGATGTTGAATACGAAGCCAAGTATCGTATTTTTAGAACAACAGTGGAAGCAATCATGTGTTACGCAGCTCAAGTGTGGGGACACAAGCAGTTTGAAGAAGTGGAGCAGCTATTGAGATACTTCTTGAAACGAACTTTGAGGCTACCAAATAGTACGGCTAACCACATTCTTATGCTAGAGACGGGGCTTTCTCCTTTATTCACATCAACACTAAAAATGCAGATTGACTACATACTTAAAACGACCGAAATGGAGGATAGTCGTTTACCAAAGAAAATAACAATGCTGGTGATACGGAAGAAGAAATCATGGTTCGAGTCCTGGAGAAGTTTAGCCGAGTACTGTGGAATCTCACTTTCACTTCAAGTTGAAAGGATGGAAACGTGGAAAAGCGAACTCTATCGTTTAATTAGTTTGGTAGACGAAAGGAAAAGAGAAGAATATATTGAGAAAGCCAGGAGCTCAACTCACAGGAGTATATATGCGCAACTTAACTACAACTTGGCAGCTAACAATTACTTCAGGGCGGAGTACTCAACCGACCTCATGGCACTCATTTTAAAAGCACGAGGAGAGTTACTCCCCCTGAACTTCTTGCCGCATAGAAGTGATTTACGAGAAACGTGTGAGCTATGTAATCTTGGAGTGAAAGAGGACGTTTTTCACTTTCTGGGTAGATGCCCAATTCTGGCAGAAACGAGAAGAAGCACCTTTGCAAAGAGTTACCTAAGTAATGCTAAAATGATTAATACTCTTAACGGGGTAACTGATTGGGATATTTTGTATCAATATATTAAGATAGCTCTTAGCTACAGAAAACGAATTTTTGATGAACTTTTTTAAAATAACTTAAAAACACTGAACACTTATGTATATGTTATGACAATTTATTATAATATTCGCCAACTGGCAGACGGCGTATGCCATGTCATATAATGAATGTGAACCAAATCTTTGTAAATTGTATTATGAAATAAAATCATTTGAAAATTGAAAAAAATTGAAGACTTTTCCCCATCATTTTACTTATTTCATCTTCATTTGCATGCAAGCTGATGTCATTGACTTTCTCTCAGACAAACATGTAAACTCTGCCACTTATACCCTTGATAATGTTTGCATTATTAATTGCATCCCTATAATATGCCCAAGTACAGAGCTGCTTTTAAAACAACAGCAAAAAGAAAACTTAATACAAATTAAATTATGCGCTTCGGTAGCAGTAACCCTTCCCAACTCTTTTAAGAAGTTAAATTACTTGCGATTTTTGTTTCTGGACTTACAATATTAAACTATATATTATTAACTCCTCTCTTGCATGGTACTTGATTTTTGTGTTTTTTTTTTTCTTCCTATTTTTGTACATTACAGATTTAATCCGGCCTTTAATATGGCGACAATCCGCCAAGCATTTACAGAAGCCGTCGAACGGGGTAAGTAGCCACCGAACATCAAACATTTACCATTGCATTAACCCTTAAGTGTGCATTGACCTGGTTACTATTATCTACCGACTGTCGCTCGCACTACGATGTGTATAGTTTTTTGAAAAAAAAAAAATAAAACAATGAAATTACAAAACAAAAATTACTATTTTTTTTCTTTCTTTTGGATAATTTCTGTTTTCTTTACTTTACTTCCTTTTTCTTGGCTTTAATTGAAAAATTACAAAACTAAAACTTGAAAACGACAACAACCCATCTCTACGCGATACGATAGTGAGAATGCCCACACCCACGCGGCTAAGAGATCTCATTCGACAAATTCGCGCTGCTAGGACAGCTGCCGAGGAGAGGGCTGTGGTGAATAAGGAATGCGCCTACATCCGTAGTACATTTCGAGAAGAAGACTCGGTTTGGAGGTAAGTGCTGGTGGTTTGTTGGCTCTTCACGAACACACTCTCATTCTTCTTTTTTTTTTTTTTGAATATTGCGAGAAAGGATATGAATTTTTAATTAAGTGTTGTAGTTGTTGTTGTTGTTTTTCAATTCTAATTTTTGCATAATTCATTTTGCAGATGTCGGAACATCGCCAAGTTATTGTACATCCATATGCTTGGTTATCCAGCACATTTTGGCCAATTGGAATGCCTTAAATTGACTGCCAGTACACGATTCACAGATAAAAGAATTGGTTATCTGGGAGCGATGCTCTTACTTGACGAGAGACAAGATGTCCATTTGCTGATAACAAATTGTTTAAAAAAGTATTGTTGTTCAATCTCTTTGGGTAATAATTTTACATTTCTTTAACCTCACTTTATCTTTTTCAGTGATCTTAATAGTTCAACACAGTTTGTTGTTGGATTGGCATTGTGTACCTTGGGTGCAATAGCTTCACCAGAAATGGCGCGAGATTTAGCTAGCGAAGTTGAGCGGCTAATGAAATCTCCAAATACGTATATAAGAAAGAAAGCGACTCTGTGCGCTTTTCGCGTCATAAGACGGGTACCGGAATTAATGGAAATTTTCTTGCCAGCAACGAGATCATTGCTAAGCGAGAAAAATCATGGTATATTTATTTTAGAAAACGATACAAATTGTAGAATGCACTTTAAATATTGTTTTAATTATTTATAGGAATTCTTATAACTGGTGTCACATTAATTACCGAAATGTGCGAGAACAGTGCTGACACACTGAGTCATTTTAAAAAGGTAAGTAATTATTGATTGGATTAGGCTTGTTATTCATTTTGTATAATACAAAAATAAAATACATACAAATTCATTTATACAAAAATATACTGCGATTCATTCGTAAACAAAATACATTTTCAATACAGAAAATTAAAAAAGATTAAACAAAATAAGTAATAATTAAAATAATAATATAGCAATATTATTCCCCCTGCTTTCGCGAAGGCATTGCATTTATGGATATATTTTTTTTTTTGTTTTATTTTATTTTATTATTATTTTTTTCGTAATAAAAATATTGAAATCAATTTAGAAATATTACAGTTCATAAATAGGTGGTGGGTAAGATTGTTTTTATTGTTTTTGTTTCGCTCTTTTCTAAAGCAGGCCATATGGAAACTGGTTTAATTAAGTTAATAAACAAAATGACACGTGAGGTAGTTTTCTTTTTTTTTTAAATAGCTAATTAGCAAGACTTTACGTTGAGCTATTTTAGTTAAATGCATGAACCTGCTTTACATAAATAGAGACAAAATTAATGTCAACCAACTGTTGAATGTTGATAGGCATAGGTTAGGTTAGGTTAGGTTAAAGTGGCTGTTGGTTGGGACGTCCAACACACTTAGACCAAAGTTTGGTCCGTTGTGATACCACATGGATCAGTTAATCAGCTTAACTCGTTGAACCAATTGGAGCTTCGAATGAAGCGTAGGAGACAAGTAATGTCTGAATTTTTTAGATCGCTGGTATCGTTAAAGTAGTAGTCTCCAAGGTGGATTCTACGTCTTTGTGATAAGGCAGGGCATGTGCACAGAAGATGAGAGATTGTCTCCTCTTCTTCTTCGTCCATGCAACTCCTACATAAGTCATTTGCAGGGGCTCCAAGTCGAATAGCATGCCTTCCTATTAAGCAGTGCCCAGTCAGGACAACTATAACGTAGCTAATGTGTAATCTACTCAGAGAGATTAATTGTTTTGAGCGCCTGGCACTAAGATTAGGCCAAATTAGTTTAGTCGCTGCACAGGTGGTGGTGTTATTCCACCTGAAGTTTGTTTTCTCTATGGTAACTTGCTTTAGCATGTGAGCCAGCAGAGGTAAAGTTGTTCCGCTTTTTGCAAGTTCGTCAGCTTTGCAATTTCCTGGAATGTCTCAATTGATCGGGTAGACGAAAGGAGAGACTTAAATTTAGTCCATCTGAGTATACGCCTCCACCGACCCCATCCTCCGTTTTTGATCCATCTGTATAAAAGTTTATAGGACCATCGTTCAAAAATGATGTATTCTCCCAAGAAGACCTGGGAGGTATAGTCACTTTGAAGCTATAGTTATTAAACTGAGGATGGGGTATGGTGTAGTCAATATTACTGTTTACAGCTCTGAACGAGTTCAAAATAGTAGTGTGGCCAATTCCATTATTGATCCACAGAGAGGAGGCTTGAAGCCGTATGGCAGTATTAGCGGCCATTTGCTTGCTGAAAATGTCCAGCAATATTAGATGGAACAGAACATCTAGTGAGGCGGAGGGGGTGGAGCGAAGTGCTCCTCCCATACACAGGCAGGCTGTTCGTTGGACTTTGCTGAGTTTATCGCGATTTGTCGCTGTATCAAGCGCCGTCCACCATACCGCTACTCCATAAGTAAGGATCGGTTTTATGACCGAAATATATAGTCAGTGTGTAATGCGGGGCTGTAGGCCCCATTTATTACCAATGGCCTTTTTCAGGAGAACAGGGCTACTGTGGCCTTGTTTATTCTCTCTTGAATATTAGGTTTCCAACTTAATTTCTTATCTAAAATGAGACCCAAGTATTTTGCTTGTTCAGAGAATATAAGTGGTACACCATTTATGAGGGATGGGTCAATGTGTGGAACTTTGTATTTCCTTGTGAAGAGGACAAGGTCGGTTTTTTGTGGGTTAACGCCTAGTCCACACCGATTAGCCCATCTGGTGAGCTTATTTAAAGCGTTTTGTAAGAGTTCTTTTAGTATATTGGGATGTTTACCCGTTACTGCAATAGCTACATCGTCCGCATAGGCAAACACTCTGTATTTAAAGAGATTTTTTTTTTTTTTTATGAAATTAAATTTAATTGTTAAAACTATTAAGATATTTCCGTTATTGTGAACAATTTCGGAATTTGGTTTCACTTTTGTCAACATTATGCAAAAGATCGCAGATATACAATGGTATGAATTTCTTTATACATTTAAAAAAGTTGTGAAAGTTGGGCTTTTGAAAGTCAAATGATATTTCCTTAAAAACAACAATATTCTATTATTATCTATGTTGTCGAACCGTTAAAAAGATAAGCCAGTTACTTGTTCATCTATGACTTACCTGCGTTGTACAATGTATATTGCATGGGTGATTTGCAAATGTGACGTAGCATAACATAATCGTTTTTCTATCGGCAGGAAGCTTCACTAGATCGTTAAAGCTCAAAATATTAAAGATGTATGGATCTCTATGTATATGGATAAGATTAGGATAGGTGGAGTTTCTCTGAACCACCCCGATTTTCGGAGGAGGATTTCAAAATGTATTCCAGTGCTTAAATGTATCCTCTTCCGTCTAATCGTCTCCACACCCTCTAAGTCATTCAAATGAGTTGATTACAATCAGTATGGATCAATGAGGTTTGCCAGTAATTAGGCCATAAATTTATCGAAATACTTTAAGTTTCAAGGGCTGTACATCTGCTGTTTGCAGTTTCGAGCCAACTTTGACGAATTTACAGATTTATTTGCTCTAGTGGCGTATAAATCGCTGCTACGCCTACGGTTGGACTCGAATGAAGCAGTTTTTTGCCAATTTGCCTTTTATAACATTCCTGTCCTTGTATCCGCTCCTAGTAACGTAACTTCCAACGGCACTTTCCTTCCAGTTTTAATTTTGTAATAATGGCAGGGTTGGCCTAAATTACCACTTGGCTTTCGATAAATACATATGTCTGGAAGCTCTATTTATTTTTTTAGTGGAGAATTAAATGAAAAGCTACCAGATCCTACTCTCTTCTCCGTTTTGGTGATTTGTTATTATGATCCTGTTTTCCATCTATTCCTCTTTAGTAGGAATTTTTAGTATGAGTAATGAGGTTCAAATCTGTGTATATGGCTTTAAATAGTTTTTTTTTTTTTTGATGACAGTCTTCTGTCGATGTCAATAATGTTCTTTATGTATCCATGACAAAAAGATGCACTTTTGTAGTTGTTAAAGAGTAAATACCGGAATGCAGTTGTTACATGAATATATAGAAAAAGTAATGTCCTCATGGCACTGATTTTTGTTCATGTTTTCAAGATTGGTTGTCCACGGCTGACTACCATACCAAACATGTGCAAGAGGCCTGATCAAAAAACTCCGGAATAACTTTTGAATAACTCACCAACTTCAGGACACTGTGCAAAGTAAATTTTTCCGAGTACAGCAGTTTTTTTCAGATAGTTGATAATGCATTCTTAAGAAGAATAACAGTAATTTTAGTAAATCGATTTTCTCGGTTTTGGAGATATCGCAGTTTTGTTCGTGATGAAAGAGACAAAAGAGTAATTTATTTGCAATTGAAACTGAAACTTTTCAAATGCTACAAACAACTTTTAAGGATGCATGGTTTAAAAGGTTAAAAGAAGCTCAGGTAACAATCGCAGACGATCCTCTACTGATAACGTGCATGTTTCCAAAGTGAACGACCTCGTCCGTTCCAATCAATTTTTGCACACAAAATGCGATAACAGTATTTTCCCAACCTCCCCATTCACCAGATCTGGTGGCCGACTTCTTTTTGTTTTCAAAAATGAAAAAAGCCATAAAGCAGAAAGGTTTAGCGATATTGAATCAATTCAAAAATAATCGCTGAAGGAGGTACAAATTATTCCTTAAAAAGACTTCCAGAACGCCTTTCTGCAGTGGAAGCGGCCGGCGCTGGGAGAAGGTATTGCCTCTCAAGGAGGCCTTTCAAGGAAATACATGGTTTTGTTATTTTTAATTATTAAAAATAAATGTTTATAAAGAAAGTCCCAAAACATTTTGATCAGCCCTTGTATGTTCTATGGCCTTACATTAGCTGTATACATACACTGAATGGTTTTGGGGCTCGGTTGGACCCAACAATTTTTCGAAAATTCTGATGCAGATATATGTATAAGGCAGCTGAGGGTTTTTTTTCTTTATTATTATGAAATTTTCGTACCAATTTAATTTGTGATCAAACCAATACGCGACTTAGTTAGGTTAGGTTAAAGTGGCTCGCCAGGATGGAAACGGACACACTTAGACAAGTTTAATGGCCCATTGTGATACCACATGAATCTTTAGGCTTCCTCCTAAGCTCAATGGGATCAGTTTGAGTCCCTTACGAAACGTGAGAGGCTGATTATGCTAATATGATTTAGATCGTTATAGAAGAATTCTCCTAGGTAATTCTTGCGTTTTTGTATAGAAAAGGTGAAGAACTGTTTCCTCCTCTTCCTCGTCCATACAGCTTCTGCAAAAGTCATTTGAGAATACGCCTAGTCGCGTGGCGTGCTTTCCTATTAGACAGTGTCCGGTTATGACACCTATTATCGAGCTTATATGCGATCTGCTTAGAGATAGCAAGCACCTTGAACGTTTTAAATCTAGTGTTGGCCAGATGTTTTTTGTGATCTGACACGTGGTGATGTTGTTCCACCTGGTGTTTGCCTTCTTCATAGCGTCTTGCATTAGCAACAGTTTACAAGTAGCGATTGGTATGCCAGTATGTTGCAAACGTGGTAGGATGGGCTGCAGTGTACCGTTCCTGGCGAGTTCATCTGCCTTACAGTTACCTGGAATGTCTCTATGGCCTGGCACCCAGCAAAGGTGAATATTAAACTGTTGTGCCATCTCCATTAGAGATTATCGACAGTTATGGACTGTTAAAGAGTTTATAGAGACAGAGTCCAGAGATTTAATAGCAGCCTGACTATCTGAGAAAATGCGGATATCAGATGTTGATATCACGTTTGCTTTAAGCCAGGACAAGACTTAGTTCTTGTTAAGTTTAATCTACGTCTTATGCATTGGGTAGTTGAATTCAGTTTTCATTCCCTTAAAGTTGATTCTTCTCTTACTGCATTTGTGCTTCAAAGTCAGTTGCTTCAAGAGAACTTCTATCTGAGCTCTTCTATTTGATCTTTAGCATTTCAAAATGTGTTAAACCAGAACAGAAATTGCAACATAACACTAACATATTTAATTATGTACCTTGCGTGTGGTTTGACATATGTATTTATTACATTTTTTTTGTATTGAATCATAAAGTACATATGTATAATAGGGTTTATGGAATAAGGCATCGAACAAATGACACCTGTGATTTTAAATAACCCCATAAAAACAAATAAAAATTTGTTGAATCACACGATCTATGAGGCCAATTCTGATCAATGAAATGAGAGAGTACATCACGACCTGAAAACGTCTCATGCAATAATTGAAGTGTTTCACAAGGTGC
Organism: Eupeodes latifasciatus; assembly: GCA_920104205.1. NCBI lineage: Eukaryota > Metazoa > Arthropoda > Insecta > Diptera > Syrphidae > Eupeodes > Eupeodes latifasciatus. The sequence continues at coordinate 10,229,116 of OV049926.1, forward strand.
ATGGCATTGGAACCGTGTCTTGTTGAAACCACATATTGACCACATCAATATCATCCAATTTCAACAAAAAGAACTGCATTATCATGTATGTCGCGATATCGATACCCAGGAACAGTCACTGCTTGACTAGCTTAATTTTCAAAAAAATATGGTCCAATCCAGCCCAAAATTCAAACCAAACAGCAACACGTTTTAAATGCATTTGTTTTTTGACATGCAAATGTCGGTTATCAGACCCCAAAAGCGGCACTTTTGTTGATTAACAAACCCATCAAGGTAAAAATGTGCTTTGCTTTGCGACCATATTTTGTATGAAATTTTCAAATTGCGGCCAACAAGCTTTCATTATTTTTGAAATAAACATAAATAAATAAATTAGATGGCGCAACAGTCCGTTGAGAACTAGGGCTTAGTGACTTACAACTCTCAACTATTCCTGTGTGCGAGTAATGTTGTCAGGAATGGAGGGGACCTACAGTTTAAAGCCGAATCCGAACGGCTTATTTGGGAAAGCACTTTTTATGACAAGAATTACTCTTGGAGAATTTGTCAATTCCTCGCAAGAGGCAGTACCCGTGAAAAAACTTTAGATGGCACCAGGTAATGAACCCAAGCCCTCTGGCATGACAGTCAAACGCGCTAACTATCACGCCACGGGTACTACATTTTTTGAAATATTGTTCAATAATGAAGAAACGATGTTCTATCGAGTAACGCTCCACTTTAGTCCCTGCAAGAGTGTGTAAAAGACTTAAATAAATTCGGTTATTCTTTTAATGCTAATACAAAAACAAAATTGCCTATTGCTAAACCTAAGTCAAGTGCATTGAATACCAGTAGAAACATTCGTGATACAACTCGTTTGCAAAGAATTACAAAGGTCAGTGAACATTCTGTTCGCACATCTTCGCCTATTAATCGTCTTTCTACGAACCGAAATGATCGTTCTCTTGCTGGTTGCTCTGGCTTAAACGCTGTCGGTACATTAAAAAAATCCAAAGTTAAAAATAAAATTTCATCTTCTGTCCCAAATCTATTATCGGTAAACTCTAATTCTGATAAGAATGTTGATGATTTGCCAAAAGGAATTTCTGGACTTTTAAATGATGTTGCTTTAAATACTGGGATTGCCGATGCTGTAGCTAGATCTCTTTCATTATCTGCGTGTTTAGATAAGATTGACAAGAATCAATCTAGTTTACCTGTAGAGGCGACTGTGCCGGCTGATGTTTACAATACTGTGGCTATGATAGGCTCAGTGGATGACGATAAATCGACTGCGAATGGTAAAGCTTCTTCTGCTGAAGTTGTTGTTGCTGCTGGTTTAGTGGAAGACGATAAATCAGCTGCTAATGATAAATCTTCTTCTGATGATGGTGAAGTTGTTGTTGCTGTTGCTGCTGCGGGTGTCGTTGATGCTGATTCTGGTGCTAAAAGGGATGTTTTTGCTGGTGTTGTTGAAAGTGGAAGTAAAGGTGTTGTTGTTGCTCATGACGCTGTTGCTGCTGCGGGTGTCATTGATGATGTTTCTGTTTCGGAAAAGGGTGGTTTTATTGATGCTGTTCATCCGGAGAGTGGAAGTGAAGGTGTTGTTGTTGCTAATGATGGCCAAGTACAAACAAGGCCTAAGCAAATTGGAGGAACGAATTTCCTTGTGAGGCATAACTTTAAAATTGCTAGAAACCTTAAGTGGTACCATTTAGGGAGTTTTCATTCATCTACAACAACTGATGAAATAATTGATTTTATTTCTACCAATTTGTGCATTCACCCAACTACAATATTTTGCCATAGGCTTGAAAACCGCACTCTTCCGCATCGAAATACAATAAATTTTAAAGTTGGAATCCCCTATGAGACTGCAAAAAAAGTCTTCGACGCATCTTTTTGGCCTATTGGGATTAAAATTCGTCCGTTTGTGTATATTCCAAAAACATACCTGCGGAAATGGGTCAACAAATGTCGTAACAACGGAAACTAACTCAGCTTTAAATGTATATTACCATAACGCTAGTGGAATTCGTACTAAGGTAGCTCAATTGTTTAATCTCGCTTGCCATTCCGATTATGACATTATCATCATCACTGAATCTTGGTTATACAGTGGAATTTTATCCACAGAAATATTTGACTGTCGCTTTTACAATGTCTATCGTATTGATCGGTGCAAAATTTCACTTGAACGTGGTGGTGGCATAATAATTGCTGCTCGCACTACACTTTCCAGTGATGAAATTACTCTCCCTGTTAAAGATATTGAACAAATCTGCGTTCGTGTTAAGACTGGTGCAAAACATCATCTTTATTTTATAGTAAGCTATGTTCCTCCAAAAAGTAGTTTAGATTTACATGAAAAGCATATTCAAAATATTGAATTTATAAATTGTAAATGCTCAGTTTTGGATAATTTAAGTGTATTTGGTGATTTTAATTTATCAGATATTGTTTGGACATGGTCCCAAAATGAAAAAACGCTTATTGCTTGTAATTTAAACCGAGATTTTGAAATTTGTTTTATTGATTTTATTTGCTCATTAGGCCTTTGCCAAGTTAATTCTGTTACTAATTGTTTAATGAAAATATTAGATCTTGTTTTTATTTGCTCTGATGAATTTAACGTTAGTGTTATTGAAGCTCATTTTCTTTACTTAATAATTCTCTTCACCATAAAGAAATTGTTATTAATATTGTTATGTACGATTACCAACAAATCGAAGCCAATTCTTATGTAAATTCATTTAATTTTTCAAAAACTAACTTCATTGAACTAGGAAATTTCTTTTCTGGCATTGATTGGAATATTGAATTAAATTTTTTTGACTTAGGACGCGATTATAATCTATTTACAGACATTTTGTTTATGGGCTTTAATCAATTTGTCCCGCGTGTACAAAAACGGAAATCTCTGAAACCTTTATGGTATAACAAAAGGCTTTTACACCTTAAAAATATTAAAAATAAAGCATTAGCGAAATTTAAAATAACAGGATACCACACTGATTATATGGTTTTTAGTAACCTTAGACGAGATTTTTCAGTATTAAATAAGTTTCTCTACAGAAATTACATTGTGAATATTGAAAACAACATACAAAATAATAGTTAATCGTTTTGGTCTTTCATAAACTCCAAAAGAAAGTCATCTGGGATTCCTCAAAATGTTAGTTATAAAGGAGTCAATTCGTCAAATGTTGATACTCATTTGGAACTTTTTGCTAACTTTTTTGAGTCTGTTTACTGCTCCCCAATTAACACTTTTGTTTCAAACTTGGCAGAAAAAGTTGACATTGGTTCAATGGAATTGACTTTCGATGAGGTTTCAGTAGCGCTTCACGCCCTTAAAATAAATAATAGTTGCGGTGCCGATGGAATACCATCAAGCATTTTGAAAAATTGTAGTGATTCTCTTTGTTTGCCTCTGTTGAAATTGTTCAACAACTCATTGTCCATGGGGTTCTTTTTACCAGAATGGAAAGAAGCATTTCTTGTTTATATTCAAGGCAGGTTCTAAAAATCTAGTAGAAAATTATAGAGGAATCTGCAAGCTCTCAGCCATCCCCAAACTTTTCGAAAGTTTGGTTAAAGATAAAATAGAATTTATGGTAAAGGAATGCTTATCTGAGTCACAACATGGCTTCGTATCATGTCGGTCTACTGTGACTAATTTGGCTGTTTTCTCTTCATATGTCCTAAATGCAATGGAGAATAAATGTCAAGTAGATGCTATTTACACCGACTTTAGTAAAGCTTTTGATTCGGTAGATCATATTATTTTACTGAAAAAGCTTCAATATTTTGGTTTTCATTCTGAGATGCTTCAATGGATCTCTTCGTATTTAGAAACCAGAACTCAACGAGTAATTATTGACCACAAAGTTTCAAGAAGTATAAAATGTACCTCCGGCGTTCCGCAAGGGAGTCATCTTGGCCCTTTACTTTTCCTAATATATATTAATGATATAGTTGACATAATACAAAATTGTAATTATCTACTATATGCTGATGATTTAAAATTGTACTTTAAAATTAAAGCCATTGATGATTGTGTAAGAGTTCAACAAGATTTGGACCATATTTCTACGTGGTGTTCTTTAAACAGTTTGAAACTTAATATTGGAAAATGTAAAGCTATATCATTTTCCAAATCTGCATTAGCTCTTAATTTTCCATATAAAATCGAATCGAATCTTTTGACTAAAGTGAACAATATCAAAGATCTAGGCGTTATTTTTGATAATACTTTTTCTCCAAAAAAACATATAGATTTCATTGTGGCTAAGGCGAACACCCTAGTTGGTTTCATTAAAAGGAATAGTAAGGATTTTACGGATCCTTATGTTTTACTAACCCTTTATATCTCACTAGTTAGGTCAACAATCGAATATGCTGATGTGATTTGGAACCCATGCTATAGAGTTCATTCTGATAGAATTGAACAGGTCCAAAGGCGGTTTACTAAATTTGTGTTTCGTAAAATGCGTTGGAATTTTAGTCCAGACTATAAAGCTAGGTGCCAATTGCTCGGGATAAAATCCCTAGAATCTAGAAGAAAAATTCATGATGTAATGTTTGTGAGAGATATACTTTGCTATCATATAAAAAGTCCGTTTTTGCTTTCTCAGATTTCCATTTATGTACCATCTAGACAGTTAAGAACAAGTTGTTTCCTTTTTGAAAAACTGCATAGAACAAATTATGGAAAAAATGAACCAATATCACGAGCAATTTCCTCGTTCAATGAAGTATGTGTTATTTTTGATTTTCATTTATCTCGAGATAAATTTAAAATTGAATTATTGTATAAATTTATATTTTAAATAAATAAGTACAATTTTTGTAATTGCATCTGTTAGCAAATCGCTTATAGATAAAATAAAAAAAAAAAAAAAATAAAAAAATAAAAATAAACTGTCAGCTTTCGAATTGGTTAAATTTGTTTAGGGTTGTCTAAACTTTACTGCATACATTTAAATCTTGCGTTCATTTTGGGACATTCTTAATTTATGGGCCATTGCCTTGGAAATCTGCAAAAACTAGTAACTTCCTCAGGTTTCAGCCTTTTCCAAATAACTAACCTTTAAAAATACCAAGAGTTAAAGTTACCAAGTCAAAATTAGAATTTGGCAACTGAAAGCTTTTTCGCCAAGAACAAGGGTAAGGCACATGTATCGTTGACTCATTAGAGTTTCTTTTGTCATCAATTGGTTGTTATTGTCAATCTTGTTTCCTTAAAACTCAGTCCCAAAATTTCCAAGATAAGAAGAAGGTTGATGCTGAAGTTAAGGATAAGATAACATATGTTTAATGATCATGGCATTACATCCAGAAACTTATAGTTTGAATCAATCTTACCCACGCCAACATAAATAAAAAAAAAAAGAAACAAATAAATCAACAAAATCATATTACTGTAGTTGCATTATTATGTACTTTATATTATTTGTAATGTGCATGTGCACAATAATTGTAAATAAGTACATTATCTTCGTTTATAATTATAACAAAAACAAAATTAATAACTTTTGTTTTATAATTTCACATTTTTTGATTTATGCATTAAAATTATTCAATAAGCATTAAAATAGCTAATTCTTCCAATTATACCCAAATTTGTATGTTGCTTGCCAGGATAGCGGAAATCGAGAGGTATGCCAAATTTGCCAGTTGGCTTGAACATTTTTCTTCTTCTTTTTTTTTACTTTTTTTTTCGTACTCTTGTTTTATTTTATTTTATTTCATTTTTTGGAGTGCTAGAATATAATAACTTAGATTATATATTTGTATAATTATTACATATATGTATATGATAGAATAATGAATGTCCTAGATAGATGAAGCTATTAAAAGCACTACTTTTGTTAGTTTGAATTTTTGGGGATGTGGAATTTAGAAAATTTAATTTCGTTTTGTTTAATTCTTGTTTAGATTGTCCCCAATTTGGTGCGAATATTGAAAAATCTTATACTCGGCGGCTATTCCCCCGAACACGATGTCAGTGGAGTAAGTGATCCATTTTTGCAAGTCAAAATCTTGCGACTGCTGAGGATTCTTGGGCATAACGATCCAGATGCGTCGGAAGCGATGAACGATATTTTGGCACAAGTCGCCACAAATACAGAAACTAGTAAAAATGTTGGTAATACTATTCTTTATGAAACTGTCCTCTCAATCATGGATATTCGGTAACTATTAGCTGTTTCAAAACTACAGAAAACTTATATTAATTGTTTGAATTGTTCTCAGTTCTGAAGGTGGACTTCGAGTATTGGCTGTCAATATATTGGGACGTTTTCTATTGAATTCGGACAAAAACATTCGCTATGTTGCTTTGAATACTTTGCTGCGTACCGTACACGCAGACACCTCGGCTGTGCAAAGACATCGCACCACAATACTTGAATGTCTCAAAGATCCCGACGTTTCGATTCGTCGTCGAGCCATGGAGCTATCATTTGCTCTAATCAATGGTCAAAATATAAGAACAATGACCAAGGAACTGCTTTTGTTCCTTGAGAAAGCCGATCCCGAATTCAAGGCACAATGCAGTTCGGGGATGATTCTATCGGCTGAGAGATATTCACCAACAACTCGATGGCATTTAGACACTCAATTGAGTGTTTTAATTGCGGTACTAAATATTAAATTAGTTAATTTTGTTGTATGGACATTTTCTAAGGGATGTTCTTTTTTTATTTTGGCAGGCTGGAAATTATGTGCGCGATGATGTGGTATCGTCAACGATCCAACTAGTATCAAGTAGCCCTGTTGCTGAGCAAACTTATATAACTAATCGTTTCTGGGAATCACTACAAGTGAGCAATCATTGTGAGGATAAACAGCCTCTTCTGCAAGTGGCGGTATGGGCAATTGGAGAGTATGGAGACCTTTTCATGTATGGAGCTTCTGAAGATGGTGAGTCTAAATTTATTTGATGATTTCAATGAACTTTGATTGTTTTTTACATGAAAATGTATGTACATTTTTTTAGAAATAGAACGGCCAACAGAAGCAGATATTATTGCTTTGTATCACAAGTTCTTGACATCAGCTCAAGTATCGACTACAAGCAAGCAGTATGCGTTAGTTGCGCTAGCGAAACTCAGCACTCGATTGCATCACTGTCAAGAGTAAGATAAACAAAAATAAAATACAATTCCAGAAATGAAGACAGTTTTTTTTTTGTATACTTTTAGTGAAATCCAAAGCCTAATTAAATCATTTGGTAGCCACTTGAACGTTGATCTTCAACAAAGAGGAGTTGAATTCACTCAACTGTTCGGTTCCCATAATCATCTTCGTCCGGCGTTGCTCGAAAAGATGCCACCAATGCAGATAAGTCGAATTGCAACACAAAACGGCAGCGGTACATATGATGAGAATAATCCTGATCTAATCGAAAATGGTGTTGAGGAAGCAGAAAACAATACAGTTTCAATGCCTGCCTTAGGTGATCAATCGGTAAGGAATTTTAAATTCAATTTAAAACAAACAAAAAAGTAAGAGTACAAAAAAAAATGTCATTCCAGAACATTCTTTTGGACCTTTTGGGTGGAAGTGATTTGGGTACAGAACTTTCGAATGCATCAACAGTGCAAAAGAAAAACTCAAAGAATGCCAATGTCGTTGCATCACTGGCCACAGAAACCTCAAACAATCAAGATCTATTGGATTTACTTGGTGGATTGGATATGTCAGCGCCAACACCAGTAGCTCCTGTTCAAAATATGAATATAATGGGAATGGTGGATGGTGGTGGTAGTGGAATGATTACATCACCATCGACTAATGGCAATGATATAACAACCCTTGGAGGTGGTGGACTTAATTTGACTGCTCCATCGATTATAGAATCTAATATTATGTCAAATTCGCTTTTAAATGATTTGACAGCGACAACGACAAGTGTAACGGTATATACAACAAAATTAATATTATTGTTTAATATTTTGAAAAGTCAATTTTAAAATTTATTGTTGTTTTGCTTTTTTGTTCTGTTTTAGCCTCAAGGACCTAAACTAACGGCTTTAGATAAAAATGGTATTTTAGTTCAACTAGTTCCGGTTAAAGGAAACGATTGTATGCAGATTTTTATGACAACAACAAACAGTTCATTGAGTACAATCGAACAGTATCTGTTTCAGGTATGTAAAATATAAATTATAATTAGTTTCTAGTTGTTGAAAAATCCATGAGCTGATCGTCTTCTTGACAAATTTTTGTTTAAGGAAATATTAGTTGACCTGAGAAATTTAACCACAAAGTATAAAAAATTCAAGCTGCGGTCAGAAAATGGGACCACAGAGCATTATCAACTTTACGAAGCGAAAGAATTGATTTGGTATTTCAAAAACAGTTATAAAAATAAATTAGGTGGCGCAACAGTCCATGAAAGACCAGGGCCTAGTGTTTTACAACTCTCAACCATCCCTGTGTGCGAGTAATGTTGTCAGAGATGGAAGGGACCTACAGTTTATGTGCCGAATCCGAACGGCTAATTTGAGAAAGCACGTTTCATGACAAGAATTACTCTTGGAGGATTTGTCAATTCCTCGCAAGAGGCAGTACCCATGAAAAAAATTAAGTGGCACAGGCAGGGATTGAACCCAAGACCCCTTGCAGGACAGTCCAACGCACTAAAAATCACGCTACGGGTACTACTACTTCTACTACTTCAAAAACAGTTGCGTCCTATTAATTCAATTTATTGGCTTTTAAGCTTTTATGTTATACATATATATTCAAAATCAGTCCATTTCTTGAGATAATTCAAATTTCCAAGGCATTTTCAAAATGATGCCAGTCAAAAAATAACACTGTATCCAAATTACATCTTACAAAAATAAAAATTATACCTTTAACAACAGGGATCGATTGGCAGCAGCTCTTAATATCAGTATTTACATCAGCCCAAAGATTGACGAAACATGCGGGACATTCAATAACATCAACTGTTATCCAGAAATATTTCTTTTTCAAAGTTAAAAGGTCCACTTCAACGGTATCTCCTTTCTTTTCAAAATTCAGTACCCCAGTATGTGTTTTCTTGTTTCCTTTTAAAACGAGGCACCTTCAAAAAAAAAGGTAAGACATCCTCACATTCTGCCAGAATACACATCTCACAATGAAGCGATAAATCTTTTCGATGGAGGGGCAAAGTTTAAGTTCAAAAGTTCACCTTTTTAACACTTCAGAATTTTCAGAAAGTAGTAAGCATATAGCAAGCGTCAAACTACGATCAGAGGCTCATCATAAGTGCATGTGTTAGTTGCTTATTCGACTTAAAGCTTCATTCTTCCCGTAGTTAGTTCTATGGAAGTTAATACCTATAAAATCAATTGTACGCAGGTGATGAGTTCCGCCTCTTAGGGGCCGGTTATAGCTATCAGTAAAAGCCATCAGTAAAATGTTTGTTTTTAGTTTTTAAACATGTTACAGATTTATTTCTAGCAAAAGATTGATGCAATAAGATGAATCCTATATTCAAGCATTTTTTTTTTTTCAAAAAGAAACAATGCATTTAAAGTTTTATTTAATTTATAAATCCATTTTAATTTTTTTAATGATGAAATTTCATTTTACTGAACAGCTGACTGCCAAAAGCCAAAAAAAATGCATTTCGTTTTACTGTTGGTGTTTCAATTTTGTACTGTTCCGATCACATCATTAAAAATTTTATTGATGAAAGCAACAGTAAAAAAATTGTCTGAGGCGCGGATCCTCAAAGTGACATTTAATTTAATGACGCAAATTTACTGATTGCTATAAACGCATTTCAGTAAAACATTTCAGATTCCTCCTGTTTCAAATTTTACTGATGGATTTTACTGATAGCTATAACCGGCCCCTTAGAATGAAACATGTTTGAAATTTCCTTAAAAGCATCAATAGTAAAATCATTGGGGAAGTAGTTTCTCTCATTGAGATCATGATTCAGGCTATCGATGCAGAAAATTTCATACTTCTTCTCTTTTGGACCTCTGTCTCAAGTTTTGAAAAGCAGTCTCCTCCGCCAATTCGCAACGTAAAACAATATTGATTGAGATAATGATTCAAACACTTTCCACTTGTTGCTTTTAGGTAAAATACTTGTTCTTGAAACACTCTCCATTCGACATTAAGGCGCCAGTTATAGCCAGAGAGAAAAAACTAAATGAGAGAACCAAATTTCCTCGTCTCCGTCTCTTCGAAACCTCTTTCTCTCATTTTTTTATAGCGTGTTGAATTCGTATCGGTGTATACATGTTTTCACCTCGGAAAAGAGTACACAAAAAAACATCACTTCCGGGAAATGCGACATTTCTCATTTTTGTTTATTGATAGCCAAGAAGGCTATGTTTTTTAAAGTCTCATTATAATTCTCATGAATTTCTTTCTTTAATTTTACTAACATCTTGTCGTTTTTATATCTACAAAAATACTCCTATAATTCAAATTAATTCTAGGAAAACATTTTTGTTTGTCAATAAATACCGGAAGAAGTTATACCGGTAGTTCGTGGTGAATTTGTTTTTCTCTTCTCTTTCTCTGAGTTACAGATAGATGGCATTAACAACCTTCTCTGAGTTACAGATAGATGGCATTAACAACCAAAACTAGAAAGGATGTGTGCAGAAAGAGTATAACAAGGTTAAGGTTTTTTAGACTAGACTTTATTTATATATTTGAACGAGTACATGTTTTTTATAAATGAACATATGTTATGTTTATTTCAATAGTAATGCCTTAACTACTAACTTAACTACTGTATTATCTAAAATATACTGCATTGAATTATTTTACATTGAATTATAAAAGACGGAAATAATAAAGTTCTACAGTTTACCAGGAATATTTATATAAAATATCCACATCTTCTGCAATTGCGGTATCAATCGATATTTTCTGGAACTTAGTAACATTTATTTGTCATGAATTACTCTTTCAGCTTTTTTATACACAAAAAAAATCAATTATGAAATTTGGCTGCGATAATAACTACTTGAACACAGCATTTTCATTGTTTATAGTTATTCAGGTTTAGCCCTTAACTTTGATTTGCATTTATTTATGAATAGCCTAAAACGTTTAGCAAACATCTATGAATAAGCCACAATGCACTTTCACAAAAACTGTAGTTAGAACTTTCCCTCACAGATTTTTCCTTGTCGCTGTATAACTGAAAGATAAGATATAAATAGTTAGAACTGGAAAACTTATAAAAATGATGCATGAGACTTAAATTTTGGTTGAAGAACAAATTTGTATATTCTTTTCACAAAACCACTGACCCAGCTTATGTAGTTAAGCCTTTAAAAGTAACACACTAGCTTAGTGGAAGGCAGTAAGAATAGCTTATCACCTATTCACAAATCTTATGCAATGAAAATTGGCAGAAGTAACAAGTTGACGGTCTTTTTATTTAGTCTCTACTTAAATCACTTATTTTCAGCATTTTGGAAATGTCGTGAGTAATGTAAAGAAAATTAACAACGAGTATAAACAAATAAAATAGGAATGGAAAAAAGAGATGAGTATATAAAAATGTTTTCAATGTTCCATGTTTACATTCTGTAACTCTCGTTTTCAATGTTCCTGCAACTCTCACATCGACAAAATTAAGTCGATAAACTCTGAAAATTGAAACAAATCTGAGTTTTTTTGCATCTTTCAACGGTCTGAGCGAAAATTAAACGCATAAACGCAGCTAATAATACAAATAATAGTTGTAGTGCTTTCAGAGTTTTATGTTTCTAGGTCCTAATTCTCATTGGACTGTTGCACCACCTAATTTATTTTACTTACTTAATGATTAAAACTGGCTTCAAATAACTAACTAATATTTATCTAAATGCGTAATTTAGAATTGTTTCTAAATCTTCATTGTTCTGGCACCTAACAAGAGTAATTAATTTCACTTTATATTCGAATGATATTACTCTCAAACGAACACAATGAGAGTACCTACCAAAAAGTTGTTCATACACAATTTTGAATTTTCTTTGAACACCTCTGAACAGCTGACTACATCCGCCATTTTTCAAAGGTGCTCCCCATTTTTCAAAGGTGGTCGCCATTTTTAAAAGGTGGTGAGCAGTGAGATAAGAGAGAAAAGTTTTTTCTCTCTCGTGGTGAGTATGTACATAAACTTGCATAAGTATTTGTTCCCCACATTTTTTTTATATGGAGTTAATACATATGCAAGTTGGTGGCCAAATCACAGCTTGTAGGCAAAAAGAGAGCAACCGTCGAAGTTGGTTCTCTCTATTAGTTCTTTCTCGATGGTTATAGCTATCATTGTTTTTTTTTTTTTTGGGGCAGGTCGTTTAAAGCTATCATTAAGTCTGTTCAGTGACGCTGTGCTGGACTGTTCTAGACAGAAAAGTACAGCTTTTTGCTGTTCATTGAGGTTTTTTCTGTGCTGAACTGTTCTACTTTCCTGTTCATTGACAAACCTAGAACAGTTTAGAACAGGATTTTCTGTTCTTGCTTTTGAGTCAGATCAGGTTAGAACAGAATCGTGAGAAATGTCAAAATCGAAGTTGTCATTTTTTTTGTTTACGTTTTGATTTGGCTGTGCTTTGTGTTTTTTTTTCTCGTGATTTAAAAAAATTAAAATAAAGTTATTTTGCCAATTTGTTTTATTTGTTTAATTAAATAATTATAAAATATAATATAATAACTTTCAATGCAATTTCTTTTACATTTCATCAAAGAAAAGGTAATAACATTCGTCACACTTTCATTCCAATCATCTGAAGAGGAATCCGACGAAAAATCACTATCGGTGTCTGAACCACTAACATTTTCATTTAGTATTATCTTAGCAATCACTTGATTTTCCATTTCAATAATTTTTAATAATATTTTTCACAGTAAAAACACAAAAAATGAAAAAAATAAGCGAGAAACGAAAAATTCACACAATTTGCAATTTGTTTTTTTTTTGACAACTGACGTTTAACTGACTGTTCTAACTTGATCTGACGTTTCTCACGAAACTGTGCTGTCCTGTGCTGTTCTGATCTAGAAAAATCCTCACTGAACAGACTTATTAAAAATGTCTGTCATTGAAAAAAATTTCCTGATTGAAATCCACCGAAAAATTTTTACTGACAGAAATCTGTCATTGGAATTGAGTGAAATTGAAACACAAATCATTGGAACGATTCGTTCCATTTTTGGACATTAAAGAATCACCTGTTCAGGAAAATGAATTTCCGTCCGGAAAATAGAAAAACACTTTTTTATCGAAAAATAAATGCGCTATTTAACGTTTTTTTCTAAAAAAAATTCTTTGTGTGATTTCCGATCGATCAATATATAATTTTCATTTCTAATCAAAGGGAAACAAAGTCAAATATCGATTCAAAAATTTTTCCGGATCGATTTCAATGATAGCTATAACTGGCGCCTTAATCAAGTTCGCGACTAAATTCCATCATAAGCAGTATTCAGACAACCTGTTGATCATCAGCTGGAGTGATTCCGGGAAGTATGCCCGCATAGCGATGTGAATGGCAAAAAGTAAGGCTTTACTCATGGTACCTACCAACGTATTTTACACCTTTTGGCAATGCATCCATATAATTGCTATATCAACGCATTTCGTTCCACCATCGCATCAAATGTCGCTTTTAAATCAACAAAAAAAAACGTATAGTTTTTTATTTCTAGACAGTGGAATGAGTCAACAATTCTCCTAAGTACATACAAAGACGTGGTCTATTATTATTGAGTAAGCAATTCTGAGTTCCTACGTGAAAGACTAGAATTAACTGTTCTGTTATAGTTCCATGTTCGATTATTTCCAAAAAAATTCGTCTGTGCCATATTTATAAAACTGCTGATCTCCAAATGTACCTATTTAAAGCTGTCGAACTTATTCTTTTAATATGTGTATTTTAAGAAGGTTGACATTGACCCGGTGGGTCGTATTGAACATGTAAGGGTTTATAACTGTAAGGTTGAGCAGTGTATCAAAATAAAATGAAAAACTCAAGCCGTCCAACTAATCCATCCAACTAATTTTTTTTTTATAATAAACGGGCACTCAAGGCGTTATTAATACCCTTAACATGTTTAAAGTTTAAACACAGTGCGAGCTTTAGGAAAATAGGGAAGGATTAAAGAGGAGATACCGATGCACATTGGTCTTAAAGTTTTGAATATCAAAATGATAGGGAAAAAACAGAGCAGGGTAAAGCATTCCACATTCTCGATGTGCGGATAAAAAAAGAATCTCTATACTTGACAGTACGTCCAAAATTGAGCTCAAGGTTAAACTGATGTGCATTCCTAAAAGTACGAGTATTACGACTGAATTGTTTGACGTGGGGAATGCAACTGGCTAATTCGACAGAACACTTATCGTTACTGTTAGTGCAAAAGGTCGTATGTAAAAATTGTCCATTTTTATTTTGTGCTAAAGGTGACATTTTGCAGTCTGCAACTGCTACAAAAATATTGGATGTCAGCAGCTGATCTATTATAAGTTATGGTCAAATGTAAAAAAGTCGTATGTCATATGGAAATAATCAGTTTTTATGCTCCCCTGTAAAGTAGTTAACTTTCACATACGACCTTTTGCACTAACACTAACAGGCAGACGGCAGGAAAGCCATGCTCTTATTCTTAAGAAATGAAATTTGTAAACCATTTTTTTGTATAATAAAGAATTAATCTAATCTAATCTAATCTAATCTAATCTAATCTAATCTAATCACTAACAGTAACGTAATATGCTTTCATCTGTCCAGAAAACTTTAAAATAATTTAAATTCCACTTCCGTTCTATTTTTTTGACCTCAACTGTACGCCTTCAATATTTGTGTTGAAATAAATGTGGCTTGTTTTCTTATTCAATCGAATATGTAAAAATTTTCTTTAAAAATTAAGCAAACAGATCAATATTTTGTAGGAAATAGACCTAAGAATTAAAATTAAACAAAAGGTATTCTTCTCGTGTCTTACAGGCTGCAGTTCCTAGGAGCTTTACTCTGCAAATGTTATCGCCATCGGGTTCCTTACTTGCACCAGGTGGTGTTATAACCCAAGAAATGAGAGTCGTTAGTACGTCCAAGGTAAATTTATTTTAAAAATCAAAACAAAACGAAACTTGTCATGCTATAAACATGATTCTTAATTTTATCAAATCATCATCTTATTTCAGGCCATCCTCCGAATGAGGTTACGCATATCATATGTATTAGATGGTCAACCGGTACTCGAACAAACGGAAGTGACTGGATTTCCCGATAATTCCCCCGAATAAAAATCAAAATAATTAAATTTATATATATTAAAAAAAAAAAAAAAAGAATTAATAACAACACCATCAATTTTGTAAAATACAAACAGACAACATAAACAATTAAGTAAACCAACCAATTATATTTGAATGTAAAATTTATTATTTGTATTATTCCTATAATTACTATGAAATGAAAAATTGTTAACTGAATTGTAAGAAAGGAAAGTGTTGGTTATTAAGCTTATACAAAATCTTTGTTTTACTTTTTTAAAAAGATGACAGATTCCAACATTTCTTCTTTTATTTTCTAAATTTATTGGATAATTTGTTTATTTTTTTTCCTTATTTATTTTTTAAGTATTTTCAAATTTTAGTTTGTTTTTCTATACAACTTTAAAAAAACAGAAACACAAGAAGAATAAAAAAGACACTCACATAGTGGCAACTATAATTACTTTTAAAAGCGGATTTTTATTATTTATTTATTTCAAAATTGTGTTAGAAAAACTTATTATGTATAAACGCTTTTTGAATGGAATTCAAAAAAGAAATTATATATGAAAAAAAGAAACGAAAAACAAAATAAATAAAAACATAAAACATAAAACAAAACGATTCAAATGGCTTCAAATAAAGTTTTATACTTAACACCGTCCCGTTTCCCGTTGGTATTTTTTATTAAATCCTAAAAATTTATTATTTTAAAAATATTTGTTTTATTTTATTTTTCGATTTGTCAAGGAAAATGACGTGATTTTTTATCAAAATTTTCTATTTTTTTATTTGCTAATTTATTACATGCTATTAGTTTGTAATAACTAAATGTTATTGTTTGTTCGCATTATAATTTTTAATTTTTGTCATGCATTTTCAATTCTATAAACGTTTTTGTCTTCTTTTTTTTTTTAGTTACCATAATATAAACATAAATTAGATGTAAATGAAAATACATAAGAACTAATGTACTTAAAATAAATTGAAGAAATATATATAAATATATATTATATTAAAAAAATATATATTGTTTTGTTTTAGTGTTCTATTCGAATTAGGAAAATCCCATGGAATTCTATTGTACAGGCTGTTCTTTAGTCCTTGGCGCAGAAGATAACCGTGGATTCCTGAGGTCAAATAAAAATTGGATTTCATTATCTTCTTTCCCTTTATATGTAGATATATGTACATACATATGTAATTCTAATGTATGTGTGTATGTCACTGAACTACTCTTAAACGGGTGGACCGATTTGAATGAACTTTTGTATGGATTTTAGTGGCACCCTGGATGTTTTAGATTCACAAATCAGCTTGGCAGATGGCGCAGCAGTCGTTACCTAGGTTTTTTGTCTATACTGCAAATAAACGGCTGCATCCACCTGAACTAATTTCTGTGTATACATTCAAGTGAAGGCCTGGAAAATGTCCATTCGTATTTTGTTGCATGGAGACACACAATGTATCAAATTTTTAGACAATTTCTGCAACAATGGTTAACACGGGAGATGCTTTGATTAATTATTAAATTAATAATGCGTGGCTTCGTGAACTTCAAAGTCACGAACAGTCATCGCCCGGCAATAAGAAATTATTCAAATCGATCGACAATGGGCAGGTTCAGGCAACATAAGGGACTTCATTTGCAGTCAACTTCATTCTATGAACGTAAATTTTGACCAAGGCATTTGACATTTCAAATTCAGAACTTTACTTCACAAACCTCTACTTTAAGTTCCCAATATACAAATTACCAAACACATTATTGTCTACAAAACACTACTCAGGCAAGCCACAAGTCCATCACGATTTGTATTTTGTATTGTAAGGAAATATTACTTATTTCTTTTACAAATTGACAACGCACCCTTTTACAGACAGCATTGAGTGAAGTTGTGCAAAAAATAAATAAACCATAGAGTAATAAAGTTCAGCTTTCACTTGAATAAAAAAAACATTATCAATTGTCATTTTGACAGAAGTAGACTTGACTTGATACTTAGGGAGATTTTTCTTGACTAACTTTCCAGTCAACTTTCCATTAAAGTTGCCTTAATTGGAAGGTCATTTTTTGGCAGCTGGCCAATCAGATAATAGAAACTTCCCTAACTATTAAGTCCCTTACGTCTCGACTGAAGCCGATCCTGACCATGGAGAAATATATCTACCAAGAGAACCGACTTATGGGGTTTGCTCTCTTTTCGACCTACAAGCAGCGTTGCCGATTTTTTTTTTTGAAATCGGGCCACTTTTGTAAATAAATCGGGCCATTTTCTTTGTTTCGGGGCCAAAAACAGAAATGAAGGAAATGCACTACTGTATCTTTTTAAATTCATCAATTTTATTTATAAAAATAATTGTTACAAAACATAAATAATAAAATTCATAAAAATAACAAAAAAAATAAGTAAATATTACATTACCATAAAATAAATCATATTCATTTTATTAATCAAGGTAAAGTTTAACATATGTAGTTTAGTTCATGAAAAGTAAAAATCACTTAAATTAATTAAACCTACAAAAATTGTGTGATGATTTATGACACACCAAAAGCTATGCAAAGGTACAAGATTATCCATACAATAAAATTATGGGCAATGTTCATGGGACCTACAAGTTTGAACGGCAAATTTGAAGGTGAAGTTGTTCTTCTGCCACGAAACCTAATGATCTTTTCAGACTCACCCACTCCATTCAAACGACTGCAATTTTCAATTCGCTTGGCATTTGTCATGACTATTAATAAGTCACAACAAGGTCAAAATATGGCGATTTGTGATTTCCATCTAGAAAATCCAGTCTTTTCACATGGTCAATTATGCGTGGTGTTTCTCACTTTGCAAAACCGTCAAGATTATTCATTTATACTCATTGAGATAAAATTAAGCGATCATTATTGTTTATAACAAATTGTTTTTAGAAAAATTGATTTTATTTCAGAATAAAGAATAATACAATTATTATAATATTTATGTTTCATTTTATAAATTACTTTTTACCTTATTCGCTTGAATTAGCATGCAGAGCAATGTCGGTCGGGTCCGCTAGTATAAAATAAAAAAATGATTGATAATGTGCTTTTCTAAAAAAATGATGTAGAACAAACACAAATCTTAAATATCAATAAAATTGACTAAATAATAAATTACGAGAAAATCTTTGTAGAGATTGTTAAAAATATTACTTATTTCGGTCTACAATTATTTCAGGATTTATAAATATGCAAAGTATAAAATAAAAAAATTTAGTTTTAAATTATGTTATAATTTTATTTATGTAACCTATTTTATAAACCACTACGAGTTTCTGAAATTATGTTTTGTCAGATAAAAATCCGCCTGAAAATTTTAAAATAGGTAGTTAAAAACTAAATTTGGTTAGTTTATCTTTATCATATATGTATGCACTTACATAATAATACACCCAACTTGGTCACCAAAAACACCACAATGATTACCTCAGGAATCAATTGTTGTATTTTGTGGCGAGGACTGTGGGACATCCTATTTATAACGAAAACCGTTGAATGATATTAAAGCTGCCCCTCTACATCAAGATAGCAAGCAGATTTAAAAGAATATGATCCAATTGGTGCATGCAAAGATTATTTACTTATGGATCCTTCATTTGGTAAAGTAGGAAGTTCAAATTATTTTTGCTCTGGATCTTTTTTGTTTCATTACATTGTCCAAACAAAAAAGATTTGTCCATGATTGTTGACAGATTAGTGAAAATTTCTAATTCTAATAGAACACAATTGAAAATATATTATTCTCGTATTTGCTGTCAAATCTATTCAAACGTATTTTAACTTTCACTTCATAATCAAGGCATTTGTTTTGATTTTTTTTTTAATTCTGAGCACCGATCAAAATCGAAATATGGCAGATCCAAAAATCCATTCTTATGACATGTTTGAATATTTTTGTTTTTATTCAGCTGTGATTTTTATTTATTAAGTTATAACACTTTTCATGTGCACCAGAAAAAAAAATGAACTCTATCATAACTTGTACCATACCCATTTGAGTAAGAATTATTGTAGTGGTTTCCCTCCAAATAGAAGTATAACCTCTCTCGAAAGATTAAGATAAACAAATCGCATTTAGATCAAAAATAAAATCAATTTATGTTGACCAATAGAACATGGAAAAGTAACAAAACCGTCTACTAAAATAAGGAAAAAGTTGATTTATTTTACCAATGGAAAACCCCACGAATTATTACCAAACAAAATATCACAAAATCTATAGGTAAATGAGTTTAGTGATCAAAATAAATCAAAAAAAAAACATATTTTTTGGAAAATCCAACTAGTCTTTAAATTAGTTATTATTTATTATGACCAAATGTTTGTTATAATACGGTTAAAAAAAAAAAACAAATGTTGGACTTGGCTATCTTGAATCACCCTGGAAATAAATTCCCTTTAAATAATTTAGAAAGGAAGTTCCCAATTGGCTTGCCAGATTTGCATAAACTTAAATCCCAATTTATATTTTTTACCAAAAAAATAAAGATTAAATTTGAACTTTGAACTTTGCGTTCACGTAAGAAAGAGCACTAACTTGGGGTCTCCATTGAACATTTCCGATGACAGGACTATCGGCCTGTCATCAGATAATCCAATAGAGACCAACAATCCAACATCCAGTCGATGATCCGGTCATCGCAGTTTGGATTTTTCGAGCGGATCAAAATCCTGTCATCAAATTTGACGTTTGTGTTGTATGTAGTGGTGAGCGTCCATTTTCCACAGTCTTTTTGAAATTAAAATTTCATTTCGTTTCAATTTTCGTCGAGTGCGGTCATACCTACATATTTTTATACCTATTAAGTTACTAAAAGTAAACAATAGATTAACCGTTGTGTCAAATGTGACATTTGAAGTTGCTCATGGCAAGACATAATATGCCCAGTCAAAAAAACACTGGATTGCGGATGAGATTGCGGAAGAGAAGTTAGATTTGATTTTACTCTTGTGGAGCCTCAGGGTAAGAACAAACAGTTGACAAATATGAATGTATCCTAGTTTTTAAGAGATAAATCAACGAGAAAGCATTTGAAATATTAAAATTATATAGTCCAAACCTTACAACGACGCAGTCTGGCAAGCCTATGGTTCCAAGTGAAATTTTTACTCTTGAATACTTCTAATAAGAACATAAATGACTGTGGCATACTTGCCAGATAAGTGGTTTTTTGGAACTAAAAGCAAAAATATTGTGACTAATACCGCTTTCCACTTTCCTTTTTTTTCTGTCTGCAGTTACCACTTATATCTTCTAATGTGAGATTTGAAGTAATGGGGGTTTATATGATGACATTTTGATGTGTCACTTTCTCTTTTGACACTTTACCACCACCTGTCATATCTCGTTACAATGATGAAATAAGTCATAAAGACAATTCGCAGGAAATAAAGAACTTTAAGGTAAAGACAAAATATTTCATTCGAGCTGACTAATGGAAGATTAGTCAAAAAAATCGTCCTTAATGGCTGCATTCAATCTTAATTAAAAACACTCTATTACCAAGACCGGAATCTCAGACTGACATTTCGGTTTGCCTACAAGCTAAAAAGCACTAAATGTGAGAAAGTGTGCGTGAAATGATGCAAAAAACCAAACACATTCTCACAATTAGTGCTTTGGCCCATCAAAATGCTTCATTATAGTAATCAGCCCCGTCTAAATGCTTCATTTTGAATGTTTCATGGCCTCGTTCAAAAACTAAACAATCCTAACCAACAGAATCTGAAGTGCTGACATGGTCTTAAATTGGAAGATTTGTATAGCTTTTTAATTTCAATCCAAATAAATGTTGTTAATGTATATTAAATAAAATAAAATTGACCAAATACATATTTAATGATTTATTAGTGTTGTATTTTGTTTACTTAAATTATTTGCGAACGCAATATGCGCTGCAACTGGTTAAGTATAATTGCAAATGGACAAAAGTGTAACTCAATACTTTGTAAAACAACAAAATAGACAATTTTTTCAGGTGTAGTTTGTTTAGAGCATTTTCTTGGCGACGTTAGAAGTTCAGGTGGAAACAATAGGCGGATGCCTCCGTATTTTTTTGTACAGACAATGCTACGAGAAGCATACTTGTGAAGTTCCATTGCCAACTTTAGCTAGTTCAGATTCCTCAATTAGATTAGTATTTTCATCATTTAAGCAGTTCGATAATTGCAAGACCAAATTTTAGTTTTGTTTGTTGCAGAAATATTCCTGAAAATTTCTTTTTAAGGGACTATGTTAGAGTTGGAATTTTGTTTGTAGTTAGATTTTGGAATAAAAATTTGAGGGAACCATGTTTTAAAAATAAGTTGCTTTGTGTAAAGAATCTTTAAGGAATAGAAAAAGGCAATATGTTTACACACAATACCAACTAAATGAGTGCAATAAATAGATTTAAGTAACTTTTTTTTACTCCAGTATGGGGAAACCGAACACCCAATAGAAAAAAACCGATATACGCGCCAAAATCCATACTTCTTGACTAAATAATGTTATCTTCTATGTTTTATGTTTTTTATTACAAATTTTGTAGCGTATGAAAATTTCTAGACATTTTACAATCTTAAAAATTAATTATGCTATGAAATAATTGGTTGCTATTAATGCTAATTTTTTTTTTTTAAAAGTTGATGAAGGTTAGCCGAAGCGGACATTTCTTTAATGAACATACCTAAAATATTATTGGCTTTCTCAAAAATATTTTTCTACACTAACCTCTGCTTTATATCTGGAGTGTTATAATGAAGTGTTTTTGATCTTAATATGATTGTACAATAAATGGATAATTTTAATAATTCACCAGATTTTTACCAAAAAACATACAAATTTTAAAACAATTTTCGGGTACCCTAAATTCAACAATAGACACCAACATATTCCAGAAATTCTTCTATAGCTTTAAATTCGTTTTTTGACATTCCAACTGTTTTAGATTAGCTGTTACACGGAACACTAACAAAAAGGCATTTAGATACCGTATCTATCTGAGATTGAACACAATCAATGGGCAAGTTCAGACAACATAAGGGACTTCATTTGCAGTCAACTTCATTCTTTGAACGTACATTTTGACCAAGGCAACTAGTTAGTCTCTCAAGTGTCTTCAGTTCATAGTACAAAAACTAAAGAAAGTATTCTTATTTACAAAACACTCCTCAGACAAGCTATAAATCCATCACGATTTGTATTTCGTATTGTAAAGAAATATTACTTACTTTTTTTCAAATTGACAAATTGACCATTTCACATAAAAAAATATTAAATGGAGTTGTGCAGAAAATGAATAAATCATAAAGTAATAAAGTTCAGTTTTCAGTTGAATAAAAAAATATGATCAACTGTCATTTTGGCAGAAGTAGACTTGACTTGATAGTCAGGGAAATTTTTCTTGGCTAAATTTCCAGTCAACTTTCCATTAAAGTTGCCTTAATTGGAAGGAAATTTTTTGACAGCTGGCCAATCAGATACAAGAAACTTACTTTCAAGTTCCTTATATCGTTTGAACCTGCCCAATGTCAAGTCAAGTGTTTTTGTGTCAAAATGACAGCGATTAATTCTTTTGAGTCAAATTTTATTTTTTCAACATTGATAATGTTTTAGATAGTTTTCTAGTTTACCAATTGTCACATACATTATGATAAATATATTGTTGCCACTTCTGACATTATGCTTCCTAATGTTTTCTGGCAAATATATTTCACAATACTTTTTACTATTTGTTTCCCTTGGCCGAGTACCTAAACCGAAAACTGTTCTCATGAAAATAAAATAGTATTCCCTTTTAAATATGCCATTAAAAAACATTTTAAATTAATAAATTAATAAAAATGTTTCTCAAAATTTTATAAAAATTCAAAATTAACCGCCTCACTGTCAATCTCCACCAACTCTCCACTCTTCAAGTAGAAAATGAAAAGGGAAATTCTCGATACGTCATAAATATTAGAAATCAAAATATCCCTAGAACAAACATAAGCCGCCATATTTAATTGCACTTGTCAAATGAAAATCTGTCAATTTTCTTCATCATCAAAACGAAAAGAAAAATATTTTTTAATCCACCTTTCGGTTTATTTTCTTTTGTACTAAAATGAATATTGTCTCATAAGAAAATGTCTTAGAAATAAAAACAAACAAATAAATTCAACTCCAAATCACTTTCAAATAAATTAATTCCATTTAATTTAAGTTTGCTATTCACCATCGTCGTCGTCGTCGTTGCCGTGATAATAAATTATTAAAAATTGGTGAAAAGTAAATCCATCCGAATTGGGTTGGTAATTGCCGGAGAAGAGTTTATGGCGGTGGTGTTTTGCGGTGGTGCTATTGCTATTTGCTATCATCATCCACAGCATAAACAGCAACTCTATAGACCCCAGCAAACGTCGAAGTCGAAGCAGTCTCTGCTCTAATCACCTTTTTCGATCTTTCCCAATTGAATAGGTCTGCATTCTTAAAAAAAGAGAATAGAAACACAAAAATTCCAATGAGATGAAGTGAAAGAAAAAGAATTTTTATATAAACAATTGCAAAATAGTAATTTTAAGATAAGGAAACTGTAATATTAAAAACATAAGTTTGCAAAAACAAATAGAATAGAATGTCGTCCGCATTGGATATACAAATATCTAATCCACCTAATTTGGAGAAGATTGAGAACTTCCTCAAGGACTCCACATACAGGGAAACGATAGAAGTTAGTGCTAACTTCAATACTAGATTATGCATCGAACGGAGACTGCGGTTACCATTTCTTGATCCGCAAACGGGCGTCGCACAGAATCATTCCAATTTGTTTATGGACAAAAGGCAACGAATGCCCGGCTTCCGGCAGGGACAGATATACACGTATCCAGCGGCGAGGTGGCGCAAGAGCCGTCGACAGTACTTGAGTAAAATGTACAGGTAAATTTTGTTAAGTTTTTTTTTTTTTTTTTCTAGATTTGAGATAAGTTCTATGGTGTATTTAGTTAAGAGATAACTTAAGTTGTTGACATGTTCATATTTTGCCATGACCTAATAAAAATGTGTATAAATTATAAACGCTAACTTAGAAGATTGCTTGTAAGTTTGAATATGATAAGCAGATAAACATGGAGTTGTTATGGCATATTACTTATTCGATACATCATATTATGTGCTTTTCAAAGGTTGTGAATCAAACAAGTTTTAAGTAAAGTACCTTGGTATACTGCAAGGTAGTCACTTAGGTCCTCTTCTTTTAATTTCATTTAAAAAACGAATTACTGTCTATGTTAAAACACTCCAATTGCATCATTTATGCAAACGACGACGTTTGCAATCTTCAATATTATTTAAAATACTCGTAATTGTTAAGAATTGAAATGTGTTCAAATTGGTTTGTTGATTAGTGTATTCGTGACTTGTCTGTTTCTTTTCATTATTAAAACTATTTAAAATATTTGAACAAAATTATAATACACTGCCGGTCATAAGGTTAAGAGCAGGCATTTTCGAGAAGTAAAATCGTCGTTTCTCCCGTTACATGATGGATTGGAAAAAAACAACTATGGTAAATGAGGGACTATTTTGTTGACAACAAAATATAAAATTTGGGTAAAGGTGAGATTTAGCTTACGACACTTTTATGACAAATTGGTAATTAAGTCAAGAATATGCGAAAATAAATCGGGTCATTAGATTAGAAGCACATGAAATAAATGGAAATAAAATGCAAGTATTTGTATTTTGTTATGTTTTTTAGTTTTCATTAGGTTTTTAATAATGTGTGCTACCACCTGCCTTCAAAATAACTTCAAAAATTTCACCTTTTAAGGATTTATAAAGAGATTCCAAGTAGACCAAAGAAATCTCACTCCAGGCTAATTTGATACCATGAATTAGCGCTTTCTTGTCACCGTATTGCTTTCCTCCCTCATGTACCTTACGTGGTAAGCTAGCCCCACATATTTTCAAATATGTTAAGGTGCGACGAATATGGTGGCCAAAGCAGCAAGTGGAAGTTTGCAATAAGGGATTTTACCTCTCGGGCTGTGTTTATGGGAGCGTTTTCCTGCTGAACAATCCATGGAATTGGTCCAAAAAACTCGCAAAGCAGAGGAAGTGTTGTTTTTATAATTGTTCGAGTAAGACGATGGTTTTTTAAATAATTGCTGACATAATAATCAAATGGCTTTTTTTTTGGGCTAAAGCAAAGCATTAAAGAGCAATAAATATCTATTCTTGCCCTTTCCTCCACTGTCAAACATTATTTGTTGCCCATTTCTGGTAACACTCAATCAAGAACAATTCATTTATAAATTTTACTGTTTTTCCGAAAAAAAAAATGTATGCACTTCACAAAACAACGTCGATTTATTCACTGCTTCTAATCTAATGACCCGATTTATTTCCGCATATTCTTGACTTAATTACCAATTTGTATGTATGTATGTTTGTTTATTTAGTTTTTCCAACTATTAATTTACAAATTTAATAAAATACATTCTTGTTTGTGCGTGTTTAAAAAAGAGCAAGATGTAAATAATTTAACAACAAATAAATAATTTAATAACAAATATATAATTTAATAATAATTAGATTAAATAATAAATAAATAATTTAAACAATAACTAAGATATGCTATTACTAATTTTGGAGTTTAACAAAATTTATAATGTTCCTTTTAAAGCTGTTGTAATTGGTTTCGGATTTTAAATCATTTGGCAAACTGTTGAAAATTCGAAGTCCTTTAAAGAAAACACTATTCTGGGCTGCACTTGTTCTTGCAAATGGAAGGAGGAAGTCTTGGTTATTTCTCAGAGAGAATGGTTGAACATTACCTACATAGTTGAGGAAACGAGAAAGATAAGCAGGCATTAAATTATGTTTTATTTTAAAGTTCAACGTTAAGCCACATTAACATATCTAACATATAAGCGATTGGAGTATAAATATTGCACTTTAAAATTGTTCGCATTGCTTTATTTTGGAGAATTTGAAGCTTATTAATCATTTCTTGATTGCACAAAAATAGAATTGATGGGCAGTATTCAAAGTGTGGTTTTATTATCGCATTGAAGATATTTATTGCACTAACGGTTGAAATATTTTTTCGAATTCTTCTCAATAAGTTAGTCTTTTTTGATATTTTTTTCACTACATAGTCTATGTGTTTATTAAATGAAAGTTTGTTGTCTATAACAACACCAAGGTACTTTACTTCTGTTATTATTTCTAAGTTTTCATTATCAACTTTAATGTTTGTCACACTTTTACTTGTATTATTACCAATAATCATCAATTTTGTTTTTGATACATTTAATTTTAGCTTGTTTGCTTTAAACCAAACACTTAGATTATCCAAATCTTCCTGCATTTTAGCGACACCGTCTTTTAAATTATCACAACCAACATACCCCAAATTTTATATTTTGTTGTCAACAAAATAGTCCCTTATTTACCATAGTTGTTTTTTTTCCAATCCATCATGTAACGGGAGAAATATCAATTTTACTTTTGGAAAATGCCTGCTTCTAACCTTATGACCGGCCGTGTACAATAATAAAGGGTGTCCCAAAATTAACGCAAGATTTGAATTAAATAGAAAACGCCGTTTTTAGTCTTTTGATAGTTATATTTTTATTGACTCGTAAAGTACATAGGATAGGGTTATGTATGGAATAACACATCGGACAAATGGCCTCCACGGCTTTGCATGCACATGCGCACTCTTTTGTTGAAATTTTCCATGACCATTCTGCATAAATGTGGCTGAATTTCGTTGATGCAGCGTTGAATCTCCTCCTTTAATGCACGGGTGGTTGTGGGCTTGTTGACATAGACTTGTGATTTCAAATAACCCCATAAAAAGAAATCTAATGGTGTTAAATCACACAATCTAGGAGGCCAATTTTGATCACCGAAACGAGAGAGTACACGACCTGGAAATGTCTCATGCAGTAATTGAATTGTTTCACGGGCTGTATGACATGTGGCACCGTCTTGTTGAAACCACATATTGGACACATCAATATCATCCAATTTTGGCAGAAAGAACTGTGTAATCATGTCGCGATATCGAGAACCAGTAACAGTCACTGCTTGACCAGCATCATTTTCAAAAAAATATGGCCCAATTATGCCTCCAGCCCAAAATCCACACCATACAGTCACGCGTTGTGGATGCATTTGTTTTTCGACAATCACATGTGGGTTCTCCGAACCCCAAATGCGGCAATTTTGGCGATTGACAAAGCCATCAAGATGAAAATGTGCTTCATCGCTTAGGATGATTTTGCTCGAAAAATCAGGGTCCATTTGTTGATGTTCAATAATCCATTCAACGAACTCTCTTCTCTGTCCATGGTCATTAGGCTTCAATTGTTGTGTTAATTGAATTTTGTAAGCATGAATACACAGATCTTTGGTGAGTATACGCTGTAGAGAGGTTCTTGAAATTTGCAATTCTTGTCCACGACGTCGAATTGAGGTTCCTGGATTGTCAGCAACACTCTCACGCACTGCTTCGACATTCACATTTGAACGGCTTGTTTTTGGACGACCAGTGTGTTTGGCGTCTCCAACGGATCCAGTCTCCATGAATTTTTCAATTAATCTCTTCACAGTTGACGAAGTTAAAACACTATTCCGACCATATTTTGAATTTTCGAACTGCACCCGCCAAGCTTTCACTATTTTTGAAATATTCTTTAATAATGAAGACACGTTGTTCTATCGTGTAACGCTCCATTTTTAATAACCCTATACTGTTAGCTGTCAAATTGCTTTTTTTTCAGGGTTGCCAACACTTCACTGCACAAATGGCGGCAAATTCAAATCTTGCGTTAGTTTTGGGACACCCTTTATTATCTATCTTTGTTGACAGCCAAACTAAGAGTGATCATACATGGAACCTCCACTTGTGTATCTCATCGATTTTCAATTTCACATTCGAGATGACGATATAATGCTTATTTTAGGAATAACGGGAAATTTTGCAATAGGACGATAGACTTGCATTTTATTGTTACTACCCTTTTTATAGATTGGCGTTATGTAAGGACTTTTCCAAAATTCTGGAAAAGTTGCGGATCTGAGCGATTCATTTAAAAGAATATGAAATGATGTGATAAATATAAGAAAGTACACCATCTGGACCAGAGCTATAAGAAACGTTAAGCTCGAAACGTTGTTATTTATCTTTAAAAAACAAACAACTGATTTGCAAACAACTTTGAAATCACTTCAGAGTAATTTGAGTATTTTTTTTACTATTAACATGTTACAAAAGTTGTTCGGATTTTTTTGAACTTGGTCTGAATATTTAAAATAAAGTCATGATAAAAATATCAGATTAGTTAAAACACATTTTTTTATATTTAATCCAGACTTAGTATCTTTAATTTTGTAAGTGTATGTTAAAGTTTTGTAAGCTTTTGGCCTGTAATTCGAACTTGTCCTGGAACAAAAGATCTAAAAACTACATGGAGCTTGTGTGAAGTATGCTAAGTAATTTTAAAATCATTGACTGTCGGATGTCCTTTAAAATGAATATGACACATACAAGAGCAAGGTGTTATAGTTATGGTCAATACAATGAAAGAATGATGGGAGACTATACAGTGTTGGAAAAAATAATAGAAACAAGCTTCGTGTTAATTTTTTTTTAAACATAAAAAGGTATTTGTGAAGAGTAGGAAAATATATCTACACAGATAGATTTTTAACAATTTATTGCTTAAATACAACAACTTTTTTTTTAAATATAATATTGGGAAATAATGATAAAAATTAGACTTGTGATTATTATGTTGCTTCCTCCTGGGAAAAAAAATAATAGAAACAAAATTAGAATAGTACTTTTTTGTAAGGAGTATTTTTTAGTATGGAGTACCATTCCCATTAAATTTTCGACTACAACTTTTCTTTGTTTTTGGTTTTGCAATCTCCGATCCTTCGCTTTAGGATGCCTCATAAGTGTACAATTGGGTTTAGGCCGGGGGATTGTGATGGCCATTCCATAACATTAAATTTGTTTTGTTGTAAGTCATTGGGTCATTTGCTAAAAGATGAGAAAGTTCTCAGAGTCAGAGCTGACGAGCTTGAACTCGCATGTGAAATCGATCGAACAGAAAAATCCTCATTTTTTCTTGATGAGTCAAAGTACCAGGGTAGGGCCCAAAAACTCATCTGTCAATAATTGCACACCTGTTTCACTAAATCTATTCAATTTTGGAAAATCTTCACCAATTGGACATCTTCTATTTTTATAAATAGATTTGTAACAAAATTATTCAGAAACTCGGCCATTTTGATAGTTGTTTATCAACTGAGTAAGAGAAAATCCATCCTCAACATTTTGTGAGATCGATCTCATGCAATCGAGCGTTTGCTCATCTTTTTGCATATCAAAATTAGAACTTTCTCACATAAGAGCTTTCGTCGAGAGATCGATATCAACACTTTGAGTTCGAACTCACAGCTTGAGATCCATCTCGGTCTTTTTTGTTTTTGCATACCACTCTAAGAAAGTTCTCAGAAAAGTGAGTAAAGAGCTTGAACTCATCTTTTTGCATATGACCCATTATCTTGCATGAATTCCAATTTTATTGGCACCTCCTCTTCAGTTAATATTAGCATAACTGAATTTAAGATGTGTCTTTGATCCAAAATATTGGACCTACACCAGATGCTGAAAAGTTGTGTTGTCAAACAACAAACCCGATAAATAAAACAACAACAACAGCATAATCAGGTACTTCAGCATGCGCTATATTTCAAAGTTAACAGACGGTAGAAGCTTACATTCAATCATTAAACAAGAAAGCGCATCATACGCATATAAGTCAAATGCCACACTCAGGAACATTTTCACGAACATCAAAGCTCCGATTGAAAAGAACCTACAACACAACGTTGTCTATGAGGTTCGCTGCGGGGGGACAGAAGGGGAGAAGTGCAATTTGACTTACATCGGAACAACAAAAAGACAACTGGGTATAAGAATGACGGAGCACAAAGCGGACATAAGAAAGAAGAAACCATCAGCAGGGCTATCACAACATATAATTGATAGCGGCCACATACCAAATTTCGATGATGTAAGAGTACTCGACAAAGAGAAGAGAATGACGACGAGGTATACTCTTGAAAGCTTGCGCATACAACAAAAAATAAGAAGAACGATGAACACTCAAGAAGATCGAGACAACACCATTGTAAGCTACGCATTAGCAATAAGTACCTGAACTACACTGTGATAATTTATGTTTGTCTTTTTAATTTATTAGTCTCTTGTTTTTATTGTTAATTTATTAAATAGTTTAAATATTTTTCTTTCATTTTCCTTCTTCAAACGAAATAAAAATTAAATTTAAAAAACAAAACCAACAAAAACAATGTAAAATACAACAACAAAAAAACAACATGTAAGTTTTTTTAAATTAGACAAATTGTATAAAATAATAAATAAAAAAAAATTTTCATAATGTTAAGTAAAGATCATAATAAAAACCCCTAAAGAAGTCGTGAGTAGCGACGAAACGTTGGGTAAAAGATGGAATAAAGTTTTTTTATTTGCATTTAAAATCAATTGACCAAAATAGCCTGCATTACGAAACATTTTAAAAATTTAGTTTAGTATCGAATATAAAAAATCTGGCAAACTTATAAACAAACTCAAAACGCCTATTTGCATACAAAAAAAGGATCCTTACGTTAGAATAACAGTTTAAGTAGGTTGTTTCTATTATTTTTTCCAGACGAAATCATCATTGGTCTCGAACTTTTTATCGTTAAGTGAAAACAAACAGTTGTGTCCACAAAACAATTTTGCCAATTGAGAGCATTATTAGGTACGATTAAAATATAGATAGATTAACGACACAAGACTTAATTACTAAAAAAATATTGTGTATCCAAAATGATGATATATTTTCTATAAAATATTTAAATATTTTTAGAAAAACATATAGAATTTATAGTTATAAAAACAAACTTTCAAATGCAACAGTTTTCTATAGATACTTACTTACTTATGGTGGCGCTACAGTCTTGTGTGAACTAGGGCCTCACCTAACAAACTTCTCCATCTAGCTCGGTCCCTAGCTAGATGTCTCCAATTTCGCGCTCCAAGTTGGTTGAGGTCATTTTCCACTTGTGCGCGGCTCCTGATTCGCGGTCTTCCTCTACTGCGCTGTCCTGTGGGTGTGGATTCGAAGACTTTCCGGACCGGAGCATTGGTTTCCATGCGCTCTACGTGACCCAGCCATCTTAGTCGTTGAACTTTTACCCTTCTGGCTAAGTCTACGTCGCTGTACAGCCCGTACAGCTCGTCGTTCTATCTTCTCCTCCACTCCCCTTCTATGCATACGGGACCGTAGATCGTACGAAGAACTTTTCTCTCGAATCGACCCAAGGTGCTTTCATCCGCTTTTGTCATAGTCCATGCTTCTGCACCGTATAGCAGGACTGGGTTGATGAGGGTTTTATATAGCGACACTTTGGTCCCTCGAGAGAGGACTTTGCTTAGCCCAAAGAAACAGCGGTTAGCAAGAGTTATTCTTCGTTTGATCTCAGCGCTGGTGTTGTTTTCTGATAAAGTCCTCGATAACCTCAATGTTACGTGTGTCAATGGCGACGTTTTGACCGAGACGTCGTTGTTGTAAGTCCTTTCTTGACGACACCATGTACTTTGTTTTGCCCTCATTAAGCTCTATAAATAGTAAGTTTTAAAGAGAGAACAAGAAAAGCATATTTATAAACTCAGAAACAAAAATAGTATTGATATGTGTATTTCTTGAACCGATATAATTTTTCTATTAAAAAACGCTTGTTGTCTTATTTATGAATGTTGCCTTGAGAATTTTATCGGATTTTCTTAAAATTCAAGATGACTTAAAAGTGTTATGTGATTGGTGTCAAAATAATTTACTTTCTATATATAGAGAAAAAATATTATGTTTTAACTGCTCATTGAATTCTAATGCCATTTCTTTAAAGCTACTATATCGATGGTCAAGATCTTAAACGTATGAAGGATATTCGTCATTTTTGATCATAAATTGACATTTTCGCTGCATACAAGTTATAATGTTGCTAAAACAACCTACATGTTTAATTTCCTCCAAAAAACTGCAATGGTTGGTCATTCTTCTTTTTTTTGCTTATAGAATTAAAAGTCCTTAACTTCTTTCTTTCAATATTCTTAACTTATGTCCCAGACCGAATAATTTATTAACGTAAGTTTTTGATTTGGCCAAGACATAGAACAAATTAGGGTTCCAATGAACCTTTTAATAGATGCATTTATTTATTTAATAACCCTAACCCCAAACTTTGCTTACAAATCGATTTTTAATACTTTTTTGATTTATAGATTTCCCGATCGACCCTTTCAAGCACTGCGTAAGGAAGAGTCAGTTAGCCTAGTGATTCCTGCAGCAGGTGTTGCAGCAACTGCCGCAGCGGCAGCAGTTAGTATTCCTCTACCTCCAACGATTCCAACCGAACCGGAATTCAATGGAGCATTACTGGAAGAATCATCATCACTTGGTGGAGCTGGTGATACATCCGATAGCAAAGATAGCCAGCAACATCTCAAAGAAGAACTACCTAAAGAATGGTTCTACGATGACATGGATATCAATGAAATCGATTCACTGGAAGAGCCAAAGTCTCCAGCTGACGACGAATACGACTATGACCCACGTTACGGTAATAAAAAACGAAGAAAGCGACGACCGGGTAAAAAATCCCTGGGAACCCCAACAGAAACAAGTCGAAAGAGTCGATCGAGTGGAACTGGAGCGGGTACAAGTGGCAGTCGTGGTGGTCGAGGTCGACGCAAGACGCCCAAAGACGCTACAAGTCGTCTTTTAGATCCTCCCAGCCCCGGAATAGGTACAGAGCCGCCATCGTTTGAAACAGCTGCGGCAGCGGTAGGAGATATTGCCGCCGACGATCACGGCGATCTGCGCAACTACCGAAAGTACCTGTGAAATCTTCCCGGCGAGCACTTCGAACAAATCGAATTCGTCATTGTGCTTTTTATTTAATAATTTCTTTTAATTATTTTTCTTTTTTAATTTTGTTTCTTATAGATTTTTGTTTTTTTTTTCAATTATATCTAAATAATCAAATTATTTTATTGCGGTTCCTCATTAAAAACATTAATCCTTCCGAATCATGTCCGCACTAAGAAAATAAATAAAACAAAATAAAACAAAATAATAGATAAATGGTACCCCTCCCTGCCTCCCATAAATAATACCACACCAGAAGCACTAAAAGCAATAAAAGTAAAAGAATAATGAATTACTTTTGTAGTTTGAATGCTCTGATCTTAAATAGACTTTCTATATAAACAAACTTAAACAAAAACAAAATACAATAGAATAAAATAAATTAGTAATTATTATTTAACAATATATGGGATTCTTCAATATATGAAAAGAAATAAAATGCAAAACCAATTTACACATTTTTAACAATAGCTTGTGTTTTAACGCATGACCAATTAAGTTATTTTTTTTAAAGAGAATTGCACTATTATACAAGAAAACAAAAATATAAATATATATATATATTAAATTTATTATATTATTAATTATATATCATTATTTTACAAATATTATATTTTATTTAAAACAAAAACAAAGAAAAACAAAAAAAAAACAAACATTAATGTTAATTAACCTCAACACTCATCTGGAAATTGTTTTGATCAAAAAGTGAGTATTTTGTCTCGTGTGTTATATAAATTATATAAAACAAAATGTAAGCAAAATTAATGTAATCTTTTTTGATTTTCTCAAAAACTAAAAAAAGCAAAAGAATAACTGAAAAATTTTCGATTATAAAAAAAAGGGGACAAAACAAACATTCAAATATGTGGGATATAAATTTATTAAAAAAAAAATAAAGAATTAAAAACATGCAAAGAAGATAGTTTTAATTATTTTCCTGAAAATCCATTTTTTGAAAGTAGGTGAGGTGAGTTACTAAAATAAGCTCTAAAAAGTTTTTTTTTGTTTGTTATAAACAATAAAAGAAAGGCTCAGGCTAAGAAATCTGGATACAGCTTGTTCCAAAGGAGACAAAGAAACCTGGCAGTATGGTCCTCCACCAGTAGCTGGGACCTGATTATGAGGTTCGCGGCGGATCGTTTTCAATTCGACCTTTCAGATACGACTCGCGTCGAATTTCCTTATTAACGAATTCGCGGCAAAGCGAAAATAGTTCTTCCTATATTCCAGTGATTTGACACATTTGGTTTGATTTTTTCTTCCTATATTCCAGTGATTTGACAGCTTTCCACAAATTTTGTATTGTTTTGATTGAATTTGTGAAATTTGCGGTGATTTATTCAAAATTTTATATTTTATTGTGGATTGTGGATAAATTAGGTATAAGAAAATTAAAATAAAGCTAACTAACATTTTTATATAATTTCATTACAATCAAGAAGAAATCTACGAAATCGAACAGTGAATAATACATTACATTACATTACACACTCTTCAGCACATAAATGTACAGAGTAGAGAACACAGCACCTTGAGCGACTAGACTATATAAGGTGATAACAACACAAGACATTAATACAAGACAGAAGAGAAAGAACAACAGAAAGAAAGAACACATGACAATAGCACGCGGTAGGTTTCGAGACGGTCCCCCATCTGAGTACTAACCACGCTCACTGATGCTTGATTTCGGTGATCGATGGGAACCGATGCTTTATCAGTGACTAGGCCGTTGCCTAGTGAATAATAATGAACACTCTTTCGCCTGTGAATCCGCCAAAAAAAAAGCTGTCGGATTTAAACTCGCCAACAAACATTATGACATTTCAAATTTGCCTTCGAATTCGGTAATTGGTCGAATTCAAAATGAAGAAGGCGAAAGCAATAATTAAAAAATGGCAAACTCGCTAGCAAAACGATTCCCCGCGAATCCCATAATCAGGCCAATGTGGTTTTTATTTTATTTTGAGCAATTTTTGTTTGAGTTTTAGCTTATAGTCCAACCAAACATATTTGCAAATAAAAACTTCTTTAATGGTAACTATAAAATTATATCAACAAATCTTATGCCAATTTTTTCCTTCAAGAAACGGAGGCCCAAGAGTTTTCAGTTCTTCTGCAAAACTCTGCCAATAATTTGTTGGTTCCTTTTTGATGAACCGAATACTCTTATGCCCCTAGCCATAGGTATCGGAAATCGTTTCCATCAATTGCACCAGTCTAGCAAGTTGATTTGCATTTATTTCTGAATTCGCTAGGGTTTTGAGCCGTTAAATTAGCGAACATTCGCTAATGGGCATGATACAACTAAACAGATAGCGCATTCGCGTTTCTATTTTTGTTTCGTTCGTTTTTATAATAAAATGTTAATATTTCTAATATTTTTCATTTAGATAAATGGTTTTAAATAGTTAATATTTGTGTTTATTCGTAAGTTAAAGACAATTTGTGTGTTTGAGTGAAAGAAATTAATAAAAAATCGAAGTAAATGAAGAGTATGGTGTATTTTTTTCATTTTCATTCGGATGCATTTTTCTCCATAGAATTACCTGGAAGATTGTTTAAATAGTGATAAATGGTTTAATAAAAGATATGATGGTCTTTTTTAGTCAGTGGTTTTTCAACCTTTTATTAAATTAATAATTTTTTTGTATTTTCTTTTTCTGGACAGTTTGCTTTCAGTGATTTGTCTGTTTAGTTTTCGCATTCGAAAGCACATGCGACAACGAAAGAAAAGCTTCATAATCTTCTCATCGCATTTGATCTTTGCTTTCTCGGCAACTTCAAGTAAATGCTGGATGTAGTTTAATTTGTAAGCTCTGGAGCTAGCAGAATATAGCGTTATTGATCGTGCTATATCTTCCTCAGACCAAGTTAATCTTTTTACGCCCATTCGATTTTTTTTTATTTGACCAGGAGTGAAAATTGTTAGAAGCTTTTCTTCTAAGTTGGACTGGTTAAACTTGGCTTTTTTCACTTCAGTCTCCAACTTATTTATCCTCCTGGTCTTAGTCATTAACTCTGCTTTGAGTTTCTCATTTTCTTCGCGTAAGGTTTTTCTAATAAGTTTATAAAAACAAATTATTTTATACAATTTCAGAATGCATGGATAGTACGATTAAGATTTTGTTCCTATCATAAATGCATACAAATATTATAAGGTACTTACAACTCTTCAGTTAACACATCAAATTGAGCTTGTTATAATTGTGGATGTGAAATATTTTCCATCAAGCTATCATTTTTGCATTGCTGTTCAGGCAAATTGTCATGCTCGAGCTCAATGGGAACTTCCAGCAACCCACTCACTACTTCTTTTTGCTTTTTCAGCTCCATTCTTTTCGAGCGCTTTGTTGTGTCAGGCTCAGACGCTACAGACAGTTGCTTTGGGTAAACCGTAGGAACTGCATCTGGTTTCAAAATCCGACACCGTGTGAATCCTATTGATATATGTAAATCTATTTCTGATTTTTATTCTGAACTAATTTTTTTTATTAACTTACCCATTTCATACTTTGTATTGTTTATAAAATCTTCTTTCAAAAAGTGGAGACTACAAATTCTTGCAGTCTGAACATTAATTTTATCCTTGCGTTTAGTTAACAAGACCCACTGCTTCGAGAGATTTAAATTTCCTTTTGGAAATGTATGAAAACTGGAATCTTTCGTTATCTTATTTCTTTCGTTATTGTTGCAGTCAAAAACAGAACAAACACCCATGTTTATTAGTAATTTTTTTTGTATAAATTATGAACAATATCACTTTAAATAACTTTATTGATTTAAAAATATTTTAAATTCACTTCCGTTAACATTCACAACAAAAAATAGATTGAAATTGCGCCAAATATACTAGCTCTCTTCAATTGCAATGCGCTATCTTATTAGTTGTATCATGGCTAATGGGTAGGTTAAGGCGACATAAGGGACTTGAAAGTAAGGCAAGTTTCCAAAAACACTCTATATGAAGATATAAATCCTTCGTACGTATCACCCTTCAAAACCCATTTGTTTACATTGTTGTATTTGTAATGTGGAAGAATTCAACGAGTAAAATTGACGTGTTTTCACGCATACATAGACACATTTACTGAGTTTTTAGAAGAAATTTCATAAATTAGAGGAGAAATTACACGCACACTAAGAAATACTTTATGAGGCCAGTTTCCGGTTTAGCTTGTAGGCAAACCAATATGGCTACCGAGGATTTATATCTTTACTAGAGTGTTTTTGCAAGTTTCTAGTATCCGATTGGCCAGCTTGCAAAAAATTGGGCAGGTTCAGACGACATAAGGGACTTGAAAGTAAGGCAAGTTTCAAGCATTTGATTGGTCAGCTGCCAAAAAATTGCCTTCCAATTAAGGCAACTTTATTAGAAAGTTGACTGAAAAGTTAGTCAAGAAAAATCTCACTAACTATCAAGTCAATTCAACTTATGTCACAATGACAGTTGATCATGTTTTTTCATTCAACTGAAAGCTGAACTTTATTACTCTATGATTTATTCATTTTCTTCACAATTCCATTTAATGTTTTGTGAAAAAGGATTACTTGTCAAATTGGAATAGAAATAAGGTAATATTTCTTTAAAACACAAAATACAAATCGTGATGGAATTGTAGCTTGTCTGAGGAGTGTTTTGTAGACAATAATATTTTTAATAGATTTTGTACGATGAACTGAAGGTAGAGGTTAGTGAAGTACGAGTAATTTTAAAAAAACTTACTTGCTGCCTTAGTCAAAATGTACGTTCAAAGAATGTAGGTGACTGCAAATGAAGTCTCATATGTCGTCTAAACTTGCCCAATGTTTTGACACTTGAAGCGAATTTAATTTAAGCGAATCTATACTCATAATACTCGTACAAAGTTATCGAATTCGCAAGTTTTTAAGATCGCTTCGCTACTCATAATGAGGGTCTTAATTTAGTATTCAGATGTTCGACCTTTTTGTAAAATTCTGTTATAAGACTTCGAAAACGAAATCTGTTAGCAAACGGAACTAGAATCTGTTGTCATATTATAAATGTAACCTGTTACATACACACTATGGTATCCATGTCATGGAATACCAACTTTTACCACATGTAGATACATTACAAAAATGTATAAATGTATTAGAATTTCGTCAGAGTAAGCCGGTTCTCAGTTTTTCAATTTGTCAAGTTAAAAGATTTGAAAAAATAATAAAAAAAAATTCTTTCCTTTGTCAGATTAGGCGAATCCCTCCAGATAGTCGTCAATGGCGAATTTTCTTTGCAAATTCTAATAATGGCCACGAGTTTGGGTCACATCCAAATCGTCAGATTATTACATAAGAGCCTTCTTTTAGGTTCACTTAACATCGCCTTTGAAAATCTGACGCGCTCGATTACAATATTTTTTCCGTTTTCAACCCTTACGTACGACCACCCTCACCATGGAAACAATCAGATTAACACACGTATATTTTCAAAAATACGTAGGACATGGATGCTATTAATATTTGACGGGCTCGAGTATGTCCATGCAACTGTTTTTTTTTACATTTTTGAAAATTTATAGCCGCTCCCCCCACCGATGAAAGTGTATACATATATGTATATGATATAACATTTTTTTATCTTCTTATCATCTAAGCTTCGCAATCCAATAGGACTCTTTGACGCTCGAGTAAATCGCGATTTAGCACCCTGGGCTCCCCTACTATTGGGATATTTAAAATTGTTCTTTCATTTAAGTGTTCTTGCTTTATTTGAAATTAATTTTCAATTCTATAACAAATTAAAACAATGCACAATGCTTAATAAATTAAAAGCTTTTTTACTTTCACTTTGGATTTAATGGGAGCTATGGTCCAAATATGTCGAAAATATCTCATGAATTTTATTTAAATTGGTGATTTGGTTTCTTGGGGTCTTAGCTCTCGTTTCACTGTTTAAAATTTGATCTTAAAAGAAGACGTTCAAAACGATGGGTATTAAAACTATCAATGGAAAAAATTCCGAGAGAATTTTATTACCAATACCTCTAAATACAAACAATAATTGGGAAATAGAAATTAAAACAACTAGAAAAACTTAAGAAAAATCTGGAATTCAAAAATCTTACAAATCTATAGGAATTCAAAATCTAGAGGTCAAAATAAAATCCATACAAAATCTAGAAGTTTTGTATTTTCCGTATTATGATGGAAACAATTAAGTTAATGGTTAACATGAATACATAATGATTCACAAATAATAAACTAAAGGGATTTGGAATCATAGATAAATTTAGCAACAGATCTTATAAAATTTTAAAACAACAACAACAACAACCACTTCATAAGAAAGGTGAGTTTCAAGTTTAAATCATAAATCATTTTCAAAATGAAAAAATGCGAAATTTATTGGTTGAACATTCCATTATATTATTTCAAAAATAATGTCTTCCAAAACTTGCCGAATTTTAATAGTCGGGCTCAGACTGTTCGAGCGAAGTACAAGTGGACTGTAAGTTAGAAAGAAATGAAGAGAGTAACAATAATTATTTGTATTAAGAGCTTTATTATACTAAATGTGAAATGTGATGACCGTCGCGGTTGGTAGCAAAATCAAGACTAAACTATGTTATAAAGGGTGTCCCAAAATTAACGCAAGATTTGAATTTGCCGCCATTTGTGCAGTGAAGTGTTGGCAACCCTAAAAAAAAAAGCAATTTGACAGCTAACAGTATAGGGTTATTAAAAATGGAGCGTTACACGAGAGAACAACGTGTCTTCATTATTAAAGAATGTTTCAAAAATAGTGAAAGCTTGGCGGCTGCAGTTCGAAAATTTCATACAAAATATGGTCGGAATAGTGTTTTAACTTCGTCAACTGTGAAGAGATTAATTGAAAAATTCATAGAGACTGGATCCGTTGGAGACGCCAAACACACTGGTCGTCCAAAAACAAGCCGTTCAAATGTGAATGTCGAAGCAGTGCGTGAGAGTGTTGCTGACAATCCAGGAACCTCAATTGCAAATTTCAAGAACCTCTCTACAGCGTATACTCACCAAAGATCTGTGTCTTCATGCTTACAAAATTCAATTAACACAACAATTGAAGCCTAATGACCATGGACAGAGAAGAGAGTTCGTTGAATGGATTATTGAACATCAACAAATGGACCCTGATTTTTCGAGCAAAATCATTCTAAGCGATGAAGCACATTTTCATCTTGATGGCTTTGTCAATCGCCAAAATTGCCGCATTTGGGGTTCGGAGAACCCACATGTGATTGTCGAAAAACAAATGCATCCACAACGCGTGACTGTATGGTGTGGATTTTGGGCTGGAGGCATAATTGGGCCATATTTTTTTGAAAATGATGCTGGTCAAGCAGTGACTGTTACTGGTGCTCGATATCGCGACATGATTACACAGTTCTTTCTGCCAAAATTGGATGATATTGATGTGTCCAATATGTGGTTTCAACAAGACGGTGCCACATGTCATACAGCCCGTGAAACAATTCAATTACTGCATGAGACATTTCCAGGTCGTGTACTCTCTCGTTTCGGTGATCAAAATTGGCCTCCTAGATTGTGTGATTTAACACCATTAGATTTCTTTTTATGGGGTTATTTGAAATCACAAGTCTATGTCAACAAGCCCACAACCACCCGTGCATTAAAGGAGGAGATTCAACGCTGCATCAACGAAATTCAGCCACATTTATGCAGAATGGTCATGGAAAATTTCAACAAATGAGTGCGCATGTGTATGCAAAGCCGTGGAGGCCATTTGTCCGATGTGTTATTCCATACATAACCCTATCCTATGTACTTTACGAGTCAATAAAAATATAACTATCAAAGGACTAAAAACGGCGTTTTCTATTTAATTCAAATCTTGCGTTAATTTTGGGACAGCCTTTATAATATATGGTTCAAATGTATATTTACGATTTGGCGGCAACATTCTGCCCACCTTGAGAGAATACATTTTATTTTCTCAAAACTCAATTGTTAGGCTTGTCATCGATGAAAGATAATAGTGGTGATACCTTAACGACTGGTCGCATAAGTACTCCATCTGCTGTCTTTATAGTGACGACTCGCACTAGATCGTCATGTCCGGGATGTAAACGAATAATTCTGCCTAGCTTCCACTTTGTTGGTGGCAACTTTTCATCACGCACCAACACCAAATCTCCAACATTGAATTTAATACTCGGACGATTCCATTTTGCCCGTTGTTGAAGCTGGACTAAATACTCCAAACTCCACCTTTTCCAGAAGTGCTGTCGTAAACTTGAGATAATTTGCCATCTGCTCATCAGATTTCCCTTGAATTCATTTACATTGGGTTCCGGTATTGTTTTCAACGGTTCGCCAATGAGAAAGTGGCCCGGTGTTAGAGCGGACAAATCGTCGACATCGGATGTGGTAGCAGATAGAGGCCTCGAGTTGACGCAAGCTTCGATTTCTGTTAGCAGTGTTGTTGTTGTGAACTCTTCGTAGGTTAGCAGAGTATCTCCCAAGGTGCGACGAAAATGGAATTTGACACGTTTTACGGCGGTCTCCCAATATCCACCCATGTGGGGAGCGGAAGGCGGATTGAAATGCCAGACTGTGCCGTCGTCGCTGAGATGCTTCGCCAGGTGTTCGTCTTTCATTGCAAGTGAGAGAAGCATCTTAAGCTCCTTTTCAGCCCCGACGAAATTTGTGCCATTGTCGCTGAATAATTCCTTGCAATGGCCTCTTCGGGATACGAATCTTTTAAATACAGCGAAAAACGTTGCTGATGAAAGGTCGCTTGCTAGTTCTAGGTGGATGGCACCAGTGGACATACACACGAAAATGGAAATATACCCCTTCACAGCTCTAGAACCTCGTCCTTTCGAAAAACGTAGCTGCACAGGTCCAGCGAAGTCTACGGCACTGCGCAAAAATGGTCGGCAAATTTGAACTCGTGGCCATGGCAAATCGCCCATGAGTTGCTGCTGAACGACGGCAGTATATCTGCTGCATTTGATGCACGATTTATAAACCTTGCGTACAAGTTGTCGTGCCCTGATGACCCAGTATCGGCTTTGGAGAGTAGCAAGCATAGTTTGCGGGCCAGCGTGAAGAGTAAAGGAATGAATGTCTTCGCAAAAAAGCAAAGCAAGTCTCGAATTTGCCGGAAGTACCAATGGATATTTTTTGTCTGTTGTAAGAGGCGAGTTGGACAACCTTCCTCCAACTCGAATGAGGTGATTGTGGTCACTTACCCACAGGCTTATTGGATTGCAGTCTGTGAACTTCGTCTGGGAAGAACTGCTTCTGGGTTTGGTGTATCCAAAAATCTAGAGCACTGTTTAGCTCAGAAAGGTGAAGATGTCGACTTGATTTATGAGGAGTTGATGTTTCGTCTTCACTGGTCTCAACATCATTGCTTAGCCCTAGAAGCTGAAGACGTTTTCTTTCTTCTTCTTCTTTGCGGAGCTTAACATGACGAAGAATCTGGGCAATATATCGGAGAATATAACCGGTGATGCGTTTTAATTTTCGTAGAGATGAATACTGGTTGACGAGATCGCAGATTGGTGGCGGTGCAGTGACGAGATTGGCTGATTCTGATCGTTGGTCTAATTTTGTTGTGAAATAATGTTGGGCAGGCCAAGCAGATTCATCTTCGCGGAGCCAAGTAGGGCCGATCCACCAGAGAGGATGTTCAGATAGTTGATGTGGAAAGACACCTCGAGTAGCACAGTCTGCTGGATTTTGCGATGATTAAACGTGAAACCAGTTTTCAGCCGGAACGATCTGTTGAATCTCCGACACACGATTTGCAACAAAAGTCGTCCACTTGCCAGATTCTTGACGGATGCAGGCAAGCGCGACGGTGGAATCAGTCCATCCATAAACTTTGCGCACGTGCGGTGACAGACAGACTTTTGCGTGTTTCATCAACTGTGCCAAAAGAAATGCTCCACTCAGCTCTAGGCGTGGCAGCGACAAAGTTGTGGTCTTCAAGAGGGCGACTCTTGTTTTTGCGGTCAGTAGAGATACGGAGATACTTTAATTGGGAGCTACTGTGCGCACGTAAACGGCTGCGGCATAAGCTGATTGAGAAGCATCCGCAAAGCCGTGTAAATCAGTTGTAGCCTCGGGGATCCCTGTACCAACCCACCTCGGCACTTTGATTGCTGCGAGGCAGGTGATATGGTCCCTGTAATGCAACCATTTGCGTTTGATGTCGTGTGGCACAGTCTCGTCCCAATTCACCTTAGGTCTCCAAAGACTTTGAAAGATCATCTTTGGAATTATGGTTGATGGAGACAGCAAACCCAAGGGGTCAAACAACTTACAAGAATATGAAAGTAGAATTCGTTTAGTTAGGATTGTATTTGGTATTTCATTGACCTGGACAGCAAATGAAAGATGGTCGAGTGAAGGGACCCACTGAAGGCCCAGTGTCCGGACGCCATCTGTTTCATCAAATTTCAAGGATTGCATGACTTCACGTTGATCAATCGGAATAGAGTTTATGACGGTTGATGAATTAGACGCCCACTTCCGGAGATGGAACCCACTTTCGCTTAACACATTTGATATGTCTAACTGCAAACGCTGGAGATCGTCTTCCTCATAGCAACCAGTAAGGAGATCATCCATATAAAAATCACGTAAGATAACTTGAGTTACTAAGGAGTTTGGGCTTGTGATAATCGCAGCTTTTTGAAGAGATTTAACCGCCAAATGAGAAGCGGACGAAACCCCATAAGTAACTGTCAAAAGTTTGTAATCTTTGATATCTTCGGATGGTGAATCTCTCCATACGATTCTTTGGAAGTCGACGTGTTGCTGATTTACTCTTACCTGGCGTACATCTTTTCCACATCAGCACTCATAGCAAAGCGATGTGTACGAAGTCGAAGAAGAGTTGAAAATAGATCTAGCTGTAGTTGTGGACCTATCATCTGTGTGTCGTTGAGCGAAAATCCCGAACTGGTGCGGCAAGATGCATTAAATACCACCCTAAGCTTGGTAGTGGTGCTTATTTCTTTGACGACCGCTCGGTGTGGCAAGTAGTAATGACTTTCAGCTGGTGGTTCCTGGCCAGCTTCTTCCATGTGGCCCAATTCCAAAAACTCGTGTATAAATTTTTTATAATTTATGTAGAGGTCTTTGTTCTTGGCAAATTGTTTTTCCATGCGAAGTAATGCGCGAACGGCTGAATCGCGGGAGCTTCCTAGAGGACAGTCAGGCTTAAAAGGAAGCTGGACGACGAAGCGGCCATCCGTCTGACGGTAATGTGTTTCCTCATAGAACTGCTCACATAAGCTCTCCTCGATGGTAAGGTGTTTTACTTCAGGCAACGACTCTATTTCCCAAGTCTAGACACTGCTTTTGTTAAAGCAGCATTGGTGAATAGGCACAGAGAAGAAGCGGTATATGTTGGCACTGGAGCTGGCATTGGAGTTGAGTCCGACACTTTGCCCATTAATACCCACCCAATTAATAAATCGATGGCTCGAGGTATGTTGAAGCATGGATCTGCTAGTGCGAGTCCACTGATATGTGGCCAATTGTAGTTATGAACTGGAACCGGAGATGGCTCGTTATTTTGTTCAAAATTTGAGCATTAATTGTTGTTGAAACCTTTTGATCAAGTGAGGTTAAGGTAAGTTCGACTTCGCCTTTCGAGGACCCGGCGTCTGTGGCGCCAATTCCTTCAATTGCTGTAGTCACTGATGTACGCCTTAGACAAAGTC
Organism: Eupeodes latifasciatus; assembly: GCA_920104205.1. NCBI lineage: Eukaryota > Metazoa > Arthropoda > Insecta > Diptera > Syrphidae > Eupeodes > Eupeodes latifasciatus. The sequence continues at coordinate 10,274,063 of OV049926.1, forward strand.
GCTGTACACAACTTTCGCTAATGAAGGAAGCATGTGCTCCGTTGTCGAAAAGGAGCCTGGCTGGCTGAGGTCTATTAGACTTGTCCATAACCTGTACCATTGCGGTACCAAGAAATACATAATGCTTAAAATGAGAAGCATATGCTGGCGTGAAGCTGGGGGTAGATGTGGTTTGCGATACACTGGAGTCTGATGGTGACTCGCAATGTAAAAGCGTGTGATGATGGGCGTTGCAGACTCGACACGTGTATTTACTTTGACAATTGGTTTGGTTATGACCAGATCCCAAGCATTTGGAGCATAAATTGTTTTCGTTCGCAAATGAGATTCGTCTTGGAACTTCTGTAGAACGAAACTTGTCACAAGTAAAGATAAAGTGCTTACCTGAGCAATATGGGCACACGTGGTTCTGAACCTGACGACGAATACGACGTCCTTGAATTTTCTTGCTAGGTGCTGCAGCTGTCGCAGGTGTCGTGCAATGAAGTGAACTTGATTTTTTACCTTTCACTTGTTGACTTGTTTGGTTCTTGCTGCTGGATCATCTGTTTTCCAAAAATGTCACAAGTTCGTTAAAGTTCGCAACTTTATTTCCAGTCTGAGTCAGCTCCCACTGCCTATGCGTCTCGATATCAAGCTTGCTGATAGTTAGATGAAGTAGCCAGTCATCCCAACTATCGACAGGTCTCCCAATGGCCTTGAGAGAACGGAAATGCTCTTGAGTTTCATCTAAGAGACATCTTATGGCAGCAGAAGACTCTGTATTTATTTTTTTGAGAGAGAAAAGCGCTTGAAAATGCGAATCGACAATGATTCTCGTAGAGTCGTAGCGCTTTTTCAATAGTTCCCAAACCTCGTCATAGTTGTTGCTCGTGATGCGAAAACCTTTAACAACTTGTAGAGCTGGCCCTTGAAGGCTGCTCAACAAAAAGTGTAATTTTTGGACGCTGGAAATCGACGACTCAACATGGATGAATGCTGTAAATGCATCTTCAAAGGGTTTCCATTCTTTCGAATTCCCATCAAAGCATGGTAATTTCATTGGAGGTAAACGAATGTCTGTTCGAGCAGCGTGCAGCAATTTATCAACTGTAACTACCTCCTTGCTGGTGCCGGGAGGATCGTTTTTGATTTTGTTGCGTGCACGTGTAAATTTGTAAGTGCTCCTCGATACCATGTCTCGCCTTGTTCTCGTTCAGACTCTTGTTCTGCAATAGTTTCTGCTCCACACGAAAGTTCCACTTCTTGTTGGGCTGCTTGGAATTTATCCCACTGCTCGGCGAGGAGTGCGAGATAGACATCGATCTCAGCTGCATCAAACGACTCGGCTTTTTTACTGCTCACCATATAGCGCCTGATGGAATTGCGAGCCGTATCTCGCTTCGTTAAACTAGCTGCGTTGCTCATGGTGAATTAAGAACTGCTTCTTAATGTCAATTAAAATTCAAAAAATATCAAACGCGAATTATTTGTAAGAAATTTAACAAAGAAAAAGCAACGGGTCTCGATAATAATGTGCCGTATTAAAGAAAGCCACGCGCTACGGCCGAACATACAAAGAAAAAGGTATGTACAAGATACATAAATGCCGTTTAGTTTTTGCGACACAAGCTCTTTCACACACACAAAGGGGATGGATTAAATGGGACAGTTATTGAATTTAGAATTTTATTTTTTATTAAACGAATGTTCTACATGTGGCGAAAAAGGACCAAATGTTCGAGCGAAGTACAAGTGGACTGTAAGTTAGAAAGAAATGAAGAGAGTAACAATAATTACTTGTATTAAGAGCTTTATTATACTAAATGTGAAATGTGATGACCGTCGCGGTTGGTAGCAAAATCAAGACTAAACTATGTTATATAATATATGGTTCAAATGTACATTTACGATTTGGCGGCAACACAGACCGTGTCCTAATTATTGATCGAAAAATGTCAAAAGGAACCAAAAACGAGAAAGTGCTTTCTGGGCCTTAGCAAAAAAAAAACGCGTAGAATTTAAAATGCAATAAATACACGCTATATTTTATTTTTGTAAATCAGATAAATATTCTTGTGATAGACATTTGATATTCCACAGTTAAAGTCCAAGTTTTTCTACTCCCATCTTGACTAAAAAATTACCTTAGGACCGTTATAACTTCAGAAATAATTGACGATAGTATATGTATCTAAATAAATAAATAAATTAGGTGGCGCAACAGTCCGTAGAGAACCAGGGCCTAGTGAATTACAACTCTCAACCATTCCTGTGTGCGAGTAATGTTGTCAAGGATGGAGGGGACCTACAATTTATATGCCGAATCCGAACGGCTTATTTTGAGAAAGCACTTTTTCATGACAAGAATTACTCTTGGAGAATTTGTCAATTCCTCGCAAGAGGCAGTACCCGTGAAAACTCTTTTTTTTAATTAAGGTGGCACAGGCAGGGATTGAACCCAAGACCTCTCGCATGACAGTCCAACGCACTAACCATCATGCCACGGGTACTACTGTATATGTATCTATATATATAAAAATCAATGCCACTTTTCGTTGTAATGTTATAACTCAACAATGCCCTTACCGATTTGGCTAATTTTGGTCTTGAATTATTCTACGTTTGTACGTAGAGAAAATTAAAAAAAAAAATCTTGAAAAAGTGTAAAATCAACATCTTTCTATACTTCCATGTACAAACAATTTGTACTAATACTTAAAAGTCAATTTGAACCTTTGACAAAACAATCGAAGACAAAAAAGTGACGTTAGTTCTGTCAAACAAATTTAATGTCATCATATGTCATTTCATTTTATCAGCGATAATTATTGCTTTGTTGTGTTTATATTTTCCAAAAATACTATATATATAAAAATCAATGCCACTTTTCGTTGTAATGTTATAACTCAACAATGCCCTTACCGATTTGGCTAATTTTGGTCTTGAATTATTCGTGGAAGTCCAGAGATGGTTTGTACGTAGAGAAAATTAAAAAAAAAATCTTGAAAAAGTGTAAAATCAACATCTTTCTATACTTCCATGTACAAACAATTTGTACTAATACTTAAAAGTCAATTTGAACCTTTGACAAAACAATCGAAGACAAAAAAGTGACGTTAGTTCTGTCAAACAAATTTAATGTCATCATATGTCATTTCATTTTATCAACGATAATTATTGCTTTGTTGTGTTTATATTTTCCAAAATATTGTTGAGTTATTGCCTTGTGTTTATATTTTCCAAAATATTGTTGAGTTGTTGAGTGAAGGTAAAATGCCACGAGCAAGACGACCAAACATAGGACGGCGAACGCGTAATGCAAATCAAGTGGCATTATTAAGACGATCTCAGATTACAGATGAACGCGCACAAGCTAATGCAATTCATCGTGAAAGTACTGCACAGAATAGATCTGTTGATCCTGTACCTGTACTTAATCACGAATACGTCGGTCGTGCTGTTTTGGATGAAATGCTGGGTGCTGCTTTTAATTACAATAGTCAGATTGATAAAGGTTTTTCCATCAGCATAACGCATTACTTCAATTGTTCAAAATTGCTCCTGATCGTATGCCATCTGATAATCACAAAATTTTAATAGCACCAAATTGAATATTCAACAAAAACATGTATATGACACAATCATGCAAGTCTTTTCCAATAATCCAGGTGCATTATATTTCTTGGATGCACCAGAGCGACTATTCGATCGGAACAGAAAATTGCATTGGCACTTACATACATCTTCGGGAATTGGTGCTACATTATTAGAAGGTGGTCGGACCGCACACTCTGCATTAAAATTTCCATTGAATGTACAGGTGATTGAAACTCCAAATTGCAATATTTCGAGAAATTCTGCTATGGCAAAGTTCTGCGATTAACGTGCACAATGGCGAATAAAAAATCAATAGAAGCATTTAATCGAACAATGCAAAATTTACGCGGTAATCAACAGCTTTTTTGTGGTGCTCTGATATTGCTGTCAGGGGACTTTCGTCAAACATTGCCTGTCATTCCTCGATCAACTCCTGCTGATGAAATAAACGCCTGTTTGAAGGCATAAGTTCTTTGGAGATACATATGTATGAAAATTGACACTGAACATTAATATGCGATTCACCTACATAATGATGCAACTGCCCATGAGTTTTCAAAACAATTGTTAGAAATTGGTGATGGCAAAACACCAATCGACAGTACCAACGGATTGATCACTTTACCGAACAATTTTTGTACAATTGCGCAATCTATAGATGAGTTGATTGAATGTGTTTTTCCGAATATTTTTCAGAATTACAGAAATTATTATTGGTTGAGAGAACGCGCGCCATTTTAGCACCGAAGAACATACATATCAATGCCATTAATTATCCGGCTGGTATACCACTGATATGCCATTTGAATTCAAAAGATTACAATATCCTGTGCCTTTATCATTTGCGATGTCCATAAATAAGGCCCAAGGGCAAACACTTCACGTTTGTGGTGTCAATTTGGAGGAATAATGTTTTTCACATGGCCAACTTTATGTTGCCTGTCCCAGAGTCGGTACCCCCAACTGTTTATTTATTCATGCTCAAAATGGAAAAACAAAAAATATTGTTTATCCAACAATTTTATTTTTATTTTTTAGTTTTTACTCTTTGCTGATAAATATAATATAAACAATATATCATTTGGGTCATTTGGACTTTTAAATAGCTAGCAATTTAAAATATTTTTTTGTTTGAATCAATGAACTTTATAATAATTTTTTTTTATTAATATGCCTTATACGTAGAAAAGCACGTACCGGGCCGCTAGTATTTTAATAGATATGTAGTTGTATTTTCTGCAGGTTGTTCTTAGATAATTTCGTAAAAAAATGGCGGCACTCATGTCTGACTTTCTTGGACTATATGCAAAAAAGTAGAAGTATTTGATCACATAGAAATTAACTCAAAACAAATTATAGGAAGATTAACAGACACTCAATAGGTCAAAATACAATAATATTTTGCAATCTAAATTCTTTACTTCAATTACATTACGACCAACTGTCACTGACATGCAATGACTCTCAAGGAATGTTTCACCAATAAAACAAATACATGCCAAGTTATTTCAACCCGATGACATGACCCGGCCCTCGCTTGAGCCTATAGTAGGAGAGCGAGCATTGACCTCGCTGTTAGTTTGCAAATTCCTCACAAACTATTTCATCTGTTTGCCAAAATTTTAAAAACAAAAAACACCTCACTTTAAATTATATTCGTATGCACGTAACGTATCAGAGTCTAACGCATAATCTTTGAGAAGCATTTTTGTTTTACAGTTACAGCTCTTGAAGTCAACACTCATGAAAACAAAATCCTCTTCAGCCAATGACAAACCCAGAAGAGTACAAAATTAAACAAATTACACGATAAATTCCTTAGCATGAACCTAAAAATAGAGATTCTTTCGCCACCAAAATAGATCATATACATATGTATGGATATGCTCTTCTTGTCGAATTAAAATTAAAGAAACAAAAACAAGAACAACAAAATTAAAGAACAACCTAATCATTACCAAAACCCCAAAAAGACAAAGCTCTCAAGTAGGTACCTAGTCATAGTCACCACTCACCAGAACCGTATAGCCAGTTCACCAAAACCAAAAACCGAAATGACGATGAGTGCTCTGAATTCCATTCGCTAAACTTTTCTATTTTAATATTGCACTGCATACCAAAGGGGCGACACCCAGCGGCTTGCATATGTAAACACACCGGCGCGACATACAGTGTTTTGGGCCCAATCTCACTATAACTATAACCCTCCGGCTGCGCCTCCGTCGTCAAGGTGCGAGTGCACTTCATCGTCATCTTTTTTCATCATCATGATCATCATCAACATGATCATCGGGTTCTCATTGAGGACAGCCATTCACTTTATGATTCTAAACGCGCGGACATCCACCTCGCTCATTCCATCATCATTTCTAGTCGCCTTTGCCTCACATAGCGATAGCGTGCGTCCATCTCCTTACGTGCCTCCCTTTGGCTGGCGCTGGTTCGGTTCTGCTCTGGCATACCCCAATAAATAAAGGTTAAGGCAAAAAACTTGTGCTTTTATTTATAACCCTCGCTAGATGGCGATGCGATGGCAGCGCTCTCACTCACAGTGGTATTAAAATAGAAAGTATTTGCCTGAAAGAACTGCAATTGGAAATGTTGCATTCTGTTTGCGACACTAAATAAAGATGTGGTCGCGATCCGCCCGCCACCGCCGCCGACAGCCACATCGGTTGGTCGTGTCGGTGTCGGTGGCGACGATGCCTAGTGGCTACTTGAAACGTCATCATGTGAATACATAGAAACGAGTCCACAATCCGTATCCGCCCTAAAATCCAAATCTGAATCATCCTGCGATTATAATTTACACGAATGCGTGTTTGAACGCATTCTAGTTTCTTGCTCAGGAGTCAATTGCTTGAGGTGTGTGTGTGTGCCTTGCTGCGAAGCGACGCACCGCCAGCCGCCACTTCGTGCCATCCACGCCACACCACGACTAAAACCACCAACATGAAGATAAAATAGCTTCAGCTTCTTCAATATACAAAATAATAAATATTTCATATACAAAAGGACCACGCGATGATAGTCCGTCCCGTCGCTCGGTCGCTCGGTCGATCGTCCAAGTCCAAGTCGGGTGATGCAGATGATGCTAATGAGATGAGTGATTGGTTATAATATGAAGAAGAGAAAAAATATCTAATTTTCATCGAAGAAATGCGATTTGCTAATTTTAGAAATATAAACTTATAATTAACATTAAGTGGCATTTAATAATAATTTATGAAGATGCAAGATATAACATGAGATAAATATTTATATGGAATCTGAATCTGTGCGTGCACAACAGAAATTATGCTTTTTAGTAAAAACAAGATGTTGTTTTTTAGTGTGAAGCAGTTGAGTTGAACATTTTAGAATTGAATGCGACAAGTTAATACGAGAATAGTAGATTTCAAAAAAAAATATTAAAGTTCTCCTTCTAGATAAAGCAGAAAATGATTATGAATTTAAATTCAAAATCAGCCATAAGCATGGTCACAAGTAGACGCGATCCAGGCTTGTCATATTGGGCTATTTATTGGAAATTGTTTGACATTTCAATCACAATTTGACAGCTCAATCAAAGGCTGCGTTCAATCTCAGACACATAGGTTATCCGGATACCTTTTAGTTAGTGTTTTACGTGTAAAATAACAGCTGATCAAAAACAGCTGAGATGTCAAAAAAGGAATCCAAAGGTACGAGTATCCAAGAATTTCTGGGGTATGTAGGTATCTGACAGAACAGATTCAACACATGGTTCAATTATCCATTAAATGTTTTATCTTACAACAATTTTGACTTCAAAGCATAAATGTTTCTCTGCTTTTTGTGAACAGCTGAAAGTCGTTTTTATTTTTTGACAGCTATCTCAATACAGCTATCCAACTCGTTCAACAAGGTATCTAAAAATCCACCTATCCAAGATACCCTAGCCGACACGAGATTGAACGCAACCATAATGTTTGCAATAAACAGTTATCACCCTCATACTCATTTCAATTTACAATTAGACCAAACAATGTATTTATGATATAAACATAACCACCAAAGCTGCTTTTTAATAGCTGAAGGGACAACTTTTTCAATATTGATGCCTCACATATTTTTATTAACAAACATGTTTACAATTTTATTTTCTGTGCTTTTTCTAAAAAATAAAATTAAAATCTTATTGAAGCTACTAGAATTCTCTTTATTGAAATTGGGCTAATATTTGAGCTACTTTTTTTGGTCCGATTTTCAAATTGGGCTATCGAGCTAGTTCATTACATGGCAACCCTGATGCAGTCTCAAACACTGATAGGAGGCCAAATTTCACTAGAACATTATTGGAAATAAACTTCAATATCGATAAGATCTGTTTGAAGAATCATATTGGTATTTCTTTGGAATTAGCAATAAGAAATATCATTAATATTCGTAAACATTTTGGACTCTTTTAGGGGAGTTGTTGATCCCACTTCAAGAGTTAAAAGAGCTAACTAGGTGAAGCAGCTAATTTTAAAGATTTCTTACAGATAAACGTCAAACTATGTCGCATCAAAAGTGCCGGATGTGAACACCGCTTTAAATATTTTTTTTGTTTATTGTCAATATATAAAAATAATAATCAATAAAATCTTATCAATATAACAAAATATTCCATTTGCATTTTGGGTCACTATTGCCTTACCTTTTTTTTTTGTAATGTATGCATAATTCAAATAAATATCCTCTCAGTTCACCAGGGCGTATACGTATTTTGTATGAAGTCCCATAATGTGTAGAGGATATGGAATGAAGCCTTAATCGGAATTGCGTTTGACAGTTAAATAAAATACTAAATCTAAGTACTAAATATCCAGTGTCACACTGGTGCTCTTATTTACTTGGTTTCACTTTTTTCGATTACTTTTTTTCTTGAAATTCGGTTACAGACAAAAACACTTTTCATTTAACCACTCATATCGAAGCGGTATACCCACCACGACTGGCAAACGTCAGATAATAAATCATTATTCCCCTTGACCACACCGTTAACTAGAGGATCTATATAACACTCTGGCTTCCATTAAACATTATTCAAAGTTTTCTTAGTAAATTCTTTAGCAAAAACAAACATTAGTGCCATTCCTCTAAACACCTGAATAAACTAAACAAAACACAACAAAACCAATTCAATAACCATTCATCAAAACGCAGTACACACTCCTTTTCATATAAACTCACCCCAACTCCCACCGGAAGCCAAACATCCGCCATAATGAAGTGCGTAAAATAAACAAAACAAAATAAAATTATAAATGTACATTGTACAAGTACAAGTATGATGTACTATAATTTTAGTGTACAAGTGCACTTTCTGTTTCTGAGTGTACAATGCCCTTAGCTTGGATTACATTCGCGCACCACATACATATGCCCGACGAACGACGGCGAGTCCATTCGCTTTCACATCCCAATCTCATTCCGGGAAATTCCTGAGTCCCCAATTGAAGCTGCCTTTCGTTTTTTTATTTTGTTTTTATTTTCTATTGCCCAGCCAAACCACTCTTTAAACTCAGAACTATAGCAGGAGCAGCAAGCAGCTATAGTGCAGCCAAGCAATGATGATGATGGACGTGCGACGCGTAATGCGAAAGGCTTTAAATAAAATTTACTCGAAATCTAAACAAGAGCATGTCAGATCTTATTTGGCAAATTAATTGCGGCAAATTCGCACCACGATGTGATGATGATCGCGGATCTGCTAGATCTGCAACATTTGAATGCGCCAGTGGCGCGGTGGCGGCTGGGTAGGGTACTAGTAGTGTCAGATTGAAGGGATTGCAGAGCAGAGGGTCTGCTTTCTGCAAAGGAATGTGTTAACATGTATGCTTCTTGCGGTCCATCTCGTTTTTTAGTTTTTAGAGAATAATCCGTCTTTGAATTGTATACAGAGGCATCTTATATGAAACCAAATTGATTAATCCTTAACATTTCAAAAACAGAGCGGTGATAGGGGTTAATGTCTGCTAAATCTTTACGTCCGCAACCGTTACTGAATTTACTATTCTAGGTTCTATAGCGATGAATGATGGCATAATACGAAAGTACAAAGTATAATCTCATTTTTGCATTGTTTTATTATAATGGTTGTGCTTTGCTTACATTGTAAAAACTCTCTCTCAAACTTCGACTTTTTCCAATTGAGTACAAATATTTAAAAAATGTCCGTTTAGGGAAAGTTTGATTTGTTTTCTATTTTAATTCTTGAATACAAAGGATTTTTCATTGTTACCGTTTATTTGTCAAAGACCTGAAACAATAACGTCCCATCAAAAAATTCAAAGTTTAACCACTGACAGTGGTGCAACGGCCCATGCAAAACTATGGCCTTTAGTGGGACATGACTTATTTTGACATTTCAAAGCATTTCACATTGGTCTGGTTTGGAGCGACTCATTTTGACATTTATCCGTTTTATCTACTTTCCACTCGATTTATTTTGGCATTTCATTTCGTCTCAGACGGTGTTAGGCACTTTTGGGATGACTTAATTTGACAAATCTCATTTTAAATCAATGCTTAAAGGGGCCATAAAGAGCTATAAGCATATAGTGGGACAGGATTTTTTGACATTTCAGAGCTTTTTATTTCTTCCAAGACTGTATTCACATTGGAATCTTTTGATGTGACTTATGTTGACATTTCTCCGTTTTATCTCCTTTCCCCTTGTTGGTTAAACGGCTAATAAATAATTGTGGGCCTATAGTGGAACACGACTTATTTTGACATTTCAGAGTATTTCATTCCTGCAAAGACGGTGTTTAAATTTGACTCTTTTGTTGTGACTTATTGGCTGCGTTCAATATCAAACAGATAGGGTATCCGGATACCTTTTTGTTAGTGTTTTACATGTAAAATAACAGCTGATCAAAAACAGCTGAGATGTCAAAAAAGGAATCCAAAGGTATACAAGAATTTCTGGGGTATGTATGTAGGTTGAATTTCAAGAAACTTGAAAATTGATATCGACTTTTTGTAAATAAAAAGGTAAAAGGTAAAAAATTGGTAAATAAAAAGATACAAAATGTTAGTTGAAGTTGTATTTGAGGATGTTCTGTACATAATAGACGATGAAGAAGCTATTTGCCTCCGAGTTGAATTATCCATTAAATGTTTTATCTTACAACAATTTTGACTTCGAAGCTTAAATGTTTCTCTGCTTTTTGTGAACAGCTAAAAGTTGTTTTTATTTTTTGACAGCTATCTCAATACAGCTATCCAACTCGTTCAACAAGGTATCTAAAAATCGACCTATCCAAGATACCCTATCCAACACGAGATTGAACCATTTTGAAATTTTGTCTCCTTTTTACTTCCAGAACTGTGTTTTGACATCTCTTTGTTCTATCTCGTTTCAACTTGATGTTAAAGAAGAGATAACAAAGTCAGAGAGACATTTTTAGTTGTTTTAAGAATTGAATACCACCCAGTGGAATGAAATTATTAAATGTCAAAATGAGTTTCTAAGAAAAAAGTCCAATTTGCTTACACCGCTCAACATAGAAGACATTTTTGGATAGTTTGACAGTTTTCTATTTGACTGTTGTGACATTTGATAAATTTGGGTTCCCGTAACACTGTAACTTTTTTATTTTAGCAATATGTCAAATTTGATAATGAAACGTCACTTTTTTGTAGGGTAGCTTTGGAACAGTTTCAAAAGTACTCATTCCTTCAATATGTGTTTTTAAATACTCAACTCTAATGTTCTATAGGTACAACTTCACGTTCTTTATAAGAGTCTTCCTGAACCTCTCGATTGGAAAGTGCACCATATCAAGTGCGTTCAATTGAGAAGAAATAAAACCAACATATCGGCGAGTCAGACACACAAAAATACCTCCATACACCAAATACATCAGCTATTCAATTTTCAGTACCATGAGGATGCGAAAAACACAGCAGAGCAGAGCAGTGCAGAGCGCAATGAGGAGCAACAAAAGTGGAAAGCATTTCAAATTGATTTGAATCGGCTGCCGGACGAGCGGCCCGGCGGCGTCAACAACAAATAGGACCAACAAGAAAGCGCGACATTTCAAGTGTTTGCCCTTTTTGTGTGTAGATTTTAGTTTTTAAGTTTTATTTAATTTTTACTTGTTTTGTTTTAATCGTTTTTGACTGCAAAAATTAAAATAAATAGTTGCGTAGGTAGTTGGGTGGTGTGTAGGACAACAGAAGCCGCCTGATGATGCCTTCTGCTAGGCTGTTGCTGTTATAGCAGTGGCAGAGCGCAAAGGTGCTGGCATTTTCTGTTCTCGAAAAGATTATCTGTTTTTCTTTTTTAATTTGGTTTCTTTTTTTTTTTTTTTTCTTGTAATTTGTTTGCTTTTTTTTATTTTTGTGGTCGGGTTGAGGCATTTTTGAAATTCCTTTGGCTAATCCGTGAGCATACAGCCAGGAATAAGTGCAACAGGGACTTTAATGTTAGATGGGAGATTTACCGTTGCGGATCGAAAGTTTTTTGGTCTCGGTGCGTTGTAGAGTTTTTGGTTTTTTTTTTTTAATTTGAAAAAATAAAAAAATCAGTTGTGAGGATTTTATTAGTGAAAAGTGTTATTTCAAATGTTCTTACAATTATTTGAATATTTTCAATAAAATACAAAGTTGAATTTTTTAAAGTGTATATGAAAAACTATAAGAAGGTAATTGGAAACGTTTTTGTAAAATTATAACTTGTGTATTTTACACGTCGAGTTTCTTTCTGTCAAAAATTGGAAATGGATTGTTTTGAATTTAAATAAAATATTATGTAGGTAAAATGTTAAAGATATCCAGGATAATTTTTGTTTGACTTGAAAACAATGATTTGATAAAATCTAAATTTTTTTTAAAAATAAGTGTTGCCGAGACATTTAAAAGTTTGTTATTTCTAAAATATAATTGTTGTAATAAATTGAAAACAAAATATTTGGATAACCATTAATTCACATTGGGTAAACGTATTATTTTATTAAGAACATATTTTATGTACATATGTCATCTACATATACTGTATTCTTTTAAATTTCTTAAACTCATACTCTCATCTATCAAATTCAAATAAAATATTTAAATAAAAGTTCAAAAAAGTTGCTAGCTGGTTTTTAACTTTTTATGGAACAATAGAGTAATTTTACACCATATTCGGAATCAGCTAAGATGTTGAGTGATTCACATTTTTGATAGTCAATTTGACTGCCGCCGTGCTTTCCGCCTGTGTAAGATTATTCAATTCAAATCAATTCTGTTAAACAATTGAAAGCAATTATAATTGCCGAAATTTATTGTTGCCATAGTGAAATGTTAAAGTGATTGCTTTAAAATATCTAAATAAAAGTACCAGTTGTCGTAAATTTGTCGCACACACGAATCTTTTTTTTTTAAAGTAAAAAGGTAAGCGTTTGGTAGCTCCATTAACATTGCGACAGAAACATCAAATTTGTTGGAAAATGACTATTATATTTTTTTTGTGACAGCTTTTTAGCTATCAATTTGACTATCACCTTACATACATAGTTCAAATTCGTCCATTTTTTAACTGTCATTTCTCAAAAATTACCTTAGGCAATGTCACCCCAGGATTAAATGTTTATCAATCTATTATATGTACATATGTATAATATATCGGACTTAAATGCGACTATCAGAAATGTAAGTCTATACTTTTTAAAAACTCATTTATTTAATAATGGTAATAATAAATATGTTCCAGAAGATTTCTCAAGCATGGTTTTAAAAAGTGGGTGTAATTGGACTTTAATTTGTTTTGCAGTATTCCAAATTCGATTTATTTAAACAAAAATTCTAAGGACCTTACCAATTATAAATCGCTAAACAGCGAGTTAATAATAAGCACGTCTTTTACTAATTAGCCTTCTACTACATTATTTACTACACAAGCTGTCAAAGTGACAGTGACATAAGTAATATGTGTACAAAAAAAACGAAACACAAATACATATTTATTTGAACAAAATTAAGTTTTGAAATAGATATGGAAGATTCAATTATTGAAGATATAAATATCTTGAAAGAATTGATATTTTTCCATTTTTTTTTTTAATCCAAAAATTGCCACCAACAATCAAGAATCACAACAAATCTTAACTCTTTTGACCTGACAAATATGTTTTTTGTATATGCTGTCAACCTGACCTGACAAATATGTTTTTTTGTATATGCTGTCAAAATGACAGTTCAAACTGTGGAGTTTTATTAAACCTTGCATTTATAGTTGAGTTTTCTAATAATCAAATTTAAACGGGCGTTAGCTCTTAACCTGAATATTAAAATGATCATTGGTATGGTAAATATTTAAATGATCTTTAATTTTGATTATTGGTAAGGGTCAATATAAGCTTTTATCAGACGTAAAAGATGATAATTATGCCACCTGGAATTTAATTTTTCCCACCATTTTCAATTTAGATTTAATTTCGAGTGAAAGTGAAGTGAAAAACCTAGTTCTGCTTTTTGCTTCTTATCACCCGTCCTTGCAACATTTTACTAGGAAATTAAATCTCCATTTTTGAGTATTAAACAAGTGAATAGTTCTTTTTATTTTTCAATCTTTTTAATATTAAATAATGATAGGTTCTGAGATCTTTATTTTTATTTTATGTGTCATAGGTAATTGATTTGTTAAAATTCCCAAACAGAAAATCTAAACATACAAACTTTTTTGTTTCTAATATTTAGAAGATCCAAGAACAAAACACAACACTCAAATGAATTTTGAATTAAAAATTATATCTTTTATGACTAATTTTCTTAAAATTCAAATGAATATGAAGAATTCAACGTCACATTTGCTACAAAAACAAAATTTACTACCGAGAAGTAGTAACATTGGTTAAGCTTAAAAAAGAATGCAATCTTCTAAGAATGCAATCTTGTTTGACTTTCTTGTAAGGATTACAATTTTAAAATCATTTTCTCTTAATAATATTGCAATCATTTTTTTCTCAATACTGCAATTATTTTAGACTTCATGGATTCTTTTGCATTCTACTGAAGTCCTTGCGATTAATTTATTGCGGTTTTTGCGTTCTTTTACAGTTTTTGCATTCTTTTGAAGTGCTTGGAATCATTATATACATATGTATACGAGTTATCTAACGATTGCAACTTGCAAGGCATTAAAATAATTGCAAAGATTGTAAAAGAATGCAAAGACTTCAAATAAATGCAAAGACGGGGCGACTTTCGATTACCGCAGCACGAATTTCGTTCTGATTTTTTTTGTACAGTTAGTTAGGGGTCTCAATAGAACATGTTTTAAATTTTAAGGCGAGGAAACACCGTTAAGTCATAAAAAAAAATATTTTCTTTTTCGAACTTAACCCTACTTTTTTTGTTTTGCGTTTTTTGAGCCTAAAACAAGTTTTTTTTATTCTACGGTATACTAAGAGCTAGGTATGTAAGGGGGGGCATGCTGCCCCCCTACGACCCCCTGCTTGGGATCACTATAGGATTTGGGGTGGGTGCGAGTTTGGGTATATGCAAAGTACTTTTTGCATTTGAGCACTAAAATCAAAGAAATTCCCAACAAAAAAAAGCAAGTATGGCAACACTGAATAAAAAACAGGGAAGAAATGTCAAAATCAACCATTTTGCGTGTTTTGTATGTAAAAAAGTGAACTTTGAAAATTAATTTAAAATAGAAACAAATGTTTCCTCGCTCTAAAATTGCTATAATTATTATTTATTTGTGCATATCTATCAAATAAAAAAAAAACGCGTGTCAAAATTCATGCTGCGGTAATGGAAAGTTGAGCCCTAAAAAGTTGCTCGAATGGGCGACAGAATGTTTTCTGCATGTGCGCGGACTCTCATATAAGTCTATAGTGCTCAGTTTAGAAATCAAACAGTTTCGAAACTAAAAGTTGCATGTGCGCACCTAGCCTTAATCGCTAGGTTCAATTAATAAACTAAATTCATAATAAAAGATTTGAAATGAATGCATTCTCAAAAGACATTGTAGTCTTTTGAGAATGCATTAATTTCAATGCTGATTACGAATCGTAGTTAAAATTTTTGATCCAAGTTTAGCATATTTTATAATGATAGAATTTAAAGGCATTAGATTTAATCGAGGTAAAAGTATGAATCACGGTTAAACCTCAGTTAGTCCATTGAAATACATGAATAAAAATGACTGAAACACTGCTTAAATATTCGATCATTTTTTGTAAAACTCAGTTCCCTTTTCCATCTCAAAGGATGTTAATACCTTTTCTAAGCTAAAATGTACAAATAATCTAATTATTAGGGAAAGAACAATGGCGCAAAATTTTAAACAATCTACTGTTAAGGGTTTAACAATTTACTAGTTAGCAATTTGCTAAATATTTAACAATGTACTAAGGGAGTTCAAAATTTTAAACCTTTCTTTTCGTTTGACTAACCAGTAAATGGCTACATTCAATCTCAGACAGATAGGGTATCCGGATAACTTTTTGTTAGTGTTTTACGTGTAAAATAACAGCTGATCAAAAACAGCTGAGATGTCAAAAAAGGAATCCAAAGGTATCCAAGAATTTCTGGGGTATGTATGTAGGTATCTGACTGAACAGCTGATTCAACACATGGTTGAATTTCAAGAAACTTGAAAATTGATATCAGCTTTTTGTAAATAAAAAGTTAAAAGGTAAAAAATTGGTAAATAAAAAGATACAAAATGTTAGTTGAAGTTGTATTTGAGGATGTTCTGTACATAATAGATGATGAAGAAGCTATTCGCCTCCGAATTTTAGAAGGTAATTATGATCAAGTAAATTATGTATTAATCGTATAGAATTCCAATTGAGCTAAGAGGAAATTTAACATAGATTACAGATTAAGGTTATCTCTTATTTATCAAATTGTTACGCACCTATCAATTCATCATCGTCCGACGAATCAGTTGAATTATCCATTAAATGTTTTATCTTACAACAATTTTCGAAGCCTAAATGTTTCTCTGCTTTTTGTGAACAGCTGAAAGTTGTTTTTATTTTTTGACAGCTATCTCAATACAGCAACAAGGTATCTAAAAATCCAATGCAGCCAATTACTAAGTGCCTTTACAGCACCCAAACATGTCTAAAAAGTGACAGTTGGTGAAAATAAACAAAGCAAATACGTTTAAAACGGACCTATTAAATGGAATGCCCAACTGTTGACTATACCATTTCATTCACTGCTCTGATAAGAATAATTGTATAAACGTCATATGGATTTAGCAATTTGCTAAAAGTCGCAGTAATCTAATCTTTAAGTAATTCTTATCCCACCGAGAAGTATAATACCAAAAGTAGTCATTCTGTGATTTTAACTTTAAGCAAATTGTTAAGAAAAAGTTAGATGTTAAAATCGATTAAAATTAGGTAAATAATCTTTTAAGCTTAATAAATTGCTACAAATGACTTTAATATTTTACTAAATCGTTTAAAATTTTGAGCTAATATGTTTATTGGTTCGGGTTGGGTCTTAAAACATGGCTATCTTTGTATTTTTCGAAAAATAGCACAATGTTTGTCGTTTATCTGAATGTCAAACTAATTTAGAACTGACTTTTTTATAGTTGTTTGACAGACAATATTTTGTATTTACTTGGCAAAAACTGATAAATTATGCATCATATTTCGTCATATAAATCAAAGAACTTTAACAAAAATTGCAGATTTTCTTTATTATTTCCAGTTCTACAACAAACCTGGTAACTCCCAATCAATTCACAATAACGAATCAACAATCTGTCATCCGAGCTGCGAAATAAAAAAAAATAAAAAACCCACAACCAATTCACAATACCAGTTTCAGTGTCAGCAGAGCTCGAATCATAGCGATAGCGAGCTGCCCTTTCTCAACGAACCGACCGACCGGCTGGCGCTGGATGGAGCTGAATTGGTTGGAAAAAAAAGTAACTGTCTTCTTAACTCACCAACACTACCTCAATAATCGATCAACTTCTCCGTATTCAGTTATTTCATTCAACGACTGAATTCTAAACTAAAATTTCACTCCACCCCAACCAAAACTAAACTTACCCATATCGTAAGCAATTCAGCAATTCAGTAACCAGCTGCATCAATTCCAATTTCCAAATACACGAAACAACGAAGAACCAACAACAACAAAAAGACAAGAAACACCACAAAAGAGGAGAAAATTCCTGACCAACGAAAACGAAAACCAGTCAAAGGCAATTTTGAAGGCACAGGCAGGCACTGGCAGCAGCAGTCACTCAGACAGTCAGACAGTCATTTCTGAGAGACCGAGTCGAGTGGAGTTGTGGAATTATTAAAGCGAAGAAAACGCAACACAGCGATCCGAAAGTTTTGTTGTTTGTTTGCTTTTTGAAAAGTAAGAAAAATTAAAAAGAAGAGCGAGAGAGTGTAACCGCGCTGAGCGTGAATCAAAGTGAGATAGGAAGTTTTTGTGTGTGTCAAGTCAAGTTAAGAAGAGAATTTTCTTTTTTCGTTTTTTTCTTAAATTTAAATAATAACCAATCTAATTATTAAAGTTTCGAAAAGAAAACAACCTAAAACTGAAATTTTAACTTATTTTAAACCCCCAAAGCAAGAGCAAGCCCCGGGCGTGGTATTGTGTGGTGTGTGCATATTTAACACTACTTTTCATCTTGAACCCAGCATGAGTGTACTTCCTCTCTGACGAAAATACGAAAAGAACAAAAATGTTTGATTTGTGAACCTCCTCAATTTTAAAAGTTCAAAAAAACCAACAAAACCTTTCGCTTTAAAAATAAAAAGGATCTTTCTCTCAACAAATTAAATTTAATTAAATGAAAATTAAAGAAAACAAAAAAAAGTGCAAATATTGTAAACTAAAGAAAAACAAGAAATTAAGAGCAAGAAAATAAAAAACCTTACAATTACAACTCAACTTGTTACCCAAACCCAAAACGTATTCCAAGTCGAATCGAGAAGTTGTCTTGTCGTTGTGGTTGTCGTTGTCGCCTCTCTACTTTACTACTTCTTGTCATCGTAGTCGTTTTCGTCGCCGTTGCCGCCGCCGTACCGTAGTCTTTTCGTCGGTTCGTCCGTCGTCTACGTCTCTGTCGTAGTTTTCGTTTTTGTGTCGCCTGGCCTGTGCGTTCGTTTGTACTTATGAAGCATATTAAAATTATTCAGAAAAATGTGCTACTGCTGCTAATGCCAAATGCGATTTCTCTGCTGAAAAGAAGTAAGTAAAAAAATCGTAGTGAGCAAGCGAGAGAAAGAGAAGAATCGACGACCGAGAAATTAAAAATTCGTCGTTTCTTTCAAAAAATTCAAAAAAGAAAATCTCACCTGTCAAAAACAAAACAACAAATTTTCCGGTCTAAATTAACTAAATTAAGTGCCTTTTTCGAAGATTTGAGATCGAAATTAAACTATTTTCCATTTCCAAATTAATCGGATTCGTCGCTTAATCGAACTTAAACCGATAAAACCCCAAAAATAATCAAAATAAAAAACGAAATTACTTCTTTAAAACTCGTGTGTTAAAAAAAAAAGAACAACAGTGCAGTGCAATGTTTTCCGAAGGGATTCATCCAATTGGCGATGGACTGCTGGACGTGGACGATGAACGTTTGAAAGGATTACTTGTCCAGGACGATATAAACGAAATCTATGATGTGGAACAAACTCCATTTGCAAGGTTTGTATTTATTTTAATTTTTATCACTTTTTGGATAAAATAACAGAATTTTGTTTATATTTAACTTAATTAAAGAAGAAAGTGCATTCGGTGTCAAGTTTTAAAAAGAACCATCCTCATGAAACGTCACTGTTTTTTAATTCCTGTGTAGTATTAAAGATGTAAAAAGAATAACTATAATGATGAAAATAAGGAAAAGGAGATGTAAAAAAAAAGAACTTGTAGTAAAACTAAAACGTATGCGTATCGTATAAGGAAAGGATGTTATAAAAGATGACGAGAGGAGAAGAGAAGTAAAGAAGGAGAAAAGAGAAAAAAGGAAAATGTCACTTTTCAAAATGACATTTCTTATTGTGCTGAATTTAACATTTCTCCAGCTGAATTTGAGAGTTTCTTCTTTTTTTTTTTGGGGAACATGCAGATAAGTTATACCTACCCAAATAGAAAACTCATTTTCCTATTTTTTGGGTAATGATTAGAGTTTTTGAATTTAAAATAAAAATTTGTTGATGAATTTGGAGAATTATTTTGTTGAGTAGGATACTCATTTTAATACAAATGAAATGAAGATTTAAGAAGTTCTTTCAGATTGGAATAGGAAAAAGACTTACTTATTTTAGGTACAAATATGATGATAGTCAACTTGACATAAAATTAGCTAAATATGCATGACTATTATGTAGGTATACCTAGTCAAATCAATTTGTAAGAGATAAATAAGACTTGAGAATATTTATATGTAGGTACCTATCTATCTACGAATAATAATTTGAAATTAGAATGGATATAAATAAATGTTTTATTAATATTTTAATAATGTGAAAGTCGTTTGGTTGAAGGCATCTAATTCATATCTGAGCAAAGCGAAAAGAAATGCAAATTATTATTCATATTAGTCTACTCAAAAAAAGTCTTTTGAGGGAGATAATAAACGAAATTTGTAGGTGTTTCGGTAGTGTTTTATAAAATTGGACAAGGAACAATTTAAACTATGTACATATATTATTTAAAAAATGTCTGCAATATTGATAAGGGATCGTATTAACTATACAATAGTTTTGAGTTAACTTTGAAATTTCTGTCCAGTTCGAACTGTTTAAAATAATATTAGTTGAAATACATTTCCAGGAATTAAAATTGAATTGACTGTTTTCACAATTATTTTTGTCAGTCAAGAAGTAAGCACAAACATAATGTTAGAATTAAAGAGTGATAAGAGATCTTATACACAGGTACCTACAAAAATTGAGAAAAGAAGACTCAACCTATGTTGAAATTCAAAGCATACAGCTCCTTTCATTGCGAATGATTTAGAATATAAGGAACAAATCGTAATCCGCCTTATGTCTCTTCCTTGGAGATACAAAAGGACTTAAATTTAAATGATTTTAGGTATGTAGTATGTAATTGCAGTGACTATTCGCAGACGACTTTTATAAACGAATCTTTACCGCTATTGAAAAAGAAGCATATATAAAAGTGTGTCCAGTTTGCCAAAGACATTATCAAAGGCGGATCCAGACTTTCAATCAGGAGGGCGGGCGTCACACACTTAACATAAAGATGAGTTTTTGAGCACCGCTTAAAAAACATTTTAATTTTGAGGCTGACAAATAACATAATGTGTATCTTAAGTAACCTTACATTTACATACAGTGTATCAAAATAAAACTCGTACATAAAATTCGTTCTTAGAAAATCGAAGAAATATAAGTAATATGGAACCATTATATTTCAAAATTTATATAACTGTCTTACAGTTAAGAGGGTCACTCTTTGATTTTTTTAAAAAAAGTTTTAAAAATCCACCTTTACCTTTACCAAAGCAAAGATTTCCTAAATTAATTGAAAAAACACCTCAAAGTTAAACTCGTAAAGTGTTTTCTTTTTAAAGTTAGCCATGATGTTAGTAATGATGTAGCAACAAATTAAGTTTTATTATTCATGCTGTCATTACTGTGAATAATTTCAAACATAAAATTTTTGAATCTGAAAAAATGGGTAGACAAAACGGCCAAACCTCTGTAGATGTGCGAAATCTTGCAATAATGCATTTCAACAATGGGAAGACCATGCGAAAATTGGCCATTTATTGAATCGCAGTCACTCAACGGTCCAATACATCCTTAAGCGGTTCAAACAAGAAGAAGCAGTCCACAATAAAAAAAAATTAGCGGTAGGAAAATTTTTAATGATGCGGATGAGCGATGGATACTTCGAAAAGTTAAGGAAAATACCAAAATTAGTGCTCCTAAACTAGCAGAAGAGGCTGAAATATATCTTGGTAAGAAAGCATGTCCAGAAACTATACGATTAATAATTAGAAAAAATAACTACAATGGACGTGTAGCCAGGAAGAAGCCGTTCATTAGTAAAGTAAACAAATTAAAAAGAATTGCTTTCGCAAAAGAGAACCTCTGCAAGATTTTGCATATTGGAAGATGTGCATGTTTACTGATGAGAGCAAAATTTAACCTTTTTGGCTCAGATGGCAAGGTCAATGTTTGGCGTAGGCCCAATGAAGAGCTCAAAGAAAAAAATTTAAGGGCAACCGTTAAGCATGGTGGTGGGTCGGTCATGGTTTGGGGCTGTATGGCAGCATCAGGAGTTGGAAACCTGCATTTTGTTGATGGCATAATGGACCAACATATGTATCTCAACATTCTTAAACTGAATTTACATGCTAGTGCCGATAGACTTGGTATAAGAGATGGTTTCCAATTTTACCAAGATAACGATCCCAAGCACAAAGCTTACAAAGTGCTTTCGTGGCTGCTGTACAACTGTCCAAAAGTGATTGAGACACCTCCGCAATCACCAGAGATTAACGTAATTGAAAATTTATGGAGTTATTTGGAAAACCGGGTAAAATTGCATCATATTTCTAATAAAAATGATCTCAAGAAGGTGCTGCTGGAGGAATGGAACAAAATACCACCCTCTTACTGTGAAAAATTGGTTCGATCTTTGCCAAACAGGCTAAAAGCTGTTAAGGACAGTAAGGATCTTCCAACAAAATATTAACTCTTTTTTTTTTGCCTTTTTTGTTTACTTAAATGCACTTGTACGAGTTTAACTTTGACGTGAATTTTCAATTTTTTTAATAAATGTTAACCTAAAACTTTGTTGCATTAGTTTTTTTTTATTTAAATTGAATATTAACAGATAACATAGATGTGTTGAAAAAAATAAAAATGATTGCTACAAATTTGGTTACCAATAGAAAAAGTTATTAGCAAAATACAAAACATAAACATGCTGTACGAGTTTTACTTTGATACACTGTATTTCAAGGGGAAAAGAGACAATTTTAGTTATTAGATTATTTTGAAACACTATTGTTCAGCAAGATATCGTCTAGCTATTTATTTTGGACAACACCCTATATATGAAAGCATTCTAAGATTCCAACAGGATTCTAAATATATCGTACTTAAGAGAGCTAAAATAGAATAGTTTATAGGGTTTTTGAAAGAAACGTAGCTTTTTTCCAAGAATAATACATTTTCTTGACGGCATTTCTATAAATGCGAAGAACGCTACAAAAATTTAGATGCAGAAACCCAGACAATGAGAAAGATCCCCAAAAAGTTTGATCTTTTTTCGTAGAAAAATAAATCTGTTATATGAAGAATTTTCTCGCTTGTATTTTTTTCGGACTCAATTTGCGGGAGTCTATTATTATTTATTGCTATCGTTATCAGTCTGCTTACTTGTAGGTTTGAGCTGATGCTAGAAGACAAATTCTAAAAAAATTACTGTTAAGCCTAGTACGCTGCTGATACGAAACGAATTTTTTCGGCGGTCTCCAAGTGCAGAGCGAAATTAAAACGAAAACCACAGCGGAAAAATATTTGTGGAGAGCTCTGTCTGGAAGTTGAATTTCACTGCTTGTCTTCATCACTTCTTGCACATCACCAATAACATCCTGAGTTTCCGATTCAGAAATGCAATGTTGGAACACATTAGACAAATCCATTTTATTTTAAATTTTAAATCAAATATAAATCAAAGTCAAAACACCGAAAGTCAATAGTAAACAATTTTTTTTTTTCAATAAAAAAATTAAACGTCAAAATTTCGCAAGCAATTAATGTGCTGGGCAATTAAATTGAGAACGAAGAAGAGTGGAGAATTGTACTAAGAAATCTAGTACAGCTATCCACTAAAATGTCACATTTCGTCGTTCAGCAGCGTACTGAAAAACGAAAAGCACAGCGAAATTTTTCGTTTATGATTTCGTCATGTCATTTTTGTATGGGAATTTTCGTTTCGCATCAGCAGCGTACTAGGCTTCAGCAGCGTACTGAAAAACGAAAAGCACAGCGAAATTTTTCGTTTATGATTTCGTCATGTCATTTTTGTATGGGAATTTTCGTTTCGCATCAGCAGCGTACTAGGCTTCAGCAGCGTACTGAAAAACGAAAAGCACAGCGAAATTTTTCGTTTATGATTCCGTCATGTCATTTTTGTATGGGAATTTTCATTTCGCATGAGCAGCGTACTAGGCTTGAAAAACGAAAAGCACAGCGAAATTTTTCGTTTATGATTTCATCATGTCATTTTTGTATGGGAATTTTCGTTTCGCATCAGCAGCGTATTAGGCTTTTGCTTGAACTTTTTGAAAATATTTTGATCTTTAAAGTAGTCAACAAAACTTACAAATTGTAGGAAAAAAATATTTGGTTTTTGAATTTAAGCAAAAAGGTGCATAGGTACGTTTCAGAATCTCGTTTCACATCAGTTCTGGAGAGCTTCAAAGCTTTTATATTAAGTTAATGGATATGATATGACACATTCATTGTTTTTCAATAAGCTAAGTTAAGCGAAAGTGTCACTTTTGCTGTGTTTGGGACATTTATATTTTTGAAATTCGTGTTTAAATCTTAGTTCTAGATCATACAAAGCAAATTCACTTGAAAAAGTAGAATTCTTAAATTTTTCAAGATCTTAAAACTTTTTGCATTTTATAGAAAATCAATTTTGAAAGAAAAAAAAAAAACAGTTTAAGAAAGCCTTACACTATTTATGTGCGTCAAAATAAAATAAGAAGGAATCGATTAGGAGTTTCAGGAAGGAGTTTTATTCAAGGTTACTCCCTAAGAAGCTAAATATTTGCTCTCTCTCTCAGAAAAGATCTTATGAAAATAATTTTATTCTCCAAAGCGGCAAAAGAATGTTTTAGGATAAACGTGAGCTTTTGGTTTAGCCTGCACAATCACCTGACCTAAATCTCATAAAAAATATAGTACTGTGCAAAACATTTGCAACTAGAACCTCCAACCTTTTTCATTAAAAAAAAAAATGTTTAGAAAATCAAACAGGCAAATTCTTTCTTTAGTTTTCTAAACTTTTTTGCTATTGCGTTATAATTGTTGGAAAAAAAATTAACAGTCTTCACTTAAACAAAAAATAAATCACTAAATACTTAAATAGCTAGTTGGTAAAATTGCTGTGCAAAACATTTGCAACTTAGACCTCACATCTTAATTTCAAGGACAGGTTAATATTTAATTGCGTACCCTTTATTTTTTATAACGGCTGTGTATCTTCGAAGGCATCGAAGCTATACAGTTATTAATAACCGTTTTTGGAATGTCATTCCACTGCCTCTGAATTCCAGCGAATAGGTCACTTTTGTGCTTAAAAATGTTGCTCCCAATTCTTCTCTTCACAATTTCCCACAGGTTCTCTATTGGGCTTAGGCCTGGGGATTGGGCTGGCCATGGTAAATCCTCAATCCTTTTTTCTGTAATCCACTTTGTGGCAAACTTCCACTTGTTCCTGGGATTATTGTCGTGTTGGAACGCCCATTTCCTAATGAGCATAAGGCGGCATGGTGTTACAAAGATGTCTACATATTCCTCAGGCTTTATTATGCCCCACACTTGTTGAATTTGCCCGATTCCTTGGCCAGAGAAGCAGTCCAAGACCAAAATTGAACCACCTCCATGTTTGACCGTCCCTTTAGTGTATTTTTGATTTATTCTCTTACCTATTGGCCTTCTGACATGTTGCTCTCCACCCGATCCGTGCATATTGAACTTTAATTCGTCAGAAAACAAGACCATTTCCCATTTCTGGAGACTCCGATTGAGATGAGTTTTTGCAAAAGTCGAACGAGCTTTCACATTTTTTATTTAAATAAATAGCTCTTTTGCTGTCTGAAAACCACGCAATCCGGCCTGCAGTGCGCGGCGTCTGATAGTTGATTGGTCAATTGGTAAACTATGTTCAATTTTTGCTTCCCTTTCCTTTTTGATGATTCTACAAATACTTGATAGAATATTTCTTTGAAATTTCTTTTTGTGATGCTACTTTTTTGAAATCACTCAAAATTCGGGATTTTACATCTTTTTTTTTTTTCAATTTAAAAAAAAATTATTTAAAAAACCGTTTTATCGATCAAATTCCCGGCAAAAACTAACTAAACAAATCAAGCTACACGTATAAACTTACCAATCTCAAAATAAATCAAATTAACCGTTATCAAAATGAGACGAAAAGAGAAATGGCTACTAGTTGCAAATGTTTTGCACAGCTGAAATCATTATTATTTTTGTAAAAGCAGTGCATTTGTAGAATTTGCCTGTGGATCAGTGCTTTAAGATTATGAATAGTAAGCAATAAAAAAAAATTATTGGAACAACATACGAATGTTCGTTTTTTTTGATAGGCGGTGATAGTTGCAAAAGTTTTGCACAGTACTGTATATTAGGGGATCTTAAAACAGCGATATTGGAAGTCTAAACTGTCAAATAACCTTGAACTTTTGGAAGATAAATAAATAAATATACCAAGTGAGCTTTGTCAGTATTTAGTGGACTCCATGCAATCAGAAGCACTATAATTCTTTTGAACACAGCTGTACATATAGTATACATCTAGCAAACTTTCTAAGGTCAGTCTTAAAATACACAGCCATAGATAGGTAGGAAACAAATGTTTTCTCAACTTTTGTTTACGTCTTCTAATCCATAAATATAATAGGTAAGCAAATGTGAGTACCTACCTATAGGTAAATCTCTACCTGAGGATTGTAAAAAGATTATAGGTAGGACCAACACACGTACCTATATTCAGAAAAACCCAATTGTATATCATTGAATAAAAAAAAAATTAAAACTCCCAACAAGTCTAATGATGGACATTCCATTCTAATCCATTCAAAAAGAGAAAAAATAAGAATTCTTATAGCTGCTACTATTACGGCTTACCGTCATAAAGATAAATATTTTAAAATCTTATATACAACAGCGTGCATAATACACACGTATGGTTGTAAAATTATGGTCTTAAAATTCAGATACATTAGTAAACACCTACCTGTGATTCTTGGAAAATGGATTTTGTTGTTTGAAAAATAGGTAGGTAAAGAACAGCCTTGCGAATTTTAAGTAGAAGGTTCGAAGTCGTAGAGTTGTAGTATTCATATAAGCAAAATATTACTTTAAGTGATTTGAAAACAATTTACTCAAAATTATTCAATAATTTAAAAATGCAGAAACGTTTTTAACAGAGAATGGATAAGTTAATTCAATAAGTTAATTTTAATTGTATTTTAAATCAAATTTCAGTAATTTCGAATGACAAATTAAATAGGTATGCAATAGTTTTCTTCTTAATCGATTTTCTAATTTGTTTAAACATACCTATTTAGAAAGAATATACCTAGTACTACAAGTTTAAAAATGTTGAATGAGATTTGTATGGGGTTTTCCATGGGTAAAATTAATCAATTTATTTTTGTAATTTAGATCTGTCAAAACATATGTAAATTGCCATTGTTTTTGCATTCCATGGGGCAAACAAAATTGATCTGTTTTTGATTTGAGATTAAATCTGCAAATCTGGATATTTCGTCAGATTTACCCCTCTTTGCACTAATACTTATACAATTTTCAGCTGATAACTTAACAGGCACAAGTTTTTATTTTAAATTGTAATTTCTAACAAATTTAACAAAATATGTAAGCTAGAAATTTGACAGCTCTACCGTAATTGTTATCATATCACTTATAAGAAGTAATTACAATTATTTGAGATTTGTATGGGGTTTTCCATGGGTAAAATTAATCAATTTATTTTTGTAATCTAGATCTGTCAAAACATATGTAAATTGCCATTGTTTTTGCATTCCATGGGGCGAACAAAATTGATCTGTTTTTGATTTGAGATTAAATCTGCAAATCTGGATATTTCGTCAGATTTACCCCTCTTTGCACTAATACTTATACAATTTTCAGCTGTCAACTTAACAAGTACAAGTTTTTATTTTAAGTTGTAATTTCTAACAAATTTAACAAAATATGTAAGCTAAAAATTTGACAGCTCTACCGTAATCGTTATCATATCACTTATAAGAAGTAATTACAATTATTTCTCACTTAAAAAAAATAATAAGATGTCTCAGGAATTAACTTACAAAATAAAATAATATTAAATTTAAAACAATAGGTTACTTCTGTCAAAATGCATACAAAGATTTTTAACGAACACACCTATCTAATGGACATGTTCAGCAAAATAAGTTATTAGGTGTTTTTATTTTTTAGTTCCGAGCAACGGCTGAAGTGTCAAATAAGAAATTGTGTTTCTTTTTTACGTCTGAACGTTCAAAGCTTAAAATTTGTGTTTATTTTTTCGTTGTAAACTTATTCATGAGCCCGTTCTACGATGCTGAAATAATAGATATTGTTTATTTTGTGAAACTACCAGCATCGTAAATTCTTTTAATAACTCTAAATCGCAAAATGAATAACAATACAAAAAATTGTTACTGCTTTTGCTTATTTGAAAAAATTTTGTAAAAATTGATGAGGCAAATAACGTATGTATGTATGTATTGTACATACATACATACATACATATATGTATGTACCTATGTTTTTAAACATATCGTGAATCAAATATTTACATATGTACATAAGTTTTTTTGTGACAACAGAATGAAAGACAAAGTGGTGAATAAAAGAAAAACATATAAACATAACAAAATAATTGTTTTCAGTCTCATTGTTTTCTTCCAAGTTAAAAAAAGCAATTGTAAATAAACTATTTACTTCTATATAATTTAACATTTCCAACTTTGAATTTAGTTTGGCAGTGTGATTTTTTTTAGTTTGACAGTTGAGATTATCTAATTTGTGCATAAAAACAAATTTTTTTAAAAAGTTTCTTTCAACTGTCAAAGTAAATTCGGAATTTAGATTGAAAGAACAGAGACAGTGAAAGAACAGATAAACGCCACGTTAAACTTTAGAGACGAGTTTATTTGTGTGTTAACCAATAACCAAATTAAACACGTCTTTAACTAAACTGTGCTCTATTACATTATCTACTACATTTGTTGCCAAACAGACAGCTGTTGAGCTGTAAAGCAGTAGCCAGTGGCATTGAACATTTCCTGAATGCTCTGCCAAGCTTCAAATTTAGCTTTGAGTGTTTTTCCATCGTTGAGTTTACTCTCCACTGTCATATAAAACGGCTTCACTGCTTCAACCAGCAACTCCTTCATTGCTGGTGTCCAATTAACGGACCGACTTCGCTTTGTTGCCATTGGAATAACAATTTACTCTGAAATAAATTGAAATGTTACTTATATGTATATTTAAATAAAAAGAAATTAATCTATTTGTTTATTTTAATTACCTTTTTTAGTTTTGTTAATTTTTATGAGCTCACCGTCAAGGCCAAAAATAAATTTGCAACAGATAAAAGAAACATACGAAAAATTTCTTTTGCTACCAACTGTCAGAATGACAGCACAAACATGACGTTTGCACTTAATCACGAAGTTAAACACGCGTTTCTCTACTCTAAAATTTAGAGTGTCGTTTAGCGTTAAGCTGACTATTAAATTGATTATTGGTATGGTTCATTATTTAGAGTCCACTTAAATATTTAAGTCGTCACTAAATTTGATTATTGGTAAGGCCCAGTGTGTTTATCTTTCAAAGTCCAATACCCCCTCTCACAATTTGATGGCGTATTTGCAAATCGAATTTGTTCATTACTCTCACTATACCTAAAACATAAATTAGATATCAGAATTGTGACTTCGCGACCGAGATCACTTTTATACCGACAAAATTGTAATTTATATTTGTTATCTGTTCTAACAAAATTGTCACTACAAATTTTTCATGACAGTTGGTTTATGATCCGAAATCTTGACAATTAACGCAAATTTCCCGAAAATTCTACAAGATTGTCATTTTTTTATGGGACAGAATTAATATGGTTGTCAAGTTGTCATGTACACCTGTCGCACTTGTCAATGTTAATGAAAAATAGCCATGGCTTAAGAAATTTTTGACAAGAAACATTTTTGAGAGTAAAAGAAAAGATCTAAAATGTCAATTCTATAACTAATTTTATGAAAAGTAAGTATACTTATTGCGAAAAATGTATTTCATTTGCCATTTAAAGTACATACAAAATATTATCATACGTTACGTAGAATGTTCATATGTAGGTTAATAATAACTATCGATCTTTTTTATTACACTACGTAGTACAACATTTCATGTGCAAAATATATTCCCTATAATTTTCTTGACGTCATTCAACAAATTACGAGTAACAAACAAAAAAGAAACCACCCTAGCACATTTAATTTTTTATTGTGTATATTTTCATATCGTAGAACAAATTAGCCACAGCTATTATTATCTAAATAATAAGAAAAAATATATGTACATACATATATTCATAAAATATTTGTGTTTATTGCTTTTTCCAACACCCTTCAAAGTTATGTCAATACCCTTGCCTACACAAATTTCATTATGCCAAACAAAAATATCCCTTTTTCTAGGAAAACTACTATAAAATATATGGTAAAAGACCATTCCCAATAACATCTCCCATCCCTTAAGTTATAACAAAAGAAAATTAAATTTGCAATTTACGCGTAAATGAAAGAAAAATCTAACAGATGTGTTTTTAATAAATTTGTTTTTTTCGACGTTGAAGACCAAACAACAAAAAAATAAAAAATAAAGGTAAGGTTAACTTTTGTTATCTTCATTTGTTTTCGCATTCCTTGATAAGAATGTTGTTTAGAGTGTATTTAAGTCATTCGATAAGAAGATAACTGGAAATTTAATTCGACATCAGTATTTTTATAAAATTATTATTATATGACAAACGAAATTTATCTTTCAAAGTTTCAATTTGTTACTTTTTAAGAATACCCATAAAATACACCCTTCTTTATTCTTTTACTAATTTTATACAAACGTTATTATTCCTTGTGGTTAGAAAGAGAGGTATATAGGTATATGTACATAATATAAACCGACCACAATCAACTGTCAACTTGATGATGGATGACAAGTGAATTGACGACCCGCCCTGATGTTTGATGAAACGTCAATTTGTTGCTGCAAAATATTTAATATCAAAACAAATATTCTTTGATAAAAAGAGAGAGAGAGAGAAAAAAAGAGGGATATAAATATTGACTTCAACTTCAAACACTAAAGTTAAAATTGTGCGTGAGTGTAAATTTTAATATTAAATGAAACAAGGCACGCAATCTATTTACGTTCTATATAAATTTTATACGCCAATCTATTATAAGGGCTACTTTCTGGATAAAATTAGTTGACATTGACATTGTAGGCGTTAAAGTAAACATTTGCTGACGGTTCCACATCCACGTCCTCGTCTACCCTTAAAACGGAGAAAGGTTATTCTTAAAGTGGATTTTGCAAACTTTCAGTTTATTGCTATTTATAGCACAACAGTATATGTATATTTTGCCTTTAACATTTCTCGTACGCAAAATAAATGAAAAGTGAAGGTTTCTAATGGGTTTAGAGCAAAGTGTGGGATTTTGTATCTTTTGGCATTTTAAAGGCAACTACATGGTTCTATGAATACCAGTATCCTAACATGAATCCTCACCCCTTGAGTAAACATTAGCTTCTGTTTAAATAATTGATGAGAAACATCCTTTGGTTTGTAATCGTAATCGTAAAGTCAATGAATATCTAAATAGTTAGAAACTTCAATGTTTTTATGTATGTATATTTATTTCCAAAATGAACAACTTTACTGCAAGCTCATTTTGACAAAACCTAATTATCAAACAAACTTTTTGATTCTGTTACGTAACTAAACGTAACTAAAGGTCACCAAAAGACATCTTACTTTTTTTGACAGACAGCCCACTAGGGACTCCAAAAATTCTGAACTTTGAATCATCCAACATCTTTCGTTTCTGTAACGTAACTAAATGTCGTTACTTTTTATGACAGCTGGCCTACTGAGGGCTCTGAATTCTGAGAATTCTGAATTATAACGTCGTTTTCAATTGACAATCTGGAAGTGAAAAAAAGCATTCTGAATGCGTTCAATTGGGCAAAAGTGACAGTTCTGATTCTGAAAAGAAGAGAATTTCCCTTCTGGTTTTAAAAACAGAATCAGAAGCAGAATCACTCACACATTCATAAATTTTAAATGTCAGATGTCACACTTGACAAATGACATTTTTTTTTGTAACACATTTGTTTGCATAAATTACCTATACCAGCAGTGAAGTGATTTCTTGAAATTGATATAAAAATTATAAAAAAATATAATCAAAATTGTAAACAATTTTCAGCTAAAATAATATCGCAGCAATCCAAATTCACTTCCTCCATGTTTGCAGCACAAAAACAAAATAAAATTTAGCGCGAATTAACATATATGTGACACATGTCATACTCAACCAATACATTCTCACCAAACTTCAGATTCTTTGGAATAAAAAAATACTGTTCAATTGGGATTCCGAATCGAAGAACAATTCCAGATTGCCTATTGAAAACGACGTAATGATTTTAACGTAGAAAATATGTACCTATTCAAAAAGATGTTTTAAGTATCTTTATTTCGAAATGTTCACCATTTTGACATTTGCTTCTATTTCCCTTTCGATCCCCCATTAATTGCTTTGTGTAAACACCTTGTTCAGTTTTCAGATACTTCATTATGCATAATGCATTATACGTTATCTCCATTGGAATTATATTTCAGTTTATTTTACAAAGGATATTTTTAAAGTTTTGCATATATTATTTTTCATTCTATCATCTGCTTAATTTATAAAAATGCTAACAGGTGTTCGAACATTTAAAAGAACAAAGAAAAATACAACGAAAAACGAACACACATAAAATGAAAAGAAAAAATTGCACAGACAATTTTTAAAACAAAATCTAAATGGAATTCCATAGAACGAAATATAAAAGAAAAGACTATAATGTATAAGTTAGAAATGGGAAGAAGTAGGTAGGTTAGGTACCTATAAGTTTTAGTGGATTTTGTTGTTTCTTCACTCATCGTTTCTTTGACACTCACACAACAACGGTCATCTTGACTTATACTACATGCAACAAAACATTTAAAAAAAGAAGGTCTTCTTATACTCGTAAACAGGGTTGCCGGTTGCCATTTCTTAAATTAGCTCGGTAGTTCGATTAAAACATATTTGTAAACCAAAATCAGAGCCGAAAAAGTAGCTCAAATTAGCTCAATTTCATTAAGAAGCAAAACTGTTAGCTTCAATTATAGTTTATTTTTTATTAAAAATGTCTTTTCACTAAAGCGTTAATGACATAAGTTAAATAATTTGCTTTCTGTGTATATGGTTTGTTAGTGTGAAGAAAAAAATATCACCAAGTTTAGATTTGCGCTACTTATAGCACAATTGGCTCAACTTTCCATTACCGCAGCACGAATTTCGACTCACGGTTTTTTTTATTTGATAGATATGTGCAAATAAATAATAACTACCTATAGCAATTTTAGAGCGAGGAAACATTTATTTCTATTTTAAATTAATTTTTAAAGTTCACTTTTTTACATACAAAACACGCAAAAATGGTTGATTTTGACATTTCTTCCGTTTTTTGTTCAGTGTTGCCATACTTGCTTTTTTGTGTTGGGAATTTTTTTGATTTTAGTGCTCAAATGCAGAAAGTGCTTTGCATATACCCAAACTCGCACCCACCCCAAAAATTCTATAGTGATCCCAAGCAGGGCTAGCTGTTAGTACGCCGGCCGTGCTATCAATTCAAAAAAACTTGTTTAAGGCTCAAAAAATGAAATATAAAAAAAGTAGCGTTAAGTCCGAAAAAGAAAATATTTTTTTCTATGACTTAAAGGTGTTTCCTCGCCTTAATATTTAAAACATGTTCTATTGAGACCCCTACCTAACTAAAAAAAAATCAGAAAGAAATTCGTGCTGCGGTAATGGAAAGTCGCCCCGCACAATTTATTATTTGGCTGTCACTGTCATACTTTATTTTTGTAAAAAAAATAATAGTTCAGTATGGCAAGCCTGCTTCAACATCGTACTACCGACCTATGCAGATTTCTCTTTCAACTCACAAATTCTTGCTGTGTGTTGTTGTACAGTTCCTTTAAGAAAAATAGGTTTTTGCATTTGAATAACAAACACAAAATGGCCGGAATGTTGTTAATTTGTTTCTTCTTCTTGTTAAAGGTTTTTATTTATTTTCGTTGTTGTTTTTTCTTTTTTTTTTTTGAATCTTATAGTGTTCTACCAAACGAAGAGGGGGAGATGAGAAAATAGAAGTTCCAAAGATCATCAACAGCAGGGCTTTTTGCAATTTCTAACAAGTTTTCTTCTTCTTTATTCAGTTTAGTTCCAGAGCAAGGTATGCAGCTTGTTACTTTCGAGTTTTCTTATGTGGTTTGTCTTTTTGACGAGATAGCCCTTTTTTCTTCCTGTCAATATGTATTTTTAAAGGGTGTTTTACATTCTATACCTAGTTTAAAAGTGAATAGAATTCTTAATCCATTTGACTGACATTGAAATTGTCTTGACATAAAAGTTCTTGGAATTAATTCTTAGATTTTTCTAAGAGACATTTAGATATACTCTTTGTCGAAGGTGGGTAGGTGACGTTTAACACCTTCCTAGAACTTATCTAGTCTAATTTCTACTAAAACAAAACACGGATTCTCATCCAGCTTCGTATTTATTTCCAACGCCAATGGGCCTTCTGATAAACTAAGATTGCGCTTACCAAACACTCCACATTGACAATTTAGCAACTTGTCAAAATAAAAATGGCTGTTAGAAAAAACTTGTTTCACTAATATCCTACTTGTAATATGGGGCGCATGTGTCAAATGGACAGATGTGTCAAAAATGACAGTTCATTTGAATTAAAAATTGACAGTTGCGCAGAATTTAAAAGAAATGAAAATTCCAACATCTGTGTGTGCTGTAAAACACCCTTTAGAAAAAGATCACCTCTTTCTTCCATCATACACAAAGAATGGACAGAAGAAACTAGGTAGGTACTTCGCCAGAAACTTTATAAATCTTTATCCGCTTCAACGACTTTTTAACCCCGCGTAAAGCTGTGGTGGTATAGAGAGCTCAGGTTTTGTCTTCCTATTTTTTGTTTGTCCATCATTTTGTGTTGTCTTGTACCTATAAATGGCTGAAGCTGAACTGATGGTTAAAGGGGTTTCCCCCTTTTCCCTGTGCCCGGTTTTCTGACTTTATCCAGCCAACAAACCAGCATCTGCGTCAGCCTTCTTTTCTCTCTGTCTCTTTCTCTTTCACTTCAAACTGTTGAAAAGGTGACCAACAACTGTGAAGGTCGTTTGCTCATGTTTTTATGGAATTTTATTGCATTTTTGTTTCTTTTCACATCTTTGCTTCTTTCATTTTTCATTCTCTCCTGTGTGAATGTTTCTTTTTTTTTTTAACGTCCGTCGACGCTCGACTCATCGTCATCGTACGTCGCGTCGAACAAAATCCGGCATTTGAAATAGAAAATCTTATTTTATTTTTGTTTCCATCAAAATATGTACCTACCTAGAAGTTGTCTTGCCTGTTGCCATTTTTTTTTTTGTATTTGCTATCCCTCTGTTCCAGATGAAGAGGGACCCTTATTTTAGAACTGACATAAGCAGAGGTTTTTTGCAATATAGAAGAAACCTTCTTTTTCATTTATTCTTGATTTGTTTTTGTTTATTTGGTGAAATAAAAAACCACCCTTGCTCTGTTTTTGTTTTTCTATTATGGGGTTCGATGACGTGTGCTTGTACTGCATTCACGTCATCCATATGCACTCCAGTGCATGTTCACCCTCAAATTAGTGACAGCCACTGCCGGCCGGTAATGACGATGGCAATGGCAACGTCGGCGGCGGCGGCGGCGATGGTAACAACGCAACGGTAAGTGAGAAAAGTTGAAAGGCCAATAAATTACTTAAGCGTTTGGGTGACACTCATGGACACAAAATTGTTGCCTGCAACAAATAAATCCATAGATATAAGGGTGATCCCGCATCGAGCAAGGTGCAAACCAAAAAATTAAAAATCTAGAACATGACTGCAGTGACAAAAACAATAACAACAACAAAAAAAACCTAGGAGGTTTGCGTGTACCTACCTAACTACTTACCGACCTCCCATACTATACTTATAAGGCTATTGACTAATTTCCCTTGGGGGAGGACGAAAGAGTGGTTTATTTATGTTGGTTTTGCTTCCACTTTTATTATTTGCAATTTCGAAGAAACGTGCTTTTTGTGTGAATTTTAAAGTACTTTTAAGTACTTTGACTTTGGCTATTGTTATAATCGATATTTTTGTTGGTTGTGTGTCGTGTGTGGTGGGTTTACCGCATTTAAAGAATTTTGGTTCAAAATTAAGGATTTAAATGTATTGTCCTTTATCCTTTTTTGACAGTGTGGGGGTTGATTTCGCAAATCAAATATGTTTTTTTTTTTTTTGAAAATGAGTCATGACACTTTGTTTGATTGAAAAGGTTGACAGAGGCAATTGAAAAAGTTTCAAGTATCAATTTTTTTATATCTCTTGAAATTTTGACATATTGGGTATAATTTGAATTTTGTTTAACCCTTTGACATTTCAGAACTGTTTTGTCACGTATCTATGCGTTAAAAATGAGTATTGTTGTTTTTTATTAATTTCCAATCTTGACAGTTCGTGTCATATTTTATATCCTGATTGCTGATTGATGTCGTTGAACGCCCAACAGGGATTTTCCCCATCAGGCAATTCGACGGAGAAAGAGAGAGAAAACCTGTCAAGGTTTGTGACAAAATTTTTAAACCTTCAATAAAATCGGAGGAGTAGTAAGTTTTTCGTAATTTTTAAGACAAAAATTGAAAGACGAACAATGATTTTGACGTTTTCAAATCAACAAGAGATGACTTCTGGGGATGATTATTGGTTGTCAGTTGAATCTTAGAACTGTTCGTTTTCTTCGTGAGTTCTTCTGACAGCAGAAAAAAACAAAAAGTCAAGTTCAAAACAACATGAAAAGTTCAACTCAAATGTGATTGTTTTTATCACCTTACTCCAGTGGAAAAAAAACAATAGAATTGTCTTTCGGATAATACCAAATACATACCTATCACAATAAAAAAAAAACACTTTTAACAGGTGTGATTTAAATACGTGCTTACAGAAAATTCGAGATACCTATAGACAGACAAATCACAATACAAAAAAAAAAAAACAATAAAATCATGTGACAAACTTCTTTAGTATTAAACGTCAAATTTCATATAACTTTTATTTTGTTCTGTTTGCATCAAATAATTTAACCGCAAGCGGAAAATAGTTCACTTTGCAATCTATTACAAAGTCTGTGGTGTGATTTCGAGAAATTTTTATTAAAAGAATATATGTACATTGTAGGTATTTATGAAATAATTATCTCTATATGAGTCGTAATTGATCTTAATTTCTTTTTTTGTTAAGTTAAATGGAGCATTGATATAAATAATGAAAACAATATTTTTCTTTCTCTTAAATATTTCTTTTCCTTCATTGAATGGGGTTTTATGATATTATTGACTTGTGGTAAACAAATTTATGCTTAATGCACTTCATTTTGTATTTATTGAAACCTATTGACGATTTTTTTTTTTACTAATAGACCTTAAGAACATACCTGCTGCTTGACAAACAGAACTGTCAAACTTTTAAAGTGTTAATTTTAAGCAGAACTCAAATAATCATTTAACGTCATTTTATTTCCTATTGTTTTTTGCAAGCACGTTTGACGTTTTTTTTTTTTTGAAAGGAACGTCAAATTGAGTCTTTTTTCCTGTCAAAGTATAAAAGTGAAAGTTTTTTAAGTTGAAATTAATTATGTGAATGAACTATTTGTTCTTTTTATACCTACATTCTCTTTAAAAAATAACATCATTCTGTTGTCATCCAAACTTCCTCTTTTTTAAAGAATAATACTATTATTATTTAAATGGCTTACACTTTTGACATCTCATTTCAAAATCAATTTGACATATGGACAAAACATCAATAAAAGTGACTAACAACCTCTATATTCAAGGTTTAATGTTAAGTTCATTGAATTCCATTCTATTGCTCTTCTTGTCAATGACCTTTAAAATTTTTCAAGGATAGCTTATAGATACACTATGGATATGTTTTCTATAGAGGTACATATATGTACTTTCATAGTACTCTTGTCTGAAACATTTTATTATGTGCTCCTTTTGTTAAAGTAGAAAAGGTGTTAAAACCATGTGTCAAATTACACTCAACTGCATCATAAATTATTCCTTTTAACAACACACAACACAAGCCCTTTGGCACAAACGACGACGACGCACGACGCCTCGCCTGTCCCTTTTCGTTCAAACTTCATCTTTCTTTCATCATTTTTCTTTGAATGTTGTCTTTTATATCATCTTTTCTAGATTTAGATCCTTTAATTTTGTACTTTTTTTTTTGTCTATTTTGACTCATATTTCATATTTCATCTTTCAATTTTTTTTTTTGATGTAAAATTGACGACTTCTGTCAGTGCAAGCAAGCCAACAAAACCTCACATTGCTCTATGTCCATGTCCATCCGTGCTTCGTCTACTTCGTCGTCGCGTCGTCAAGTTGGCGGAGCGCTGCAATAGCTCAAGGGCGCCATTCTGCTCTTTTTAATATCCTATACATCATTTGATATGTGTTGTACACACAAAAAAAAAACCATGTTAAAAGCATTCCATACGATAGAATTCTCTTCACCAACAAATCAAACGAAGAATTCAATCCCGCGTATTTGTGAAAACTGCAAAATAACACAAAACTGACAGTTGTGAAAGAACAAACAAAATGAAAATCGAACAGAACCATTCTGTGTAACAGTTCACCATTTTGAACTTCACATCCGTTTTTCTTTTTGCATTGGTTACTTTATTGATTTCCAATTTATTTGCCTGATCAATTTTTATGTAATTTTACAATCAGAAAAAAAAAGTTATAACAAAACTTGTCAAATCGTTTTGTTATTAATTTTATTTAAGGTTTTGTTATAATGACGCATGAGATGAAAGGCGTAATTCCGTCGTTTGTTGATTGACTTCCACGTTCCAAAGTTCTTTTTTTTTTTTTTTTTTTTTTTTTCTCTCTCGTGATAGGTTTTATTTTTGTGTTCAAGTTTTAACAAAGTAAAATGAAATGATACAACAAATTGTATTGTATTCATATCTTGGCCGTTAAATCATTTTGCGAGAAAAGACAAAACAACTACATTTATTCTGACGGCACTGCCGCGGCAGTTTAATTAATTAATATAGCAAGTGCCAAATGTGTTGAGAATGTGGAAGTAGTTCAGTTCGAGACGGTGTGCGGTGGTGGTGGGGCAGATTGGGAAGTAGGGTAGTTTGAGAATTGAATGACACGTAAAATGTAAACAAATATGTATATTAACGGTGAAACAATGATAATGATGTGTGATGATAACCGTTAAGAAGGTCATTCTCACAGAAAAACGAAGACTTTGATGATGATGATGACGATGTTTGAGATGAAAGGAGGGATATGAAATAAATGTACATCAGTTAAACGAGGTGAGTTATATAACGTAATAGAAAATTGAGGAATTTGCGCTAAGGAATGTAGGAATAGATAAAGTGGAAAATAATTGAATATGATTTAAATGAATGATTTTGTAATACATATTGTGTTGTTTAAACTATTGAATAATTTCAACAAGATGTAATTTTATTAGTTTTAAGTTATTTTGTTTTGACAGTTGTTATAATAGGAGTGAATTTGTAAGATGATTGTGTAGACATACAGAAAGAGAGAGAGAGGGAAATATTATTTGAGAGAAATGTTTTGACAGTTGTGTTATGGTGACTGTGAGTCTGACAAGTATTTAACAAATGATAGACGTGTTTGCTGACGTAGAATTTTGACAGTTAAACCTGTAAATTGAACAATAGGGACGAACATTGTAACAAATCAGTGTTATAATATATTTTGTAGTAGAAAGTATTTTGTTAGTAGTTATGTATTTGAAAGAATACTTATCATACTTTTTGGATTAAGTATAAACGGATCATACAAACATTTTTGAAACTCTTCGGTTTGACGGATATACGAGTATTTCTAGGAAAAAAGAAAAGATTAATTTAAGTCATGGGAAATGACAACAAATGACAACCTTTTTACATTGAGTTATTATGGATTCTTAATCTATATTATTTACATTGCAGTCTAATTGCTTCGACCCCCTAAAGAAGAAAATAAAACACAAGAAAAAGAAAATTCTAAGGATAATTGTAATTATCTCTCTGTCTCTGTCCTTCTTAAATTCAATAAAAACTACAAAGAAACACGAATCTCTTATTAAGATCAGTAAATTATAAAAAGGTTTACAAAAATATTGGTATTTCGATCCGGATTTCCCATGTTGGGGAAAGACAGTAGACGAATGCTGGGCATTCGAAAATTATATACATTTGACCATTTTCAGCTGAAATCCAACTTGAATGTAGTCTACTTATTTACTGCGCATACAAAATATTGGTCCTTCGAGCCGGATTCCCCATATTGGACCACACACAGACCACACACAACAACTTTCCACAGGCCAAGTGATCAACAACTTTCAGCTATGCCCATAAGCTCTAATGCATGTTCACACGTTGCATGATGCGGACCAGTCTACCAGAATGAAATCGAAAATATTTTAGTAAATAAGAAAATATTAAGTTATAACGTATCAGGTTTAAAAAACAAATTAAACTTTGTAAATTTTTTTAAATTATGTTAAGAAAATTGATATATTTGTTCTTTTTGAAACTCATCTTTTAGAAAATGATGAAAATAGATTTAAGAAAATATTTTTAAATTATGTGTTTGTCTGGGTACCTGCAGTAAAAACATCACTATTTGGCAGAGGAAGTGGAGGAACTTTATTTGGATACCGTGAAAATCTTGATGGTATTTGTGTTAATTTTAACAAAAGGGGTGAATTTCATACTTTGGATATAAAAACAAGCAATCATTGACGTCGTCGTCTTAATACCTATCTATTTAAACTGCAACCATTGGCAACGTGACTATGACAGATTATGTGACTCACTTCAATTTTTAGATACGAATGATATAATGCTTGTTGGTGATTTTTAATGGTCGAATAGGGTGCTCACAAAATAATTTTGTGACTGGTTATGATGGTGCTTATATGAACAAAAATCGCAAATCTAAGGACTCAGTTTGCGACAGTAAAGGCTCAAAAATAATACAACTTGCTGATGCGTATGACTGCCGTGTTTTGAATGGGAGCTGTGCAGGAGATTTAGAGGGGGAGCTTACATTTATTCGAGGATCATCTTGTTCGGTTATTGATTATTGCTTTATAGCTGGAAAATGGAATCATTTGTTGGAAGACTTTAAAGTTGGAGCGGAGATTTTTTCTGATCATATGCCATTGCAAGTCACATTTTCTGTTACTGCAAGTGTAAACCAGAAGAACATAAGGCGATTAGGACTTTTACCGAAACTTGTTTGGAAGGAAGGAATTCGCGAAAGCTATCAGCACAACCTAAATGCAAATCTTGAAAATCTGAAAATGCTAAATAGCCCAGTTGATACTGAAACCTTAACGGAAATCATAAAGAAAGCTATCACGCCTAGTAAATTACCAAGTGGCAACATTTTATTTAAACAAAAATGGTTTGATGCAGAATGCTTGAAAGCCAGAAATAAATCTTTTAAATTCTTAAAACTTTTGAGATCAAATAAATATAATTCCAATATTTTCAAAGTACTTTATAACGAAGCCAACAAGGATTTTAAACGAATTTGTTATGATAAATAGGCAGCATGTGAACAACAAGATATAACTGTAATAAACAATACGAGATCTTCAGCTGAGTTTTGGAAAGCGGTAAAATATATAAATGGACGCACTAACACTATTTCGCTGTCGTTAAATGCTCCTCTGCTGAGAACCCATTTTAACAGCCTTCTTAATGCCCCATTATTGTCTCCTTTATTTGAATATGCGGCTCCTATGTTTCTAGATGAAAATTTGGATGCACTTTTTACTCTTCAAGATGTTCAGGAAGCCATAAACAACTCAAAGCTAAATAAAGCCCCGGGAAATGATCGAATCCCATTTGAATTTTATAAAAATTCAACAAACGAGTTTATGAAATTACTAACCGTGGAGTTCAACCGAATCTTCGAAACAGCTGAAGTTCCCGAAAGTTTTAAAATATCAATTATTTTTCCGATTCACAAAAAAGGTGATTACAAAGATCCAGCAAACTACAGGGGAATTTCGTTTTTAAACACTTCAGCCAAATTGTTTGCTGCGTTATTATACAAAAGACTTAGTCAATGGGTGCAAGAAAAGAAAATTCTAACAGAATTCCAAGCTGGGTTTAGAAAGGGTTATTCCACAATTGACCAAATATTTGCACTTACCAACATAGCTGATGCCTACAAAATTAAAAAGAAAAAATTGTATGCATTTTTTGTGGACTTTCGTGCAGCATTTGACACAATATCGCGAGAAGCACTATTTTATAAACTCTTTATAATGGGAGTATCAACCAAATTTATTCGCATTTTGAGAGCATTGTATGAAAATAATGTGGCTTTTGTGTGGGATGGAGATCTTACATCTGAAGAATTTGAAACTTCAATGGGCGTTAAACAGGGGTGTATACTAAGTGCCCTACTCTTCATATTGTATCTTAATGATGTAACGGATTCTGTTAAAGGTGGTATAAACTTCAACGGGGTAACAATTCCAGCTTTAATGTATGCGGACGACATCGTATTTCTGTCTGATTCTGTGGATGGGCTTCAGCGAATGATTAACAGACTCAACATATATTGTAAAACTTGGAATTTAACAGTCAACCTGGAGAAATCCAAAATTATGGTGTTCGGAGACGGTGGCGGTCGATATGCTTGCTTGGAAAAGTGGAAGTTCAATGGAGAAGATGTGGAGATAGTACACGCAAATACAAATATCTTGGTATGATGATATCGGCGAACTTAAATGTAAATATGTATATATCTCGATGAAAAACTATCAGATGCTAAACGAGCAATTTCATTGATTTGGGGTCGCTGCATTAGTAACAATTACGTGTCGCACAGTGCAAAACAAACAGTATTTCGTTCAACCGCAGCTTCAGTTCTTCTTTACGGAGCACAGGTTTGGGGATACAGAACATATGAATCTGTCGAAAAATTTCTTCGCTATTTTTTAAAGAGGATGTTCCGTTTGCCGAAAAACACTCCAAATTATATGTTGTATATTGAAACTGGTACTCCCCCTATGTTTTTGTATACACTAGAATTGCATTTTAATTATGTTATCAAAGTTATAGAGATGGAAGAAACTAGAATACCAAACATAGTAATGAGAAATATTATTCGAACGGGTGGAAGTATTTGCAATGTGTGGATAGAAATCGCATCAGAGTGTGGAGTAGAGTTAGATATCCAGACAAATGAACAACCTTCATATCTAAGAGAGAAATTCAACTTGTTGTTAGATAAATTCGGTAGAATCTTATACGATAGATACATTGAAGATGCTGAAACTTTACTGTATAGGAATTATTATAGCAAATTAAACCATTATCTTAGTGAAAACACATACTTTCTTGATTGCTACTCTGTTGAAAAAATCAGTAATGTCTTCAAAATAAGAGGTGAAATAATAAGTTTAATCTTTATACCCCACCGAACGGATCTACCAATTATTTGCGAACTTTGCAACATGAACACCAGGGAGGACGTTTTCCATTTTCTTGCAGTTTGTCCAATTTTAAAAGAACTTCGTGTTATGGTATTTCGTAAAAAAACCCTTGAAGAAGGAGAGACAACAAGCATCTTAAACGGCGAAAAAGGATGGGATGTTTTATATCGGGTGATTTTTTTGAGGTTAGGATTTTCATGCATTAGTATTTGACAGATCACGCGGGATTTCAGACATGGTGTCAAAGAGAAAGATGCTCAGTATGCTTTGACATTTCATCATGAATAGACTTACTAACGAGCAACGCTTGCAAATCATTGAATTTTATTACCAAAATCAGTTGGCAGAAAATACGCTTTTTTATCGACAAATTTTGTTCAGCGATGAGGCTCATTTCTGGTTGAATGGCTACGTAAATAAGCAAAATTGCCGCATTTGGAATGAAGAGCAACCAGAAGCCGTTCAAGAACTGCCCATGCATCCCGAAAAATGCACTGTTTGGTGTGGTTTGTACGCTGGTGGAATCATTGGACCGTATTTTTTCAAAGATGCTGTTGGACGCAACGTTACGGTGAATGGCGATCGCTATCGTTCAATGCTAACAAACTTTTTGTTGCCAAAAATGGAAGAACTGAACTTGGTTGACATGTGGTTTCAACAAGATGGCGCTACATGCCACACAGCTCGCGATTCTATGGCCATT
Source organism: Eupeodes latifasciatus (assembly GCA_920104205.1). Lineage (NCBI taxonomy): Eukaryota > Metazoa > Arthropoda > Insecta > Diptera > Syrphidae > Eupeodes > Eupeodes latifasciatus. Next base: position 10,318,026 of record OV049926.1, read on the forward strand.
TTGAGGGAAAACTTCGGAGAACAATTCATCTCAAGGAATGGACCGGTAAGTTGGCCACCAAGATCATGCGATTTGACGCCTTTAGACTATTTTTTGTGGGGCTACGTCAAGTCTAAAGTCTACACAAATAAGCCAGCAACTATTCCAGCTTTTGAAGACAACATTTCCGAAGAAATTCGGGCTATTCCGGCGGAAATGCTCGAAAAAGTTACCCAAAATTGGACTTTCCGAATGGACCACCTAAGACGCAGCCGCGGTCAACATTTAAATAAAATTATCTTCAAAAAGTAAATGTCATGGACCAATCTAACGTTTCAAATAAAGAATCGATGAGATTTTGCAAATTTTATGCGTTTTTTTTTTAAAAAAAGTTCTCAAGCTCTTAAAAAATCACCCATTACAATTATACAGTAGCTGCACTTCGATACAGAAAACGAATTTTAGAGGGAAATTTTTAATTTTTTTTTTTAATTTTTTAATTTTTGTTTGTAAATTAACTTGCGATATTTATTTATTTATTGTCAACCTTGTAGACGGCTTTGAGCCACACCAAATAGACTAAGATAACTAAGGCATTGTAAATTAATTATTTGAAATAAAAAGTCATTACAACTAACTAACAGACCACACACTGACCACGGACTAATGCTGTGCGATGAGCATTCATTTGAGAGTTGTGGGCTTGTGAAGGGTTTGATCAGTACCGCCTCCAGAATGACAATTATATAGGTACCTATAAACTGGCTTTTATATTTCGTATTCTAATCATTAGCAATTCTCTCTCCAACAAAACGTTCAATGTAAACGTATTAAAGAACTTTCCCTTACAATAAGATCAATACAAATTTCCTTTCATTGAAGACAATACAAAATCATCCTACACAAGGGCATTTATATAATCTGTATAAAGTATATTATTTGATTTGATTACAAATCTTTGAAGAAACTCGACTCCTTTTCCAACAAAAGACACATTGAGCTAAATTTTCTCGATAGCCCTCAACATCACAGAAAAAGAAGAGAAAACAACACAAAACAAACAAAACAGAAAAAAAGGAACTAACTTTCATAATACGTACATATATTTCACTTAATATGTGAACAGCTGTGGAACGTTAATACCCCGGTTACAACAGCCCTCTCATAAACTTTTCAACAACGCTCAAGTAATGGCAATTCAAACAACTCCAGCTTGTGGGTTAGGCAGGCACATAGTACGAGTATAAACCAAAAAATTGTGAAGATGGGGTTGGTTGTTAGTTGGCTGGTCATGAAATGAAAATGAGACTTATTCAAGTTGATGAAAGATTTTTAAATAGAAACTGATTAACCCAATGAAGTGAAGTACTTTTTTTTCTGATGTTATTTTTGAATGAAACTAATTGAGAAAAATTTCCCATTTGGACTAATTACAAAAAAAAAAAAAAAAAAAACACAACATATAAAAGTAAAGAACCAGGATTTGTTGAAAGGAACAACAAAAATTAAACAACCATTGAAAAATTTCGCAGGAAAAAAGAAAAAGCAAAAACAAAACGTTCATTTCCCTTTTCGGAAGGAATTTTTATGATTTGTTTATGCAACGAGGAGTATTTTTTTTTTTGGCGTACTGTTTTTGTTTAATTCTTCCACTCTCTATGCTTTGGCATTCTGTGTTATTGTTTTTCCATTTCCACACGGTGCGGCGCGGCGCAGCCAGCGCAACATTTGTCCGCATGCTGCAATCATCTGGTGAGTAGAGTTTATTTTTTTGCAGAAGCAGCAGCAGCAGCAAAATCTTGGAAGTCGCCCGCTTGGGTTCAGCTTGGGATGAGCCGAGGAATGTTAATGTTTCCGCTTTTGATGGAGATCCGGGAATATAAGGGGTAAAAGATTTTCTGCAGTTTCATAGGATGGCTATAATATGACTACGACGACGACACGTAGAGACAGTAGACGGGTGCACACGTTCCTCCATACAGGGTGGGTCAGTTTCTAGAAACATTTCTTCTCATTAGTTTGTTATTAAATTGGCAACAGTGTTTATACTGACAGTACATTTGACAACCGCCTGTATTTTTTGACATTTCACCACGAATGAACTGCCAGTGATAACATGACAGTTTTTACCATAATTCAACTTTTTTTTATCTTAATTCTAGGTATTTAAAGAAAAGAAGAGTGGAAAAAGAAATCAAAAATGAAAAACTACACCAGTTAAAATTTGACAGTTGGCAAACTTCAACATCCCAATTGATTCACCCTGTGTTTGACGTTGTTTTTAATTTTTTTTTCTTAAGTTAGATATTTCTTTTTGTTTTATTCTACTTCCTATGAAAATCCACATGCGCTAACAACACAATTTTACTGTGAAAACAATGGAGATTCGAGATAGATGCTATGTTTTTAATGTGTAGAGAAATAACAATGAATCCAACACCAGCTCTAACATTGTATAATGACTGTAGCCCTTTTGATGATGGTTGCTTCATTGCTTGGTGCCTTCGTGGAGTCAGTCATATATGTATGTACATGTATATGTATGTATGTATACGAGTACAATATTATCAGACACCAAATAATGTACCATCACGGGAGAGAGAAATTCTAGAAATCCTCTTTGTGCTATTTTTTCTTTTGAAATTGTTTAATAGACAAAAATTCTTCTCTCAAGCAATTTGAACGCGTTAATTGTCATTAAAGTTGTCAGTGTCAGACTGACTTTTTTTTTCAATTCGAAATTGGTTTGACAATGCAATGGTGGTGGATTTGGAGGAGTGTTATTGTTGCTGCTTGGATACAATAAATTTCAAATCAAAGGGGTGTTCACATAAAGCAAACATTCCAAAAAAGGGAAGAAATATATAAAAAGATAAAGAAGAATCATAACTTTTGATTGCTTTTATTAAAAGTTGATCAAATTTATTTATTTTGTTTAGCTAACAAGTTTTGAACATGAGCTTAGAAAGTTGTCAACATTCCATATTTGAAAAACAATCTTCTTACAAGAAAAAACAAAAATGTGTGGGTACCTACACAATATATGTATGTACATAGGTATGTTTGAGTTATAAAAGAGAATGTGATCTAATTTTGCTTACAAAAGCTGTCACTTTTTTTTTTTCTTTTTCACGTGATTAATTTAACTGTCATATGGTTTAATGTCATTACAATAGAAATTGTGACATAACATTTTTGCCAAACTGTTTGGGTTTCCCTGAACAAAATTTTTGAGTGTAGATAAATTATCCAAAACATGGAAGAATTCCAATGTACATTTATAATCTTGTGAATGAAACACTTTTAAATCGCTCACTGGAAGCTTTTTATTTGATTATGAAATTAGATACACATCGCACGATGTTGCTTTTTGTATTTTTTGGTACCACATGCAATGTGTTGCCAGCTTCAAGTTGAGAGGACTTCCATGTTTTACAAAAAAAAAAAAAAAAAAACAGAACTTTTTCAAAGCAAAAGAAGTCTCCAAAAATGTAAAACAAATCATTTCAAATTTTCTGTTTTTCTTTTGATCTTCTGCGTTCATTTCGCTGAAACCTTTTTTCTGTAAGATTATATTTAAAATTGCAATACCCAACAGCACGTGATAAGAACATTTAATTGGTTATTTAATCTTTTTCAACAAAATACTGATTCTCTTTTACGAAAATGTAATAGCTTGAGATTGTAAAAGATTTATTTGATGCGATTTGTTTTTTTTTTTTAATTTTTGTCTTCTAAAGAATCCAGAGAAAAATAAATTATGCCGCAGTATACAAACGCGTTTAACGTTTTTGTTTTGTTCTTTTTATCAGGTTAAATTTATAATCCCACCTCTTTATGAAACAAAAAAAAATAATTTCAAAAGAAACCGACACAAGAAATGTATTTAAGCAAATCACAAAGAAGAAATGCTAATCAACAGTTAAGAGTATCGAACGTGTTTAAATTTGATTTCTTTAGACTTTCATAAAAATGCATAATAATCCTGTATAGTTAGCTTTTACTCTATTACTTTAAATATCAATTTGACAATTCTTTCAAATTCATTGATTGACAAAGGATAACACATACGGATAAATTTGGCTTGTTACAAGAACGCATCCATGTAAATCAAATTTATGTTCGCTCCGTTTGTTTAAGTTATGATTTTCTTCTGTCAGAAACGTCTTCGAATTAAGAAACGTCAAGTGTTAAGTGTGTTTCCTTATTTATATATAATGAAATGACACATTCAGATTTCATCCATTCTGTCAAAAATTACAAAACGAAGAGACAAAAGAATCTTGCACACTCCAACGTGTCAAATTCCTCTTGATATAATCATCGATCGATCATCGAAATCATTGGGATTGTAAGTTCACTTAAAAAATCCAAAATTCAACAACAACAATAAAGTAACATGACAACTTGTTTTTACTCGTTGAAGAAAGAAATAAAACTTTCAGCAAACTGTGAAATAAAAACATAAAACATAAATGAATAGATAATTTCTGTGGTTTCAAATAGTCAACCAAATCTTTGTCAGTCTTTTAAAGGTATGTTCGACAACCAAATTAGAAAAAAAAAAGACGTCATACAAAAATATTCCAGTCTATGAGTAATACCTGGGGCCGGTTAGGTTTTTATATTAATTTTTTTTTTTGTTTTCCTGTCACGACTCACTTTAATCTAAAATTTATTTTTTTCTCTCTGCATATTAATTGTGCAAATAAAAGAGACCTTTGACGGACTTTGATTAGCACGAATGGCGTTTTGTGTCTGATATTCATTTAAGCATATATGTATGTAGTAGGAGGAGTACACGTTTATAGGCACTGATATTGTGATTTTAGTTAAATACTGCAAATTATTGTATTGATTCGATTAGATTTTGGTTTTTTCGTGTTAAATTTAAAGAGCATTTTATACTAAATCAATAATTAACATTATAATGACACTTAATTTGACATTTGCGAATATATTTTCTGGAACCAAATTTGACAGTACTATATAGAGGGACATGCCTATTTATCGATTGTATACTTAGCCAATTATGGAAACTTGACTTGATTTGATTTTGCCAAATAAAATGAATTATCCTAAATGTTAAATGTATTTATTTAATAAGATAAAACGTGGGTGAAAGGAATTAAATTTGATATTAAGTTTCTTATTGTTGTTGTTGTTCAAATGTATCAAGACAAGACTCATCATAATGAGTAGGTTTATAAATTTTATATGCTCAAGTTATCATTTAAGGTTACAAATTGGAGATTCACTAATCAATACTTTTTATGGTCATCATTATAGGAAAGAAGTATAGGTAATCATATTTTATAGAATAACACCATACACCAACACCTGGCGCTGAGTGCGACTTTTTTGGATAAACATCTTAAATTTCTTGATTTAAAGAAGGATGATGTTAAGTTTGAGTAAGTACCATCTTGATAATAATGACATCACTGTATGTTTATAACGATGAAAAATTTGTTTAAATTATAATTCAATTGGTTATGGTAATTTTGGAATCAATAAATTCAATTTTTTTATCAAGACAAACATGATGTACATTAAAGAATGTGAAAAGACTAGTTAGTTGTCAAAAAATGTGATGACAGATGACAGTCTGTGAAATGTTTTACCTCAGTCAAATTTAAACAATCATTCCAAGTTAGAATTTTTTGACGTTTATATTTAAGCTGAAAATTATGTGTGTTTGAAATAAAAATGACTTATTAGCTATGGTTTATTTTTGTGTAAACTGCTAGTTCTCAAAAAATGAGATGGCTTTAAATGACAGATGACAAACTTGGGAATTTTTTCGAAAGTTCTCATTCAAAGTTAGACTTTTTGACATTTATGATTACACTTAAACATTTTGTGTGTTTGAAATTAAATACTTATCAACATAAAGATTTTTCCTGTCGTTAACTTGGTGTTTATTTAAGGAATTTAATAATCGATTGATATATTTTCATTTCTACTACTGGAAATACATTTTTCTATTATGTAAGTACATATTTGAAAACTATAAAAATAAACTATTGAAATTCACTCACAAAACGATTTGTCATTGAAAATAAATAATTTAGTATAGAAATTTCATCGTCTAGTCGCCATCACCCAATAAAATTCGCAAAAGTACGCAATAAAAATTCAATCAACTCAATTAAATACATTGTACAGCAAATCAACTTTATATAAATAAAATAGTTACATTGGTCGTCTACCTACATTCTCTTTTCCGTATTTGCTTGGATCGCATTATACCATCCATCGTCATCATCGGTCATACCACCTACAGACATTGGGACAGCATAGATTTTAAAGTGGAATTTAAACAAGCACCCATGGCAACACTGTTTTTGTTCTGTTATTTTTTCTTTCTTAAATAAAACTTGCACACACCCAAAGAATTTTTAATTTACGAAACGTACATCGTGCACGCTGACCTTAAAGAATTTCTTATTGACATCTCGATATCCTGCTCTATAGAAAAAAAAAGAAAAAGGACAACACCATAAAACAACGTTGGTAAAGAAGTTCTGTTTGATATACATATTGACATTATTTGTTAAAAGCTTTTATTAAACGCTTATTTAACAAAAAGCGGTACTTACATTAAATTAATTTTATACCGATCTCACTTCACGGTTAAAACAAAAAAGGGAATAAGGCAGAATTGATTTAATTCTTTAAAAAACTGAAAAAAAATATGAAACGTCAAATGAGTCCAATGTAAAAATGTCAAACAATCTCAGAATTTTTAAAGGTCAAATTTACTAAAAATTTACTTATTTAAAAACTGTTTAAGAACCTTATTTGTATCCATTGAACATTTTTGTGAAAAATAAAATGGAGAGTTGGTCTTTGTTCGTTGTTTACGTCAAGAATATTATATTTAGTCGACTTGACAGTTTGTTACGTCAACGTTATGTTAATAATTGCAGTGAAACACGAAATATTAATCATATCCATACAAAAATCTTCCAAATTTGTCGAATAGATGGCTCCACTGTATGACGTTAATATTACCTTCAATTTACTAAAAGAATAGAATAAAAAACAAAAACATACAACAAAAGGTGCAATACTTAAACTGGCAACTACGCCGCCGCCGCCGACAACAACAACGGACGATCATACGGTACGCTATAGTCTTAAGGTCTTGAGCTTCTCATCATTGTTTTAAAAATTACATCGATACTGTACGGACAGTCCGTTCCGCAAGCAAAAAAAAAAAATAGTGTCACGTAGCAATTTATTGCATGGGCATGTAATTTCCCATGGGCACTTCAGAGACAGAGCGAGAGAGCATTTATTTCATTCTAAAGAAATACAAAAAGAATAAAAGCTTCAATAACACAATTAATCTCCAAGTTACGAGTATACTGCCGCCATCTTGGCCGCCCGACACTGCTGGCCTTTGAATATCGCTTTTCTTGCCTCATGCGATATATGAACTTATCTTTTTTGTTTTGCAGGAACAATATAAATCGACGCGTCCATTTTATATTATTTGCATTGATCTAGAATACAATGTTGCTGCTTGGATTGAGATATAAAACGTGGATCATTCGTGTGGTTTTATTTACTTATTATATCCTGAAATAGGTCGCAGATATTCTACGAAACGTTCGGCGAGAAACCAAAGAAACGGCCGTCCGAAAGCGTTACACGATGCAATGCGTTGTGAACTTTTGTCTGTTTTATACATTTTGCATGACAGCTCATTGAACGTGTCTACTTCTCGATTACACCACCCTATAAGAAATATAATCAAGTTCAAATTCGATGTCAAGGTGAAATAATTTTACCACAACCAGCTGCTGCTACTTCTAAAATGTATTACTGCATTTACTTTTGTGTCTTGATTCATTTAACTTTGGTCATTAAAAAAAATTATTATATGAGTTTAACTAATGGGGCTGGTTTTAATGCCTCTTTTGGATTAAACTTTATCGTACGCATGCACTCTGATGATGAGAACAGTTTAACGAACGATGAAATTCGATAATTAAAAATTTTGAACTGCCTGAGTGGCTGCAGATAGGTTAGGTATGTACCACACTATACATCATGCATGTGAAAAATGAGACTGCCTTCCTTCCCAATTTTTTAATGTCTGCCTTTTTCGTTGCCAATTATATTTGGGTAATGACATTTACTTTGATGATGAGTTTTTTTTTTAAGGAGCAATGACTTTTCTCCGTACAACACAACGAACGTCAAAACAGCAAAACAAAGATTTAATTTAATTTACCATTCGCTTGATTGAACTTTGTACTTTTATTTTGGTTGTTTATTAAAAAAGAAGTGATAAGATTGTTCAAAGCGATTTTACTGTTAAAATAACTGAAACAATTAACTGTTAATACTGTTAATTATACTTAATGTTCATGCATCTCCATCACATTCAGCTGAATCATCAGTTTGAACTCGATAATGATTTGTTTATTATTGTTTAATTATTCAACATTTTCCATATGTTAACTGCCCTTTACGTTAAAAGTTGCTTATTTCAAATGGTACTTTCGTAAAATTTCATCTTGCGTCAAATGTATTCTAAGTTAAATATTCCTTATGTCAAGTAGTATTCCTTATGTCAAATATTCCTAAGTTTGATTTTCATAACGTCAGTGGTTAAAGTTACGTTATGGGATCATTTCGTTAAATAATCCTTAGCTACGTTAAAAGTTCCTTGCGTTAAAAGTTTCAAACGTTAAAAGTTCGCTATGGTTGAAGTTCCTTACGTGTATAGTTCATGACATTCAGTGTTCGTAATGTTAAGAGTTTCAGACGTCAAATGTCCGTTCATTTTCCGGTTCACTTGGTTACGTTAAAGTTTGTTTCGTTTGTTAAAAAGAATTAAAGATTTAATAATTTGTATCGATATTTCAAAATTAATTGTCAAGCTGTCACTTAAAATCATATACATACGTATGTATGTATGTATATGCAAATCTATCGATTTGTGTGTATGAAGTTGAATTCCCATGAACAGTTTTAATTAAAAAAAAAAAGAATACAAACTTCATCACACATGTCAAACGTCAAATTGAACCTTGAACGAAAAAACCACCAAAATTCAATTGGAACAGTACTTAAAATTTGTCATCTGTTACAGAAAAACAAAAAAATGATTTAAATTTGATTGATTGGCTACAAACTACATCATGATGTTATATTGAACATGTTTTGAAAATTCAATGTTGTTGTCAACACATCAACTGATGTGGTACCACCAGCTAACATCCAAGTTGTGAAGTGTCAGTACCCTTCACACAATAAGTCAAGATCACAAGCAACCTAAAAAAAAATATTGCAGCACATCAACAATGTTGTTGATTTTATTAAATAATTTGTCCGTCTTATTTTTTCGTTTCTTTTTTAAAGGTTTTACTTTATTTTTGAAATATATTTTGACACTCGGTCAAGATCAAGTGAAATCAAACTAAGCTTGTGTACTTTTTTTTTTTTTTTAGTCAACTTGTTGCCGATTTTCTGTGGTATTTATGAGAAAAAAAAAACCATACACGCCTATTATTTTTTGTTCGTTGAAAATATTGCTATGCAAATAAGGGCGCTTGAAGCGTTAAATAAATTTATTCCCATTTGTCTGTCATACTCTCCATCCATCTTGTGCAGTTTAAAATATAAATACAAAAAAAAACGAGACCTACTCGAAGTGAATAAAGATGCGACGAGTGTGGAGACCCCTTTGGTTATATGAGGGTATATAATCATCATCACACTTCAAAGTCAAACAGAGCTAAATATTTTCATCATCATTCAAAAGAAGCCATTATTGTACACATTTATATTTAGCACGTTTAACTATTTTTATACTTAGACTGCGATGTGTGTTGCAAATAATATATTTTATTTACGTAGTTAGTTAATTTTGTAATATTTGTTTAAAAATGTTGCTATGTAGATATACCTTGAAGCTGCCATTCATGGTCAAAGGTGGTAATCGTAATGGCAACATCCAGTAACATAACTTAACTTGGTCGAGGGAGTAATTAAAACAACCAAACGAACATACCTCAATGGCTGCGATTTTTATTTTTTGTTGCCGGTTTCCTGTGATCACTTCCTCTGAATTAATTAAAGTTTATATTATTGTGTGCATACTATTGGTACATACGACATACATTTAAATGTGATGCGCACCCGGATTGAACATTGAACTTCCTAAGCTAAAAGGGACCGCGCGCATTGTTGGGCGCCTATATACTATACACATAGGTGCTGCTGCTGAGCGTCCATTTTGTGTTGTTATGGGGAATGCTGACTGATTTTATTGTATTTTCTTTCTTTCAATTCAAATGTTGTACTTTATGGTTGAGTGGTGGTGCTGGTGGCGCATAGAAGCTATGTTATGCTATGATGTCTCTTGAAATGTCAAAAAAATATTTGTTGTCAATTTGTAGTCTAACATTGGTGGAAGAACGTAGTTTTGTTGTTATTGTTTGCGTTTGGAAACTTTGAGCGCTTTATAACCTATTCTTAGAGGGGAAAAAGAATTTATAAATTGCTGTTTAATGGGGATAGGGTTATTTTATTATTGAAATGAAATTTAAGAGTCTATAGCTATGGGCTTGGCGCTTGAAATTCCATCACGAATTAAGAACACATAAAATTCTTTGGTTTTTACTCGTATTTTATTGTTTATTTTCTGTCATGGAAATTAATTTGAAGCTAAATTAAATTGTGGGAGTGAAATGCAATTAAAGCAACATTTTTTTTTTGCTATGCTAACGGATTTCTCTTTTTCTTTTATTTTCAGGTAAATAATATTTAAAGTCAACCAAATTGAACAAAATAATGTAAGTTATTTTTAAGGAAAGACAATATTATGTTTCAACTGACAGGTGTCAAAGACAATTTTGACATTTTCCTAGTTTGTAAAGGAGTTAGCCGTCCATTTTAACATTAACTTGTCATTTTCTCGCTATAATACGTTTTCGGATTCGAAACTGAACGCATTACTTCAAATGAAATTTCGCCGAATGCTTTTTTTGCACTTTTAGTGTTACCTTCCACTTTCAAGTACTTCCTCAATAAAAAGTTACTTCGTTTGATAAAAAAAGTGACTGATAAAATTCAAATGAAGACTTCAGTCAAAAAGCAATAAAAACTGAAAGTGTCAAATTTAATGTTCACTTTATGTTTATTAAAACTGTGATTAAATCTTTCAATAAAATTAAATAATACCAACTTTTCACAACTTAAAGCACCTTAACATTTAATAAAGCTTGAACAAAATTATACAAAACAACTCTCGATTCAACCAACTTCAACTTTATTTAACCTCGTCTATTTGTTTAAATCTATAAATCATGAGAACCAGTTTAAAATCTGTGTTTTTGAAGAACAGTTTTTTTTATACAACTTCCCTGTGAACTTTCCACAAAATGCATCATTCATACAAACAAAAAAGAAACCAAAACGGAAATAAACATATCAAGCTCAACCCAAAAATAAAATCAATTATTCATGGTGCTTTTTATGTTATTTTTTTTTGTTATTATTTATTTGTTATTGTTTTTCTTTATTCATATGATTTTTGTTTTAAATGTCAATGCTCACCGGATATTGCTTCCGGTGTTGTTAATGCATATTGTTTTATATATTAAACGTTCTCCCTTTCGATTTCCAATCGACCATATAAAATAATCTTCAATTCTAATAATGACATTTCTATTGATTTCCATCCCAAGAACTGAATTGACCCACTTTGCGTGACTGAACATATTCTATTAGCCCCCTACAACACTATCAAGCTGAATGAATACAAATGCACCAAATGCTTTTCCCTTTTTTTTTTCAATGTAAAGTTTACTGTTCAGTTTTCAGTTGTAATATGTATAAACGTCAAAAAGTAATGACACGTAAAATGGATACAACAACTCAAACTGCATAGAACACGCACCCCCTTCGTTGAGTTTTTAGTTTGGTATAGAAATTGAGAAGAAACAATGTCACCCTAGTTTTCCATTAAGCATGACCGCCAAAGGAATATATTCTATCAGAATAATGTAGAACAAAATTGAATAGATTTCAATTCGAACTGTCAATATATAGTCGATACATGTAGTTGGGGTATTATATCGAAAATCGGGGGCAGATAGACATTGACGTTTATGCATGTTCGATAAAAGTTGCTCAGTGCGCTCATTTTTAGGCCGATTTGACGTTATCTGTAAAATGCATATATGTATGTACATATCTTGTAAAAATTTTGAAGTTCAAAATGTAGTTTTACACGACGCGCGGCGACGTATAATTGCAATAGTTCATTAAAAGCGTCATCGATATTTGGGTCAAAATACAGAAAATAATTCACAATCTGTCACTTGGTTGCAGATCGATTAATCGATTTTCTCACAAAACCACCATAGGTGCGGTTTATTTGCCTCTGCCTGCCTTTCTACTTCAATTTTGTGTTTGTTGCTGTTTGCTGCTGGCCTGGCTGATTGTTGTTCATCGGATCTATGCTGTGCATCAGCTTCAGCATCATGCAGAGCAAAGACCTCTTTGGCTAATTAGTCGCACTAGCTGAACGATGACAATTTATTCTTCTCATAGGGTTTAGAGAGTTTAAAAACCACGTAATCTGATACACACTAGATGAGATCCATCCATATACTCGTACACATATTCACAACTTAAAGTATCAACTAGTACGCGCGCTCATTTGAAACGACCTTTGAAAATATTCGCCTTCTCCATGGTGATGCGATGACGTTTGTGATGCTGACGCTGATGGCCTAGCCATGAGGCAGAGGTAGAAGAGAAAGGGGGACGTAGGATCTCTTTGCAAAATCCGAATCCGAATCCAATCCAATCTCTAACCACAATTTGTTGTCGAGTATCTAAAAGGCCTAAAATAGGCATCCATCTCTATACGAGTCTTCTCCGATGATGTGATGCATGCGTAGCGTATCCATCTATTCTATAGACGTCAGTTTGCAATTTCCAGTGACGTTGATGATGGGTTCGGGGCGGGCATTAAGACGCGAGTAATTCTGTGCGTCTTTGATGGAAACGAGTACGGCAACGTCAACGACGACGACGTCTATTATACTTAAACATATACCTACGATGTCTCGATGGCGACGCGACTCTCTCCCCATCATCGATCTCTTTGGCGACGTTGACGGTTACAGCGGCTGTTCTTCAGCATGGCTTCTCTCCATAACCAAACCGCTGCTGCCAGCCAGCGCCGCCGCCACCTCACTGCACTGACACCCGACGACCACGACCACGAAGACGATATGATGTGAAATCGGAATGTTATCAGTTAGCAATTATTATTAAAAAAGAAAAACAAAACCAATAAAAAACTTTCTTGAGAGCTTGGGAATGAGGTATGTAAGGCATAATACGTTGGTTGCGTTTCAAAACAAAAAGAGGGGAGTGAACTTCATCATTGCGTGTGGTATAACTCCAAGAGTCTCTTGATATATGTACATTGTACATACCTCTACCTACTTATAAACACATTTTATTGCATTAACCTTTATTTCTAATAATAAAGCAGCAGGAACACACGCAGTCATATCATCATCATGCTAAATGTCATGTGATGGATCATTTGCAGTGATTGGTACGAAACTGACATATCTTTCATGTCTCCCATACCTCAATTGTCAGATTTGACAGAGGTTAAACTTTTTTCCACACAGTCGAGAAAACCAAATATATTAATGCACATTTATTGTTTATTTTGAAGATGACACATTGTTTTTGAGGTCACATGTGCCGAATGTGTGCTTGGCTTAAGATTTTCAACTGATCTCTTCTTGCACAAAACCCAACCACCATTCACGATAGAAAATGTACATTTTCAAACTAACACTGAATTTAGAAAGAAAAATGACACCTTAAAAGTATTACAGTTCTTAGCGGGTGACGGTTTGTTCATTTTTCTAGAACAATTAATGAATTGCAGGAATCATGAAATCACGATTAAATTTCCATATAGATTTTTGACAGTTATGAAATAAATTTGATCCTTAACTTAGAAAAAGTTTTGCATTTATTGATTAAAACGAATGAATAATAATAAAACAATCAATTTAAACTGGTCCTAATGGGTCTGATTAAATTCACTTTTGACAGTTCCCGAATCGACCCCTATTCGCATTTAATGTATTTTTCTCTCCAAAAATAAGGTTATGTCTTAATTTGTCTATCTTAATTTTTCTTAAGTTATAAAATAATCTAGTTTTAGTTAAAAATCTTTAAAATTCCAAAGAATACCACCATATTTCATATATTATTCCACATCAATGTCACAAACCATACACCATTTTTAAATTCAGTAATTAAGCACTCAATGTCATTTGACGTTGTGGTCTGTCGCATTTTTCTTTCCCTGTAATTTTATCTCTCTAAACTGAATACGCTCTTATAATATAAAATTAAAAAAAAAAATTATGAAGAAACTATAACTAACAAAAAGAATAATCTACATTTAGACGTTTATATTTTTTTTTTTTCTTCATCAACAATTCTTGACAACTTGAGTAAAAAGAAATCTTTCACTTCAATGTTTATGTGAACGAGGAGAATTTTCAAAATGAATAAGGAATGCAAATGACAGATATATGAGTATGTGAACGCACGTTCTAGCGGTAATCTCATTGTTAGTCGATAGATTGATCTATTAACCTTGACAGTTCAATTACTGGCTGATTCCGTATAACGTATACGTAATATATTTTTGTATTGTGTATTATTTCTTCCATCGTGCGTCGTCGTCGAGTTGCTCTGATGATGATCTCCAAAATGAATGTTTTAATTGTTCCCTTTAACATTTCCGTATCTATATGTATCTTGCGGTGAGATGATGATTAGATAAATTTATAGCACATCGTGTATAGACATATTGAATAAAGGGTCTTGTTCCCATTGAAACTATATATTTGTTGTTTCTTTTTCGATAAGTTTTATTTTGAATCTGAAAATAATTTCGATACATTCCCCTCACACATGGCACTTATTTGTATTGGGTTATTGAACTTCTATATAGTATATTATTTTTGAATGATTTGATAGAAAATCTAATCATGGGCTTTTCGAGGTCAAAAGCATCAGATAGGTTCCTGTACGGATGAAAATTTTAAATTAATACAAAGAAAAAACTTCACTTTACTGAGATGACCATATTGGATTTTTTTTTTTTTTATGTTTCTAGTGGTTTGTTACCTTTTAGAGAAGTTGACGTTTTTCATTTGTGACAGATGAAGTGCGTGGTTGTCAAAGTATGTTTGATTAGTTTGGCTTTGAACGTTGAACTTTTAAACGTTTTTTTGTTTTTACTTTTTAATCGTTTTGTTGCTCTCGTCACAATAGAAATAAATAAAACTTCCGCGTTTTATAAAAATCTGTCATTAAGAAATATTTTAAATGCTGTTTCTTTTTCGCATAAGGCACCGACTTACAAAACAAAATCTTAGAAGATATTTCATAAAAAAAAGGCAAAACAAAGAACATATTAACTTAACAATAAAGGAAATGACATTATTATTTTTTTTTTTGATTTAAATGTGCGATTATTAATATAATTTATTTTTTCATCTTGAAGTTTTGTTTGGTTCGTGTCGAATGAAACCAGTTTCAACTTGAAAAATTTTTCAGTTGACATGCAAACGTGGCTCAATCATATTTCAACTGTCGATTATAGAATAACGAATATCTGTCAAAGTAATGTTTGTGGTATGTCACAATAAGGAAATTGCGAAATGGAATTGATTCACAATGATCATCATTTCGATTTACTTTCGTTAAATGTTAAATGCCTAAACAATAAAAATAAATTGTAAAACTCATCACGAGGAGTGACTTCAAGCATTTTATTTTATTTATAGGGCCATGAGTTATTATTATTAGAAACTTTATAACCTGAAGTAGGCTAGTAGCCTTTAAACAAACTGTATACAAATATTATTCCAAAGGTCAAAAATCACTCAATCATCAAGAGCCCTTGAATAAATTTTCACTTAAGATTGTTTATCTTTTAATTTTATTGTCTGATAAAGAACTTAAGGCTGAACTTAAAGGGAGACTTCAGTTAAAAACAAACAAAAAAAAAACTATCGAAGCTTCTTTAACCTTGTTGGCTACATATGATCCGCTAAAATCAGCAATGCGGCTTAAATATCAAGGTATTTAAACACGATTTGTTGTTGTATTATTTCCGTCGTTAAATATTTACTTTAATCTTCAAACTTTTAAACAAAAAAAAAAAAATAAAAACAAAATTGCAAAACCTTGTTTATCTTTATCTATCAAGTCCCACTTCCCAATGATACGAACAACTACTCGACCTTGAGCGTGAAGTGAGAGTTTCTATCCGGAACACAAACATCGCCTTTCGATCGTGTACTTCTACTATGTATGATATTATTTTTTAGTTTTTGCAATCGTTTGCATAACTAAAATAAAATATTTGTTTATTGCTTATATACGCCACGCAAAATACATTTTTTATTAATTATTGTCGATGTCGGTGTCGGCATTATTGCCTTTGCCTATAAAATAATAATAATAATAAACGCTTTCATGTTCCGCAATTAGTTAATAAATTAAAACAAAAATTACAAATCTTTATTATATGTGGGTGGATGATTCCAGCCAACACACCCTGTGAGATTTCTTTGACAGATGTCGACATATTAAAAGAGTGAAGAACGAACGAAATAGCGCGATTTGTTGTAAATGATAAAGCTTATAACAAAATGACAACAACAACAAAAAGAACCATAACAAAATACACGGTGGCGGTGGCGACGCAGTGCGGTGACGAGAGAAGGCAACGAAACTCTCAGTTTACCTTCACTATAAATTAGATTACAATCTCTCCTCAGGCGAAGTGTGCAAACAGAGTCGCATTCCTGGAATTCTTTATATGCATCTCGTTGTGCGTTGCCGTCACCGTCACCGTCACCGTCACCGTCGTCGCTCGCTCGCCAAGTTAGTCGGTCGGTTAGGTCGTCGATGTTTGCCGCCGTCATCGTCATCGTTGCCGCCGCTGCTGTAGCTGTAGCCGCAACAATCTCGATGCACTCTCTATTTACACGCTGCACATTTATTTGACATACATTTATCTCTCTTCTGTCACCCGCTTATTGACAGTTTGAATGAAATGATAAATATTGACAGACAAAAGAATTTAGTTCATCACAGCCATAACGTTTGCGGATTTCACATTGCGATATCGTTGATAATAATGAGATAAAAATTGCAACAGTGCAGTCTTGTATGACAGTGGGAGAGAGAGAAGGGAATACAAACAAAAGAAGAAGAAAAGATGAAAGATGAAATGACAGCCACAGCAGCCAAAGCATTGACCCAAACCTATGTCAATGGAAAACGTCATTTTGACGTCGCGTCCGTTCGTCGATCTAAGATCGTCGATTATCGTTGTGATCAACGTCATCGGTGTGGTGATGTGTTTTTACTACTTTTGGTTGGTTTGATCTTATTGTGTCGGTCGGTGGGTTTTGTTGGTTATGATGACGATGAGCCTGCTGCAAGCATTTATGACAGGCACGACAACCACGACGACAAAGACAACGAAAAACGACGTTATTTACGGTCGATATGGTCGAAAGAATTTTTCATCATCTTCTTTAAAATTCTAACCTCACTCTCATTCTATATATTTCTATGATGAGCTACGTACGAGTACGTAAAGTACGCCTTGGATGGATTTTCCTCCTCCATATTTAGTTTTCCAATGCGCAACCAAACAAGTTACTTAGTTCAGTTGATGGAATTTAGCTTGATGCGAACCAACCATCAAGTTCCATAAGTCTCACATCATAGAAACGCAAACAGAGATGGAGTAGAGAGACGAAGAAAACAGTCAGCAGCGTTGCGACTTATGTCAGATGAGCGGTGAGAAGTGTAAAGGCGGCTTAAATGTGGCGCCAATTGATTAAGCTTCATTTTTTTGTTCTCATTATGCCTGTTTTCTCATTGTTTTGCACGCGGAATCTTTCCCAGTTAATGTGAGGAGGCTAGAGATAGGTACATATGGTTGTAGCCGATGAAACGCTTTAAATGATGGATATTGTGGTGGCGGTTAAGCTAGCGAGTGAAGCGGAGGTGAGATATATGTAAAACAGCCAGCAGTGCGGCGGCTGGCGGTTGCAGCCATATGAGGAGAGATGATAAGTGTTTAGGCTGAGGGGGCAATTTGTTATGTGGAATTTTTGTTGGTTTGGAAAATCCCCAAAATTGGAATTTTAAATCAAATTCCACTTATAAATGTTTTTTTTTTTGACAGTCTTAGGATAGAAACAGGAGAGTTACAAGTTTAGTCACGCATCATAGAGAAGCAATTTACCATTGACCTAGTAATAAAAGTTAGGTAGTTATTTTGCATTGCATATGCATGTTAACTTACAATTTAGTCTGTTTTTTTGTTTGACGTTTAATGGAACAAACGAATTTTATAGCGTTAGCTTGACAATTTATGTCAAGAGAGAATGTGATATGGATCTTTTGGCGAGCCAATCTCGTGTGACAGAAAATTGAAATTTTATGTCAGGTTTGTCCTTGCTAGAAATCAATCTTTTTGAAATAAATCATGTCATGCCTGTCCATGTCCAATTATTATCTACAACTATGCTCGTTCACATGACAGAACGTTTGGTTTGGTTTTAAATCGTGAAGCTGTCAAACTTTGATAAGACATCAT
The DNA here is from genome assembly GCA_920104205.1 of Eupeodes latifasciatus. Classification (NCBI taxonomy): domain Eukaryota; kingdom Metazoa; phylum Arthropoda; class Insecta; order Diptera; family Syrphidae; genus Eupeodes; species Eupeodes latifasciatus. The sequence goes on from OV049926.1 coordinate 10,336,705, forward strand.
AGTTAACTAATTGACAGTTAATAGAAATGAACATGCACATCTATGAAATATAATGATTTTGTTGCAAAGATATGAAATCAATAAATATTAATAAAGTTCTTTGTAGATTTTTATAGTTTAAAAGGTATAAAAAAAGCATTTCAGTTTATAACACTCCTTGTAACGTCAATGTCAAAACTTAATGCAGTGAATAAATGTTTTTGTGTTTGTTGACTTGACATTAAAGCAATATTCACATGAGCACGACCAACGACCAACGAATGAACGAATATTCGTCGATTTTGACATTTCTTTCACATGAGAGTTTTTAATTCGTCGCGAATGAAGTTTGACATTCACCACCGAAACCAAAACAAGAACGATTTTTTTAGGTTAAGTAGGCGAAATTTTTTTAATTCGTTGCGAGTGTGGATAATGTGGAACGCGAATAAAGTTTGACAGTTCGTATCAACTATAATTTTTTTCGCGACGAATAAATTTGTTTTCTTAAATTTATTAATATATGATATTGAAAAGTAAAAGCATGCATCATAAATCAAATAAAAACTATATTGCTATCGTTTCGTTAAGAATTTGTGTGGAAATATGTCTTCTAACGTATATAAACTCACATTTTGTAATTCATTCGTCGTTCGTTGGTCGCGCTCATGTGAATGATGCTTAAAATAGAGAATTTGAAAAATTGAATTTAAATTTCACCCTTGCTTAAATACAGAACAGTCACAAATAATTTATGCACTACAACCGATGTTTTCTCAAAACTTAATTCATGGTTAAATTGCCAATAAACTGACAAAAATGTATGTCAGCTGTCAAATTACCTGTCACTGTAGAATCAATGCTGCCAGCTTAAACACCAACGTTATTTATTCTTATTCTTTCATTGATATCTTAAAATCACAAACATTTTAAAAATCAAATAAAAACTCGAACTTCAAATTGACACCTGTCAAATATTAAACCCAAATCTCGATTACATTTTCACAGTTTGTTGACTTTAGTTAAATGTTATTGAGGAAATGCTTTCTATGACTTTAATATTAAAAAAAAAAGAAAATAAAAACTAATTCCAATTAAATATTCAATATTTAAAAACAATAATGCTTAAAGCTCATACAATAAATTTTTACATTTTCAATTGGGAAAGACGTCAAAAAATGCATTTAAATGGCGTCGTCTTACATACATGATGACCTTAAACTGCCCACAACGGTCAAGTTTTCCATATCCCACATACATAATATTGTTTTCCCCTCACATATTGAATTTATTATTTCCAAATTTAAACACGCTTCACCAAGGCGGCGGAGCAGCGCTGCGTGGCGTTGAGGTCGTAAATATAAGCTCTTAAGTTTCACCAACTTATTTTTGTTTTCTTTGGATGTTTTATGAAAAAGGGTTCGTTTTTTGGTTTTATATGAGATTCCATTTCGCACCTTTCGGCCATCGCACCGCAAATAAACAATCACAAACTAACCTTGCAGATGAGATGCCCCTACACACTATTGTTTTGTATTATGGTCGACCATCTTAAAAAAAAAAATGACAAGGAGAAACGCGCCGTTCGGTCGCATACAAGACGCACAAAACCTGATAACTACTCATTCTCATTCGTTTTCGTAGGCCAAATAAGTGGATCTGAACAAGATCTGTTTCTTTTCTTGATTTTTATTTTTTATTATTTATTTAATGCAAATCGACGGAGAATATGAAAACAATTTAAAAAATAAAATCTTGTTTGTTGTTTGTTATTTTTTCTTATTTTGATTTAATTTTTAATTGCTTTGCAAACGAAAAAAAAAAACAACAACAAAAACAAGTGAGTGACATTCGCAATCAGGGTTTTGTTTGTTGCTTAGCTCTGCTTTGCTATGCTCTGAAGGCAAATGGGTTTGTTTGAGTATGCAGGTGATATGATATAGAACACGAAGTCTCCATTTGTTTGTTGATCTTTTTTCTTCGACGCGACGATCTGGAGCTGGAATTACATGAATGTTATTATTAGCTCGATAAAACTCACCACACTTGACGTTAAGTGTCACAAAATGAATACATTTCAATTGCAAAAAAACACCTTATCAGTGACACATCAAACCGCCACAACACAGTGTGAATATAAGTATACGTGTGACAGATAAAACGTCAATGCAAATAAATATCTGACAGAAGTCTATTTCCAATGTTATTTGTACGTATACTTTGTTATAATAATCTAATGAGTTTACACTGGGTGGTAATGTTATTATGGTGTAGGCGAGCATAAAAACAATCAACAGCAGCTTCAAGTTCATATAGATCGTTAGCGGCTTGTTATGCATTTTTGCTGCTGGTGCTGCTGCTGTTGCTAGTTCTGGTGGTGCTTTAGGTGGCGCACTGCAGCATCGACTTGAATTGACTTTTTTTTTGTTTAGCTCTCTTAACAAGACGCTATTCATGTAATTATAGCGTAATTGGAATTGTTTGTAAATGAATAAGGTGCTGAGAAATATGTCTATATATATTTATCTAATAATTTTGTGGGTGGTTAAATGGTCATTGAATTTAAAAGTTTAAAATTAAATTTCCATTTAGAGAAGTCTGATGGCAAAAAGAAAAATATGAAATTAATATAAGGAAATCGCGAGGAGAATTGTGAGTCGTGTGCCTCAAGGCTAATTGATTAGACCTAGAGGTGTTTCGTTTTAGAGGTATTTGATTAGATTTTGAATATATGGTTTATTTATTTTCTTAAAAATATATTATTATTGTATTTCTCTTATGAAATTAACAACAAGCTCTCGAATTTGATTTGAATTGCCTGTCAATCCAACAAATTACCCGTGTTTTGTTGGAAAATCTATCCATAGTATAGTAGGATTTTACACGAATAACAAAAACAATATCCATAGTATGAATAACACCGATAAAAGTTAGAGTAGAATCTTACTATGGATGGGTTTTTGACATTTATACGAGTCTCGAATCGATCTTATGTGATTTCGTTCTCAAATGTTGGTACGATTGATATTGCATTTGTATCTCGATGGCTGTGTTCGTTGAGTAGTTAAGCATTTGGAATCATGTGTGTTTTCCATTGGGGAAAAAATCAATCTATTACTGTTGATAGTATTTAGTTTTGTTAGTGAAAATGGACTAACTGGGCTTATTTTGAAAGAGAAAACAATAGAAAAGATAATTAAGTTTTGCTATGTTTCCACTAAAGGTTTATCTCAGTTTAGATTAGATAAATCTTTTTGGTTTTTCCACCGCACAAGAAGATTTAAAAATGATTAAGTTTGACAGCACTTTCTGAAATGCAAATGGTGTTTCGATGTTTCTTATGAAGTACAAGTGAGATAGTTTGATTCTTGTTAAACAATGAAAAACTGAATAGTTCAGCACCATACAAGAATATGCTAACTACACCATGTGCAATTTTTTTTGTTTTTAATTTGATTAAAACAAAACTATATTTTTTGTACACAAACATGCAAATAAACAGACCATAACTTATCTGTAAAACCAACCCGACCACACAAGTTTTTCTTTACAAATTTTGACTCGACTCCGATTCCCGACCGGAATCGAGGCGAATCAAGCTCATTTTAACTCGATTTAGGTATATAAAGAATTTAGTCGAGCTTCAAGCTCGCTTCAACACCACATGTTAATGTAGTAGTCTACGAACAAACCCCCTTGAAGTTTTTATTTTATGTCAAATTGTTTGGTTAAAACTTTGAAATCGACTATCACATTACACATACATATTTTCTTGATTTTGATAGTCAACTATTAAAAATCAGCTTATACGATTTCACCCCTGGTCCGAATTTCGCTATTTTTTTTTTTTTGGAATATTTAGTTCTATAAACTTTCAAATATAAAAACCGGACTATTGCGGATCGTTTTTTTGCAATTTCTCACTTTACTATATATGGAATACGAAAAAAATGCACTTATTGTTAGCTGTCACTTTTGACGTTTCTGTTGACAGTCTAGAAAAGCGTGAAATAAGGACAACTCAATCTTTTCATCATGAAAATAAATAAGGTTAATTCTTAAGAAAACTAGATTTGTACAAAGTTTTATTTAATAAAAATAGCAAAGTATAAAAATAAGTACATAATTCTATATCAAGAACTCGAATAGAGTCGTGCTTTTTGACACCAAATTGAAATACAACACCAATATACATAAAGTTCATGGTTCTATGTGCTAATTAAAGTCAAAAATACGTCGAAAGCAAATGATTTTATAGTTCAAAAACTATTTGCCGGAAACAGAAATCTTATACCCATCTTTAAAACTTCAACTATAAAAAAATAAAAATTTACGATTTACTGTCAGACAAAGTATAAATTGCATTATGTCAAATAAAATGTTAGTTCTTGGAAAACTAAAAAAAAAAACATATAACACCATCGTCGCCATCCACCATCGCATGGCCACACATCATCTGTTGGGTGATGGGTGCGTCTATGTTTATAAAGGTTGCTTCTATCCTCCACTCCAGACCAGAGTGGCGCAACTAAGTATTATGACCCGTTTTAGGTACTAAATCAAATATCTAGCGCGTCTCTAGAAGGAAACAACGTTTCACATCTTTTTCTCTCTGCTTGGCTAGTCATAAAAGCAATCGTAAAAATATCACTTCTTCCCATTTGCATTTGGATTTCCAATGTGCACCTCCCCCTTTTCTCCTTTGGCAGTATGTTTTCTAGCGAGGTTGTTTTGGAAAAAAGCTCATTAACGCCTTTCATAAAACGCTAGAAATACACAAAACAAAAAATAATGAAAACAAATCAAAAAAAGAAAATTCAACAAAAGGCGTCAATAATATATTTTTGATAAACGTGTTTTATAGACGCTTAGTTTTTTTTTTCTTTAGTTTTTTTTTTTTTTTTTTTAGTTTCCAAGTCATTTTGCAACACCGAAAATATCGTTCGCTTCGGATTAACACCGCCCTCGGAATTCCATTGAGATTGTTGCCTTTCGTCGCCGCTCGAACCATATCATTTTTGCAATCAACTATTCCAGTTTATAAGTTTTTGACTTCTTTTAGCGCAAAGAGCGGGGGACAGCAAATAACATTAATTAAATTTTTATATAAACTTGACCACCTGTCAGTCGCCAAAATCCACACAAATCCGCACAAACGAAGTAAAAATATAAAAACAAAATCCTAAAATAGTCAATAATCTCGAACAATACGGACGAATGAATTGAAATTGGACAAAAACAGAAAAAATAGTGAAAAATAAAATGCTTGTTAAGTTTTGGCTTAATGAAGTGATGAAGAAAAAAAAAAAAACATACCCTCAAGGTGAGACAAGGTAACCAGGTCTACCAAAAATATATTCGAGTATAAATTGAAATCCCCATCAACTGAAGCTTTGGCGAGCAACGAACGACCACGCCAATCTTGGAAGTGTCTCTTGTGCTGCGTTCCTCTCGCTTCTCACTTATCGCTTCTTGCATTGAAATGGAATTGTCGATGACAGACGATTGAGACTGACTATACAACGACGCGCGTGTGAAGTAACACTCGTACATATTATGATCAAGCTATCGATCGGAGCGCCGCGGTGCGGCGGTTGTGATGATGAAGCGACATACGAGCACAATCGACCTAAACGTCAAGTCGTTCGCCCGATCGTCATCGATCGCGATCAAAATGATATTATTTCCTTTTGGTTTGTTACTTATACTCTTGTTGGGTGTAAGATTTTTTGCAAAAGAATAAAATATATAAAATTAATTATTATTCAATTGTGGGCGCGTGAATTGTGTTGTCTCCTTTAGAAGCAGCGGCGCCATAAATATACACAACATATAGATAGAAAAGGAAAATTTAAGCCTCAAACACACTGACTGATCGGATTTATTTTTATGTAGTTTTACACTGTCCAACCAAATATAAAACAATATCGCGTTTGTCATCAACAGAAAAAAAAAAACGGTTCAATATGGTGACTGCGACAACGCAGACGCAGACGCAGGAGAAGACGAAGACGAAGGCGAAGACGGACTCTGTACTGTGCGTAGTGATACCAAAAATGGGAATTTTTCTTGGATTTAGTTCGTTCGATTGATGTTATTGGTATTGATTGTTTCAGGTCGACGACGACGGAGTGGGCTTGGAATGTCCTAGGTTTTGCATCATTTAAGCATATTTGCGTGGGATTAACGCTTAAAACTTTAAAACTAGTATAAAGATAATATTAATTTTATTAATTTGATTAAATGATCTATGATTCTACTGTGGGAAATATTTTTTACATTTACACCTCTGAAAAAAAAAAAAACATTTCCTAATATGGTTCGATCAAACTAGAATCTTCTAATCAAGGTTTATATAGTAGATGGCGCTGCTATACCAATCATTTCGTACCTAGCTAGTTTAACCGAAGTTCAGGTTCACATGTTGGATTTCAAAGCGAGATTTAAGCTCTCTTTATGTCCATTATTAAGAATAATTGTAGTGGCTGTCAAAAAAAAAAAAAAAAAAAAAACTCACACTCATGTAAACAGACCACAATTTAATATTTGGCATCAATCGGAGCTGTTTACAATTGCAGAAATAGCTTGAAATTTGATTCGATCGCTGTCTTCAGCTTTAACAAAATAAATTATGTGGCGCAACAGTCCGTTGAGAGCTAGAAGCACTTTTCATGACAAGAATTACTCTTCGAGGATATCTCAATTCCTCTCAAGAGGCAATACCCGTAAAAAAAACTTAAGATGGCAGAGGTCTTGGGTTCGATCCCTGTATATGACAGTCCAACGCACTTTTTTTTTTCCAAATTCATTTTTATTAATTCATTCTTAAGACTATCAGCCAGACAAAAATTCATAAAACTAGTCTAGTTATCCTTAACTTACAAATAACTTACTGTTCCTATACGGACACTCAAAGTTAATTAATAATACTTAATTTGTATGCCTTTCGGCCCTAAGATCTATTTAACTTCAATTCAATTTTATTTATTTTTGTATTCATTAGAAAATAAAAAAAAAAAAAAAACTAATCACGCTTATTCTGACATTCTAATGAATAGCCAATTCGTTAGAATAGATCTATTCATTAGAATGAAATTTCTGTATTTTGACATTCTAACGAATAATGTTCACTGTTGAATGAATATATTAAATGAACAGGAATGAACTCGAATTCGAAGTTAGCTGTTTGAAGTTTCGATCTTATTTAGTGTGACCAAAGTAACAAAATTTAAAATTGTTCCACAAACCTTTCAATTTCATTGAAACAATTGGATGGAATACAAAAAATACCTTAACTTAAGAAAAATTAAATTAATAAAGTTCTAAGTGCTAGTGATGTTAATTATTTAAAAAAACCATCAATGACACTTTGAATATGGGAACATAAATTTAAGTTTATTAATATGAAAAGTAAAAAAACAATATATTAAAAAATTTTGTACAGCTCAATCAGTACCTTTAAATTTAATAAAATATTTAATGTACTTATATTTCGATTTGCTTTTGTCCCAAATGCATTACCAACAAAAATGTAACTTTAAAGTATCTTTGTTTGAATCACATCTGGTCACACTTCACAATTGTCAACAAGAATCAAAAAGTAACACAGTCGATAAAATCGTTAAAATTGTCTTTCAAAAATTCAAATTGTTTTATTTATGAAAAATCAATTTCCATTAATTATATAAGAACTTCCTCTTGTTCTATAGTTGTCCAATTTGAGTGTGACTGTGACCTTTAATAAAAACATCAATAGATTTTCATAAAAATATATTCCATTTTCTTTATTTTTCGGAAAAAAAAAAAAAAACAGAACTTACATGTTTTTCTTTTAATTCTCTCATCAAGATGTGAACGCTTAATAAATGACGTTTGTTTCGAATGATTAGAAAGTCAAAGTTTGCTTTAGTTTCGAATTAAAATGAACTTTCGAATCGTTAGAAAGTGAAAATACGTATCATACGAATTCGAATAACTTTCGAACGAAAGAGAATGTCAAAATAAGGCTGAATATCAATATCCTTTTTTATTTTTACTTAAAACTACTTAAAATAAGGTCCTTAATATAAAACTTAAAGCTAACTTAAACTACCTATAAACTACTTAAAACTAGAACAACCACAGCAGTAAATCTAACTATCCAACGTTTTTTGTTTTTCATATTTTGTTGCTTTTTTTTCCGTTTTTTTTTTGTTTTTTTTTTTTTTGTATTTGTTTGTATTTTTCTTTTTTGTATTTTTCTTTTTTTTTGCCACGATGCCTATTCAACTTAAAACTAAACCCTAAAACTATAAAACAAGTATGTAAGCCGGCCAAGGCTTAAAACCCCATCCCGACTACCCACTATCAAGTGCAGATTGAAGCCACCAAAACTAGTTCTCCTGCTTCACCCTATCAGTTCGGTCCCGTTCGGACACAGCCCTACTGAACCGAAGGAGCTCTGCTCCGCCTTGTGCCATGACGTCGCGATTGTACTGGAGTCGCCTATCCACGGTTCGTCGTCTGACGTGGTAGATTAGCGGAACTGCCAATCTATCCTGTATCAGACCGCATCTATCTAAAAAGAGGAATACCTCTGGTGGAATGTAGCCGCTCAAGCATGCATTCTCAAAGTACTCGTTGTTTGGAGAATGGAATGTGACCTCGAACGAGTTTTATCACGAAATTGTCAATTCTGTTGATTCGAGCCCCGTTGTATAGGACCTCGTTGGAATAGTAATGCATGTAAGAAGATTCGGCTGTTCGGTATAAGCCGGTACAGCGTTGTAAACACTGCCGCTCGAACACCCGAAACTTCTCCACCTGGGAAGGGGCAACGTTGAACCACACAGGGCAACCATAAACGATCATCGGCCGTATGAGGGCCATGTAGCAAATTACCTTCACTCTGCGGTCAAGCCGACTGCTGTGAAACAGCCGTTTCGTCAGAGCGAACGCTCCTCTGGCCCTGGTCAGAGCGCATTTATACGTCTGTCGAAATATAAATACTGATCTTACCAGATACCGAGGTACTTCACTACACTTTTGCTCGCTAATGGCTGCCCGTGAAGATCAACGATGACCATCTTGCGCCAATTCTTGCACGTATCCCCCGTGGCCCTAGCCAACGGAGTCTGGAACAGAATTGTCTCCGACTTATGGACATTTATTTTCAGTTTCCAGTCGTCGCAATATCGCTGAATCTTGTCGAAATCACGCTGCAAGAGAATTCGAATAACCTCAACCTTTCGGGCCGTTCTGTACGCAATAAGATCGTCGGTGTACGCAATTGCCTTTGTAATACTACCTATCAGATCGCTGGTGTAAATGCTGAAGAGAATCGGCGAATTCACCGCTCCCTGTTGAAGACCATTTTTAATTAAGAATGTTGTGGTAGAAGTTACATTGCCACTTTTGACAACAAACTTTCTTACCGTTAAGCATATCATAAAGTATATACAACAATGGCTTGCTTATGCCAAGCCTGCTCAGTGTTAGGTAAAGACCCTCTAACCATACGGTGTCAAAGGCCTTTTCCAAATAAACCAGAACAGCACCTGTACATTGTTGTTTTGTTTTATTCCATTGGATATCAGAAACGAGTTTAGACGCAGCATGAATTGTGTCATGACCCGCCTTGAACCCGAACTGTTTATCCGGAATTATTTTGTTGTCCGCAGCCCACTTAGTCAGAGCCCTATTGATGATCTTTTCGAAAACTTTGCTGATGCTCGGAAGAAGACTTATCGACCGAAGATTTGACTGGTTGGAGTTGTCCTTTTCCTTTTTCGGGAGAGGATGAACCACAGCGGTCTTCCAATGCACTGGATAATATGCATTATTCAGTGCATTATTGAAGAGTGTGGTGTAAATGTCAATTGCCTCCATCGGTAAATGTCTTAGTACAACGTTGGATATACCATCGGCAATCCAACGCACTAACCATCATGCCACGGATACTAATGTATCCAGCTTTATAATTAAAAGTAATTGAATGATGACAGTTGAATAATTGACAGATGCAGTTCCAAAACATTTTCAAAAAGCTTGAAGTTCGTTTTGAGCATCGAGAAAGAACTAATAGAGAGAACCAACTTCGACGGTTGCTCTCTTTTTGCCTACAAGCTGTGATTTGGCCACCAACTTGCATATGTATTAACTCCATATAAAAAAAATGTGGGGAACAAATACTTATGCAAGTTTATGTACATACTCACCACGAGAGAGAAAAAACTTTTCTCTCTTTTCTCTCTGCTTACCACCTTTTAAAAATGGCGACCACCTTTGAAAAATGGCGGATGTAGTCAGCTGTTCAGAGGTGTTCAAAGAAAATTCAAAATTGTGTATGAACAACTTTTTGGTACTCTCATTGTGTTCGTTTGAGAGTAATATCATTCGAATATGAAGTGAAATTAATTACTCTTGTTAGGTGCCAGAACAATGAAGATTTAGAAACAATTCTAAATTACGCATTTAGATAAATATTAGTTAGTTATTTAAAGCCAGTTTTAATCATTAAGTAAAGTAAAATAAATTAGGTGGTGCAACAGTCCAATGAGAATTAGGACCTAGAAACATAAAACTCTGAAAGCACTACAACTATTATTTGTATTATTAGCTGCGTTTATGCGTTTAATTTTCGCTCAGACCGTTGAAAGATGCAAAAAAACTCAGATTTGTTTCAATTTTCAGAGTTTATCGACTTAATTTTGTCGATGAGAGAGTTGCAGGAACATTGAAAACGGGAGTTACAGAATGTAAACATTGAACATTGAAAACATTTTTATATACTCATCTCCTTTTTCCATTCCTATTTTATTTGTGTGTACTCGTTGTTTATTTTCTTTACATTACTCACGACATTTCCAAAATGCTGAAAATAAGTGATTTAAGTAGACACTAAATAAAAAGACCGTCAACTTGTTACTTCTGTTACCAATTTTCATTGCATAAGATTTGTGAATAGGTGATAAGCTTTTCTTACTGCTTTCCCCTAAAAAGGTAGTGTGTTGCTTTTAAAGGCTTAACTACATAAGCCGAAAAGTACTTTTGTACAAAAGTTAAAATATTTGTATTCTCGCTAGGTCAGTGGTTTTGTGAAAAGAATGTACAAATTTGTTCTTCAACCAAAATTTAAGTCTCATGCATCATTTTTATAAGTTTTCCAGTTCTAACTATTTATATCTTATCTTTCAGTTATATAGCGACAAGGAAAAATCTGTCAGGGAAAGTTCTAACTACAGTTTTTCTGAAAGTGCATTGTGGCTTATTCATAGATGTTTGCTAAACTTTTTAGGCTATTCATAAATAAATGCAAATCAAAGTTAAGGGCTAAACCTGAATGACTATAAACATAGAAAATGCTGTGTTCAAGTAATTATTATCGCAACCAAATTTCATAATTGATTTTTTTTTTGTGTATAAAAAAGCTGACAAAATAATTCATGACAAATAAATGTTACGTTAACACTAAGTTCCAGAAAATATCGGTTGATACCGCAATTGCAGAAGATATGGATATTTTATATAAATATTCCCGGTAAACTATAGAACTTTATTATTTCCGTCTTTTATAATTCAATGCAGTATATTTTAGATAATACAGTAGTTAAGTTAGTAGTTAAGGCATTACTATTGAAATAAACATAACATATGTTCATTTATAAAAAACATGTACTCGTTCAAATATATAAATAAAGTCTAGTCTAAAAAACCTTAACCTTGTTATACTCTTTCTGCACACATCCTTTCTTGTTTTGGTTGTTAATGCCATCTATCTGTAACTCAGAGAAGGTTGTTAATGCCATCTATCTGTAACTCAGAGAAAGAGAAGAGAAAAACAAATTCACCACGAACTACCGGTATAACTTCTTCCGGTATTTATTGACAAACAAAAATGTTTTGCTAGAATTAATTTGAATTACAGGAGTATTTTTGTAGATATAAAAACGACAAGATGTTAGCAAAATTTAAAAAAAAAAATTCATTAGAATTACAAATATTATAATGAGACTTTAAAAAACATAGCTTTCTTGGCTATCAATAAACAAAAATGAGAAATGAACCGATACGAATTCAACACGCTATAAAAAATGATAGTAAGAGGTTTCGAAGAGACGGAGACGAGGAAATTTGGTTCTCTCATTTAGTTTTTTCTCTCTGGTTTTGAGCTAAAATGCCAAATGTTCGACTCCATCTTGTTCTCCTAAAAAGTTGCATCGTAGTTGCGTTGCGTAGTGTCATAATATTATTAGTAGTAGTAGTAGTAGTAATTTTTATTGAGTTTTCATTTTCATTACATTTGTATATTATATATAAGTCTAATTCGTGAACTTTACTTAAAGATAATTATTCTATTTGCCGACTTAGAAGTGGTCTGGCTACACAACTTTTTAATATTCTATTTGTTTCACAACACAAAACTGAAATATTTTAGGCTTTATATCCACTGGGATTAATTATTAAAATCGTCCACTCAACAAAACGATGCAAAGAGAATTAACTTAACCTAAAAATAGATGGAAGAAGAAGAAAGAAAAAGGGATAACAAATAAGATGCAAACATGAGACAGAAATATAAGATATTATATGTCTGTCTCTTACACTGTTTACGTGTACTAGTGAAAAAGATTGAATAGATGAGGCTATAGATACATTCAAAATAAGATTTGACATTAAGCTAACTATTTACCAACATGTTTGTTCGATAGTTTTGCTCATCAAGTGTTTATGGGTTATTTCAGTTTTGTTTACAAATTATGTTTAAGTTTTAATTTGATTTTTCTTTTCCATAAGAAAGTTTTAACTATTTCTAGTACCAATAGCTTTTGGATAACTTATCTTATTTATATAAAGTAAAATAATTTCACAACCATTTTAGGTATTCAAAAGAAAACGTATTGAGTCTTATTTTAATATATTACACTAGGAGTTGTACTTTGATTGAAATTGATTGTGCTAAAGAAAACTTATACTTAATATTACATTAGAATTTTTATAACTTAGATATCTTAGATGTACTTGTTACAATAACTTCACAGCTTGTTTAGTAGGTATTCAAAGGAATACCTTTTTAAGTCTTGTTTTAACAGGTAGGTAGGTACTTGTGCATTCCAAGTATATAAATCACAAACATTTTTTTTTTTTTTTTTTTTTAGTTATGTTTGAATTTAATTATTTCATTCATTCATTGAATCAAATTGAACTTACTTATTGTAATAACATTATGTTTTAGGTAACTTAGATCTAATAGTAACTATAAATTCACAGTATATTTCGTAGGTATTTAAAAGAATACATTTTTCAGTTTTGTTTTAGTAGGTATTTAAGAAATTTTTGTAATATTTAGATCCCCCTTGGAGAAGGTCTAAAGGTACATGTGTTTTCATCTTTAAATATGTTTGGATTTCCTTTTATTTTTTGTGTACTATACTAATACATTTCACATACATTTCACATATATTTTTTTCTTTTCTTTTTATTTTTATTTGGGATGTTGAGTGTACTTTTTAGCCTCTATAGCTGTTGATTGAGCGCTTCTTATAGAAAGGAGCTAGGAATAAGTTGTCGTCCTCTTGGATTTGAAGAGCAAGGTTAGAACCCTCATTCAAAATGCAAATTGGTGATGAATAGAATCTATCATTAATAGAGAAATCTATGTTTTCCGAAAATATGTCCCGGAGGATAGGGCTGTCATGGTGTTGTATAGCTGAAATTCTTCTTTTCGCTAGTTGTGTTAGATAGCTTAATAGAGGAGGAATTCCAGAGGTATCATATAGTGTTTTGTTACTATACCATTTACCAGATGGCTTACGCCGTTTGGAAATGCAGTTTCTGATTATTTTTCTTTCAAACTTCTGCAGTTCGGCAGCTACACTAGGTGTTATTTGATACCATAATAGAAAGCCATAAGCCATCAGTGGGCGGATTAAGGTTTTATACATTAAGTTTTTAGTTTTGGTTTCGACATACTTAGAATTCAAAAGTAGTTTGAGCATTGCTGCCGCTGTTTTGCTTTTAGCCAAGGCCATCCTAGCATGGAAGTTCATTTTGAGTCTTTCGTGCAGATGTACTCCTAGGTATTTGATGTTTTGCTTCAAAGGGATTCGGTTTCCTTCAATGTTGAGTCTGAGGTTTTTACTTTCGCGAACGGCGAGATGGTGGCCTCTACCAGAGGCATTTCTGAAGCAGATTAGTTCGCATTTTTCATAATTTAGGTGGATGCCCCATTTTTTGTAAAAATCAATCACAATATTTAGATGACATTTTAGGTTGTTGAGGGCTTCATGAGGCCGTTCATGGGAGCTGAATAATACAGTATCATCTGCATAAAGTAAAGCTTCAGAATTATTGAAAGTGATTGGAAAATCGTATAGATAGAGATTGAAGAGGAATGGCCCAAGGATCGAACCTTGAGGGACTCCCGACATTATTGGAATAGGTGATGACTTTAAATTGCCAAAGTTAACTGAAAGATATCTGTTTGAAAGGAAGCTTTGTATAATTTTGATAAAACAGGGAGGAAAATTAAGTGAGTTTAATTTGTAAAGTAGACCGTTGTGCCAAACTGCATCGAAAGCCTTCGCTAGGTCTAGAAAGCATGCAACTGTGCATCTTTTTTCTCTTAAATTTTTAAAAATACTGTTGTGAATTGCAAGGAGGGCGTGCTCCGTGGAGTGACCTCGTTTAAAACCAAATTGTTGGGCTTGTGTGAGTTCCATATTAAAGAAAGACTGAATTTTAGAAAGAATCACTTTTTCCAGGATCTTACCTAGGTTTGAAAGGAGAGATATGGGTCTAAAATTAGAAAGCGTATTGGCACTATTATTTTTTTTTATGGGGATTAAATTTGCATTTTTCCAGGACGCAGGGAAGTAGCAGTTATTAATGCAGTTATTTATTAACGGAGTTATGAATTTAGCTAGAATGTTCTTAGATTTTCTCAAAATAAAGTTGGAGATTTTGTCAGGACCGGTTGACTTTTTATTGTTTAAAGCTGCTATTAGAGATTCGATAAGGTTAGTTGAAGCAAAAAATTCATTGGCAACTGAGTTAGATTTAGACTCAGGAGAAAAGTTTGTGATTGTGAGGTTGTTGTTCCAAGAGGAAAATGCATTACAAAAGGTGTTAACTTCAAGTAGGTTCACCTCATCTGCATCAGGTATTTTGAGCGAGTAGAGTTCAGTGTAAAAGGTTTTAAACCCCTCTAGCTTCTCACTAGCTGTAGAGAAGATCATGTCATCATGGGATAAATTGGGAAGAGAGGAACATTTGTTTTTGCGACCAGTGATCTGATTTATCACTCTAAAGACGTTAGATGAAGGCTTAAGGCTACTGAGTTTGAGTCTAAACTGTTCGTTGACTTCCATTCTAACCCTATCTCTTATGATTTTGCTGAGACAGCTAACCCGTGACGATAACTCAGCGTATACATATCCAGTACGGTCCCCAAATCTGTGGAAAATTCGTTTGAGTTTGACTTTCCAAACTTTTCTGATTTTGAACAATCTCAGAGTTCCGGCAGAAATTCTTAGGTGATTGTGATGCCTTGGGTTATACTGACTAAATGAGTCAGCACAGTTAACGATTATCGATGAAACCAAGTTGATGAATTCATCGATTTCTGCATTTGACAAATTTCTTGTGGTAGGAATGTTTAGGTTATCTAATTGACTGTTAAGAGAACGGTTGAAGTTTATCCAGTTCGTGTTTTTAAAGCTAACATACGGTTGAGGAAGTGTGGGAAGAGTGAAATCATTTAGAAGTTGTATATTTAAAAGTACTGAGAAGTGATCGGAAATCAAGTCTAAGGTTAAGCATCGGATATTATTGTTGGATCTGAGATTAGCAGATATCATAAAGAAGTCAATATGCGAACCAGACGATGGGCGGGTGGGACCTTGGGCAGCAACTAGATCGAAGTCCAAGAAGTGATCATCTAAGAACCATTGTGCAAAATGGGAGCCGTTGAGATTAGTTTTTGAGTCACCCCAAAGGGTGTGGCGCGAGTTAAAGTCACCACCTATGATGATATAATCGTAATTGTGCAACGAGGAGAGAAGATTGTCCAAAGCTGGGATGAGATTGGAACCGATGTTACAAGGGATGTAAATGGAGACGAGAGCAAGTTGTTTACAAATATTATGTGAATAAATGGGTATAGCGGCTATTGTGGCTGAGATTACTTGACATGAAAAGTATATTTGTGAAGATTGGAAGGAATTCTTCAAAAAGATTCCGGTTCCTCTCCCTTCATTGTTTCTTATGAAGTCATAATGCTCATTGAAACGCAATTTTGGTTTGTTTTTTTGTAAACAGGTTTCCTGCACAAGTATAGCAGACGGTAATGTATCTTTTAGAAGAAGATCGATTTCTAGTTGTTTGTCGTATGAAATAAAAGAGTTTATATTGGCTGTTATAAGATTTAAATTCATGGTGAAGGAGGGGTGAGGGAAGCAATAAAACACAGGTAAGCACCTGGTTTTTTGTGTTCTTCCAGCTTAACATAATTAGGCCAGAATTCTCTGATTTTGGAAATCAATTGGTGAATGGGTACACCAAACAGTTTTTGAGATTCTTCAACGAAGTCAGACATCTCACTTTTATTAAAAGTGTTTGAAACATTCTGCACCTGCACAGCCGGAGCAGAAACCTTACCACCTCTTATTGCATCAGCATAAGAGAAAGAATGTTTGGGAACTTTGTTAACCATATTCACAATCGCATTTTTAATGCCCTCCTTTCGAGTTTTGACTGCATACACCGTGGCTTCTTTCTTTTTCAACATCTCCAGTCTTTTTGGGCAGCCTTTATAGCTAGCCGGATGACCAGACAACCCACAATTAACACAAGCTACCGTGTCGTTTTCTTTTTTTGAGTCTAACTCACACTTTCCACGCTCATGGTCGTTCAGACACTTTACACATCTAGGTGCGAACGAGCAGTACTCAGATACGTGACCGTAACGTTGACACTTGTAGCATTGTCTAGTGCCCGAATTTCTGATTGAATCCCATTTGATGCTATGTCTAAACAACATCTTAAAACTCTTTATTTTTACCAAACTTTCCCTATCCCCCAGGACACATTGGAAAAGGTCTAGTGGAAATTCATTTTCTTTTGACCATTTGGTCTCGAATTTTTTAACAATTAGATTAAGTGAGGGGTCCAACCTAAGGAGTTCTTCTTGAACTTCAAGAGGAGAGAAATTCCCAGATAACCCTCTCAAAATAACATTGTGTTTTTTCAATTGCTTAGGAGTGAAGGAGAAAGCTTCAATCTTACACTCCGTGAAGTGTTTCATAAAAAAAGAATGTAGCTCAACATCCCTTACAAAGATTTTTAATTTACCAAAACCAGTCGAAATAAACTTAATATTATCTAAACTAAACTTAGACTTACTTATAAAATCCATTAGAGTCTTTGAAGATACGCCTTTAGTGAAGATTGGTGGGCACCAGGTCTTGCTTTCATCTTTTTTGTTGCTTCCGTCCTTCACTGCTTCAGTCGAGACATTAGCAGCATGGATGAACTTCTTGGCCGTTGGATTACCCAGGGAACTTTTCATTTTAGCGTCGTTCTCCTCCTCTATGTCCAGAGGAGTAAAGCGATTAGATGTGTTTGGCTCAACAGCCATTTTTTTCGCACCCTTGACTGGAGCGACATGTCTCCTCTTTCGAGCAATAATGTTGGATTACATATCCTTGTCATTAGAAAGGAGCTCATTGAGCACATTTTCGTTTGCTGATTTAGCATCCATTTTACTCGCAGCCGTTGAAGCCCCGTTGGTCCTACCAATATGCACGCAGTTGAAGCGCGGCATGGGTATTGTCACATTAGACACTATTTTCTCGGTCATACCCTTGCCGTAGACATAGGGTGCCGGAACTGTCTCGCTCACACTTACTGCAGCGGTACTTGATTGGTGTGTGTGTGGTGTTTCAACGGCGACGCCGCCGCCATCAAATTCATCGTCAGCCCAGCTAACGGATCTTTGGATTTCGGAAATATCCTCACTATTTAGTAGTTGCGATGGGAGCACTAAATTTGTCCTCATAAATTTATCTGGCGGCACAGATGGCCGCAAGGAAGGAATGTTATCTTCCTCCATTTCGAGAACTTACTCGAACTTTTTCTTTTTTTTTTATATTTTTTATCAATTCAAAATCGAAAACTTTAAGAGCACATCATAATATTATTATTATAACAATATTCTGACAGCTATTACGCGCAAAGCCGCTTACCCATTGTGATTAACAAGCAATGAATACTTTCTATCGTGCACGTCAAATATGTCTTCTTCCACATAACACTTAATTTTTGACAGTTATTACAACAGGTTTATTTTGTTTGATGGAAATAAAAAAGCTCTGACATTATCGTGAATGCAAATCTAGTTAATTAACAATTCTAAACTTTAAAGTTAAAACAAAATACTTACTTAAAATAAAATACACTTAATCATTCATCGTTACATCACACTTGTGTGACAAAACCATTAACCTGATTAACATCTTTGATTTTATTTGACAACTAAATATCATAATATATGTCCTTAGACACTATAAAACACAATTTATTATCAATAATACAAGTTCTATCGACTAATTTAGATTCAATCACAATCCAAACATGGCCAGGGTCATGCATAGAAGTATATATAATAACAATGTTCAAAACAACACCAACTTCATGTAACACCTCAATTGAGTTTGAATTACTCACCATAACCACCCTTACTTATACTTCCTCGGCGCATACATACATAAGTATAATAAGTTCTGTCAGCTTTTAGCATTTGCAATTAAGAACATTAAAATTGAAAAACAACAAATCTTATGAATAAAATATGACAGATATATAATAATTGCAAAATCCTTTCTAAGACTAAGTTATAAGTTATACTGTAAACACAATGTACGACAGAAACGACCGACTCGACGAGACGTGACGGACACGACGGACGCCAAAAAGATATAAATTATCACAGTAAGATATCTTGACTTTTAGTTGGAATATAAATGCATCGATATACCGCTGCGCTGTCCGCTGCTAATTGCATCTTTTTTTTTTCTCGTTTTTTTTTTTTTTTTTTTTTTGTTGCGAACGCTCGCGCGCGCAACAAGACAAAGGTGCAGTGAGTATGTTCACAATTTAGAACTAGTTCACAATAACACAACCAAATTTAAATCGAATGCAAATTTTTTTTATATTGTTGTTATGTTAGGTACACGGCCATAATTTCAACACGAGTGTTCTTTCTTGAGATATTATCTAAAGGTACGACGACGAGTGCAGAATGTATATGAAAAAAATTATGAAAAGTTTCTTTTAAATGGAAGTTCAATAAAGTTAGATAGACAAGCAAGACACCCTCTGGATATGGTCAATTGTAATTGAACACGATTTTCATTATTAATTTATTACCAAGAAGGAATGAGATGACAGAAAGAAGTCTTAAACGAACGCAGCGCTCTGCTTGAACTTACAAATCTGCGGTAATTGTTTGCAATTAGAAAAGTCGTGCAGGTAATTAGAGAAAATAATGTATCATCGTTATGAACAATTATTATTGTTGTTTACGTTTTGTCGACTATAAGGGGGCGAGGCGATCCTCTCAATTTAGAATCAAATGCAAATATGATAAATTATTTATTTGAGTGTTTAGATATGGTTTCGCACTTACAGCAACAACGGCGGCGGCTACGATGAAGAACGGCCGGCGATCGACAGCTATGGCGACAGATTTGTGGGGTGTGCGCACTCGGTATAAAACTTTGAAGTTTATTTTTTTTTAAACTTAAAGCGATGCCGCGTTGCGCCGCACCCGATAAAGATCAAGAATGCTGAGTGTCGTGTCAAATGAGATATTGACTGCTGGTTGTGTCATATATCCTTTCTTGGTGCGAGAAAAGATTTCATAAGAGTTTGCAAAAACTAAATTCAGATGTTTTATTTTTGTTTTGCATATAAAAGAAGGTGTACAGGTATGTTGTACATGGTTGGGAAAACCTTATAAAGGAAAGTGTTAGATTCAGAACAAGTAAGCAGTGCGAGTAATTGAAAAAAATCATTTCCATAACGACACGAAGTATTCGTGCCTGACTGTACACGTTTTTGTGTATGTCATTTCTTTTCAACACTTTAAAAGCATTGACTAAATGTGGATTAAAGAATTCGACATCGGTGTTATCCACCCTTTATATTTTCACTTGTGTATGAAAATTTAATTTACATATATGTATATCTTGCACGAAGTAAAACTTACAAATGAATCATTTTGATAAATTCTATTTTTTCTACGTTTTTTATTGTAGCATTCTATGTTGATGGAGAATTTTACTACGTTTTGACATCTTCTATGATTTGACACATGCTACGTTTGCTCCTTTTTGTTTTAACATTTGTTTTGGGTTAACTTTCGTAGTGTATAATTTATTGTTTTTTTTTTAGCTTTTTGACATTAATTCTAAGTTTTACACATAATTTGACATTTTTACGAATTTCATTTGAGATATTTTTAAAATTTGGATGTTTTTAGTTATTCGTATCAAGTATCCAGTTGTCCATAGGTGAAATTCTATGTTTTGACATTCTAATATTCTATATTTTCACATTCTAATAATCTGTATTTTGAATGTATATTTTTAGACTTATTCTGTTTTGTGACATATTCTTTGTTGTGTCCTATTCTATAATGCGACACATTCCGTGTTGTGTCATGAATTATTTGTCTGTTCTTTGGTATAATCTATTTCATCGTTGTGATATGTTCTATGTTATGGCATTCATCGTTTTGACATGCATTTTTGAGTATTGTACGTATTCTATGTTATGACATATTGTCTTTTTTTTTGTATTTTATTTTCTCACGTATTCTATGTTTTTATATATTCTATGATGTGATATGAATTATTTTTCTGTTACTTGACATAATCTATGTTTTGAAATTTGTTATAATATTTATTGTGACATTTCTATGTTCTGATATGTTTTATGTTATGACGAATTCTATGTTGTGACATGTTTTATGTGTTATGACGTTTTCTATGCAGTTACGCATTCTGTGTAGTGTCATGGATTCTTATTAAGTGTGTTCAGTGACGCTGTGCTGGACTGTTCTAGACAGAAAAGTACAGCTTTTTGCTGTTCATTGAGGTTTTTTCTGTGCTGAACTGTTCTACTTTCCTGTTTATTGACAAACCTAGAACAGTTTAGAACAGGATTTTCTGTTCTTGCTTTTGAGTCAGATCAGGTTAGAACAGACTCGTGAGAAATGTCAAAATCGAAGTTGTCATTTTTTTTGTTTACGTTTTGATTGGCTGTGCTTTGTGTTTTTTTCTCGTGATTTAAAAAAATTAAAATAAAATTATTTTGCCAATTTGTTTAATTTGTTTAATTAAATAATTATAAAATATAATATAATAACTTTCAATGCAATTTCTTTTACATTTCATCAAAGAAAAGGTAATAACATTCGTCACACTTTCATTCCAATCATCTGAAGAGGAATTCGACGAAAAATCACTATCGGTGTCTGAACCACTAACATTTTCATTTAGTATTATCTTTGCAATCACTTGATATTCCATTTCAATAATTTTTAATAATATTTTTCACAGTAAAAACACAAAAAATGAAAAAAATAAGCGAGAAACGAAAAATTCACACAATTTGCAATTTGTTTTGTTTTTTTGACAACTGACGTTTAACTGACTGTTCTAACTTGATCTGTCGTTTCTCATGAAACTGTGCTGTCCTGTGCTGTTCTGATCTAGACAAAACCTCAGTGAACACAACTATTCTTTGTTTTGCGTTGTCTATGTTCTCCAGGAAGAGTATACATTTGCATTGGATGAATTCATTTTTGTCAGAGGGCTTTTCTAATAGCTCAGAAAAGGAAACGAATCTTTTTCGACCTTTAAAAGCAATATTCACATGAGCACGACCAACGACCAACGAATGAACGAATATTCGTAGATTTTGACATTTCTTTCACATGAGAGTTTTTAATTCGTCGCGAATGAAGTTTGACATTCACCATCGAAACCAAAACAAGAACGATTTTTTTAGGTTAAGTACGCGCGATTTTTTTATTCGTTGCGAGTGTGGGCAGTTCGTATCAACTATAATTTTTTTCGCGACGAATAAATTTGTTTTCTTAAATTTATAAATATATGATATTGAAAAGTAAAAGCACGCATCATAAATCAAATAGAAACTATATTGCTATCGTTTTGTTAAGAATTTGTGTGGAAATATGTCTTCAAACGTATATAAACTCACATTTTGTAATTCATTCGTCGTTCGTTGGTCGCGCTCATGTGAATGATGCTTTACGCTTGTCAAAAAAGATCGTACAGTATTGAAAAAAAAAAACAGACATGTTTTTTATCCTGTCATAAATCTATTTTTCCAAAATTACTTTTCCATCACTATCCTTATTTTCAGTCCCATTTAATGCCCCCATTATGAATAGCGAATCGAACGTTCGACTAAAAGCGAATGTTTTAGCGAACTTCGGTAATATCGGTATTATCGTTAGCGAGCTTCCGCATTCGCTTCAAAATCAGTGTTGCCAAAAATAATTGCATTGAAATAACATATGTTAAATGTCAAATAATGTCAATTGCTTTAATTATTGTAAAATTTGTTTTCTCATATTGTGATTTGCGTTCTTCAATAAATTGTCATTTGTTTATTAAAAATTAATTATAATGTTAAGCAACGTCGATTTGTTTTTTGAAGAAACTGATTCTGAAAGTACGAGGGAAGAAAATATTACGATGGGTAGAATTAGGAGAAATATTCGAGATAGATCCAATCCCTTAGAACTCCCAGATCATTTGTAAGTTTTCAAAAAATATCTATTTCTTCAAAAAGATTAATGTTCTTTGTTTTGTAAGGTTTGTTTTATATTTTCGCCTGAATAAGGATGCATTTAACTATGTGCTCAACGAAATAAGTGATACATTCACATCAACCAGTACACGTTCCATTCCACCTCTTATAAAACTAGCTTGTACGCTGCGATTTCTTGGAAGTGGTAGCTACCAAAACTGTGTTTTCGATCTCGGGCTATCCCAACCAAACGGTGTCAATCGTTTTGAACGAAGTTCTTCAAGTGCTAGAAACCAAACTTTGTCCAGCTTGGATACAGGTAGAAATGTCACAAAGGGAAAAACAAGACGCGAGAAACTACTTTTATAGAAGGTCCAGGCTGCCTGGTATAGTTGGATGTGTGGACGGAACACATATCGGAATTATTTGTCCAAATCAGTTGCAACATCAGTTCTTTTAATCGAAAGGGGTTTTACAGCTTAAACGCAATGCTTGTAAGCTTTGATATTTCCAAAGCATTTCAGATTATAAACATATTTTTGTACAGGCCTGTGATCATAACATGACTATTCGTTATGTTGATGCCAGATTTCTTGGTTCGACTCATGATTCATTTGTTTGGAATTGCAGTGAATTAAAAGACGTTTAAGAAAGGTGGTGGCGAAATGGAGAGAGGTCAATGTATGTACTTGGGTGTGTAAACAAATTATTGCTCTGAAAATTAACTTTAATACTAATAAATTTTACATTTAGGAGATTCTGGTTATCCTCTATAACCCTACTTACTTACTCCATTTAGAAATTCTGATTCAATTCCTAGAAAAGCCTTATTTAATTCATTACATTCTAAAGCAAGGAATATTATAGAAAGAACCATTGGAGTTCTTAAAAGCCGGTACAGGGCTGTTTTGAATGAAAGAAAAACTGCACTATTCTCCAGCGAAGGCAGTAAAAATAGTAAATGTAGCTTGTGCCTTGCACAATATAAGCCGTAGATACAATGTAGCTGATCCAGACACAACAAGCATAGAAAACAGCTTGCAGGACGTTACAGATGAACCATTTCAAAAAGAAGTGAACAACACAAACTTAAAAGCCCAGAGAATAAGAAATGAAAAAAAAAAATAAATTTTCTTTTTACGTTATTTTTTATTTCGTTTTATGAATGTTTGCATTAATTTAACAAACAAACAAAATAAATAATAACAAATTATCGATAGAAATTTGTCCAGACACGCCAATTTGTAATTCGCTAACGTTATCACTAAATATTTTGATTCGATAGGATTTGACAATTTGAGCGGTTAAATTATAGCGAACTCTCGCTATTTGTAATTCGTCGATAACTTTATTCGCTAAAGTTTTGACATTTAAAGCGAACTTAATTTGAGCGAATCGCTATTCCTAATACGAAATTAGCGAATTCGCAAAGTTTTAAGTTCGATTCGCTTTTCATAATGGGGGCCTAAGATTGTTTAGCTTATAAGTAGAAATATCTGCATGAGCCACTTAAAGCAAACATTTTGCAATTGCCCACTTTCATCATCATTCAGATGCACCCCGTTGCTAAAAAAAAATAAAATAAAATAAAATATACCGTCCTCTCAGGCACCAAAACAATTTAAACGACACCCCGTCAATGTTCGAAAGCCACAAGCAGCAGCTTGTCTCAACCAGCAGCGTATCAATAAAATAACAATTTGCCATCAATAAATTCGGTTGCATTTTTCGATGGAAAAAATTACCCACCCCCCCCTTTTTGATATACGACTTCGACAACGACTGTACGACGACGACGACAACGCAACCAGGAAGAGCAGGTTTCGAATCAAAATATAGAAACACCAAACTCTGTTCCCCCACAGCAAAATATTTTATAATAAACCAACAAAACCGACAAAAAGAAAAACATCACCATTGCGTTGCATTGCTGGAGGAACATGGAATGGAGCCCATCAAATGAAAAATCATTTTTCTGCACGATTGGTGGTGAACTCGCACAACCATCACAATAAATTTCTCCGCGGGACGACCGCAGTGTCAGTACAGTATACTATCACCCACCGAAATTGCAGATCGAAACGAAATGTATCCCGCGGTTACAAACTGACCCATTGAAACACAACTTTAAACGGTTCAACCGAACGAACCAACGAACGAACGATTGAACGATTATGGGCGACTTAGTGGCCAACTTTTTCTCTGTTGAACATTGATCGAAATGGCGCCCAATCGTTTTTATGGGCCAACTTCGCGCGCACGCTCTTCCAAGCTAGCTTCTATCTCTTTCTCTCTCGCTCCCCATCGCACTTACATATATGTATGTTAGAGTTTGTGGTGCATTATTGTGTCGCCTGATATGATAATTTAAATCATATTATTCATACCCCTTTTTGAGATGCCTTGAGATGTAGGCTCTTCAATTTATCACGCGAATTTTAGAAGGGGCTTTGGGGTAGGCTTCAAAAAAAAAAAAAGCTGTGCCTTTTTCTTTTTCGTGTGTTAATCGTGTGCGCAAGTTAAGAAGTAAATGATGCCTCAAAGGGAAACTGATGGGTGAGAGACATAAAAGTGATTGTTATTCTTATGCTCTGCACATTGCACGGTCAAGTAAACCCAAAGGATCTAAAATACCCCATCTCGCCATCATTCCTTTATCTAAACCGTGTTGAGTGCAATTTATCGCACAAAACAAACTACATTTTTATGTACATATGATCATTGTCCCAGAGGGCTTAGCACATTTTTGAGGTTACAACTTTGATTTTTTGGTCTCGAAATTAGATATGCAAATATTGTTTAAAGAACAAAGAACTTTGCGGTTAATTAATCTCGACGAATCTTTTTTGTTACAAAATATAAATCCACTCCCATTAATTCAGTGAGATTATTAAAATTAACACAAAAACAAAATGTCTTTCTAATCACAGATTTTAGATCTTCTCCGGTATCTATAGAAATAACGGTTTATCGTTGAATATTCTTAAATGTTAATGGCAACAATGTCGATTAATTTTGTTTTAAGAATACAAAAATCCAAACTTGTCCCATTATATAAAAGCTACAAAAAGAAGTTAATGACTTTTTAGCTAACGATACATTAATTACGGGAAGTTTTTAGTTCTGTTTGTTTTGTTATGTTATTTAAGAGTTTGACTTTTTATGAAATGGCTTCAAATATTTCTTTGGTCTTAAGTATGTTATAGATGATGGTATAAGAATTTGACAATGAAAGTAATCAATGTCATAGTTTTTTGATTGTTTGTTTGTTTATTTTGCATACCATATTATGGAGGTACGGTTTAAGGGTTTCAAAAATCAATTAAGCATCATCGGTGGCATTGGCCTTGAATATGATAATAATAATGATATTTTATTTACATAAAAACAAGGTTAACAAAGGTGATTTTAAAAAGAATTTTGGTCAATGTACGACTGATCGATTGATACTTTTTCTTCTATTTTTTGACTTCTATAACGTTGCATTTGTATAAATCTTGCCTTTTGTCATTGTGGTATTTATACTTATTTTTCATGGAAGAACAATAGACGTAAAAATTAAATAATATGGAATGTTAATGGCCACAATCAAGACGGAAGTAACTCTTTAGACTAGTGACAATAAGATCATTGAATCATTTACTTTACCCGAACATCGTCGTAATGTTTCTTCCTTCACCCTTTTTGACTGTTATTTGAACGGATTATGCTCTGATACAAAATTCAGGTAAATTCTGTCCTTTAAACAGTTTAATCGTTACATTCACGCCCGTCAGTTTATGTTTGACTCTAACTTCGGTTGTATTGTGAAATAAAGAGATTCGTTCTTTAGCCGTACAACGCGAATGTGCAATGTCTTACCATTTCCTGTCCTTCCCTGTTATTGCAGTACACTGGTTTATATTCATATTCATATTCATATATTCATTTTCATATTCATATTCATATATTCATTTTCATATTCATATTCATATTCATATTCATATTCATATTCATATTCATATTCATATTCATATTCATATTCATATTCATATTCATATTCATATTCATATTCATATTCATATTCATATTCATATTCATATTCATATTCATATTCATATTCATATTCATATTCATATTCATATTCATATTCATATTCATATTCATATTCATATTCATATTCATATTCATATTCATATTCATATTCATATTCATATTCATATTCATATTCATATTCATATTCATATTCATATTCATATTCATATTCATATTCATATTCATATTCATATTCATATTCATATTCATATTCATATTCATATTCATATTCATATTCATATTCATATTCATATTCATATTCATATTCATATTCATATTCATATTCATATTCATATTCATATTCATATTCATATTCATATTCATATTCATATTCATATTCATATTCATATTCATATTCATATTCATATTCATATTCATATTCATATTCATATTCATATTCATATTCATATTCATATTCATATTCATATTCATATTCATATTCATATTCATATTCATATTCATATTCATATTCATATCATATTCATATTCATATTCATATTCATATTCATATTCATATTCATATTCATATTCATATTCATATTCATATTCATATTCATATTCATATTCATATTCATATTCATATTCATATTCATATTCATATTCATATTCATATTCATATTCATATTCATATTCATATTCATATTCATATTCATATTCATATTCATATTCATATTCATATTCATATTCATATTCATATTCATATTCATATTCATATTCATATTCATATTCATATTCATATTCATATTCATATTCATATTCATATTCATATTCATATTCATATTCATATTCATATTCATATTCATATTCATATTCATATTCATATTCATATTCATATTCATATTCATATTCATATTCATATTCATATTCATATTCATATTCATATTCATATTCATATTCATATTCATATTCATATTCATATTCATATTCATATTCATATTCATATTCATATTCATATTCATATTCATATTCATATTCATATTCATATTCATATTCATATTCATATTCATCATATTCATATTCATATTCATATTCATATTCATATTCATATTCATATTCATATTCATATTCATATTCATATTCATATTCATATTCATATTCATATTCATATTCATATTCATATTCATATTCATATTCATATTCATATTCATATTCATATTCATATTCATATTCATATTCATATTCATATTCATATTCATATTCATATTCATATTCATATTCATATTCATTTATTTCATATTCATATTCATATTCATATTCATATTCATATTATATTCATATTCATATTCATATTCATATTCATATTCATATTCATATTCATATTCATATTCATATTCATATTCATATTCATATTCATATTCATATTCATATTCATATTCATATTCATATTCATATTCATATTCATATTCATATTCATATTCATATTCATATTCATATTCATATTCATATTCATATTCATATTCATATTCATATTCATATTCATATTCATATTCATATTCATATTCATATTCATATTCATATTCATATTCATATTCATATTCATATTCATATTCATATTCATATTCATATTCATATTCATATTCATATTCATATTCATATTCATATTCATATTCATATTCATATTCATATTCATATTCATATTCATATTCATATTCATATTCATATTCATATTCATATTCATATTCATATTCATATTCATATTCATATTCATATTCATATTCATATTCATATTCATATTCATATTCATATTCATATTCATATTCATATTCATATTCATATTCATATTCATATTCATATTCATATTCATATTCATATTCATATTCATATTCATATTCATATTCATATTCATATTCATATTCATATTCATATTCATATTCATATTCATATTCATATTCATATTCATATTCATATTCATATTCATATTCATATTCATATTCATATTCATATTCATATTCATATTCATATTCTATTCATATTCATATTCATATTCATATTCATATTCATATTCATATTCATATTCATATTCATATTCATATTCATATTCATATTCATATTCATATTCATATTCATATTCATATTCATATTCATATTCATATTCATATTCATATTCATATTCATATTCATATTCATATTCATATTCATATTCATATTCATATTCATATTCATATTCATATTCATATTCATATTCATATTCATATTCATATTCATATTCATATTCATATTCATATTCATATTCATATTCATATTCATATTCATATTCATATTCATATTCATATTCATATTCATATTCATATTCATATTCATATTCATATTCTTATTCATATTCATATTCATATTCATATTCATATTCATATACATATTCATATTCATATTCATATTCTATTCATATTCATATTCATATTCAATTCATATTCATATTCATATTCATATTCATATTCATATTCATATTCATATTCATATTCATATTCATATTCATATTCATATTCATATTCATATTCATATTCATATTCATATTCATATTTCATATTCATATTCATATCATATTCATATTCATATTCATATTCATTCATATTCATATTCATATTCATATTCATATTCATATTCATATTCATATTCATATTCATATTCATATTCATATTCATATTCATATTCATATTCATATTCATATTCATATTCATTCAATTCATTCATTCATATTCATATTCATATTCATATTCATATTCATATTCATATTCATATTCATATTCATATTCATATTCATATTCATATTCATATTCATATTCATATTCATATTCATATTCATATTCATTCAATTCATATTCATATTCATATTCATATTCAAATTCATATTATTCATATTCATATTCATATTCATATTCATATTCATATTCATATTCATATTCATATTCATATTCATATTCATATTCATATTCATATTCATATTCATATTCATATTCATATTCATATTCATATTCATATTTCATATTCATATTCATATTCATATTCATATTCATATTCATATTCATATTCATATTCATATTCATATTCATATTCATATTCATATTCATATTCATATTCATATTCATATTCATATTCATATTCATATTCATATTCATATTCATATTCATATTCATATTCATATTCATATTCATATTCATATTCATATTCATATTCATATTCATATTCATATTCATCATATTCATATTCATATTCATATTCATATTCATATTCATATTCATATTCATATTCATATTCATATTCATATTCATATTCATATTCATATTCATATTCATATTCATATTCATATTCATATTCATATTCATATTCATATTCATATTCATATTCATATTCATATTCATATTCATATTCATATTCATATTCATATTCATATTCATATTCATATTCATATTCATATTCATATTCATATTCATATTCATATTCATATTCATATTCATATTCATATTCATATTCATATTCATATTCATATTCATATTCATATTCATATTCATATTCATATTCATATTCATATTCATATTCATATTCATATTCATATTCATATTCATATTCATATTCATATTCATATTCATATTCATATTCATATTCATATTCATATTCATATTCATATTCATATTCATATTCATATTCATATTCATATTCATATTCATATTCATATTCATATTCATATTCATATTCATATTCATATTCATATTCATATTCATATTCATATTCATATTCATATTCATATTCATATTCATATTCATATTCATATTCATATTCATATTCATATTCATATTCATATTCATATTCATATTCATATTCATATTCATATTCATATTCATATTCATATTCATATTCATATTCATATTCATATTCATATTCATATTCATATTCATATTCATATTCATATTCATATTCATATTCATATTCATATTCATATTCATATTCATATTCATATTCATATTCATATTCATATTCATATTCATATTCATATTCATATTCATATTCATATTCATATTCATATTCATATTCATATTCATATTCATATTCATATTCATATTCATATTCATATTCATATTCATATTCATATTCATATTCATATTCATATTCATATTCATATTCATATTCATATTCATATTCATATTCATATTCATATTCATATTCATATTCATATTCATATTCATATTCATATTCATATTCATATTCATATTCATATTCATATTCATATTCATATTCATATTCATATTCATATTCATATTCATATTCATATTCATATTCATATTCATATTCATATTCATATTCATATTCATATTCATATTCATATTCATATTCATATTCATATTCATATTCATATTCATATTCATATTCATATTCATATTCATATTCATATTCATATTCATATTCATATTCATATTCATATTCATATTCATATTCATATTCATATTCATATTCATATTCATATTCATATTCATATTCATATTCATATTCATATTCATATTCATATTCATATTCATATTCATATTCATATTCATATTCATATTCATATTCATATTCATATTCATATTCATATTCATATTCATATTCATATTCATATTCATATTCATATTCATATTCATATTCATATTCATATTCATATTCATATTCATATTCATATTCATATTCATATTCATATTCATATTCATATTCATATTCATATTCATATTCATATTCATATTCATATTCATATTCATATTCATATTCATATTCATATTCATATTCATATTCATATTCATATTCATATTCATATTCATATTCATATTCATATTCATATTCATATTCATATTCATATTCATATTCATATTCATATTCATATTCATATTCATATTCATATTCATATTCATATTCATATTCATATTCATATTCATATTCATATTCATATTCATATTCATATTCATATTCATATTCATATTCATATTCATATTCATATTCATATTCATATTCATATTCATATTCATATTCATATTCATATTCATATTCATATTCATATTCATATTCATATTCATATTCATATTCATATTCATATTCATATTCATATTCATATTCATATTCATATTCATATTCATATTCATATTCATATTCATATTCATATTCATATTCATATTCATATTCATATTCATATTCATATTCATATTCATATTCATATTCATATTCATATTCATATTCATATTCATATTCATATTCATATTCATATTCATATTCATATTCATATTCATATTCATATTCATATTCATATTCATATTCATATTCATATTCATATTCATATTCATATTCATATTCATATTCATATTCATATTCATATTCATATTCATATTCATATTCATATTCATATTCATATTCATATTCATATTCATATTCATATTCATATTCATATTCATATTCATATTCATATTCATATTCATATTCATATTCATATTCATATTCATATTCATATTCATATTCATATTCATATTCATATTCATATTCATATTCATATTCATATTCATATTCATATTCATATTCATATTCATATTCATATTCATATTCATATTCATATTCATATTCATATTCATATTCATATTCATATTCATATTCATATTCATATTCATATTCATATTCATATTCATATTCATATTCATATTCATATTCATATTCATATTCATATTCATATTCATATTCATATTCATATTCATATTCATATTCAGCTCTTTAAAATCTTCGGGAAATATAAAGAACAAAGTTTTCTTCGATAATAATAGTTACTATATATGCCTCAGCAGTCTAACAATAACAATTAACAATAATTTAATAATAGTTCCCCATCAAATATGACACATGAAAGTTAAAGTTTAAGCAGTGTAGTTATTATTTCCTTGTTATTTATATTATCTTAACAAAAATAACTCTTAACAATCCAATTGTTTTACGCCAACAGACTAATAAAAAAAAAAAAACAAATCCCCTTTTTCCATTGAAAAACACTTCTCTGAATTGAAAAAAAAGTCACGTATACGCCCAGTAGTCCTTTGCTACTTTGTTTTGAGTTCAAATTATGTTTATCTTATCTCGTCCTAATAAAAACTTAAAAAAAAAAAAAGAATTCAATTTTGTTGTGTTACTTTATTTGATCAGCCATTTATAATCTTTTGTCAGCCGCCAATACAATAAAACAAACCAAAAGCAAAAATAAAAAACAATTAACAATTACCCACTTTATTATTACAAGCAACTATCAATTCGTTACTTTGTTGCCAAGATTGTTAGAGATATCCAAACACATCACACCACGCCACTATCTCCACCTCCACCAAAACTGCAGACAGACTTTGTATTGTTGCAGCTTACCTAATGACATATAAAATTATTTCATTTAGCCAAGTGTATTGATACTTGTGTCCCCCTATCTCTCGCAGCGCCGCCACTGTGTGAGTTTTAAGAGTTGCATAAATGAAAACGAAAACCTTATTGATCGCAATTAAATCGTGATATGCAAGTTTAACTTATACGGCCGCCATAGATAAGCAAACAAAAGAGTCGGCGCGGCGGTCGTGTCCGGCAAAGGTTTATTGTCATCAACGAAACAACAAAAACAACCCAAAAGTAAAGGGTGTTTTTTTTTGAGAGTTTTATAATTTTAAAATAGGATATAAATATGACTTTTCAAAATAAATTCGCACAATTTGGAAGCGTCGTTCAGGCATCAGTCTATTACATGTTGAAATGTCAAACCAAATTCAAAATAAATCACTGGATAGCTGACAAAATGGCTTCCAGTTCGAATCTACAAACTTCTAGCTGATCAATTCTTGAAATGTCAAACTTGACAAGTGACAAAATGGCCTCCAGTTAAAATAGTGTGACCACTTAAAGTTGTATAACCCTTCTAAAAAAACACCCGTTATATAGATTGAAGTATCTTTTTGGCGCAATAGAGTATGTCAAGTTAAAAAAAAAAATGGCGAAGAGCTGCAACGCGATATGTGATTCGATGTTATAATAAAAAGACCCAAAAACAGAAACGATACCACGACTCTCAGTTAGATAAAAACAAAAATATCGAATAGATTGAAGGTAAGACGGTTGAGGTGGAAGGCCATTAGAAGGGTAAAACTGTACTAGCATTAGCTAGGAGCAGACATTGCACAACATTTAAACTGTGCTCTGTCAGTAGCGCACCAAGCACAGATTGGTAGCGCTGTTGGTGCCTAATCGAGCCTAACAGACACAATCTGCGCAAAGTTTGCAACAGAAATAAGCGTTTTTTATTTCTTATTGTTTTGGTTTGTGAACGTACCCCCTTTATATTCGGAGGAGGAGGAGGGGGCCGGTTAGAGAAACTTGAATCGTTCTTACACCCATTTTCCACCTAGCACCCAGTATCAGCTTCAAAATCCACCGCACTACTACCGTTTTCTGTTGCCTTTTAGTCTTGAGTGCAGTCGCTGCCGACTTTGGAATTGCAAGCGCAGTTCTCCCCCTCAACTCCTCCGTCAAGCGTTTTCCCATTTAGATAGATTTTGTTTTTCTTTTTTTTTGTAATTTGCATTTTGCTAAGTTTTTTCCTTGTTTGATGTTTGCCGCTTGAAAATTACAAAATAATGCGGATAAAACTAGAAGCTTGCTCTGACTCCGATACTAGACTCTAAAGACTCGTACACACTAGGTTTTGAGATTTTATTTTTTTTTCGTTGTTAGATTCGTTCGTTGGTTGGTTTCGTTGGGTTCTTCAAAGCGACAACTCTTAAGTGCAAGAAATAAATGGAGTGTCGTTGTTTATGTGACGCGGCAACGACGCGACGACGACGACGATGACGACGTTAACGTTGGTTGACGGCAACGGACGAAGCAGTTTTTTGTGCTATTCTATTGCACACCACACACTCCCTGATGGGCAGTAATGTGCAGCAAAGTAACAGAAGACGAAGGAGAAGTTTTTTGTATTGTTTTGTTCGTTTGTGGAACTAAGCAAAATACGAAAACAAAATAGACGAATGAATTGAGGACAATTCTACCATTCTTTCAGATAAAAGATATCAAAATGCGCACTTTCTGTATGGATAAGAATTGCTTTATGTTACTCGTTTTTGTGATTGTTTTGTTATTGTAAGATGCTGGTTGTGAAAGAATTAAAAAGAAACAACAACAATTGAGATTAATGCAATTTTTATCTTATTTTTATTTTATTTTCTTGTCAGGCTTTATTGATTAATTAAAATATACTAATTTGTGTGTTTCTCCTTTTTCATTGCAGGTAAGGCTAAAACAGAATAAGTGACGTAATTTCAGGTAATAGAACATTTTTGAAGTATTCTTCGTTTTTAATTTTTCCACACAACCACAAACGACTTTTGATCAAAAAGAATAAGAGATGCGTTCCAATAATTGAAATTTTTCAAACTTAATATTTGCGAAGTGTCTAATGTTAATTCGTACTTCAAACAACAGGATGTGTTCATAAAATACAAATTTCTTCATCAACATCAAATGTTAGGCAGCATTCACATGAGCGCCACCAACGAACGACGAATGAATTACAAAATGTGAGTTTATATACGTTTGAAGACATACATATTTCCACACAAATTCTTAACAAAACGATAGCAATATATCGGGTGATTTTTTAAGAGCTTGAGAACTTTTTTTTAAAAAAAAACGCATAAAATTTGCAAAATCTCATCTATTCTTTATTTGAAACGTTAGATTGGTCCATGACATTTACTTTTTGAAGATAATTTCATTTAAATGTTGCCCGCGGCTGCGTCTTAGGTGGTCCATTCGGAAAGTCCAATTTTGGGTAACTTTTTCGAGCATTTCGGCCGGAATAGCCCGAATTTCTTCGGAAATGTTGTCTTCCAAAGCTGGAATAGTTGCTGGCTTATTTGTGTAGACTTTAGACTTGACGTAGCCCCACAAAAAATAGTCTAAAGGCGTCAAATCGCATGATCTTGGTGGCCAACTTACCGGTCCATTCCTTGAGATGAATTGTTCTCCGAAGTTTTCCCTCAAAATGGCCATAGCATCGCGAGCTGTGTGGCATGTAGCGCCATCTTGTTGAAACCACATGTCAACCAAGTTCAGTTCTTCCATTTTTGGCAACAAAAAGTTTGTTAGCATTGAACGATAGCGATCGCCATTCACCGTAACGTTGCGTCCAACAGCATCTTTGAAAAAATACGGTCCAATGATTCCACCAGCGTACAAACCACACCAAACAGTGCATTTTTCGGGATGCATGGGCAGTTCTTGAACGGCTTCTGGTTGCTCTTCACTCCAAATGCGGCAATTTTGCTTATTTACGTAGCCATTCAACCAGAAATGAGCCTCATCGCTGAACAAAATTTGTCGATAAAAAAGCGGATTTTCTGCCAACTTTTTTAGGGCCCATTCACTGAAAATTCGACGTTGTGGCAGATCGTTCGGCTTTAGTTCTTGCACGAGCTGTATTTTATACGGTTTTACACCAAGATCTTTGCGTAAAATCTTCCATGTGGTCGAATAACACAAACCCAATTGCTGCGAACGGCGACGAATCGACATTTCACGGTCTTCAGCAACACTCTCAGAAACAGACGCAATATTCTCTTCTGTACGCACTGTACGCATTCGTGTGGTTGGTTTAATGTCCAATAAAGTAAACTGAGTGCGAAACTTGGTCACAATCGCATTAATTGTTTGCTCACTTGGTCGATTATGTAGACCATAAATCGGACGTAAAGCGCGAAACACATTTCGAACCGAACACTGATTTTGGTAATAAAATTCAATGATTTGCAAGCGTTGCTCGTTAGTAAGTCTATTCATGATGAAATGTCAAAGCATACTGAGCATCTTTCTCTTTGACACCATGTCTTAAATCCCGCGTGATCTGTCAAATACTAATGCATGAAAATCCTAACCTCAAAAAAATCACCCATTAGTTTCTATTTGATTTATGATGCATACTTTTACTTTTCAATATCATATATTAATTAATTTAAGAAAACAAATTTATTCGTCGCGAAAAAAATTGTAGTTGATACGAACTGTCAAACTTTATTCGCGTTCCACATTATCCACACTCGCAACGAATAAAATAATCGCGCGTACTTAACCTAAAAAAATCATTCTTGTTTTGGTTTCGGTGGTAAATGGTGTTCGGCTGTGCGACGAATTAAAAACTCTCATGTGAAAGAAATGTCAAAATCGACGAATATATGTTCATTCGTTGGTCGTTGGTCGTGCTCACGTGAATAGTGCTTTAATTGTAATTCACAATAGTAGAATGCATTCCACTCATTGGAAAGCAAATGTATTAAAATGTCAGTTATTGCGTGAGTATTAACGAATTGTAAGTTCAGAATTCATATCTAATGTGCAAGGCCTTTATGAATTTTAAAGTTATGTGTTTGCAAACTGTCAATTCACACAAATGGGAGGCGTTCATCAAAATGAAATTTTTCCCTCAAAATTCTGGGAACTTAAAGGCCTTGCACATGAGAGCGAACAACAAATGAACGAATGGACGAAAAAACTAGATTTTACACATTTCAAAAAGTCAATTTCAAACAAAAACACATTTAAATTATAAAAAACCAATTGACACTAATGTAAGGATAATAAAATTTGCATTTTGTTCTCTAAAACAGGAACATTTTGTAAAAACAGTTTGGTAGTAACGAATTGCAGTGTGGTTGCTACGAACTGTCAAACTCTATTCGCGTTCCACATACTATCCACACTGCAACGAATAAATTATGTTGCGCGCAACATAACCTCAAAATTATATCACTCTTGTTTTGTTTTTTCCTCATGGCTGAGGAAAATATGGAGAAAAGGGTAATTCAATTCGTGGCTGTCGGCGAATAGAAATAAAGCACATGTGAAAGAAAAGTCAAAATATGCGAACATCCACAGTTCCCAGTTCGTAGTTCGTAGCTCATGTGCAAGATGCTTTACAGATGTCAATTTATAATCCACAAAAATAGGACGTGTTCCACAAATTGACAATTACATGAGTATGAAATGTCAACTATGGATTTTAAGGTTATCGCCAAACTTTCAAAATCAAATTGACATTTAATAAAAATATGATACGTTCCAGAAGAAATGTATTAAAAGTTTACTGTTCCTATCTTACCAAAAAAGCACTCAGTATAGAATTTAAGATTATCTTTTTTGTAACCTGTCAAATTATATTTCGAAATTCACAAAAACAGAACGCGTTCCACGTTTGCAGTTGGCAGTTCACAATTAATATGTATTGTTCAACGCTCTTATGGATTTTAAGGTGATTTTTTTTGCAAATTGTCAAATTTTATTCGTCCCACGAAAAATTTCTTAGTTAATATAAATCAATTGATATTTTTTGTAATATAAATGTAAAATATCAGAATTAAGTACATATTTTGGGGGGTGTTCACATTTGACACCTCATTTTGACGTATCATAATGTTATTTCCTCACCAAGGACCAGAACAAAAAACAGGTAGAGTTTAGGTTATTTTGACATGCAGTCTTCTTATAACTTATGTATTAAATACCACTTTCTTTTGAAGTTAAAAAAAAGTTTTCAAATCTAAAATTATTTACATTATACGATGAATTAAAAAACAATGAAATTTAAAAATCATCTTATAACATAGCCAATTCTCCGAGATCGTATTTAAATTCCTAAAAATATTATAGAAATTCACTGCGTAAAAAGATGTCACATTAAAGTTTGAACTATCGATAATGAATTAGTGTCGCTAGTTGTACGTAGCAGTTCTTTACAATTAATTTTAAAGTCACTGTTATCTAAATGTGACGCGTTTATCTAGCACTTAATCCTCTTTCTACTCCACAAATAAGAAAAATAAAATAAAAATAAGTAGCCTGAAATAACACCAATCTAAACTTCAGTTTTTTTAATTAAACTTTAAGAGCTCTCAGTACTTTTTGACGTTACCAAATCTTACACTTTCCTTAAAATACGTGTTCATTATTTACAGACAAATATTGTGGATCATTAAATTTTTGACAGCTATTAACTATGACAGTTAAATTTGATTTATCGATGATGAACTAATGTCATCAGCTGCACTTGTCAATTTATAACAAATACAATTTTTTATACACAGAGAAGTTGAGATTTTTAATTTGCTTTATATTTGAAAAATGACAAGTGTCAGTGTTGTCTATATAATTCTGATGACAGCAAAAGTTTCACACCAATAATTTTCTTCAACCTACTTATGTTATGTTAATCTTATCGAATAAAAGGGCATTGACATTCGAATCTGCACAAGCACATTTATTCAAATTAGCAATAAATTCAAATTCACCAAATATTAATCAGCTTAATAAAATTTAAATATTCCTAATATTTCCGTTAGCGAAATGTGATGAATTAAATTTTACTTTTCTATGTTTAAGTTGTTTTTTATTTTTAACAATTTTATGACAATGTTTAATTCATAACAAACTTTAAGAGATTTACACAAATTTGCGTGCCTACAAATTAAGCACACAACATGTTATCTCGCTAATTTTTGATTAAAAGAAATTATGCCTTTTTTAAAATAACAATAAAAAAAATACAAAATATTTACATAAATCCGTCTTATATCTCTGCCTACAAAATGCAAATTAATTACTTAGTTTCCAACAAGTATCTTGGAAGCCTTATTCGCATACAAATTTTTGTATTAAAGCTATGTACCTACTCGTATTTTGTGATGAGAGGTACTCGAGATTGAACAATTATCTCAGTATGACATACGACAAATTATTACCGCTAGCTAAGCTAAAGCAACCTCCCACTTAATCAATATGTTTCTTTTTGCCACCACCCCTGTACAAGACACACGAGTGTTCTTTGTGAGTGAACGGTGCGGCAGTAAAAACGGCAACAGCAGCAGCTGTTTGCGGACACATAAGTTAAAAAGTTGTTAAAACCAATTTTTTTCCTGTTATTACTTCTATTATTATATGGATATATGTACATATGGATGCATATATGTATGTATTTATAGGTGTACAAAGTCTATAAGTTGTCTCCTGCATAAGCTGTTTCAAATATGGAAATCATTTTTGTATCTTGTGGTTCCGCCTTCAAAAGTGGATGTCAAAAAAAAAAAAAAATTATGACAAAAACTTGTCAAGCTACTGTACAACACAGTTTAAAGAAAAATAAAACAAAACAACAAAACTTTAATGCCTTGCCACGCATGATTCATTTAAAGTATCTTGTTCGTTTTTTGACCGTTTCGAACGAGACACTATGACATTTAGCTGTCAATCGGTTTATGGTTGCTTTTTTGTATGCTCTTGTCAGTCTGATTTTTATTTTATATTCTAAACCAAAAATAGACATTCAACAATCTACCAATTTTCTAGCCAGCCATCATCAGCCCCAGCAAAATCATACACAATTTTTATGTAATAATAAAATAATATTGTATGTTTGGTTATCCCTCACTGATGGGATGAATAAAACAAGAATATAAAAATGTTAACATCAGATTCATTCAGATTCACAATTGAATTGGTTACAACCCGAAGAATGTTTTGCCTTTGTGTGTAAATCATTAAAATGTGTAAAACAACATAAAACATAAAATGCAGTTTTTTTTATTTTACGATATATTACCGGGTTTTTGTGTTTTATTTTGTTTGTATGATCAAATTAATTCTAAAGGGAAATGAATTTATTAAATTTGAAACTGATGTTGATGAAGCAAGTTTACACGTTGATAACTTTTTATTGCTTTTTTAGGAGAAGATTCTATTGATTGGATTCTTTTTTTTTTTTTTTTGAAACACACAGGAAATGATCTTTTACCAAATTAAGATGATCAACTTTTAAATTAAGATGTCAAATGAAAGTTTTTTTTTTTTAGTCTGTCAAAAGTGACAACTTGTTTTGCTGAATTGATAGAAAATTAATGAAAGCGTTCAGTTTGATATATGAAGGGGATAATTTCATTATTCATTATGAAGGTTTTGAAGCAAATTTATATATTTTCCGGGTGAAAGATTTTTAAGTGGATCTTTGTTTTATAAAACAAAGAAATATCGTTATTTCTGTCTCTTTTATAAACGAATTGAAAAGTATATAGTTGTGTTTCACATACAAATCTTATTACTTCATTGAATTGATAACTCTATTGACAAAAATGTATAACTTTGGTAGTAATGCACATTATTGGGAATCCTTATATTTTTGTAAGTCGAAAACAGATAGTGACCAAGTAAAAATATAAAAACTACATCAGACACAAGAAGTGTTGATGGTTGTTGTCTATAGTTGATAGACAGTTGATAATGCCAAACTGTGTTGACATTTCTCTAGTAAAGATTTGGCACTTCATCATGAATCGTTAAACGCAAAGACAACGTTTTCAAATTATAAAAATTTGGAAAATAAATTTGTTCGTCAAATTTACTGTATTTTCTAGTGAAGCACATTTCTGGTTAAATAGCTTTATGACTATTATGAATTGGTCGATAAACAAAACAGCGAAAACAATCCTCAAGCCATTAACAAATCACCAATAATCTATTAAAATTTACTGGTTTTTTTTTGCGATTTTCATGCTTGGGGCATCTCCTGTCCATATTTTTTTCGAAATGAGAATGAAGATGTCCTTAGTT
The DNA here is from genome assembly GCA_920104205.1 of Eupeodes latifasciatus. Lineage (NCBI taxonomy): Eukaryota > Metazoa > Arthropoda > Insecta > Diptera > Syrphidae > Eupeodes > Eupeodes latifasciatus. Next base: position 10,378,198 of record OV049926.1, read on the forward strand.
TCGCCAACGAGCCATGCTGATTTTTTTTCAAAAATTTATCGGCTAAACATCGATGACATTTGGTTCCAACTCCAACAAGACGGTGCAACTTGTCAAACAGCAGGCTAAACCACCAATTAATTGTTGGAAAACGCCATATGATCAGATTTTTTGGAAAAAGTAGTTCAAAATTTGACAGATGGTATGGTACAGAAATCATATTTAAAAATAAGTGCCATAAAATTATCTTTCAGATTATAATAATACCAATAAGCTTAACATCTTTTGTGCTTAAAACCTTGGAGCGCATTCTTGATTACCATATTAGAGAAATCCTAGTTGGACGACCTCTCGAAAGCTCTCAGCATGCTTAACTTAAGGGCAAATCTACGGAGACTGCCCTCCATGAGGTAGTGCGTACTGTAGAAAAAACTCCATTATAAAGAATTTACTCTTGCCACCTTCTTAGACATAGAAGGTGCTTTTAACAACGTCCTTACCGAATCCATAGAAGAATCGCTCGTTAAGTTCGGTGTATAGAAGACTTCATTCGAGAATGGATTATTTCCATGCTCAATGGTAGGAAGATTCGAGCCACTCTAGGCAATACAATCGCAACAAAATACGTGAGTAGGGGAACACCCCAGGGTGGTGTCCTTTCGCCTCTTCTATGGCTTCTGGTCATGGATACAATTCTCGTTAAATTAGAGAGATGTGGAGTTAAGGCGGTAGCCTATGCGGATGATTTGGTGATATTGGTGTCAGGAAAGTACACCTCTGATTAGTGAAATCACGGAGTCAGCTTTGAAGAAAGTTAGCAGCTGGTCCACGAGTTGTGGACTAGGAGTTAACCAAAGTAAAACTGAACTGTTGCTCTTTACACCACCAAAACTAAAGTACCGCCCTTCACGCTACCTCGACTCAACGGTCAAATCCTATCATTGTCTTCCAGTGCAAAATATTTGGGAATTATACTCGACCCTAAACTAAACTGGAAACTAAATATTGAAGTACGGGTTAAGAAGGCCTGTGTTGCCTTCTACGCCTGCAGCAAAACTTTCGGCAAAAAATGGGGACTTCAGTCGAAGATGATTTTATGGACGTACACAGCCGTAGTACGTCCAATCTTAACATATGGTTCGATTGTGTGGTGGCCTGCTCTTAGCAAAGCCTATAATATTGATAAGCTAAAGAAGGTTCAGAGAACAGCTTGCGTGGGCACCACAGGGGCCATGCGTACTTGCCCAACGGACGCCTTAAAAGTTATTTTGGATCTTCTACCAATCGACCTTTTTATTAAATACATAGTTTCCTGCAGCGCTATTAGGCTGAAGGAATCAAACAGCTATGGTTGTCAAAACCTTATGGTCACAGCAACACAACGAAATTGATTCCCTCAGATATTATCTCGGTAGACACTGACTACTGCACTCATACTTTGAGCCTTAGTAAGGGTTTTAAGGTTATTTTCGTTTTATTGTCACAATGATCTTATCCATATCTTACTTACTTACTTAAGGTGGCGCTACAGTCCGGGGCGGACCTGGGCCTCAACCAACATGCGTCTCCAGCCAGCTCGGTCCCTAGCTAGCTGTCTCCAGTTTCGCACGCCAAGTTGGTTGAGGTCCTCACCCACCTGAGTGCGCCACCTGAGTCGCGGTCTTCCTCTACTGCGCCGTCTCTCGGGATTGGATTCGAAGACCTTCCGGGCGGGAGCGTTGATGTCCATTCGCTCTACATGACCCAGCCATCTAAGCCGTTGGACTTTTATTCTGCTAACTAGGTCAGTGTCGCTGTACAGCCCGTACAGTTCGTCGTTATATCTTCTCCTCCATTCTCCATCTATACGTACGGGACCAAAAATCACCCGAAGAATTTTTCTCTCGAAGCATCCTAAGACGTTCTCATCTTTCTTTGACAGGGTCCAGGCCTCAGCGCCATAAATGAGAACCGGGATGATGAGTGTCTTATAGATGGTGATTTTAGATGCTTGAGAGAGGACTTTACTTCTCAATTGCCTTCTAAGTCCAAAGAAGCAGCGATTTGCAAGAGTTATTCTTCGTTTGATTTCAGCGCTGGTGTCGTTGTCTGTGTTTATAGCGGTGCCTAGGTAGACAAAGTCCTTAACTACCTCGAAGTTATAGCTGTCCATGGTGACGTTTTGTCCAAGACGTCGTTGTTCAATGTCCTTTTTTGATGACAGCATATACTTGGTCTTGCCCTCATTGGCCACTAAACCCATCTTCTTCGCTTCCGTCGCAATGCTCAAAAACGCTCCACTGACATCACGCTTTGATCTTGCAATTATGTCAATATCATCTGCGTATCCGAGTAATTGGATGGATCTTTGGAAGATTGTGCCTCTAGTGTTGACGGTAGAGTTTTGCACAATTCTTTCCAGAACGATGTTGAAGAAGTCGCATGACAGTGCATCGCCTTGTCTAAAACCTTTTCTGACATCAAATGCATCGGTGAGATCTTTTCCGACCGTGCGTGCATTCTCCATCGTCATTCTGCACAAACGGATAAGTTTGACAGGGATGCCAAAACTAGACATTGCTCTGTAGAGCTCTTCCCTATGGATGCTGTCATACGCGGCTTTAAAATCGATAAAGAGATGGTGGGTATCGATTTGAAGCTCCTGGGTTTTTTCCAAGATCTGCCGTAATGTGATTATTTGGTCGATAGTGGACTTTCCTGGTCTGAAGCCACACTGATAAGGACCTATCAGGTTGTTGACGAACGGCTTCAGACGTTCACATAGTACGGCAGAAAGGATCTTATATGCAATGTTAAGGAGACTGATCCCTCTGTAGTGTGGCGCAATTTAAAGGGTCTCCTTTTTTATGTATCGGACAAACTATGCTGAGATTCCACTCATCGGGCATGCTTTCTTCCGACCATATTTTGCAGATGAGTTGGTGCATGCTCCCTACCAAGTCATCGCCTGCTGCTTTAAATAGTTCGGCAGCTATGCCGTCAGCTCCAGCAGCTTTGTTTGTTACATGATATGGGTTTCTTGTCTCCAAGTTGTGTTTTATATTTATAAGAATAAACTTCAGACTTCAGTTTAGATATAGCTATCTTCACTTCGTCTAGGTCGGGTAGGCGGAATTGTTGATCTGCGTCGCCTAAGTTGAGTGGTTCTATTTCCCTTACAGCGGGATTCGGTTCGTCATCGCCGTTATATAATTTGGAGAAGTGGTCTTTCCATATTCTCAACATAGACTGCGGTTCTACTACGATATTCCCCTGATTGTCTTTACAGGCTTCGGTTCGTGGCTGGTATCCTTGGGAGTTTTTTTTTACCTTTTGGTAAAATTTACGAACCTCATTCCTGTTGTAACATCCCTCTATCTCCTCGATCGCGCGCTTCTCGTGCTCTCTTTTTTCCATCTAAGAAGCCGGTGTTCCTCTCTCCTCCTCTGCTCGTAGAGCTCGCGAGCAGCTCTGGTCCTTCTTATCCATATCATCATATTTAAATTATGTATTATTTATTTGACGTTTAGATAAGAGTTGCTCTTCGATCAAATTAATAGATGATCTGAACTGGATTACGGGAATAATAGAAAATTGATATTATTTCAAGTTTCCAAGCTTTAGAAAAATCAACCGATATAAAAACTGAGTCCCACAAGGGTCTGTTCTCGGTCCCTTACTCTTTTTCATTTTTTTTGAAAGCTTTCAAGGAGAGTTTTTATTAATTGTATGGTAGTCTTTCTATCTTCCTAAATAGATTGTACCTTTAAAGACTCACGAAAACATGCAAAGTATGTTATTTAAAAATAAAAACGTGCGAATTATAAAACAAGGTAACTAATAAAAAGCCATCACGTAGCGAAATAAAAAAAACATAATGGCAAAACATTCGCTATCCGACAGAAAAGTCCATAATAGACCTTGTGAAATAACCTAACAAGAGCTACAGATCTGGTATTTATAAAAATAGATGCTCATTAAAAATGTAGCAACAACTCTTAATTAAATTGCAATGTTCCATTACCATTTTAAAGAAAAAAAAAAAACAAACAAAACAATCAAATTAAAAAGCTTCATAATCAAAATGTTCACCTACTATACACTAAACAACGTATAAATGTATATAGTTTAGTATATCCCCTATTAATCTGACGACGACATCAAACTCAAATTTCTAGGCCACCCACAAATCTAGAAACGAAACTAAATCCTTTCCACATCCAAAAACAGCTAAAACAAACTTTTATTTTGTTTAATCTAAAAATAAAAGAAACAAAAATATCTTTTATATACCACACTCATGAGTTGTGTAGTTGTAGTTTGTTTTGTATGTTGTATGTTGTGTCGCCATGCAAAGCAAAGCAAAGCAAAGCAATGGCATAGTGCGATATTATGAATGCTTGATTCCAGATATACGTTTAACAGCATAGGTACCTACTAGGTATATACAGCGAGCACATAGTACGGGAGCCTCAGTGGGGGGCGGCACTGCACGTTGGCCTTGATTGCCTCTCACTTAAAACTCGACGACAAAAATATTCGAAAGGTTTTCGTTTTCGTTTTTATTTTTTAAATTTTTGTTTTATTTAAGCTTTTTTATTTTAATTTGGGAAATGCCTGTCGTCTATGTAGAGCTCAAAATATCTCAAAAAAAAATAAAATACAATGCAACCTACATATGTATATGCAAAAGTGCATCGGGTACAACTTCATGTCTAAAACAAAAAACGAACTGCATTAACGACACAAGTCAGACAGTATAGAGCTCTTATATGCTTGTAGCCAACAACTATATGTAAATCTGTCTATAAGTCATAAAGCAGACAAAGGTAATGGCGGATAATTAGCAGTGTCGTTTCGTTACCTGGTTAAAGTCTGAATACTGGTACAGCAGAGAACTCTACTGAACAATAAATTTCCTTCATTCAATTCGAGTCTAAGTCTCTATATGAGACTTGAAAGAGAACAACACTTCTCGTGTAACAGATACACGTAGATAAAGTATCTTTTTGCTTTTTAGCAAGCATCAAATTAGAATGTTCGCATTCAGATGTTAAGTTTGTATCTTTATCTCATGCGATTGTATCCATTTTTTTTTTTTTAAATGTGCTACGGAATATACCTACGTTGTTTCGTATAGGTAAAACAGTTATCGAGAGATACTGTCGCATTGAGCTAAACTGAGCACAAAAACAACAACCAAATACTTCCAATAAACAATCGATGATAATTAGTTTTTGCAGTAAATTGCCGGCTTTGCTAGTTTTCTATCTATCTATTTATCTATCTACGGACCGAGCAAACTCGTAGTGTTGTTCGATCGATATTTACAGACTATAAATGGGAGAGATGTAGTTGATATAATGGGTATGACCTTTGGGGATGCGATCTTCATATAACATAAAATGATTTTTTATTAGCAATTATAGGGAACAAATAATAATAAAACAATAAAAAAAAAAAAGGTGGGGGAGGGTGAGGGAGAGAGGTCGAGGTGGCTGTAATCCGCCAAGTTTGGATTTGATTGATCGGCTTTAGCATCATCTTATTATCGGAGAAAAGTATATGGGAAGTGTTTTTACCTCTATTTTTTATTATATGCGAATGCGATGTTAATTGTGGTTTTTAATTTAGCAATTTATTGATTGTTGTTGATTGTTTTTTTTTCGTTGTTGTTGTGGTTGTTGTTGTTGTTGTTTTTCTTCGTTGAGTCTTGGAAGATTGGACGCTTTGATTTGACCTAAAAGACGTAAGATTATTGCTTAGTCATAATGGGGTGTAAAGTGGTAGCAATAACCTTTTTCTTAAGAGAGGAGGCAGGGAATTTACAAAAGAAATAACTCCTAAAAGAAATTATAGAGATTGGGTCTTAGAAATTTCAGACAATTTTATGAGTAATGTGGAACATACTTTTCTGAATTAATTCTCAAAATAAAAGAAATTATAGGAATTAAAAGTATTATGTAGAAGTTATAGTGAAAGCAGCAGTACCGATACTCGAATTCCGAAAACATAGAATTCATTATTATAACCGTCGCTGTTTTTTTTTTATTCAAATTTTTAGAAATTTGAGAAAAACATTTGTCTATGAACTTGAGCAGAAATATTTGTTCAATGTTTAAGCTGTCAAATGTGTCTCTTTTAAATAACATAGAATTTCTAAATATGCATCAGGAATGTACTATTCATGCAATTTCGATGTTTAAAGGGTTAGAAATGTGGGTTTTCGAATAGATATAAACTTCTAAATGACAGTTCGAAATAATCAAGATTTTTTACTGACAGCAGTTGCTATTTTTAAAATCTAGAAATTTGAGCTACAAGTAAAAACAAAACATTTGTCTGTGAAAGTAAGCTGAATTAAGCTGTCAAATTTGTCTCTTTTTGAATAACATAGAATTTTTTAATTTGCACCAAAAATGTGCAGTTGTGTTTTCGAATAGATAATCTTTTAAATGGCAGTTTGAAATGTTTAAGATTGTTACTGACAGCAGTTTTACAAGTCAGTTTGGTAGGATTTTATTATAATGGCAAATTAATTGAGCTTCTTTACTAAAATTTGAATACAAAAAATAAACTGTAGTCCAGCATATTGACTCAGAATTTCATTCAAATCATTCCCTATAAAATACAATATATACAACAATGAGCTACTTATTACATTATAGCAGAGTTAAAACATTTTTCTATGAAATTAAGCACAAATATGTTTGTTAAACGTCGCTGTTTTTCAAAATTTTTAGAAATTTGAGCAAAACATTTGTTTATGAATTTAAGCTGAAATATGTTTGTTCAGTGTTTAAGCTGTCAAATTTGTCTTTTATAAATAACATAGAATTTTTTAATTTGCACCAAAAATGTGTTATTCATGCGACTTCGTTGCATAGAGAGCTCAAAATTTGTGTGTTTCGAATAGATACACTTCTAAATGACACTTTTTAAGGTTTTTACTGACAACAGTTTGACAGCTCAGTTTGGTAGGATTTTTTTTTTGATTATTTATGGAAATCAGTTAAAATGGCTCTATAGAACCGATAATTCCGCCAACGAGTATACTGCACCAAATAGACAATATTTAAAGCCATTTAACCTAAAATTAGCTTTTTCACTTATGTATCTCCGTGAAATTGACAAAAAGTGCTCTCGAATTGCTAAACTTTATTGAACAGAAATGTCAACACAGTTTGACATTCTCAAATGTGAAAAACAGTTTGACATTCTCAATTGTCTACAAATTTTGACATTCCTAACTGTCAAACCATAGACATCAACCATCCAAACTTCTCATGCAGCTGAAAAGAAAAACCCTAATTGTTCGAATATTTGTGCTTAGATTCTTTTGTTAAAAAATACAATACAGACAATCGGTATATGTTTTTTTATTAAAAACTTCAATTACGTTGGTTCATCAAACTCCAATGAATTAACTGTCAGTCTTTATTTATAAAAAAAAATGATAAATAGAGTTATAGCTGTCAAAGAGAATTCCAATGAATTCTTCAAATGACATCATGTTCTTAATATTTACCAACTGTCTACTGTATTTTAACTTGAACAAAAATAATAACAAACAAACAATAGAAACTCCGCATTCCATAATGATCATGATCACCTTTTTTAGTGTTATAAAAACGTACATACGTATTATGTATGTTTTTGTTTAAATAAATAGAGAATTCCAATAAAACGGAAGAATTTATTTTAACAAATATCACGCCTCTGCTCAAAAACAATCAAAAACAAAAATAAAACCAATTATTGAATGACTTTTTATTTTAAAAATGTATGTTCAAAACAAAACCATTTCAATTTTCCATTAAAAGTTAAATTCAATAAAAATATTTACAAAATTCCAAATATGGATTTTTTCATTTATCAACAAAAATAAAAAAAAAAAACTGTCGTTTATTTAATCTTTGATCTTATTTTCTTTTTTTAGATTTTTTTTTTTTTTGCAAAAAAAATTCAAAAACAAAATAATTTAAAATAAATAACAATCACTTCACCACTTCTTCTTTGCAAAGAGGAGATAACCTCCATTAATGGTTTTGTTTTGGTTTTATTTTTTTTATTTTACTTTTTTCAATCCAATTATTTTTGTTTGTTTATTAAAGTTTGTCGCTCCCAAAATAAAATCTATTAAATCCAAAGACGTGCATGTGAGTATTTCATAATTTTTGTATTAAATTTGCAAATAAATTGATTTTGCTGTGTAACTTTTGGCTTGGCATTGAATTTGAGAATTGTGTGTGCAGCTTTATGAATTTGAATTCAAACACGTTCGACAGCCGTCAATTTACTTATACGGAGCGGTGGCGCTGCCGGCGGCGGCAGCGGTGGCTATGGCGGCGATCTATATTGCTCACTCTCTTCTACTTGATCTTTGTAAAATATACGACTGTCATTACTTTAAAGGGGGTAACAGAAGAATTGTATAGAAGGAGTGTGCTGCATTGAAAACTTAAATGCAAACAAAATAACGAAAAAAAAAAGACTTTTTTTTATCAGTTGACAATGTTGACAGGTCTTGTAGCATAACAATTCGACGTAACGCGACACGAATGTTTTCTTTTTCTCTCTGTTTTTATTTTTGTTCAGTTGATTTTACTTGTTACTTATTTTTTGTCTCTATATTTCTTTCTCTCTCTTTTGAATTATTGGTCACCATAAGTCACACACTGGTTTTTTGGTCTTTTTGGTATTTTGGCATTTGGTATCGGGTTTGGCGAATTGTATTACCTGTATTTTTGTTATTGCAGTTTGCTGCGTGAGTTTTGAATTGGAATTTGCGAGTTTGATTTTTACGTGAGGTGAAAGACGATGGAGGAGATGGTGATTGCTTTTTTGAGTTTTTTTTATGTTTTTTTTTTTTTAATTTTTGTTTACTGCTGTCAACAAAACATAAGTATTACAGTTGTTGAATTTGAATAAGATAACCTAGTTTTGGTGTGGGCAGGAATGGAATTTTGTTATTTAAATTCGTTGTAATCAGTTAGTATGCCAAGCCAAGTGTTGGGCTTTGGATAATTTATTGGAATGAGTAAATAATATATTTTTCTTGCACATGGAATGGTTTTTCCCAAAAATAATGCGAACAGTAAACTACTCGATCGTTTGAAAACTTATAAAAAGTTATTTTCTAATTTTTGACATTAAGGACAAGTCATACAATCGTGGTTGCACAATTCGTGGTTCATCTTTTAATTTAACCAAATCAAAATAACTGAAGTTCAAAAATATAATTGGCTTTTACCACATATACAAACCTTGAACCACGGTTGAACTTCAGCTATTTCACCAAAGTGGTGAGGTGAATTTTTGAACAAATGAACAACAAGGTGTTAGTTGAATTTATTTCACGAATTGAATGCTAAAGTTTCAGTGGCAGTTGAATTTTATTGACTTTGCACCTTGCAATTTTGAACCCTGATTATCTGATGAAATCGGTGTCCTAACATCACTAAATGTGGATCAGATCACAAAATCATCTTTTAAACTTAAGTAAATTCTTAAAAAAAGAAACGAATGAATGAATGAATTAATTTTAAAGTGTGGATTTGAAGTTTATGACGTATAAAATGACGTTTAAATGTTGGAAATTTTGACATTTAATAGTTTTGCTTAAAGTCGCGAGATTTGTAGCTCGTAATCGAGGATCGTTTATGAATGTTTTACTTTCACCCGAAACGTCTATCTGACAGTTTTTGACATTTCTATCTCTTGTCAAATTTGGTTTCTATTCGACATGTTATTCCTGGTTAGTTTCTCGTTTTAAACAACAAAATGTGGTGAAGTTTGTATGTTCTTTTTGTTCTATTGAAAAAAATGTTGCAGATGTTTGTTTTTACAAAATATTTGTTATAAATGTCATTAAATAGTGATGATATTCTGGTTATATATTTTGATTGTTGTTTTTTATGTATGTATGAAACTCAAAATAAAAAACACACTACTCCTCTAAATCTATCAGTACACAGAACAAAAAAAAAAACAGAACTTTGATTTTTAAGGAAATATAAAAACAAATGACAGCACAAATTATATGTCAGCTGTCACTAGAAAAACAGTTTTGTCAATTTAAAAACAAAACCTCCTTCTTTATTAGCAACTGATATCTTATTTGACATTGCTTCTTCAAATAATTTACTAATTTTTTTTTCTGTTTATTTTCAGGTAAGTGAATGACAGACTTTGAAGGTCAACATACAGCTTAAGAAACAAAATTCAATTTGTAATTTATGTATGTATGTAGGTTGGTACACATTTATACAAATGGTAGGTATGCAATAAGTAAAATGGAATTTATTTAAAAACAAAAAAAAAGATATTGAGAGACCCAAGAGGCAAAACGAAGAACTATGCTGTTTCTGTTGTTCTGAGCGCCCCCTATCTCTAATATCATAAATAAGTCACATAGTTTGCGTACCGTTATGCAATATATTTCTACATATATCTGTATGTACATACATTGGTTTCAGCTTGTTAGAAAAAAAAAATATATTAAAGTTATACAAAAATAAAAAACCTACAAACACATTTTTCAAGACTTTAGTTGCAAATACTTCACACAAAATGATTTATATAAATTAAAGCCACAGAGCAGAGCACGTTTATTCGCATAGAATTTGATATGAAAATCATATTTATTTTTATTTTCGTTTTGTTAAGTGCTTGCCATTTAGTCGGTGGAAAACCGCACAATAGGCGATTTATGATTCTTTCATGCAGCAGCAGCGCCAAACAAAAAAAACGGCAACAACAATATCTATAGTTTGTTGTGTATATTTTTATTTCTTACTTTAGATATTGCCACATATTTTTGGTTTTGGGTTATAAACTTTGTTATTTTTTGTTTGTTGTTGTTATATTAAGGTGCCTATTAAACCAAGTAAATATAATAAAGTGCACATTTAAATTGACGGGGGGATTGTCACGCTTTGGTTGAGAATTATTGCGATATGGTGTATAATTTTGGCGCAAGAAAATCTAACTGTAAAATCACAATTAAATGAGATCCACCTCATGGTAGATTTAAAAAATGACAAATGACCGGTTAGACATTGTGGTAACGAACGCGAACGTGTCCAAATTTTATTTTTTCTTCTTGGTTCTTAAAATAAAATCTGTTGAGGAATTTCAATGACATATTCATAGCAAAACATACTTTTTTCTAATCAAGAAATATACTCATGTTTTTGTAGATGCACATTTATATTTATATGTACACGTACATGGATCTCTGTAAATGAACCGTCAAATTGTATGAAGCGAACTGTCAGATCTAATGAAGGAGCTATTATATTTCATTTTCAAAAAAATGTTATATGTTTTCTTGTCAGTTGCTGAATATATTGAGTTGATTTATCGGAAACTATTTCTTTCTAAAAATCGCGTCATATTTTACACAGATTTATGTAAAATCTACAGTGAAATTTAAGTAGGACTTATTTTATAGCGTTTTATAGTTTAAGAAATAGTAAAACGTTATCACTGAAGTGGAAGATATGTAGGTACTAAATAATTTTTGCATATGGCGGCAAATGTCAATTTGACTCGTGACACTTGCCAAAAAAAAAAACACTAAAACAAAATGCAAAACATAAAATGCCTGTTAAGGATTATTTTGTGATGACTTTGTGCCACCTGTTCCATCAAAAAATCATTTAAATGATTAATTGCCAATTTTAAGAACTGTCATAAACACTTTTTTTTTCATCGAATACGTCTCGCTATGCATATCAACTGTCATATTCTGAGCTATTTGACCTATTTGCCTTCAACATCCTGTATTCTTGATTATTTGATTTCAAATCATTTTACTTCAATTTGTTTCTACGCCAAGCCAGCCAAGCCAACCAACACACATTGTTTTTCTTCTCTATATGAAATACTTTTGCAAATTAGTCTTGTATGTAAAAAGACATAGCATAGAGGGCGCCCGTCCTGTCCTCTTTGAAAAAGACGACACAAGTCTTCTCACAAGTAATTAGCTGACTAAAACAAATCACCCAGCAACAGTTGCAAGTATATGCTTGATGATGAATCCGGTCTACAAAACTCCTTTTAACCAGACATCAAAACAACAGACACAACAGTCAAGTATATAGCATCCGGACTCCGGAGCCAGACGACGACACGACAACAACGCCAGATGCAATATAAAAACTAGCATCAGTCTGGGGACAGTATTTTTGGTTTCGCGTCTGACATAATTTGCTCCAGCTTGAAGGAACGTGTCACTTGTATTATTTTCATCTGTCATGTGAATTATATACGTCTTAATGGAAAGGTCGACACGCTATAATTGAGCCGTGTGCACTATTATATATATACGAATGTTATTGTGAATGCTACAAAGCACCGAAATATAATAATTTGTGGGGATGTCTCTCACATTATACTACGTTTACATAGTGTCATGTTTGACAGTACAAAAAAGTTCTTCTAACACACGCTAGCGCTGCTGGCTGGCTGCGTCATCGTGCATGTTCGATTGTTATCCTATTTAGAATCAAAATAAATCAGTTTACATGCTTCACGGTAGCCATCATAGAATGCTCGTTAGAATGAGAATGAGTCATTCTTTTGAGGGAATTTCTCATCGCATCTCTGGTATTTTGAAATAATAAACCAAAAGATCGACACTCGCCCGCCAGCCGTTGGCGTCGTTGTCGTCCGCGTTGTTGTCATTGTTGGAATAATTGCATTCGAATTCGATATAAGTAGAAAGTGTATCATCATCCAAAGTGCGGTGTTGAACCGGAGCTGTTGCACGCTTGATGCCAGTTTGCGCTGCATTCCTATATGATCTGCATAACTTTCAGCCAACTTGTGTTACACAATTTCCAACAAAATAGATATTTATACGTTGAGATTTTGAAGGGACTACTTATTTTCATTATGAGATCTGTGTGTGATGATGGCTGAAGCATTTTCCGCCTGAAATGTGATCTCTGGAAAATGAATGGCAAACTAACTATATACACATGGCTCAACGTTTTGTGATGAGCATGCAGTACGCGAAGAGTAGGTACGCTGAAGATATTAGTATATATGAAAGATAGGAAAAATCAAACTGAAGTGGGTGCTTGCATAATTTCTTTTTCATCATCATTATCATCTTAAGCAGTTTTCTAATTTTCATTATATTGTTAGTTTTTATTTGTTTTTTTTTTTTTACGTTTTTATTTTTGCCCGGGAAACTGTTTCCTTTTCTGTGTCTTTAAATTGCAACACCACTGCTCTGACGCTGGCGCTGCCATGACACCAAGGGAAAATATCGCATGTTGTTCAAAGCTAGAAAAAGATGAACGTCAGAAAAATAAAGACAAACTTCATCAAAACGCTTCTGGGTATTGTGTTATTGTTTTGCGCTTTTTGTTTGGATTTGGATTGATGTGTCCGGGTATTGTTCATTTTCAGTGAGCGAGCGCAAATGAGTGAATGGTAAGAGTGAGTGTCGCGCTAATAATGTTCCTGGTTATATTTGATAAGAGAAATTAATCATAACTTTTGCTTTAAGTTTATACAAAAAAAACTCTGAGAAGCGTGTGACAAGTGCAAAATATTTCAATAATGCGTAAAAAAATATTCTTGAGAATGAGACATTCACTCTCACTGTTTTTAAATATTTACACTCAAGTTTCTCGGCGAAGCTCCGATGATCTTGCATTTATAAACTAAATCTAACAGAGCTTAAGGCTAAGTACAAACGATTGCGAGATCTGTCAGTGAAAAAACTGTCAAACGATTGATCATGCAATTTTATCTGACAATACTGTCATTACCAGGAAACCGTTAGGTATTTACCAATCCTTTGTAGGTACACATAAATACATAAAATTAGGTGGCACAACAGTCCATTGGAAGCTAGGGCCTAATGACTTACAACTCCCAACCATTCCTTTGTGCGAGTAATGTTGTCAGAAATAAAAGGGACCTACAGTTTTAAGCCAAGTCCGAAGGGCTAATTTGAGAAAACACATTTCAACACAAGAATTACTCTTGGAGAATTTGTCAAATCCTCGCAAGAGGCAGTACCCGTAGAATAAAACTTTAGATGACACAGGTAGGGATTGAACCCAAGACCTTGGGCATGACAGTCCTACGCACTAACCATCATTCACGGGTACCATCACAGACAACTAGAACATTGTTATCCTGTCAATATTTTCAGAAACGTCATTGTCAAAGAATTGTCAGCTAACCATATAACAATGAAATTGTAAGTCCTTGTGACAGAATCTGCCAACCGTGTAAACAACCATTTTTTATTGAATGTTATTTATTTATTTATTTCCCATCAAGCAGATATACATTTTAAATAAAAATATATAATCTTAAAGACTACTGATTAAATTATAAGCAACATGCGATACCTTACAAGTTTGTATAAATACCTAAAAATAACTAAATACTTACAAATAATAAAACACCTAACCACCAGAGTTTAAAAAAGTTAATAAATTAATAATAAGACTTTTAAAGGTATCGCGACTAATATTGCTCTGGAAATCAATATGATTAGCAACTGAGTTGGCCTCTCTAAGGCACCTTGTTATTGGCTCATTAAGACCATAATTTACCCTATGAAAAGGTTCAAAAAATATACTATGTACTCGAAGATCTCTTGTTGGAGCATATATTCTTATAAGGGACAAAAGAAAAGGACAATTTATTTGATTTTTAATAATGTCTCTAATATAAATTATTTCAAAATATTTTCTCCGAGTCTCTAAAGACTGGAGACCAATTAAATTACATCTAGTAAGATGTAAGTAGGCATTCGTATGTTCCAATAAAGTCTATAAATGACCAACCTGGTAAAACGCTTTTGGATTCTTTCAATTCTATTTGAGTGGATAGCATAGTAGGGGTTCCATATTACACAACAGTATTCAAGGACCGGCCTTACATAGGAAACAAATAATGCTCTGAGTGTATAAGGGTCTGAAAATTCCTTAGAGTTACGTGAAACGAAACCGAGTAAGGAATTTCCTTTCGCAACAATAAAATCAATATGAAGGCAAAACGTTAGCTTAGGATCAAAGATGACACCTAGGTCTTTTTTGGCTGTAACCTTTTGCAGTGGAATATCATCAATGTTATAAACATAGTTTATAGGTGAAAAATTTCGGCGAAAAGATAGGAAATCACATTTGGCAACATTTAGAAATTACTGATTTGAATTACACCAATCGGCTAAGTTAATTAGGTCATTCTGAAGGAGATGGCAGTCATCGATGGATTTAATGCATCGAAATATTTTTATATCATCGGCGAACATAAGGCAATGTGAAGATTTGATACAATCGGGAATATCATTAATAAGGAACAGAAAAAGAAGTGGACCTAAATGACTTCCTTGAGGTACTCCAGAAGTCACATTTATGGGATCAGATATTATGTTATTAATACGCACATATTGGATGCGCCCCACTATATAAGATTCAAACCATCTCAATATATTTGAGTGAAAACCAAGGGCGAAAAGCTTCTTTATTAAGATTTACCCTATCGAACGCCTTTGAAAAATCTGTATATATTACATCACTTTGATAACCATTTCCAAAGTTTTTTATTATATCATTGGTTAAGATTGTTAAGTTTGTAGTAGTTGACCTTCCAGAAACAAAACCATGCTGAGCAGGGGTAATAAGCTCCCGAACAATGAAGGATAACTTTTCGTAAACTATTTTTTCAAATAATTTAGGGATCGTTGAAAGTTTGCTTATTGGACGATAATTAGAAACACTTTGCTTAGGACCTGATTTAAGAATCGGAACAATATACGATACCTTCCAGTCATCTAAAAAAAAGTCCCATATTTAAAGATGCATTAAAGAGTCGAGTTAACGGATCAGTGAGGGAGGATATACAAGATTTTAAAATTAAAGGAGGAATACCATCAGGACCTGGTTGTTTATCATGGTTTAATTCAGATATAGCTTTTTCGACATCAGTTGAATTTAAGTATAAGGAACCGAAATTGATCTGATTCCCAGGTGCCTTAGTTGAAAAATTATTGTGCAAATTAGATGGAGAATAAACCGATTGAAAAAAATTTGAAAACATGTTGCAGATCGTCATAGGGTCACTTGATGTAGTCCCTGAATAATGCATGCAATTTGGAATACCATTAGAACATTTCTTACTATTAATGAAATTAAAAAAAACATTTTACTATTTTGCTTCAAATTTGATTCTGTGCGATACAGGTAATCCTTATATAAAAACTTATTTAAAACATCAAATTCTTTATGAAGTCGTTTGTAATTATTTAGCAAAGTATCATTTCCTTTAGACTTTCGGAAATGTTTATATGCTTTATTTTTTTTGTTGCACAAGTTACTTAATCTTTTATTGAACCAGACTGGTCTGGAATTATTACGAATAACTATTTTTGGAATGTAAAGGTTCATTGCCTCAGTTAACGAACATTGCAGATGATTATAAGCATCACATAAATCATAGTTATCAAATATATAGCTCCAAGGAAAGATATTCATATAATTATTGATTGAGTTAAAATCACCATTTTTATAATCATATTTAGACAATTCATTAATAAAAGGTTTAAAATATTCATAGGATTCAAATTTTATACATAAAGCTAAATGATGAATAGTTTTAGGAAAAATTGGACAAATATTTTTATTTATATCAGTGCAAAATTCTCTATCGACAAAAACAAGGTCAAGAGTACGATTTAAATCGTTACAGAATTTATTTATTTGAATGAGGTCATATTCAGCAAACGAATCAATTACTAAACATTAATGTACATTACTAACATTAAAAGGTATAAGGCAGAACTCATCAGGATCTAGGATCCAATTTACATGGCAAAGGTTAAAATCACCTAGTACGATACAGTTCTGATTATAGCTTGTAGCACTTAAAACAAATCGAAAATTTTCTATATGTAAATTATATAAATCAACAGAACTACCTGGTGGTATATAACTTAGTATAATTAAAACATCTTTAGAACTGTTTAAGGTGACACGTACAGCTAATTGATCTACGTCGATTTCTGATGGGAGAGACGGTAATTCAATTTCACGACAAGAAAACGATGAACGAACAGCTATTAAGACACCTCCTCCTCTTGTCAATTTAGATTTAGCAAAACTTCTGTCTTTTCGGAAAACGCAGTATAAATTTTCATTGAAAATTTCGGAGTTTAATTGATAATCAGTTAGCCACGTTTCAGTTAAAGCGAATATATCATAATATGACGTTGAAGAATTGAAATACAGTTGACTAGTTTTAGTACGAAGACCACCAATATTTTGGTAGTACAGAAGAAAGTCTTTTTTAACACAAGGAGGCGGAGAATTTTGGCACGATATTAAGCTATTTATTGGTATGTTATTTGTCTCGGAATTTTCTCCACTTATGTTTTGTCTGAGTGAAGTCGTGCTTCTACGTTTTTTGAAATGAATTGAAAAGCACGTAGCTTTGTACCTTTAGGCCAGATATTATCTATGTATGTACATCGCATCATTGTACTCAGCTGGAACTCCAATTTTAAAATTAACGAACTTAATATTTTCTTCAGGTTCACCTCGTTTAATCAACTTAAAGCATGAAATTGCACCAGGGTAAAATGTCAGCTCACTGACAGTTATTGTCAAATCACTGACAGACACATATAACATCTGACGTATAACAGTTCAAAAACTATAAAACTGAGATTCGTGAAGCAATTCATTTTTTTTATAATTTAAATTAAAACTGTAGAATATTCCTTAAAATGTATAGAATCGATTTTCTAATAAACTTTCCTCCCTCCGATGCGATGCCCTAGTTTATAGTGACTTTAACCGGCAAAAAATTGACCTCATTCTTATCGTACAAGTCATTAGCCATGCACTATGAGGTTATATTACATTTTAAGTGGAATTAAATTTTCCACTTCTAATTATAACTTTCAACACTTTTATCTTCTACCTTCAGGCTTGCTTGCCTGCAACCATACACTATAATGCACAACCCAAAAAGGATGTTTCCACCAGCACATATATAATTTTCAATGCATATATAGAAGTCGTTAGTACCTTTAACAAAACCTTCAACAGAAAAAGTAACCAAGAAGGAGAAAATTCCAGTTGAAAAGTTTTCCTTGCAAAGTGTTTCAACAAACTCATGTATCATAACAAACTACATAGATATACGAATATAGTGAAAAACTAGGTCTTCTGTAAGTTTTCCACATTTTTGGGTCATCATTTTAGTATATATTTTGATGGAATCCTATATGGGCTTCACCCTTAAACCTTTCCATCAAGCTCCAACCATCATCACCATATCACTCTCTGGCCAAAGAGCACATATGCTTTCGTTTTCAGGTTAACAAATATCATATAAAAAGTGAAACGCTGGATGCAGAAGGACGGTAAAAGACCTCCACCCGGCCCAAGACCCAAGAAGACATAATCCACATGGATGAATATTGTACGAAAGCCTTACACCATCACCCAGCCCCCCATATCACCATCAGCTCGTACCATATAGCCAAAGCAAACCAACCATGCCATTCAGCACCACAACCTTCTGATGGCATCATCATGGATTGTTTTCATCTGTTTTTTTAAAGAAGGAGTGCATAATCCGGGAGAAGGTATTATGCAACTTTAAATTGAAAATTAATTTCAATTAAAAACTCGGCGAAACATCGCGTGTAAAATGTTTTCTGTCTCTTTCTCAGCCATCACCGCATCAAAAAACTTCTTCTTTCGCACTTTTATTAAGAAACCGTTGCGATTCGTTGAATTGCTAGGCTTTTAAATTCTCAAAGAAACTCCCTCGCTTTGCCTCGTCTTCGTTTTGATTCTCACATTAATGATGGGGTTATGATCACGAATTCATAATGAAATTTATGAAAAGAAACGAAATAAAAAAAAAACAAAAAAATAATTGAAGTTAAAAACTATATAAAATAAAAAGAAGAATACAGAAAAAGTATGATTTGTGGTACCGACATCATCAGCACTCCAGCCAGCAGCAGCTAGCACATGTTTGACCCAGTTCCATCGCACTGACGGATTCGGAATATCACTAAAGCTGAGGCAGAGGCAGAGGCATTATCAAAAATTTAGGAAAGGGAGAAGTGGTGGACTTGGGTCTTGGGATGGCAGCTCTTATACACTCTACCTTACCTAACTGCTAAAAAATATATGAAAATGATGGTATAGATCGATGACCTGCAAGTTTTGAGGAAATGAGGAAAAACTATACCGAACACTCTCGTGTTTTCTGCCTGCTGCTATAGGTTTCACATTTCCTTTTCGTTTTCACTTCATGATGATGTTTAAATAGCGAGGAACATCAATGTTCAGTGAGGATGAGAGTGTCCACAAGGGAAGAAAAAGTTTCCACTTGCACTCATAATAATAAAGTTCTGATGGATGTAGGTGAATATACATAAATTGTGTATAAATATAGTTTCAGGATTTTTATCCAAATGTTGGCACTTTTAAATGAGTTTTTTTTTTTTCAACCCCGCATGGAATTAATAAGTGGACCGATAAAACTCCGTGGCTTTATAGTTGAAAGTAGGGCATTGTACCTTTCCGATAAGTACTTATGTACTTAGTTGCTAAATGTTTTTTTTTTTTTGTTTTGTTTTATGTTGGTAAGGGGTTATGAACTTTTAAGCGGTATTTTTTGTTGTCAAACTCTTTGACAGTTATATAATCGCTTGTTTTTGAAGCGTAATTGGTTACTCTATTTATTGGAAAATTCAGTGTCGAAAGTTTTTTAACTTTAAAAGATATTCCATAATTCAGTGCATGTGAATAGGTCCAAAAAGTGACAGTTCATAGCGAACAAACCTGAATCTGAGATATGTCCGAAATTTAGATGTCACATCAATTTAGGAGGGATTTTTTATAATCAAACTCTTTCAACAGTTATTGTCAATTGTTTTTGAAGTGAAATCCATTATTATTCATTCAGTGGCGTAAGGTGTTAAACTTTTAAAGCTTTTCCAAAAATATTAATTCCCTTTTATTAAAAATTGGTTTATCTGAGAAATGTCAGAAATTTAAATGTCACATGAATTAAGCAGAAAAAACTTTAGTAAAATGATGTTAAGGAATAGTAACATTTTAAAATCATTTAAAATTAGAAATATCCTTTTTTAAGCTCATAAACTTAATAAAAAAGCTTTTACATTTTACCAAATCTTTTAAAATTTTACGACAGCTAGATTTTTGATAGACAAACTCTTTTAAAAATATAGCAGATTATATTTGAATCTTAATCCCTTGCTCCATTCCTTGGCAAATCAGTGGTCCAAGAAAAAATAACCTCTTTGTTAAGAGCTAAGCAGTTTTATAGCTAGATAGCTAACTAATTAGTTCAATATTTATTCCCTTTTTATTGAAAGCGGTGTATCTGAACTGAACACGTGACAGTTCGAAAAAAAAAAAAACAAAATAAACGAACCCGGATCCGGAAAAAGTACTAATTAATTTGAAATGTCAAAAATTTAATGAACATGAACTTAAAGCTGCAACTTAAATCGTAAAATGGCTTAAATCGTTTATAGTAAGCAAAATCATTGTTTTAGCTTGGTAAAAAATTATCCTGTCATAATTTGACGTTTCTTATTCTTGAAAGCAATCTAGTAGAGTTAAACCTAATTTGCTTAAACTATCAACTAAATAATCCATGAAACTTATTTAAATGATTAAAAATTGTATTACAAAGACGTTATAAGTGGAACAAGTTAGAAAAACGTATAGCTGTCAAATTTTGATAAAAAAAATCCATTTTAACCAAACCTAAATCCCTTAAAAAATGCTTTCAACTTACATATTTAAATGAGTTGAAACTTCAAACAAATTACATTATAGACTTTTTGACATCATTTTCAGTTTTAGTTTGGTAAACTTTCTTTCTCTCTTTATCTTTGACAGTTAGTAAGAAAAAAATGCTGTCAAATATTCTTAAAGGAAAACGACGCACATTGTGTTTTGATGCGAAATTTTCTGAACAAAACTTTCTGTATGGATTTCCCTTTTTTAGTTCAGAGGATATTTTGTGAACAATCGCATTTCCTTTTGAAATGCATTTGAGCATTTAAAAATCAGGAATTTCTATTAGTGATTTTTAAAACCTGTGAACAGACATTTTAACATAATTCGAGTCGATTGAAATAACCGTCTTCTTTCGCTATTTCAATTGTTTTTTAAGTTGTATTCATTTTCGCTCATCTCACGCTTGAAAAGTTGTTAGGTTCAGCTTTTTTCCACAATGTTCATATTTTGTTTTCCGATCGCTTTCCGAACACTCAGAAACCGTCCTCTAAACGAAACAAGTAATACAACTACATAATATAAAGCTCTGAACAGAAAAAGAAACATAATTTTTGAGTTTGACAGTTGAGGATCTGTTCAGAAATAAAAAAAAAACTATTTTACCTATCAATCAATTTGGGTTTTTTTCCATGTGAAATGTCAAAATAATCAACTGTCAAATTTATTTAGATCAAAAACAGTGCTGCCAATTTTATCATTTCAAACTACTTTGCAATAATATGGATTTAATGAAACAATTTTAATTGCGTGTTGTAATTTTATAGTGTCACTTAAGAAAAAGAAACCGGTCGAAGGTTACAAATTACAACCATAACTACATTACTAACCTGCGTATTGTATTTACCTCCTTCTAATTGGTTGTCTTTAAAAGTCAACCAAATGAAGTTGTGATGTGATTCTTATCATATTGAAACCATTTTGAAATGAATTTACAACCAGGTGAATTACATATGTATGAACATATAAATTCTGACTCAGTTATATCTATTTAACATTTGATCTTAACTTCTTTGAAAAAGAAGCATTAATCATTTCCGTTTGTTTTTGAATGACACTTCATATTGAAAGTCATAGTACGAGTATGTAACTCATGGTCAGTGCTACCGTAAATAAAATAATTTCAAGATAAATCACTTGAAGGCTTGAAATCATAAGCTATATCGTTTCGTGTTTGCCGGCTTTAGATTTTAGATAGATAAGCTCAAGACAAAAAGAATCTAAAATAGATGTGGGATTATGAAAAGAAATACCATTTTTAAGATAAAAAGCATTCCAACATGAAAACACCTCCAAAATAGTTCATATTACAGGTATAGTACTTAATTACTCACATTTGTCTAGATTTATTGATTTAAGATTCTTGAAACAAAAAATAAATTGGTTTACGGGAAATTCCCACAATGTTTTTGTGTTTCATCTTCAAAATAAATATTAAATATTTACTCAGGTTTTATAAAACAATGGCAACGACAAATGGCTGCCTGACTGACAGATTCTTCTTGATTTTGTGTCTGATGTCATATCAGTGTTTTCGATGATTACATTATGCGAGATGTTTATTTATTTTTTAAGTTTTTAGAATTCCTCAGTTAAAAAGCTTTATATATGTAAGTTCACGGTGTTCAACACAACACAACATTTTTTTTTTTTATTTAATTATATTTTAAATCTCTGGTAAATTAATTGAATTCATTTAACCTATTCCTCGGTTGAAATGCAATTACATAGGTAGGTAAATCTTAAAGGTCAAAGGTTCAAGATAAAGATCTTTCGTGATGTGCATGATGATGGATTATAAATTATGACGTTGATCTTGAAAAATGTGAATAATACAAGTTACACTCTTAATCATCATCATCATCATCATTATAATCAAATGCACATTTGAAAGCTTTGAATATTATGAATTCCTATTTCAATTGAAGTAAAGGTGTTGATGGCTGAGTAATTGGAAAAGGTGGTTTATTCATTAAAAATATTAATCGAGGATTAAAACTACTGATGGAGTATAGGAATTTTAAGTCGGTAATAAAAGTTTCGACGAACACATCCAAAGAGGTTATTAGGTCAGTTTTTTTTTTTTTTTTGTGTTTCAAGGCTGTATTGTCATAAAATAATGATCAATTTCAATTTATTGCATAAGTATGATCATTATGGTTGTCTGTCAAAATCGAAAGAAAATGGCGGTTGCATTGTACTACCGTTCCTGTCACTTATTTGAACATCAGTCATTTAGTAGCCATTTTTAGTTTCTGTCATTTTTATTTTTCCAACTTGTTTAGTGTAAGAAAGTGACAAAACAGCTTTTGAGCTTTCTGTCTTTGTCAACATGTTTCTAGAACAATTTGATTTGAAGGAAGCATTGAAAAAATAAAGTCTTACTTTTTAAACAATTTTTTACCTTCGTACGGATCTGTTAAAAATGAAAGAAAATGTTGGTTGCATTGCCCTCTTTCCTGTCACTTCAAGATTCGCTAGGTTTTATGTAGAACGTGGTCAGTTGATAAACCATTTTTAGTTTCTGTCACTTTTTATTTTGACAACCTGTTCGGTGAAGGAATAACCTTTAGCTAATGTAATTCCTGTGAGGTTAGAACAATTTGTCTATGGAATTTTGATCTATCTATTTTTTGTTAACATGTTACTGGAACTGATTGAAACAAAAAACGTTTTGAAAATAGATGTGGGATTTCTATTTACAGAATTTTACACGTCTGTCAAAAACGAAATAAAATGGCTATTGCATTTAACCTTCAAACAGTAATATTCTACGTTTTCGACACTTTATTTTTGATACGCTTGCTTTTACTAGTGGACTAGTTTTTTTTTTAGCGTGGACTGGACACTTATGCAGACATTTTAGCTTCTGGCATTTTTTATTTTGACAACCTGTCAGTGTAGACATTGCCTTAAGCAAATTAATGACATTTGCCAAATTTTTGAGCTATTTCTTTGTCAGTATGTTGGTGGACCCGTTCGAATATAATTTGTATGTTTATCTTCAAAAGTAAAAACAAAGAACAGGTACAAAATAAGTATATTTTTTTAAATTCTATTTTAAGCTTGGGAACCAAAAAAACTTCCCTAAACATTTCTTCAAACACCTATCATTTAGTATATACACTTTCTTTAAAGAAATCCACCAAGTGAATGTGTTTACAATTTGATTTCTTTCACCTTTTTTGTTTTTCAACAATTTAGTTTTTTTTTCTGGTTTTGTTGATGAAGTACAAAAATAAACTTCACGCTTAACTCGTGTACAACTTCCGCATGTCAGTCAATCACCTTAGAAAGAAACATGACCTACATTTTCATCATTTATACGTATATAGATTCCCCATTTTGGCTGCAAAATTCTAATAACACAAACAATCGTAATTTTCACCTTTCCATTTCCTCATCCGCATCTAATAGTTCCAAAGACGGCCGTAGCAGTGGCGCGCGCGGTGCATCAATAAAAATGGTGTAAACAAATATTCGATATTATAATTGAAATTTTACTTTTAAACATTTTTGTATAGATTTAAAAGATAAACGCTGCTGTGCTATGATGATTTTATGATATTATAGTGCGTGGTGTGTTGAGAAATTCTTTCAACAAAAATTTCAATTAAAATCAGATTTCATTAGAACGAAATTAAATCCAGTGATTTTCAATTAAATTTCATTCCTTCGCCCCATGATACGTGTATAGCAGCGAGAAGTGAAGTTTATGGATAAGAAATAAGGCGGTATCAATTCATTATTTTGCAATTTGTAAATTTTCTTGTTTTTTTTTATGGTGAGTTGTCAATTAAATTTCCAGTTTCGGGTTGAGTTTCAATTCATTTAAACTTGACAGCTCGATGAGGAAAAGATAGTAATTTGTTTCGACCCAAAAAACTCAAGATGTCGCGGCATACATCGCCTAAAGCGGTTTCTTAAATTCCAGAGATGTTATCAGGAAGCCTCAACGAAATCAAACGAAACTAGTCTTATGTATCTCCCTCCTGTGGCGATATTTGCTCAATAAAAAACATAAAACTGGAGTTTATCGTCCCTAATTTTGGTGGTCATATTGCCGGCCAATCAATTTAATCTTTGGAATGTTGCCCACAAATTAAAAAATGAAAAACACAACGAGACAACAAAAATACATGTTGGGAGCACAAAGGCCATTATTAAGAGGGAAGTTTTAATTTAGTTTTTCTTTCTTTCGTTTTGTTCTTAGTTGTTTTTTTTTTGTATTTTGTGAAGAATATTATAACTAGGTCAACTCTTCTTCTTTTCTTGTTCTTGGTACTTAAACAAGTACATATCTTGAAGATGCAACAATTACTTTCAAAATTGCACAAAGTGCATGACAACAACAGACAAAAAGTAACAAAACATCAAAAGTAGCTCAAAGTAGCCCATTTTCATTCATTTGTTGGGTCATTCAATTAATAAATGTATGTTTCTGTTTTGATTCTTCTGATGTTGTTGTTGTTGTTTTTTTTTGGGACAAATTCTGTTCATTTTCCCGCCACAAATCACAATTTAATTGAAATCATTTTTGAAAGATTTATTTTGATATTCAGCGATGCGAGAAGGTGGAGTGTATATTGCGGGGGGTATTCATCGAGACCCCCCATTCAAGAAATGAGATGTACTCTGATGATGCTGGTGATGATGATGGAGCTCTACTGTTGCGTGGGGGTGGTACATCAAGACGCCATGCCACATGCATGCCACCGCTAATGAACATAAATAAACAAACAAAAATATGAGATACTGTAATGTTTTCATTCTTTTGTTTATATTCATAAAAATACATGTATGTATATATATTTTTTTTAATTTTATTTTTGTTTATATGAGTAATTAAGTGAGGGTGGGAAAGATCTTTGTGGCGCCTATTTACATGTGTTCTTAAGAATGTTTACGCATCGTATAATTAGTTTATGTGTGACATTTAACAAAGCGAAACGAATTAATTAAATGTTCTGGCGAAATATGCATTTTAAAAATGAATTTTAACGATTTATTGCATTTGCATTTGTATTTTTGTGGTATTATTGGAATGTGTTGTCCTTTTGGTTGATTCATTGAATAAGATTTTGATAAACTGAATCGAAAACAAAAAACTATTTTGTAGGTTTGGCAATGCTATTTTTAGTGACAGTTGTTAATTGTTATTGGTGACAGTAAATGTGACAGCTGACTTATGAATTGTGTTCTTTGGAAATTTCTTCCGGCTTGTAAAATGATTCGAGTCAAACATTCGATGGAGTCAATCAGATCTGTTCGATTGTGCTCATTTAAAGTAGAAATAAATACATATCTTAACTAGATCGTTTGCCAAGCTCTCCACATGATTTAAACACAATCTATACAGCTTTTTTTGTTGTCTGGCACGTGGAACTTATTAACAAAGTAATTTATTTGTAACAAAAACAAAAATATCAAAAGAGTCACTTGAAAAAAAGGCTTATATCTCGAGGGTAATAAATAAAAATATATATTTGCATTTCATCGGCAGGTAATTGCCAACTCTCGCCACTGACTGTTATTTTTGTTTAACGACTCATTTCAGCCCACTTTCAACATATTCAATACCTATATACATTTTAATATTTTGTGTTTATTTTTGAGTTTCCTTTCGCGTAAACCCACTTCTATATCTCTTTGAGATAAGATCGTATAAGTCAATTTCAAGAGACAGCAAAACAAAACAAAAAAAGATTGATTTTGAAGTTTAATGTTCCTTTACTCCCAATCAATATCCAAATGTTTTAAGTTGCTACCACATGAATATAAATGTCTAAACTTCCACCTACCTATACCATACCTATCCTTCTAAATGAGCACACCATAGCGCAGCGTTTAAAATCGAAAGGAACTGCTGCATTTTGAATTGGCTTATACGGTACGGATTCTTCTACTTCATTTCCATTGAATAAAATCAAAATAGAATCGGATGTCAGTGTCGTCATTGACGTGTCAAGAATATCAAACGGCCATTTAATGAGGGCGAACTTTGTTTTTGCTTTTTTTATTTTTCTTTATATGTATGTATGTAGGTACTGTCAACGGATAAACACTACCATTGATTCCCGTTGTACCTATAGCTGATTTGTGACAATGACCACGATCTCTTGCAAGCGTCAGTCTGTCTGACGTCTGGACATTATAAAACATCAGTTTCTATTTCTTTCTTCTTCTCTGTCACACGCTCTTAAGTATATGCGAGTAGAATGGTGTAGTAAATAAAATAAATGTCAAATTGAAGATGCACAATCGTTTTGCTGCAAGCAAACGCCGTAATTTTTCGAATTCAAACCCTCTCTTCGGGTGACAATATAGGAGTATATATAGATATTTATACGCTCGCGTTCGTTCGCCGAGTAGAATTGATAGGAGATGATTATTCAACACTCATTTCTTCGAACGTGAGTGAGTAAAATGATGCAACTATAATATCTTCCGAGGGTATTATTTAAGGGGCGACGACAATGATGGCGTCGTTGGTGTTTTGTCGTCGTCGTTCATATGTCCGTTTGTTATAATATTGTCCGAATAGAATAATGAAAACATTGCGCGCCCACACGTCGAAAATTACCCGATGATTGTGCCGCTTGCGCATCGTGCATTGGTCAAACAAGTTGGTATATAGTACTTGCATAATTTAGACCAAACGAGGGAGCCGTAATATTTGACCGGACATTACTTCAATTGAAAAAAATTAAATTTGATCGTTTTAGATTTAAAATAATAATGATAGATAATGTATAATAATTTAGTTGTACATAATTTGTGTACGTTATAATGCTGTTGACAACCATTTTTAGAAAAACCTATTGCCTACTTTATTTTTGTTTCCTATTTTTTTGGCGCGGAACTGCAAATATTTATATGAAATTTTTTGCATTGTAAAAATTTCCGTGCCAATGGGACAGTGATTTCTTAAAAGGCGATCTTATGAACGAATTGATGTTTTTGTGTTATAAATGTCAAAACTTTCCCTTAACATTATCATGTTTGTATAATTCGATTGCAAATTAATGGACAAAGTACATATCCGTCTCTGTTAATAAATGTCAATGTAACAATCAACAATAGTTTTGACTACTAGTTATTTTAATCTAGTCTGATGTCTGATTTGAGACTTTAATTTTAATATATCTGCCATTCTTGTTTTTGTTAAATTCTCTGTCCATTTGACACTTGACCACATGCGTTCTTATTCTCTGTGAAGTGTTTAGTTTAAAAGAAGCTTCTGAATTAAAAATTGAAGTTATAGACGTTCGCTGTGTTAGATCATTGTGGAGGTTCTTTTTCTCAACCAATGACAGCTGCTTTTCTATTGTGAATTGGTTTTACAATTACAAATTTGACATTTGGCCACTTACATACATGTGCCTACTTTTTATTCAAAAAACGTAAAGTAACTCTTTTTATTGTATCGATCCCATAAACATATTGCTTTTCTATATATCACGATTATATAAGTACTATGAATTCCAAAATAAGAATATATTTTTATTATTCTTCAAATTCTTGAAGTTTACCTTTGATTATATCGTTGCTCACGAGAACAAAACAAAAAATGTCTCAAAATAAATATGTATATAATTCCACTCTAAATATATGTATGTATATACGAAGGTGAGTTTAACCGTTATTGCTCACTTTTAGACAAGTTTCATATGTGGATTTTGAATTCTTTTGATTGCCACCATCATGGCCTCTATTGTGAATTTTATTAATTTTGTCACGATTTTATGACATTTTATAGATTTTTGATTGAATATTCTATTCTTCATTCTTAAACGCCATTCTAGTTTAACTTAACTTTGTTTGTTATAAATATTTATTTATCTTCTTGTTTTCTTTCGTTTCAGGTAAATATTGTGTGGCCATTTGAGTTATTGAGTAAGACTATTTTGTTATTTATTATTTGAAGGTGGAAACAGAACTGTTTTGCAAAATTAACATACATATATTATTGTCGATTGGGAAGACGTTAGATCTTATAAAAATAAGTGAATGTGATTTAAAAGTCTAAAATGATAATGAAATTCTTTGGTTTGATACTAAATTTTTGACCTTATTTTATTTTTATACAAAATAACGTTTCAAGGTTTATAAATATTAACTTCATTCATTTATATATATTTTTTTCTTTAAAAATCATTAAGCATATGGAACTTTTTCGGGTAAAAATTCTGAAATGGGCAACTATTTTTGTATGTAAACAACTGACAAGTTGAAGTGACAGTTTTCATTTCCATTGTTTTGACATCCGCAAAACTTTGAAGTGGCTTTCGTTACTTTTCGTTAAAAGTCAGGAAAATATTTTGACATTTCCGTGGGTTTTTTCAATACTTAAATTTATAAAAGCGAGTAATTGAGTTTGCTCGATTTTTTTTTTCCATTGAAGGACAATTTGACAGCTGACATCTCCACTAAAACTATATGTATATACATATTTGTTTTTTATGTTAGTTGATTCTGTAGGCAATCAAAATCTTCAATTTAATGCTACGGCTACACCACCACCATCCATTAGCAAACAAAATTGAAATAAACATCATTCTTCTCCACTATATATAAGTAAACTTTCCGCTAAAATAAACAACATTTTTCATTGGTCATCGAACTTGGAATACAAAGGACCCAAACAAAAAATTCTCTCAAGTCATCTACTAGGTATATACAATGCACTTTTGCTTCCAGCGATAAACAAAAAATATCCTTCCTTATCTTCGACGTGACATATTTTTTACGAGTTCATTGTACCTTCCTTGGCGTCAGAGAAAAAGAAATAACCATCTCCCACTCAAACTCTTCGACAATTCTTATGGATATCCTTAAGTTCTATTTTATTTATTCATCTCATATCTCATCTCAGTATATACATAACACTATACCATCTCGCTCTAAATCTTACTGACTGCCAATTGTTGTCGAAAGTTTATGGGCAAGGATTCATTTATTTTCGCTGTACTGGAAAATAAATGAAAAACAAAAACGAACAGATCTTGGGAAAAGAAGAGTTCATGAACTTTTCGATGGTTTTGATTTATGAACACGAATTTAGTAGAAGTATTATTTAAAAAAAAAAACCTGACAAAGTGTAAACTAACCCTTGCCCTAAGTATTGTTTGTTTTAACATCTACAATTTGACACGTGTGACAGTTATCCAAACGAATTGTGTTTTTATTTATCAAATGGAACATTCTATATGTTTACACTATTTTAGGGTAACCAAATTGGGTTTTAAACGTAGGTGAATTTTATTTAAGAGCAAATATAGAAACATAAATTTGTTGACTTTAAAGCTTAAAACAAAAATGACACCTCCTATAATCGTGGAAATCAACCGAACTGTCATTAAAATTTTAATTTTTGGCAAAGAAGAATGTTTATATCCATAAATGTGTATACTAATTTTCTTGGATTTGAATGTGCGTCTTAAGAAAATGTAATTTCCTGTTATTTAGCACGAATACCATATTTGATTTGACTCTAATAACAAATAAAGACATTAATCCCTCCATAGAATTGCGGATGAAGAGCATTATTTGAAACTTGTGCGCTTCTTCGTTTTTTGTTTTTGCATTTTTTTGCGCGTTTGTTGTTTCTTTGAAGTTTTGTCTGGTTAAGGTGAATAATTTGTTTGGTTTGTATTGTATACGTTTTGGGTTTGCCGCCATGTTGTTGTTAAACGTCAAAAAGAAACTTCTTTTTTAAGATCTATTTTGAAGAGCAGAATATTATTTTCATTCTACTTCACACGGCAGATTATTAGCGGTATTTACACTTTACTTATACGTATGCAAGGATTTACCATCAACGATGAAGTCATCTTGTTCTCACAAACAGAATTACGTACATATATACATTTTGTTCTTATGATGAAGTGTGGTGTGGTGTGTCGTGTGTAGACTTGAGGCTTAAGGTGAATTCCAATGCAATGACAAGACTTTTATGGCACTTTGTTGGATGGAAGGTAAAAGAGTTATGTTATAAGAGCTTGCTTGCAACACTCAATGTGGTTAGACTGATCGTCTACGGTTATTAAATTTACCAACAAATGAGTATGTATAAATATACATAAAACTTGTTCTGTGTTTCAGGATGTGTCACAAGTACTCGCAGTAGGATGACTTTTATATACATGCAAAACTGAAACCGCTTAG
The DNA here is from genome assembly GCA_920104205.1 of Eupeodes latifasciatus. NCBI lineage: Eukaryota > Metazoa > Arthropoda > Insecta > Diptera > Syrphidae > Eupeodes > Eupeodes latifasciatus. The sequence continues at coordinate 10,409,148 of OV049926.1, forward strand.
TTTAATCAAGTATGAGATGAAATTAAACCGATAGAACATAATAACGGAACGTTTGAACAAACTATGTCAGTGTTAATTATTTTATATACATACATAGGTACAGTAAATTATAAATTTGTAATTATTTTGACAATTACTTCAATTGAATTGTAGCAAGCAGTTGAACCACTAAATTGAAAGATTTTATTTAAATGACATCTACAAAATAAGCGTTTCTTTGTAGAAATATACGTCAGATGCGATGACAGTTAAAAGTGTCACTAGGGAGATAGACATACCCGTATTAATAAAGGGTGTCCCAAAATTAACGCAAGATTTGAATTAAATAGAAAACGCCGTTTTTAGTTTTTTATTGACTCGTAAAGTACATAGGATAGGGTTATGTATGGAATAACACATCGGACAAATGGCCTCCACGGCTTTGCATGCACATGCGCACTCTTTTGTTGAAATTTTCCATGACCATTCTGCATAAATGTGGCTGAATTTCGTTGATGCAGCGTTGAATCTCCTCCTTTAATGCACGGGTGGTTGTGGGCTTGTTGACATAGACTTGTGATTTCAAATAACCCCATAAAAAGAAGTCTAATGGTGTTAAATCACACGATCTAGGAGGCCAATTTTGATCATCGAAACGAGAGAGTACACGACCTGGAAATGTCTCATGCAGTAATTGAATTGTTTCACGGGCTGTATGACATGTGGCACCGTCTTGTTGAAACCACATATTGAATACATAAATATCATCCAATTTTGGCAGAAAGAACTGTGTAATCATGTCGCGATATCGAGCTTCAATTGTTGTGTTAATTGAATTTTGTAAGCATGAAGACACAGATCTTTGGTGAGTATACGCTGTAGAGAGGTTCTTGAAATTTGCAATTCTTGTCCACGACGTCGAATTGAGGTTCCTGGATTGTCAGCAACACTCTCACGCACTGCTTCGACATTCACATTTGAACGGCTTGTTTTTGGACGACCAGTGTGTTTGGCGTCTCCAACGGATCCAGTCTCCATGAATTTTTCAATTAATCTCTTCACAGTTGACGAAGTTAAAACACTATTCCGACCATATTTTGTATGAAATTTTTGAACTGCAGCCGCCAAGCTTTCACTATTTTTGAAATATTCTTTAATAATGAAGACACGTTGTTCTCTCGTGTAACGCTCCATTTTTAATAACCCTATACTGTTAGCTGTCAAATTGCTTTTTTTTTCAGGGTTGCCAACACTTCACTGCACAAATGGCGGCAAATTCAAATCTTGCGTTAATTTTGGGACACCCTTTACAAAGAAAAGAAATGATAAATCCAACTGATGCAAGATGCATGAACAATTTTACAAGAAATAAAGAACGCTTCATAATATTCGCGTTCTATTCAACATCCCAAAACACATTCTTCTAAATTGTCATTTAGATCATTCCTGTGACATTAGTAAATTACGTATAGAGGATCTCTTGGGAGCGATTGAATTGACTTATGTAAACTCTTTTACAGTATAGGTAATTAGTCTAAATCTTATAATTGGAAACGAATCTAAACAAGACCTAAATATTTGGCTTGACATATAAAGATTGTATTATTAGCCGCGTTTTATTATCACCATGATCGGATCCGGATCAGATCATGATAATAAAACAGCATTGGATCATCATATTTTTTGTTATTTAAAGTTTGGTAGCAGTGTCAAATTCGTTCTTTCAAAAGTGACATTACGAAGCAAAGAAAAAACAAACACATACCAAAAATGGAAGCTCCACAACTTTAGAAAATGTTTCTGCAAATCACCATTGCACTCTCAAACTCAAAGCATCCAGGAACGCTTTTGTCTCACATGTAATCCAGATTCTTTTTGACCTTTTAATAAATGTGACACTTAAATAATTTTATTTAGAGATTACTTACAATTTATTTGAACATCTTTTCTCCCATTTGTGCTGCAGCTTTCTCGATTTTATTTATATTTTTTGACATTTAAAGCAGGGTTGCCCAAAGAACATTTTGCTCAATGATTTTTTTTCCTTTTTTTTAGGGGAAAATAATACCCATAAATTATGTCAAATATACATTTTTTTTGGACTTAATTATTTTAATTTCACCAATTAATATCTAGTTTTGTTAAAATATCTAATTATTTCATGGATTATATACCAAATAAATTAATATAAAGCTTCTCGCTTTCTATTTAAAAAATATTTTATTTCAGTCAAATGGAAATGTTTATATGGCAATACAGGTTTTATTTAATTTGTTTGCAATGATACCAACATTTACATGTGAAATAAGAATGATAAAGCGCTCCTTGGTGTGAAAAAAAGAATTAAATTTTGGATCTCAAATTGAGATCCAAACACAAAGCAGGATCTTGTGTTGTTGTTGTAATGCATGTAAATTCAAGATCCGGATCAGATCACGGTGATAATAAAACGCGGCTATTAATTATTTCAAACATGAAAAAAAATAAATCAAACCTTTTAAAACAAACAAATTTACACGAACATTCGCAATTGTATCATCTTTTTTTTGGTTCGAGAAACTAAACAAAAATAGTGAATCACAATTCCTTTTTGGCTGTAGGCGTTTTTTGTTTAAAATTCACCAAAACAAAATAAAAGCATGCCTACACGAGTAAATGTTCAAAATCATTCCCATCTATTCTTCTGATTTCGTAATTTTTAAAATTTTTGCAGTTCAATAAAAAAATATTTAAAAGGTGTTCGTCAATTAAGCGACAGAAAAACACCAAACTCGTTATGGAACTAAAAAATAAAAAACAAACAAACCCGTGGACTACTTTTGACATAAACAAACCCAAAAAAAAAACTGAAACATTTATATAAATTTTTCTGAACATTTTGTAAGCCTTGTTTCGATGACGCAAAAACTTTTTCAACAAGACCAATATTATTCCAACATAATTAACCTTGGCATTCCTTATATTATTATTTTTCTTATGTATAGCTATCTGTCTGACTTACAAAATATAACCCATGAACTCAATGCAATTAGCGCCTTTAAGCTTGTTTACAACTTAACTGGCGGCGGCGGTGTTAAATGGCGTCCTATAAGGTTGATATCTCTGACCTATATTTTTTTGTTTGTTTCGTTGTTTTGTTATACCAATCAATTTAACCTCAGCGCATTAACAACAAGAAAGAAAAACATAAAAGACTTATGCCTAGGAAGGTATAAAACTAATTTCTCAAAATATCTGAAATTTTCCGTTACCTACAAGTCATAAAAGCAAAAGAAGAAAACGACGCCAATAATTGAGAATTATAAATAAAAGAAAGAAAATAGAAAAAAAAACACGAATTAGTGACATATTATGCATAAATTTGATATTTATCTCTTTTTCTACACTCAATTTGCCGGTTCTTTTTATTACTTTGCTGTCTCTCCACATACTTCATCTCTACATAGCTCTTTTGCTGCATTTCACACATCCGATCCGAGGTAAAATTACGTTATGTTTATTACTCATCGTGGTTCGTGAATAGATCACCGTTGCTTGGCGTGGTCTTTTTTGTTTATAAATTATTGTAAATGGATGACTCAGGCGTCAGAAATCTCTGATAATTCGCTCTGCCTTGCGAGTTGCGACCACGACTACTATGGAATTGAAAAACGTCAAAAAACAATAACAACAAAATGAGGGATGAAAAGAAAACAAAAAACAACGTAATTTATGGCATATTGATGGATGATTATTTTTTCCTTTATTTTTGTGTGGAATTTACAAAGCCTCTTCTCTGAGTCTCTGCAAAGGCCTGGTCGGACCGGGCCTGGCCTGACAAGGCTCAGGTGGAAAAGCATTCTTCTGTGTGTGATTACGATTTATGATGCCATACAAGCAAAATAATAAAATGAAAAACAAAACTGAATATATAAAAAAATAATGCTTTGCTAATCGGTTTCACAAGTTCAATGTTATCAAATGAGGTGATGGTTAAAAAATGACACTTCTGGAGAATTGTTTAGGTGCCAACCTAACTTTATGGCATTTGCCTGTCAATTTGTATGGCTGTAGAGTTGGGTTCAAAAAAAAAAACAAGTTAATGATTAATTTAAAGGCCTTTACAGGGTCATGAGGTGGTACACAAGAAGACATTGAATTAAATACATTGTTTTCCATTTGCTATGGCAGAATGTTTTTAGAGGTTCAATAAGAAAATTTATTTCTAAAGAACCTTCATATAAGGTGCTTTCTCTTCACATCAATATTTATTTATTTTAATCTTAAAAGTGGAACTATTTCGGAAACAGATGTTATACGTCAGAAAACCACAAGCCAAATATCAATTACACTGAAGTGACGCGAACTAACTTTTTATTGACATTTGATCAGTTTTCATTCAGCTGTCATTATTTTTGGAAATCAACTGCATTAGTGAGGAGCACTTTAAAAATTGTTAAAAGTCAAAGTGACAGCCATCATTTTGGTTTTGTTTTACAATTTCAAAATTATGAAATATATCTTTTTAATGAATTGTCAATAAACATCTTCAATAGAATTGCAAAAAGCGCAAATTCAGACTCAACGAATTTTCATCACTACTTTATGAACTACCACGCTGTTGTATTCCTATTTGACAGATCCTTTTTTTTAACAAATTCCCAAAAATAAAGAAAAAATAAAATTTAACAAAGGCCTTGTAAAAGTGTTTAATTGTTCGATAAATTGGGAAACATCTGGTGACGAAGGCACGCTCGACTCTGGTGGGCTTTGTAAGTGTCTAAAAATACCCATTGCAAGAAAGTGAATTAATTGCACTGGAAATAAGTCACATATTGCACCATTCTGAAATATCACATCATCAGCTCACCGCCGCGCGCTGCTAGCGTCTTCCAATTATAAATACCTTTTGGTTTTTCTTTTTTTTATCGTCATATGACATCCAACATCGCGGGCTTAGCCTTGCACAAAAAACGTATTAATTTTTCATACAAACATGGTTGTTCTTGAGCATTGCGAATGCCTATGATGAAGGTACTTGTGTCATTTTGGACTTTGCAAACGCGCCGCCATTGCAATGGAAAGACTGCCACCACAGCCAAAACAAGAGTCAAGCCATCTCGCATCTGATGAGCTCTGACTAATACATCTCTTGTTGTTTCGGCTTCGGTTTTAGTCGTCTCTTCATGAATGGTAAATAAGTTTGTTAAGCGAACCCCTTAGCAATCAAAATTCATTAAGTTCATTTGTCTTGTCAAAAAATAAAAAATAAAAGTCAAAAACTCAAGATCTTCACGATTCATTGTGGTCGTATAGTTATCGTCTTTGGTCGTATACTAATCGCACTCATGTGTGAAAAAAAATTGTTTTTATTTGCTCTCTGACGTCTTTCTTCACCTCACCGCCGCCGCCAGTTTACTCGAGGTCAATTAGTATATTTAAATTAGCATTTTGTTTAGTTAACTTAAGGATGGACGTCAAAAAGATGTTTTGGACTGTCGTTGTTGTTGGAAGTTACGGGCCACGCAGCCACAATGAGGGACGAACGCCCCCTCTGTTGTGTCAGTGTCATTAATCTGCATCTCATCAATCACTAAAGCTGCGTATCGCATATATACATATACATATGTATGTAAATTGTACATAAGTTAATGGCACGATATGGGGGAGAGACAGGGCGATTGTTTACACGAGACGTGGTTATGACAACTGCACGTCTCGTTGCTATCCGTCAAAGGAGTCGTCGTTGTTGTTGACGTCTTTGAAAGGAAGTCATCATATAATGTGGTAAAAATGTGGTGTGTGAATGGAATGCACGACAGTCAATTAACCCTTTTCACTCTTTCCTCCAAAGTATATGTCCTTTTGCTTGAGATGACGGATGTGGAAATGTAAGAAAATAAAAAAATAATAAAACAAAAGATCTCCTTCAATGCGTGAGAATTGTTGTTAATATTGAATTAAATTCACCATACCGTTTATGAAGATATACTCCACCAAGAGTCTTGATGGTTATAATAGAGGAGAAAACCTCACACGCTGTATGAAAAATTAGGTTACGGTCACACTTTTGTTGTTACACTATACGAGTATTTTGTAATTTAAAACCTCAAACAGAGCAGAGACGACGAAGAAGACGAAGAACCAACCCAACGAACATGTAAGCAAAACATAAATCTCTTTTTTATTTTTTCCACCCAAAAACAGCAACAACACCATTACAAAATTAATGTGGAACCTATACCTACCACAAGAAAATCCACCTCCCACCATACTACACCTCTGTCCTGTCACCCATGTGATGGCATCAAATTACAATTTTTGCCAGAGATTTCCATTTGTTTAATTTGCGTGAAAATGCACATTCATTGCATGTGATGATGATGTATAGGCATGTAGTGTAGATGAGAGATGGGTGCAATGTGGTGATGACCATCAAACTCTAACCACCTGGTGGCGGTTTAAATAAGCTATGTACATATGTGCCGAGGTATATTATAATTCATTTTCTGTATATGTGGAGAGTATAAGAAGGAGAGAAGGGAATTGTATTCACGGATCAATATAGAATTACATTTAAGTTTTTCACCTTCACCCCAACCGCTGAATAATTTTTCCACTCACACATTGCCCGTTTGATAGATGGATACATATTAAAATATAGAAAAGACATCGTTTTACATTTTGCAGATCCAATTTCATTGAGCTGCTTGACATCGAACGATAGCAACGAACACGAAAGACGGCGACGACGACGACGACGTGTTAAGCTTTATTTTATATGTTTTATGAATAAAGAAGTTCTGTTTTTTTTTTTCTTTTTCTTATTAAAATTGTTTTAAGTTTGCAGTATCTAAACACAAAAATATGCACACATTTATGGTAAGGTAGGCCAAATTTGATTGACAGTCGTTGTGACAGGCAGCGGCAAAAACGATGACAGAATTGTTGCATTTTGAACACAAATGACACCATTGACAGTTGATTTGGTTAAAAACAAATTTTATTCTTAGTCTTTTTTTTTAGAAGCTAGATATGCGTGAGAAATTTTAACTTCAATTGCAGAATCTATACTTAGTAAGAATTAAATGAAAACATAAAACGAAAAAATCGAATAAGCTCGTCGTCAGTAATGTCATTCTGTTCCGACAATTACACATTTTCAATGACATGAACAAGTGAAATGTCAGGACTGTAACTTAACGTAACGTAAAGTATTGCTAAACTCTACACTCTACACCCTTCTTCATTTACTGCCAAGATTTTAACAAGGATAGCTATACAAGGGTATGGACACATCTGTCCTTTCAAAAGGATCTTGACAGTTAATCTCAGCCGATACGTCAAAATTAGTTGTTTTTTTTTTGCTCTTTAAATACACATTTTATTCCTAACACACAAAAACATTAACTTCACAAAGAAAGTAATTTAAAACCTTCTCCATTTGACATCACTCAAGCCCATTGACTGCATTCAATTGACTCTAGAAGCCCTCTTAACCGCAAAGTACAAGTGTGTCATTCGATATCGGATTTCAGTATATTATGTTCTTAATGCTCCTGTTTCTCTATATTATTATCCACTTTGTCCTTTATTTTTTATTATGAAATGAAAACGAAGACAGGAGGTGCTGCCATCTGGAAGTGAGGAATATATGTTTTTTTTTTTGTCAGTTATAGAATTTCCTAACCCGGAACGTGCTGCTGCGCCTAAACCAAGTGATGATATTTTGATTAAGACTTTTTTAGGCGCGAGCAGCGAGCTGGGGGATTTGAAGGAGGTTTTTAAGACCCACTAACCCATTGAGTTACTGTTACCAATCGAGGAAACTCCTGAGTCAAAGAAAAATATATGCATACGACAAAATCCCGGAAGAATAAACGCTTTTTTGTCGTTATTACGGAAGACGCGATGGAGTATGTAGTTAAAAGAAAATGCGATGAGAAAACACATTTGCTTAAGTCTAAAGCTCATTTAAGGTGATGATGACGACAACGAGTTGTTTTAAGTGTGAATGCACCTTCTGTCTCTCTCTCTCTCTCCCACACAGCCTGATGTAGTCCCTCTTTGGTTGAGGTGAGGGAACCTTGTCAATGGTGACAAATGACTTGGTTGTCCTCATATTCAAAATACGTATAAGTATAATATGTTTATGATGTACGAAGTAGAAGTCGAGTATAGAAGGGAGGAATGCAACGGTAAAGTAGGAATGTTTTCATAAGGCCTGGTGGAGCATTAAGGATTGGGAATTGCATTTGGTGGCTGCCGAATGAATGATGTTGGTTTCTTTTAAAAATAATAAAACAAAAATATAGAGGAAGGAAAACTAAGTACCTATGTAATGTAGGTACCTAACCTTCCATTCAGTTCATTCACCATTATATTACTGAGCTGAGTGTTTACTTTAAAAATTCTTTCAACTGTAAACAACAGGTTCTACATAGTCTGAGTGCATGTGTTTTGTGTTAATGCAGTCATTCTGGGATTTTAATCTTCAATTGATATAAGATAATCCTTATTGAAAAAAAAAACACGGAAATAAAAACTATTCAAAAATGTATTTCTTTCTTTCTTTCTCAAATTTACAAAATGTAAAGAAAAGTGACAGCAAATTTGACAGGTGACAGATATTTTGTAGTTGGTTTGTTTGACATCCTTCTTTTATTCATTTTGAAACTGACCTGATTATGCCGTTGTGGGTGTTTGAACACTTTGATGTAATTTTTTAAAGAGTTCGAGGGATAAATTCCCTCATAACATAACATATGTATAAGGTCCCCTTTTTACCATTTTTCTTAAATATTGTTACTTTATAGGCGTATGGTCAATAAGTGATATTTTAGAAGCATTTTCATTCTTGTTCGTACAGCTAGAAAAACTTTTCAAAAAAAACTTCAAGCTAACAAACGTCATCTGCTTGTGCAGTGGATTCAAGATTTACCCTTTCAATTTTGACAGGTTCATTGAATTTAACTGAAAGTTAAGATACCGATTAAAATAAGTACATTTATTTAATTTGACAGTTCATAAGAAAAAAACCGATTCAAAAATATATCAATACCATAAGAATTTTTGTCATGAAAAGTGGTTTCTGAAATTAGCCATTCGTATTCGGCTTCAAACTGTAGGTCCCCTCCTGTCCTGACAACATTACTCGCACACAGAATTGGTTGAGAATTGTAAGTCACTAAGGTCCTAGGATTCGTATATGGTGATTTTTGATAAATGGTTGTCAAAAGCAATCTATTTGATCTATGTTAGATGATACTACAACAAGAATCTGACAATTATTTTGCAACGAATAATACGTTTCTATCTCAATATGAACATTTCGATGTATCACTGAAACCTCTTGAAAATTTCATCCTGCCAAACATTATTTTGACAATTCTTATTTGAAATTCTTCAATCGAATTGAATTGGTCTAAATCACCCCAAACAAACCGCAAGCTCAGTGAATTTGACAGTCTCATTTTTCACCTCAGCCGATACTACCTCAGTTGTCAAACTGTCTAACATTGCCTTTTGACTCACCCCTGTGGTACTAGAGAGATAATGCATAAAGTTACCATAATTTTAACGATAATTCCAATTATTATGTTTTAACTACCTTAATATTTTCCTGAATTCGTGACGTATCTTAAAAATAAAGGTACCAACACATTTGTATGTGCAATGACAATCCATTTCATTCTTTGCACTCTTCCGCCTTCATTTCTTCGAAACAAACATTTAATTTAATACGTTAAACAAAAATAATATGCAACTTCCCTCTGAAAGTATAAACACACGAGACATCAAGAAAAATGCAACAAGAACTTTGTATAAGAAAAACAAAAAATTATAAAACTGGGTAGGTACCTACTTTAGCAGGGAAAAAGATGAATAAAACAACACATTGTAGAATTTATAAAGTACAAAAAAGAAGGGCATCATGCCTTCTTGAGGAAATCCCCCTTATTCTTTTTCAAACAACAAAAAAACAAACAGAAACAAGTAATTTTAAAAGATTCCTTCTAAAGTCCATATCTACTCTTGTACTTATAATTCCCTCGCACTAGCTAATTAAACAACAACAAAACTACATACACGATGTCGTTTTTACAAAGCGTACGCATTCATTCATTTTACTATACTCACTTTTTCTTCTAGTCACTATTCTTCCTTCTGTCGTGTTCAGTTCTTATGAAAATGCTTTAATACAATACTTGACGAACACAGCCGTTTTTATTTTTCTTGTTCATCTTTGTCTCAATGTGCACTTCCGTTCGAAAACAAAAAAGAACATACAAACAAAAAACCATTCAAGTTAAAAGTAAATAAATAAAGAATAATATACGAATGGCAACGGGGAAAAGAAATGAAATGAACACAATCAGTTCATTCACCTGGACCCACGGACGAACCTAACAAACGAACGAACGGACAGACGAATGAAGTTGATTCAGTCCTGTGATAGTGCGGACGTGGTGTTAAAGGAAACTCACGCTACGGCTACGGCTACGTTAAGAACAGAATGTGACAAAAACCCACCTTTTGTTTGTCTGTGCAGCAAGAATGTTTCGCCATCGCAATATCGCATCTTATGTACTGTATACACTTTTCTCCTGGCCCTTGCTGGCTGGAGTGCGAAACACTATGAAGATGCTGATTGAAGCTTCTCTGCTTCCTACACACTGCGTGGTGTGGCGCAACGGCGCTATACAACTTTGGATAAACGCTGGTGACGCGACGGACGCACGGTGAGATGTGGCTCCAAAACGCCACAAACACACGCCACTTGTATAGTAGCGAGGTACCTACTTGCAGCATACAATCACTATTTGCATCGCGCAACGGGGATGCATACGACATGAGTGGGAAATATTGAAAAAAAAAGAGAGAATAAAAAAACTAGGATTTTATGTGCATCATGTGTGCTAAAGAATTCATCCAAAGCGACATTTTTAGACATGCTGCCATGACGACACAACTACTGCAGACTAAAGAGTATACTCTGCTCTCTGGTCTGCCGTCTGCCGTGTGTTTTGTGCTAAGGACCCACATTTTAATATTGTGTCGCAGTCATCACTTTTCACTAGCTAGCTACGTAGGTATAATGTTTGTTTTTGTAAGCAAAGTTAGTTGAAAGTTGAGGAGTTACTTTGAAGTTATAGGTAGTGTAGGGAATCCTTTGATTTGGATACAGTTATGCAGAGAGTCTAGACTTGTTGAACTTGATCGGATAAGTCATTTGAACCTTCGAAATGATTGGAATACCACAGGAGACAGTGTTCACATGTTTACTTTTTTTTAAATGTTTTTTGATTGCAAGCAAACATATTGATGAAAATATAATGTTGGCAGCACTGTTTTTTATTGAATTTTAATTTGACAGCTGATAGATGATTTGAGCTCAATTTGTTTAACGAGTTGACGTTAGACATACATAAGAAGGTTTTTCTTTTTAAACTGAAAACAGAGCGCTGAACTAACCGAGTACGCTATTAGCAGAGTTTGATCAGAGCTTTCCGATTTATTTATGTATGTAACACATTGGAGATGGAGAACTGAACTGCCAATAGTTTAAGAAAAAAGGACCACAAACCGAAAGCTCTGATGTGTCTGCGCTAAAAAAGAAAAACAGATCTTTTTTTTGACAGCTCAGCCAAAGGAGATAAGTTTTTCAGTTTTCAGAACTGTTTTTATTGAAATTAAATTTGACAGTTGACAGATGATTTGGTCTCAATTTGTTTAACCAGGTGACGTTAGACATACATAAAGAAGCGTTTTTTTTTAAACTCAAAACAGAGCGCTGAGCTCACCGAGTACACTATTAGCAGTGTTTGTTCAGAGCTTTCCGATTCATTTATGTGACACATTGGAGAACTGAACTGTCAATAGTTTAAGAAAAAAGGACCACAAACCGAAAGCTCTGATGTGTCTGCGCTAAAAAAGAAAAACAGATCTTTTTTTTGACAGCTCAGCCAAAGGAGATAAGTTTTTCAGTTTTCAGAACTGTTTTTATCGAAATTAAATTTGACAGCTGACAGATGATTTGGTCTCAATTTGTTTTGAACTGGGTGGCGTTGTATATACTTCATTTTTCAAGCGTCAAGTGGCTTAGACAAAAAAAATAATTTATTAAACAAGAATATGTATGTTAATTAAATTTATAATTTTATTTGAATTTAAATTTGTAGATAAGAAACTTTTATGACATTTATTTGAAGAAACAATTATTCCTACCTTCACAGTTAAAATCCTCTGCCCATAAAATTAAGAAGACAGCAGAGCTTTTGCCTTAACGTTTGGGCAAGCATAAATTTAAAATTCAAAATATTAAAAAGTTTTAACCAATCCGGGAAAAAAATAAAAATCTTAAATATAAATAAAAAGCCACCAAGTGTGACAAATGCGCAACGAAATATTGTATGTTTGTATACATAAATTTTTATCAATATAATCAAATCAAAATTTTTGCGCCAGCTAAGTCAAGGTCACTTAAATTTTACCATTGTTTATTGTGTACAAAATGTGTTAAATTAAAACAAACAAGATATTAAATTTCCGGTTAATATATCACAATGTAGTTAGTTATAGGTAAATATTTAAAATGACAGTTTTATCATTCACAAATTCACCATCACCTCATGTGAATAATAATAAATAATGTTAAATTTTGATTTATGTATATACATCTTCCGTATTTTATGTTAAATATAAAAAAAAGTGAAGTAAAATATTTTGCAAGTGTTTTAAATAAATAAACAAAAAAAAACTGATTTCTGTTCACACCATATAAGTCAACATTTTATAATCTCACCACCCTCCTCATAATATAACAACCAGCTTTTGCCTTTAAGTGGTAGGTAATCAAACCATAAAAATTAAGTTTATTCAAATATTTAACTGGACTAAGAGACCTTGAATGTATATCTATCTGAGATAAACATCTCTTTTTTGACCGTTAATGTCTTAAATTTTAATTCCCCTTGTTTTGGAAGCTTATTTCAACGATTAATAGCGCGAATAGCTAGTGACGCCCATGAATTAATTCGTAATATAAAAATAAAAAATAAAATCTGACATTTTAAACAACGAAAATATAATATAAAATTATAACAAACGATCTTTGGAATGAAATTTGACAATCACGGTCAAAAATCATCACCTTACTAGAAGAAACAAATATAATTAATTTAAAAATATATACATATGTACATATAATTTTTTTGCATTAAGAAAAATGAAAGATAAATTAATCTGACATAAAATCACTTTCGAAATTGTTTCGGCAATGGACATTGGATATTTTGACATATATTTCGCGATTAGGATTTCATTGTTTTAAACTGATTTTTGACAGAAAATACCGACAGAGTTCACTTGCTTACCGACACAAGTAGGTGGTACATACTCTTTAAACTACTTTTCCTTCTCATTCGTTTAGACCATTTTCGCGTCTCTGTCACTAATTTGAAAATGAAAAAAAAAAATGTGTCACGAAGCAAAGTATTGATTTTGTCTTTTGCGCTTATCTGATTTTTGTGTGTTTCTCTGGCGACAAGGCGACACTCTGACTGATTGATTGTTATTATTTCTGAAGTTCATTTCCAAAAACAAAAAAATAAACCTAACTACTGTCGTTATTTTGCTTCTTTATATGTTAAGTAAATAGGTATCATAAAATTCTATATCCAGCCGATATGTCGACAACGTTAACTTTTCGTTTTGTTGTCAAGCACTTGAAAAAGAATGACAGTTTCATAGAAACTTACATTACCTACAAAAAAGTGAGTGTTTTTTTTTTAGCAAATTAAAGGCGACTTTTTGTCTGTTTGTCAGCTTAAAGATTTTTTTGTCAATAGGTAGGTACTTATAGTGTAATCTGGATTATTTTTAACTTTGATGATTAAAGTTTGTAAGAGCATAATGTGGTACGAGTGCCTACATACGTATAATATGTAGAAGTGGGACTTGAAAAGTTTTTTTTTTTTTTTTGAATTCATAAATGGAACGTTGTGCTGGTCTTTCTAGTTTAATTTTTTTTTTTATTTGCGACACGTGCCGAATTTTTGGCGACGAGACTTCTGTTTCTAACTGAGAAAAATAATTCTATAAATAAAAAGTCATAAAGCAGCACAGACAAAATAATTTTGAATCATTTAGTGGGCTTAAATTGATCTAACTAACTTTTTCAAAGACCGTGCTGAACGCACTCATTACAAAAAAAAAACTGTCTGCGTTTTTTGCTCGTTTGACACTTTGCGAAAAAATGCTCCCAAAACGTCAAAGCAAAAAAAAACATGACAGCCAACACTCGTCGAAAGAACAGTTACAAAAATTATAAAAGAAACTTTAAAAAAGTTGAACGAATATTTGTATTCTATTTCTACTTCTTTTTATTACGAAATGTGCTTAACAATTTATTTTAGTCAAATTTTGTGATCTGCATGTGGTAAATGTTAACTGAATCTACAAATTTACAAATCGAACTAACCTTTTTCCATATTTCGCTGAATGCTTTCATTGGTAATTTATTTCGATCCTTCTAATAAACTATAACCTTCTTGTTTCTTCGTTTATTTTTTTCATTTAAGTTTAAAATTATTTAATTCAGATCAAACAAATTTAAGCAACTTTAAGTGTGGATATCATTTCCATCAATGTCATCTCTAACCATCAAACAATGATTACATTGTCAATTTTTCAATTATAATGTTCCAGTCTTTAAATTGGTAACAAGGTTACCCTCTGAATGTCTTCAGTTGTTAACATTGTGGTGTATGATTTTTAACCGATTTATCACACATTTATAATCCGTTTCAGTTTGATGCTTTTCAAAGAAAATACACTCTTTGCATTGGACTGTGTGTGTGTGTAGCGCTGAACACAGCCCATCAGGCCAAAAACAGTGTGAATTTTAACGCAAAGTGTTCTACACGTTGCAACTTAAAAGAGTGTCTTCTTTCTAAGTTAAGTTAGATGTATTATCTTTCAGAAAAAAAAAATGGTCTTGTTTCAAACACTGTTGTCTGTCAACTCAACCCACCCCCAGAGCACAATATCATCATAGAGAGGGTGAACTTGTCGTATATACATACATATGTAGTTAAGTTTATGAAACTTATTGGCTATAATATTAAAACATTGACCCTCACGTTTAAATTATTACGTGTATGACAACGCGTTCGCGACATACGAGAACAAGTATAGTAATTCAATAAAATAAAAATATAATAATTATCTCCAAGCTGGTAAAAAATTGGGTCACAATTTTATGTATTCACACGATATCGAACGAGATTATTTTTATTCAATGGAATTCGAGGTAGAAGCTTAAAACTTGTTTGGTTTTAGGACTTCTCTCATGGTTTCATCATTCTCGTTCAAACAAAGAAAATAAAAGCAAACAGAACAAATCTCAATATGGAAATGAGACTTTTGGCTGAATTTCTTCCCAGCGCACCAGCCAGCAGCGTACAATATTTTGCTAATGGCTCTGGGTTTAACTTTTTTAGTTTTTGTAATATTTATTATTTCAAGGATAACAAGTCATCAGCTTTGCTTTTTATTTTCTTTACACAGTCATTTTGAATTAATGTGGTCAGACTTTGATTTGAGTTTCTTCTTCTTTTTGTTTCTTTCCTGTGGTTTGGTGGCTACTAGCTTCTATAAATTCTACATTAACCCTTGATCTTGAATCAGATTTATAAAATTATTTCTGCGCATTTTGAAGATACTCATCTAAAGCAAAAAAAAGGGAGACGACTTTGGTTCGCATAATATTTTGATTAGCATATTAAAACACATACATATGTAGATATATGTATTTTTATTTGAATACTATCTTTTATTTTATCTTTGACTAATTGTTATTTTTTCTTCCTTTCATTCCAGGTGAGATTCTTTGAGTTATCCAACAGAGAGTCAATTATAGACGTCATGGAAGAATTTGGTATTTAAGTTGAACGTTATGATTAAATGATCTACATTTTTGACAGTTGATAAAATTAAACAAAAACAACGGCTGTCAGAATCAAAAACACTCTATATGAAGATATAAATCCTCGGTAGACATCTTGGTTTGCCTACAAGCTAAACCGGAAACCAGCCTCATAAAATTATTCTTAGCGTGCGTGTAATTTCTCCTCTAATTTATGAAATTTCCCCTAAAAACTCAGTAATTGTGTCTATGTATGCGTGAAAACACGTCAATTTTTCTCGTTGAATACGTTCACATTACAAATACAACAATGTAAACAAATGGGTTTGGAGGGTGATACGTACGAAGGATTTATATCTTCATATAGAGTGTTTTTTTGTCAGAATTGTGAAGTGCGTTTTTCTTTGTTGTTGTTTAGTGTGTAAGATTTTACTGCGCTGCGTATAAATTAACCAATAAAAAACGCCTATTATAAGAATTTTGACAGCAAAAGTAAGACATGTTTATAAAGTTTTTAAAACTGTCCAAATCTCAATAGGAACAGTTCTTAAACATTAAATGTCAAAATTTAAAGATGGCTACTACTATACTCATAATTATAGTAGTAGCCATCTTTAAATTTTGACATTTCATGTTTAAGAACTGTTCCTATTGAGATTTGGACAGTTTTAAAAACTTTATAAACATGTCTTACTTTTGCTGTCAAAATTCTTATAATAGGCGTTTTTTATTGGTTAATTTATACGCAGCGCAGTAAAATCTTACACACTAAACAACAACAAAGAAATAGTGCGGATAAATAAGGCAGTAAAAATAGTGCATATAAATAGTTCAGATAAAGTTTTGGAATGCTTGGAATAGAATGACACTTCATCCAGTTCCAGAAATATTTTTTACTTAAAGGTTGGCAGGATTTTATTATTTGGGGATGCGTTCGTATTTTTCTTGTGCTCTGTTTTCACTAGAATAAAAATAAATTGGTTTGAAATATTAATCTACGATTAGACTGTCAACGTAAATATTCAATGCGTTGAATACTTGACATCACCCAAAAATCATCAATATTCACAGTGCTATCTCTAAATTTATTGACGTGTGATGTGTGTTAGGACTCGCCCAAAACCAAAGCGAAACATTTGATGCGAAAACAAAACTCGTCATTGGTCGGGTTTAAAGGCTCTCCCAAACCAACGCGAAAGTGGCACCTTCGCCGACGCGGCATTGTTTATTTGTCATTTTTGTTATCATTGTGAATGATTCGCCCTGATTCGCTTCGCGTCAGTTATCGCAGTGTAAGTTTATTTTAAGAAGAGAAAGTTTAATTGTGGCGCTGAATGTTTCGCGTTGATTTGTCCCCTTTCACCCAGGAAAACTGAGTTGCCAGCAACTGGGAGCTTGTAGGCAAGACGGGCTTACGGGGAAGGACAAAATCTCCCCTCACACCCTTCTTTTGGCTTTTAGTGCCTGTCTACATTGGATTTTTAATGCTGGGTTTTATTATGTTCGTTGTGTCCATACGATGAAGAGAAAATCAATCTGCACATCCCTATCTCACAGCCTTGAAATCTATCTATCTTTCACTCATACAATACAAAATCTTTCATGTTGAATCCAAGAATATTGTTTGCATTTGGGCTGTAATCTACCCATCTCTCTCTTTTTCACTCACATATAATCTACCTGTCTCACTGCTTGCACCTAACATTAAAAATTTAATGTGGACAGGCACTCTTATGTCATTTCAAATTCATACTCAACTCTATTCTGACTGAACCTGCATGTACACATTAACTTGAACTCTTATTCAACTTTACATAAAAACAACAATACTTTTTCAACACATCCCATGAGTACGTATTTTCAAAACTGGTTGAGCTGATTTTGACATAAGTATGATTGCACAGATACCAACTTGGAGATTTAAAATAAGAGTGCATATAATAGTGAACATATGTTTTATTCACACTTTCCATTACTGCACTTACTTTCCATTACTGCACTAGCTAATAATTTACCAATAAAATACGGCTAATGTATTTTTTTTTTGTTGGAATCTTCATTTTGCAGTTTTCCACATGACAGATTTGATGTCTGAAATTCAACAGAAAATGTTGGCACTTTTTTCAGAAATTTAATTTATATTATTATAATTGCTCTGTCAAATAAAATAATTTGTTTTGTCCGCTCTAGCTGATTTATAAGGTCTTATTAACAACCTTTTACAAAAATTGAGTTATTTCAATATTTGTTCTGTACGACACTGACAACTACTCCAGATATTGAAATCTTACAGCAAAATACAACATACATACATAGATCTGTACCAATAATATAAAAGACACTCTTTTTAACGCTCAAAAATAACTAAAGTAAAAAACAAACAAAATTAATCAATCTCTAATAAACAACTTATGTAAAAGGTAAATGTCATTCATAGAATTTTTATTTCCATTCCAATTAAATAAAATTTTATTAGAAAATATTGTATTCGTTTAGTTTGCACGCGATTGAATTTTTTGATTTTGTTCTGTTTTTGTCTATATACATATTTTGACAAGACAAAGACAGCAAAGTTCTAAAACACGCAATGAAGAATACCCGTTCCACAAATAGTTCACTTTATGTTTGTTCTATTTTTACATCTGTCAGAGCTTCGTTCTATTTGGTGTTGTTTATTTATTTGTCACCTCATTTCATTGGTTAAAAATATCCTTTTTTTGTTTTAAAAATAGAAGATAGAAACTCGGGTGAAGAAGTCATCAGACAAAGAAGATTATTAGCCATTGCGTGGGTAAAAGTCACTCCCGTTTGTTCAATTCAACAGGGAAGAATTTTTCTCTAATTGGTCAAGAATAAATACTTGGTTTGGTATAGTAATATGGCATGAGATACACCACCAGAAAATTCCAGACGATATCTTGATTCATTTAACCTAAGAACCAAAAAAAGACTAAACATACATATTTTTTTTGTTGTTGTCCTTATACCTACATAGGTGGTATGGAAGTGATGTCTAATAGATATTTTATCTTAGATTGTGGGAGTTTTCATTTTTAATTGACTTGATATCCAATTAGGGCTTGTATAGGTTTTTTTTCGTATCTATGATTTGTTGTGGCTTAAAGAAGACAAAAACGAAACAAAAGACCTTCTTTAATAATAGAATGTCACAAACAATCTTTTGGCAATCGTATCATGGTAACGAACATATTCGACATTAATAAATGTCAATACGTTCTGTTCGTTTATTTGAAAGCGAGAAATCGGAATGTAACATGGGAGTAACAGAAAAAAAAAATATAATTGTCAACCGATATTTTGTCTGTTTCCATAAATTTATGATTCAGTTGCTATATTGATTAAACTGACAGATAAGGATAGACATTTTGCTTAATATGACAGCTGTCATCGTAAAAAATAAATAAAGACCTGGTTTGACATTTCTTCTACGTATAATAAATGGCAGATCAAAAAGAAAGAAGGTTGATGTCTCTGAATATGGAATTTAAAGTTCTTTATTTTTTAGAATAAATTCATGATCAGAATTCATATGGCAGATATCTTTTCTTAAGGTGCCTATTACACTTTTCTTCTAGTATCTATAACAATTGTTGTCCTTTGTTATTCAAGTGTTATTCTGAATTTGATGTTTTGCTGTTTGACGTTTCTCATTTGACAATCCAAATTAATCGAAGAATTTATGGGTTTGTAGCTGACACCATAAAAATGAAACCTTTCGCAAGGTCGTTCTTGAGAAAACAAAAAGCAACAACCCTAAAAGATGCAGAACATTAAACAAGAATAATAAATATTATCAATAGCAAAAATCAACACATTGTGCATTGCACAACAATTTTGAACTTCTCCCCGCATCCGCAATCAACTCCATTCAAAGAAGGCTTCTTCTATTACTTCTTTTCCATTGTCTGTCTAGTATGATGTGTTACGCTATAGGCATAAAATATTTATAAAACATCAAGTCTTTTTAACACCGACCTTTGTTGGATTTAAATTTTCAAGTAGTCTTCGTTTCAATGTGCAGTTTTTTTTTCATTTTTGGTTTAAATGACTTATAATATACACAAGAGCCCTCCCAGCTGTATGATAATATTTACAATTTCCCATTACTTTATTTACACCTGCTTTAGATGAGGGAGCGAAAAAATATAGGCAAACATTAAGGGAAATACAACAACGCGTCTTCAAATCTGTTTAAAAAAGTTTCCCTTCATCTTGATAACATTTCAATCTTTACCTTAACTTCAAATATGTACTCATAAAACCATAAATTTCTTTATACGTTTTGTTTCACAATATAGGATAGCAAATTTATGATTTTCTTCAGTTGAATAATAATTCGTTTCATATAGAAACAAATACACCTACTATATTTGTAGTTAATTATTATTATTATTACTATTAGGTAACCACTTCGATTGCATATAAACCCCTTGGGGCACTGTTACACTGGTCTAGTTTCGTTATAATGATTTTAGACATTGTACGAAACCGAAAAAGTATTTGCAGTAAATTTGACTTATAATTATTGTGTTTGCGTGCGTTCGAGTACTTATCCAAAATTGTTCATATGTATGTGTTCGTTTGAGTTATTAGTGCTTTAGCTGTCATTAGCTGTTTTTAATTGCTTTCGGTAGGTAATAACATACGTCAATGTAGAATGTCGAATTTGTCAAAACTCCTCTATAATCTTGCTTCTTTGTTGCCGTGTCATTTATTTCTTTTAAATGTCATTCCTAAAACAGTTGACATTTGGTATTAAAGAAATGTTTATTGGAATATTCGTTTATTAACAAACGTTGTTTTTGAATTTGAACTCAGGATTAGAAAAATGAAACATTTAGTTGAATATGTCAAATCTCCCTTAATAACTGTGAAAAACGATACCACCAAACTTGCTTCTTTGTTGCCATATCATTTTTTGCTTTTTAATATAATTCCGAATAAAGTGGACATTTTTAATTAAAGAAATATTTATTGGAATTTCAATTCACTGACTCTGACACTGACCGATCCTATTTTCATCAAAAACTGACCTTTTGACAGTAGCCTAAAGCAAAAGTGTAATCGAACAACAACAATCCCAACAGTGCTGCCAAAGAAATACTTTAACTTGATTTCTTTATTTCACATTATGTATGTATGTATGTATTTCAGAAAAATGACATTTGACACTTTGTAGTGAAGAACTAAATTAAGACATGTACCTACTTACTGTGTCAAAGACCTATAACAGCACAACTCTCAGAAGTAATTATTTTGTTAAAAATATAATCTCAGAGTTGAAATTAGCACTTAGAAGTAGAACCTAGTGAACTTATATGAACCTCTCTATATATTCTATATTGTGAATGAATTCTCATTCTACGCATGTCACATTAATTCTTTCGTTGTTAATTACATTTCTTTTTTGTTGTTTTGAATGGATCCAAAGAATAAAAACAACGACAAACCTCAGTTAACATCATGAAATAAATTCATGTCATTGTACGAACCAAAAAATGATAATGACCCGAACTCGACTTTACCAGTGCCGCATAAAGTTTAGAAAAAAAAAAGAGTAATGGAACAAGAGCTTAACATAAACCCAAATGAAGGTTCAACAAACAACACATTGCCCGACGACGACAACGCTGACGTGTACAATGTACCACCACTCAGCTGACAGCCAAGTATAGAAAATGTTACATTAATGTTGTTTGCTGCTTTAAAGAAACCTAGATTCTCGTACCAATGCGGGTGTTATATTATTTATATTGCATATAGAACAAGCTACGTAGCTACGTGTTCTATGGGTTTGTAAGCTTGGGCAGTACTTTCTACCTCACCGCTAGCCACGCCGCCAAGCGAGATTATGATAAACTAATTAAATATAAACACGGCCAATGGAGTATAATAATATGTGCCTAAGACATGACACACAAAAACAAAATCTATTTCGAATCAAGCCCCGTTGCGTGGAAAAGTAAACAGAACAACAAAAATAAGTTTCTTACAAATTACCGTTATGTGTGGTGATATGAGTGCAGCCAGACACTTGGAAAGCAGCAAATAGTTTATTTATTTATATTTTTTTTTTCATTAAAAATATATCATTATTTTGTAAGGGGAGACCTACATTAAGGTGAAACCAGCATGTTGTTCTGTTCGTTTTGTAATTTTAACCTTGATTGCACTTGGAGAAACAATAATAAATTTAAAACGAAATAAAAGAACCTCCTCTGTGGAGTGTGTGTTTCGAGAGAAAAAATTATGAAAGTCTGACAGGCATACCTATGTATGTAGGTAATTAATTGCCTATTTGTGTGCTAGTATCGATAGAAGATAATATTTTATCGAAAGATAAGAAGGTTTAGTTTGTGAAGGACGATTGGGTACTTTTCCGTACTAAAAACCTGAATAGAAAATTGTAGAAATTGGCAATTAGATAGGAGGCTTATCAAATTGATAAAGTCAGTTGACTTTATAAACTGTTATGATTATAATTTTATAGAAATGACTTCATATGTCTTCGATTGATGCATTAGAAATTCGAATAAATTCGTTTTACTAACTCGTGTTTGACAGGTGTCAAAATAAATTGGCATTACGTACTAAAACAAAGATTTTGTTCAACAAAGTTATTCATTTTATTAACTCGTGTTTGGCAGGTGTCAAAATGTATTGGCATTGCGTTCAGAAACAAAGATTTCGTTCACCAAAGTTAATGGTCAATATTTGCACTTTAGTGCTCTCATGTATAAAGCTTTTGCTCGACGCCATCTAAACATGGTCTTAGGCCGCGGCCACGCAGTAAGCGGCTGAGCGGCTGAGCGGAAAAAAAATATAAAACATATGAAATCACATAGAAGGGGCCACGCAATGAGCGAGCGGCGAAACAGAATTCTGAGCGGCTAAGCGGTGCCGCTCAGCAACCAAACCTGTTTTAATTTTCTGAGCGGCAAGAAGTAAAGATGGCCAAAAAAACATTGAGTTGTTAATTTCGTGTGTGCAATCTCGACTTTAACTACTAATCACTCAAAAGCATCGCTCAGTGCCTGGCCATACGTCGCTTAGAGTTGCCTCTCAGCCGCTTGCCATTCAGCCGCTTAGCCGCTCAGCCGCTTACTGCGTGGCCGAGGCCTTATTCATATACTGACCGTTTTCACGAGTCTTTAATCTCTTTTGTAATTCCTGTGAAATGAAAACTTTTCAAATTTTTTTGTTAAAACTTCGCTACTCATATACGAATTCACTTATGTTAACTGTTCTTCATAAAGAAATCGTTTGACATCTTGATTTATTTTGACATGAATTTGTATGCACATGCTATGTTTGTTTATATATGTATGTATGTATGTATGAAACTTTAGCCGTTGCATCAACATTCTCTATTTTTATTTTGATTAATTCTTAGTTTACACAGCATGTCGTCTCTCATTCTTTTTATCTTATTTTTTTTTGTGTTACAATTATGTATGATGTGTATTTAGCCTAATTGTCATCTTGTAATGCAATCATCTGTTAGAAATACATAGTTGATTAGACTTAAACAAATATTTACTCCTGTCAAATTAAAAACAAACGGGATTGAGCAATTAGCAAATGTTTTTATCAATACTGATTAGATGACTGTTGGACAAATGTTATATATGTGGATTGTTAGTTTTGCTGTCAGATAAATTTGAGAGAAAGAAATATTTGACAGTTTTCGTTTTTTTTTGTTTTGGGTCGTTAGCAAGAGAAACAGAACGGTGCGGGTTGATGTGCATAAAGTGTGAATGCTTTTTTGGCACTTCAATTAATTGTTATTGTCATGAAGTTAGTAACTATACCTAAACTGATGATATGTTGTGCTGATTAGCAAATAAAAATAGCCAAGTGACAGGTTTCAAAGTGAGTAAATATAAGGGGAAGCAATTAGAAGATGGCGCCTTTCTATATACATTTCACTTTATCAATTTGTTAAAACAAACAGTTCTGAATCAACACTCTGACTGATGATGAATACATGGAACTTTTATACTTGCTTATATGTTTGGAGTTTGTGTTTTATTTTAAATTTGAGTTTTCTTTTGTAGAATGCAAGTTGAAATGTCATGTGAGCTTAATTAAAGAAAAAACCTACAGCAACAACAAAATAACCTGACCACAAGAAAGCTCATACATACATATATACACATTAGTATTCAATTCTTGTTTTTTTTTTATATTTATTCATCCGGTCAAGGGAACGTTTAAAATAAACCCCTTTTTACTTTTTCCATAATACGTGGGGTTTCCTTTACATATACGTATGCTTAGAATATGTACATTGTACGGTATAAAGGTGGGCGTACAATTGTTGGGTGTTTGACAGTTGACACTAAATGGCATATGCATTTTGTTTATGAGTCCCCCATTTTCTTTTCTTTTTTAGTATAAGACACAAAAAACTGTCTGATTGCTTTGTAATATAGAAACATGATATGATATGGATTGGGGAAAGCAATTTGGATTTATTTATAAGTACATATATTTCAACAAATTTTATATATTCAACCCTAGGTTTCTGACTGTCTGTGCCAGACAACAAAGGCCTTAGTGATGGTTAATATTGCAATGCTGTGTTTACATGGATTAAAAGAATTACAAATTATTTACTCTTCGGTGTCAGAAGAAGAATACATATATGTATATAAAATATAAATAGCTAGAAACAATTTAAATGAAGTTTAGTTTGATTTGGAAATAACCGTTTCGGTGGTACTGACATTTTTTTTAGAAATTGACATTCGGCATTCCTTCAAATGTTTAAAATCTGTCTGGAATGACATTTTTCTTGGTTAGTTGATATTGCATATGTCAAATTTTTGATATATCTATCTACATGCTACTTTGACGTCTCACATACATACGTAAAGAATTACTAAGGTACCACCACAATTGTTGCTTCAAATTTCTTTTTTCTTAACCTCAATCTCTCTTATGTCTTTGACACTTAAGCTTAGTGAAAAAAAAAACGTATTCGTATTTAAGTCTGAAGTCTCATGCGACAGATCAAAAGTAATCATAACCTTTAAGCCCTATTTTTATTATCCATATAAAACCGTTAAGGTTATGGGCTCAATGATTCTTAATGCACCGCAGGATAATTTGTCTCTCTTTACACCACAAATGCTATTTTATTAACAACGTCAAACAAAATCAAAAAAAGAAAGCATCCGCAGCCATAATCATCAAACGGAAGCCCCAGCAGTAAGGTAACTTGAAACAGAACCTTGGCACCGCAACGAAACGCAAACTATGTTTTTTTTACTTACTCGTAATTTCATCGAAAGATTTCAATTTGAAAAGCCGCCACATTGTGTTTTTTCTCTCCATAGTACCAAACGCGTTAACGACAACCGAATAAGACGAACGACGTCGGCGGCACGGGGAAATTTCTTTCTCCTCCTATACATACATATCCAAACGACCGATAGACCCATCGACCAATCTTACTGAGCCTCCACTCCAATGCGACAGAGGCAGTAATGGTGTCGGCAGCCGAGCGGAGGGCGGGCAGTTTAGCGGCGGCGGCGCTTCAATTGACACCAAGATCTGCAATATAAGCAGCCGTGGTGGCGGCGGCCGGCGCGGCAACAGCAACAGCAGCAGCAGCGACATCAGCGGCGAAAACGGCTTCTACAGATGACAAGGAGGATACGCGCAGACGACAAAGCAGCGCAGCCCAGCGTCTACATAGAGATATCCATTTACCATGGAAATATAGTATTATTAGATTTACCTATATTTGGTTGCCTTCGCTTGTAGTTTCGCGTATTTTTAGCTGTTTCCAAGTTATCCATCTACTCTACACGTACTTTGTTCTTCTTTTATCTCTGGTTGACTGCTTTGGCAGTCCCATAAACAGCAATTCCAGTTGCTTTGCATGTGAACGTGAGACGAATGCAGAGATTGGCCATCCCTACGCGATTTAGTCATGGTCCGGCTCCGGATGCACGCGCCATGATGAAAGCCTCCAGATTTTCGGACTTCCTTTTTGGAAATCCGATCGAGTGCATTTGACAGCTGAGACACAATGGGCGGACCGCAATCGTCGTCGTCGTCGTCGTCGACCTACCGATAATGTAGAGACATTGCAACTACTATCTGTCGGTAATGCGATGGCAGCGCAGCAAGCAGCGTGCGGCTACTATAAGCTACAACATCAGTGCAAATAAAATCGTATAGTCTGGACAACTTTCGTGTATCTCTAACATGTGACGTCACTTTAGTGATTTCTCGCTAAGAATCGCATAGAAAACACTATAACACACATGCAACCACCTGTTTGTCCACTTCCCTCTATTTCGGGGGAAAAAAAAGAAGAAAGAGACTACTACCTATTCGTAAAAGATATATTTACATTGGCAAAACTAATGGTTCGCTTCCGGCAGACCAAAACCAAACAACAGCAAAACGCACTTCAGAACTAGTTTTGTTGTTTAGGTCGGCTTTTTCGGATTGAGCTATTAATGGACGATTCCATCACCATTCAAGCCAATCAATATGTATTTAGAACAGAACATCGATTGGAAAAGCAGAAGGTGTTAAATCTGTAGGAGCTGGACGCCGGCCGGCCGGCTAACTGATCTGTCTGTTTGAAGATGGAAACATGTACACATAATATAAGGAGCATACATGCATCTATATGACGGAAGAGAAATTTAGAGCTCGAAAGTTTGAGTCTTGAGTTTATAGTTATATACCTAGTTACTTAAAGAGGAGTTTATGAGTAATTTTTTCCGGCATTGTCGCTGCTGTGTAAATGGATTAAGTTTAAAAAAAAAAAAAAAAACAAGATATGCTGATGCTGCTGTTGCCGTTGCCGTTGTTTGTTTGATTGAGCGTTAACAATAGTGGTCGATAGATGGAGCCTTGAAATGATGTCTACAGTCTGGCATTGGATGCAGGTCATTAAAAAACGCGTTACATTAAGTACAAATTTTCTTCTTTAATAGTTTTTTTTTCTCCATAAGAATCATCGCAAACAAGTTTTGTAGGCTCACTTTAAACTCCAAAAAAGATGAACATTATCAGTATAGACTATGCAAATATTGTACACATTTACCTTTAAGAGAGATCTTGTTAGATTCATCTTCTCGAAATCTGCGTGAATTATACATTTTACATTAACCTTGTAGGTATATCCTTTTTTTAGTATATTGACAAATCGAACTATCCAATATTGTTTTTGCATTGAATGCACTCATTTCAATGCCGACAAATATTGTCTCTGTTTGACAATATCAATTTTGCATTGAACGCACTCATTCCAATGCCGACAAATATTTTCTTTGTTTGACAATATCAATTTTGCATTGAACGCACTCATTCCAATGCCGACAAATATTTTCTTTATTTTTTGACAAAAATTAAACTTTCTGTCTCTCTTACTCCGTTTATATGATTCTCAAGCTTATACTACGTTTCCACCGGGCACTAAACCGATATTTAGCTAGGTTAGGTTAGGTTAGGTTGGAGTGGCTGTCTAGATGTCATTGACTCACTTAGACCTCAAGGGTCCATTGTGATACCACTAATAAGGTTACTCATGGGAGAGTAATGAAAATTAAACAAACCATTTTGTGCTTTTAATAAAGTTAGAGAGACACTTTGTGTCAGTCATTGCCAGTTCACTGGTATTGTCGAAGAAGGGATTACCGAGAAAGTTATTCCTTCTAGTGGAGAGTGCTGGACATGTACATAGCAGGTGTTGGACTGTTTCCTCTTCCTCCTCGTCCATGCAGCTTTTACAGAAGTCATTTGTGTAGACCCCTAGCCTGTCTTTCTATGAGGCAGTGTCCTGTTATTACTCCAATTGTAGAGCTTATATCTTATATATATATATATATTATTTTGTCTGCTCAGGGATATCAAGCCTTTTGACCGTTTTAAGTCTATGCTTGGCCATATTTGCTTGGTTGCTAGGCAGGTGGTACTCTGTGACCATCTATCATTTGTTGATTCTAGAGCATATTGTTTGAGAAGATATTTGCATGTAGCAAAAGGTGTTCCTATGTTATGTTTTTGTCTAACATTACGCAGAAGTGTTCCGTTTTTGGCGAGTTCATCGGCTTTGCAATTTCCCGGAATGTCTCTGTGGCCCGGCACCCAAATGAGGTGAATATTAAATTGTTCCGTCATCTCATTCAGAGATGATCAGCAATCGTGGACTAATTGAGAGTTTGTGGAGAAAGACGCGAGAGATTTAAGAGCGGTTTGGCTGTCCGGGAAGATTCGTATATCCTTGCAAGATATATTGTTTTCTTTGAGCCAGGATAATGCCTCTTTAATCGCCATTACTTCTGCTGGAATACACTACATTGATTGGGAAGTCTGTATGATAGACTGAGATTCAGTTGTTCCGAATAGACTGTTGTTGTTCAACATAGACTGGATGGTGAACAGCACATATAAGTTGCGTATTGAGCAGGTAATTTTTGATAATGCATGCAAACAGTTAATATCTCAACCAACAAGAATCACTCCTACATCACGCACTTTAATTGATTATGTGGTTACGAACAATTTAAAAGTTGAAGCAGAAGTGGTTAGAAATTGGAAAATTAGTGATCATGAAAGCATCGAAGTAACTATGGAATCTAGAAATAAAGTAGAAACGGTTAAAAAACAAATACAAATATTAAAATACAACAAGTTTAAATTTTGTGATAACATACGAGAGAATGATTTATTAAATAGTATCTATGACTGTGATAATATTAATTTAATTGCTGAAAATTTAAGTTTGATAATTGCTCGTGCGGTTAATTCCCTTAAGGTTGTAAAAACAGTGAGGGCCGGTGATAGAAACGAATGGTTTAGTAACGAACTAAAAAGACTTAGAGAAACTAAAATTGCTAATTATAACCTAGCCATTTGGTCGAATTGTATTCATGATTGGAATTTGTATAGACTTGCACGAATAAGTTGAAATCTGAAATAAATAAGGCAAAGAATAAGTATGTGTCCAATAAAATCCAAGAGTCTAGACACCAAAAGACAACGTGGCGAACAATAAAATCATTGGTGTTAAAACAAAAGAAGAGTTTAATAAAAAGTATTACATTCGAAAACGTTTTGATAAGTGATAGTAAATTACTAGCGGGAAAACTTAATGAATTTTTTGTTACGAGTGTTATAGACATAAATAAAGCTATACCGAAAGAAAACTATTTTGATTATATTAGGCGTGTACCATCAACTGAGCGCTCCGAGCGCTCAACTATTTTTGTGAGACAAAAAATCTCAGCTGAGCACTGAGATTTTTTGCGGAGATCTCTGAGACAAAAAATTCATGGATTCATTTCTCAATTTACTTGCTCACCCAAAACAGCTGTTCAGTTGTCATTTGTCTGGTGTGGCGCGTAATTTAAATAATTTTTAAGAAAAGAAATAAAATTTATTTATTTATTATTTATTTATTATTATTATTTATATTATTATTTATTTATTTATTTCTTATTTTATCTGATGAACTACTTAAAATTTGACGCAAAACTTGTTCTTGTTTGTTATCCATTTTAATAGTTTTTTTTCCAAAAGTAACAAAGAATTATCAATAGAAAAAAAAAAATAAATTCACATCAAAAACTACAACTGACAACATATGTTTTTGACAGCTTATGTTTGTACGGAGATTCTTGTCCCACAAAACGATTCTGCCTCCGTCAATCTGACATTGAGCGCTCACTGAGCGCTCAGTTGATGGTACACGCCTATTGAAAACCATGACAAAACTTTTGAATTTTAGTTTGTGACTTTTAATGAGTTAAAAATATTTATCAAAGGCATGAATAATAAAAAAGATTCAAATATGTTGTCAGTTAACATGATAATTGATTCGTTTCACATTATTGGAGGTCACTTGTGCAAAGTAGTAAATGAGTCAATGAAAGAAGGTGTTTTCCCGGATTGTTGGAAAGAATCATTGGTGGTTCCCATTGCCAAGAATACTAACCCACTAGGTCCCGAGGAGTACCGACCGGTAAATATGTTGCCTAACGATGGAAAAATTTTGGAAAAAATTGTACAAAAACAACTACAAAAGTACATGGAAGATAGTCAACTATTCGTGGAATGTCAATCAGGATTCAGGGAAGGCCATAGCTGCGAATCCTTGATTAACTTAATAATTGCCGACTGGAAGACGGAAATAAATTCGAAAAATGAAAATCGTTGCCGTATTTGTTGATCTCCGAAGAGCGTTTGAAACAGTGGATAGAGACATCCTTCTGAAAAAACTGGATAGATATGGAGTCAGAGGCAAGGAGTTAAGATGGTTCCAATCATATTTACAGAGGAGAACGCAAAGAACAAGAGTTGAAGAAGCTGTTTCTGAATCTATAAATGTGAATTTAGGTGTTCCGCAAGGATCTGTTTTAGGAACTTTGTTATTTATAATGTATGTAAATGAAATGCCTGAAGTAGTGAAGTATTCTTTCTTAAAACTATTTGCTGATGATGGATTGTTGTATGTCGTAGGCAATAATATAAACGAATGTGTTGAGAAAATTAATTTTGATTTAATGCAACTAAGTAAATGGTTTCGTATGAATAAATTAAGTTTGAATATAGGAAAAACAAAGTGTATGATGATTAACGGAGAAACGAATGCAGAAGTTAAAATTGAAAACCAGACTATAGAAATAGTAGACAAAATAAAGTATCTGGGAATAATGTTTGATAAAAAGTTAGAATTCAATACCCATATTGATTATATATCGAAGAAAATTGGTAAAAAAATAGTTTTTTTTCGAGAATTAGAAAGCGAATGTCAATTCTGTGTGCAATAAATGTGTATAACACAATAATTAAACCTCATTTTGAATATTGTTCAACAATAATTTATCTCGGTAATGTAACAATGATTGATAGATTACAAAAGTTGCAGAATAAAGCGATGAGAATAATACTTTAATGTCATTGGTTAACCCCGATTGTTTATATGTTAAATATGTTAAAATGGCTAAGCATAAACCAGAGAACTATTATGAATGTGTTAATTTATGTCTTTAAAATGAAATATGGGCTGGTTCCCAATTATTTATGTGATAAAATTAGATATGTAAGTGATATTCATGGTCATAATGTGAGAAATAGATGTGATATTCGTCTTCCTTTGTTAAGAACGAATTCTGCACAAAATATGCTTGTTTACAATGGTCTAAAAATATTTAATGAATTGCCTAATGATTTGAAATTGGAACAAAATTTTAAAATGTTTAAAAAGAAACTGGTAAATTATGTAAAAACAAAGTATATTTAAAGATAAGTTAATTTATATTGAATATAAAGTAGTTTATACAAATAGCTAAATATTGCTAAATAAAAAAAAAAAAAAAAAGAATAGATACCACTTCCAACTCCGTAATCGGTCTTTGAACCGTCTGTATAGAAGTGTACCGCATTGTCTTCCAGGGGTCTCTCTTTTTCCCAGAAGGATCTTGAAGGGATGGACACATGGAAGCTTTTACCGAATACCGTTTTAGGGGTGGTATAGTCTAAGCGATCTGGGATAGATCTAAAATTGTCTAGAATGGTAGTATGCCCAGTATTGTTACTGTTCCATTGAGAGGTGGCTCTAAGCCTCACATGAGTTGTGTTGGTGTTAGGTTTAAAAGCACTTCCAGGGCTGCGGTTGGTGTTGAGCGAAGTGCTCCTGTGATGCACATACCTGCTGACCGCTGGACTTTGATGAGCTTATTTAGATTTACCATCTTGTCCAGTGCGGTCCACCATACGACAACTCCATAAATGAGTATCGGTGTGATTACCGAAGTGTATAGCCAGTGGGTTATTTTTGGGGAGAAGCCCCATTTTTTTTTTTTTTTATTTTTTTTTATTTTATTTTAAATATCGTAATTGCTTAACAACAGTAAGATTTAAAATCTTATGGCCTTGTTACAAGTAAAAAGCGCTACAGTAGCCTTTTTTACTCTTTCATCAATATTTGCCTTCTAGTTTAGTTTTTTGTCTAAAATGAGGCCTAAATATTTAGCTTGGTTGGAAAAGCTTAATGGTATTCTTTTAATCTTGGGTGGGCTAATCTGAGGAATTTTGTACCTTCTCGAAAAGAGTACTAGTTCTAGATTTAAAAAATTGCGTTAAATCAAAGGAATACAATAAAAGTTTTGTATTTAAAATTATTTTGTGAGAATAGAAAACTGTGCATGTTTGTTTTGACAGATTAGTTTCTTTTTCACACACGTTCTTATAGAAAATAATTCACACAATGTCAGATAGATTTATAAAGTTTCGTACAAAACCTGTATGGATCTGAAAACACAACCGAACTCTGTCTTTTCTTCATATACATACATATGTAGATACCTACTCGTATGTACCTACAAAGAATTTTAAGTAACTCAGATGAGTAACCTAACCAGTTCCATCCCTTTTGCAATGTAAGCTTCATTCCATATGACTTCGCTGCTTCTTTATTGAGAGCCATTACCATGGCCAAAAACCTGCTATACACAACATTGACTACACCTCTATTTACCTCTAATGGACATGTGTCTTGTGTGCAACTGT
Organism: Eupeodes latifasciatus; assembly: GCA_920104205.1. NCBI lineage: Eukaryota > Metazoa > Arthropoda > Insecta > Diptera > Syrphidae > Eupeodes > Eupeodes latifasciatus. The sequence continues at coordinate 10,441,594 of OV049926.1, forward strand.
AAAATCCACCATCATCAAGCACGTTGGAGTTTGAGTATTTTAAAGGTTCCTACTCGTCGTAATAGTGGAAGCAGCAGTATTTTTGTATTTGTTCCTGATCACGTTGACGTCGCATCGTGTCTCTGCCGCCACCAACATTGCGAATACTCAACTATAACTATCTAAAGCGTTGTCGTCGTAGCGATCATCGTCTCGTCGTATAGTCGTCGTCTTCTTCAATCAGCTTACCGTTATTTCTTCCCCTCTTTTGCTCAAAAGAGCTCAAAGTGAAAAGGTTATGCAATCCCCGAACAACAAAACGAACAAACGTTTTTCTTCAACCAGAAGCAGGCAGAAAAAAGCACCGCACCAGTGAGGAAACAGTTCATAGTTCAAAGCACTTTAGTTTTGCTACTTCTCGAAAACCGTATAAGTAAAATACTGTGTTAGGAGGAGAAAAGAAGAGCGAGCTCAGCGCCGCCGCCGCAGCGAAGTTATCAGGGAGCAGGGAAATGACTACGAGTAACTTTGTGGGCTCTGACTGGCTTAATTTGTGCGCAAAAAAAAGATACTTGAGGCAACCACCGCGCCGCCGCGCCGCCGCCGAATAAATGAATGAAATTCATGTAATGTGTGCGCCTGATCCCAGGGAACAACCAACAACGTATAGCGCACAGAACTATTACTTTTTTTTGTTTGGTTGGTTTTGTTATTTCTTGACTTTAATATGGGAAAATGTGATTACCATCGTCGTCGTCGTGAACGACTAGCGAGGGTCTCCACTCCATATTGGTCTTAATTATGTCGGTTATGGGATGTGATTTTCGTTTTAACAACTTGTTAGGCGGAAGACGTCCTCAAACTTAAAATAAAAAAAGAAGTAGATTCACTATAATGAGCCCTCCACATGGAACAATTTAAATATGATTTGTTTCTTCATTTTAGGAAGAATTTTTAGTGGACAATAAAGTTAACTATGACGTAAGTTGCGACAGTTAAGCAAGTTTTTGATAAATATCATACATTTATCTCGTCATTTAGTCCCAGGTAAAAGTTGTTGCCATTGTAAAAGAAGTGTCATATAACTTTTAAAATTATAATTTGACATTACTAACTGGATAGATTTTTACATGAATACGAACACGCCCAAAGTCTTTGGAACTGAAAAGCAAGAGATAAAAAGTGTCCGTTTAGTAACGTGAACTATTCTGAAAAGTATTAAAAGATGCGTTGAGTATGGAGTACGTCCTGTCAATTTAATTTTTCTAAAAAATGTAAAAACAACGACACAGGCCAATTGTGCAGTCAAGAAACAGTGGTTTCATTATCTACACCGGTTTGTTATCCAGTACTTTTGTTGTTCTACGTCCTCTGTAATAACAATTTTAAAAGCATTTTGATTGAATGTCAAATTCCATAAATATTCTCCTCCTTGAATTAACCATACCACTGAACAGTTCACATATCAGATCACTCAAACAAATTCCATGTAATCTCCATCATCTTCGCCATGAAACAGAAACCACAGATTCACTTCCTCTTGCCTAAGTGCGAGTATAGGTTTTCTTTTTTTATTTTAAAATAATTTAATGACCCCTCATGCGTGGGAATGGTCCGGCCAGCCGGCCGGCAACGCTTTGGCTGACAGGGCGTTCAAGTGTGATCTTCAAAAAGCCATTCCCTCATTAAATTTACGATTGTATGTGCGAAATGATTTATGTGAATTTTATTGTATAAAAGTCTTGTGTTTTATTTTGTATAAGAATTTATGCACTTCGTATACTTTATGATTATAAAGATATATTGAGGAATTCTGGAGAATTATCCCAAGGACTTGGATGGTACTTGGGATTTATTTTTCTTTCTTTAACACTTAATGATCGTCATAGTGTTTTGAAGTTTAATCGCATGAATGCCAATGTAAATGGAATTTCAGGGACAATGGAACATACCTTAACGTTACTTGTCAGAAGTAGCAAACAGATCTAAATCACATAATATCTGGATATTTTCTTTTAAAAATCAGTAGTTGCTATATACACAAATATAAAATGAGAGTTTATAAAAACCAATCTGGAGGACACTCATTCAGAGAATACTGGAAATTTAGTCAAACAGAACTTTTTATCATGAGAACAAAAAGCAAAAATCATTTTTGTATAAACGTCAAAAACCTAACTGAACAATGATTTTATATCTTTGCTTCCAAAAAGCTGCTTTTTTACCTATTAGATACATATAATTTTAAAAGGATTGAAATATACAGTTTAAGAAAAAATGCATTCACATAAAATAGAAAGCGAAAAAGTGACTCAATTTGAAACAATTCTTAAAAATGTCATTTTTAAAAACTGACAGCAACATTTTTGTCAAACGAAATGACCATTTACCAGTTTTTAGAAAAAAAGCGAACAAGTGATTCAATTTGACATAAAATGTGATCCTACAAGTGAATAGGACATTTTGAAACAATTCTTAAAAATGTCATTTTTAAAACTGACAGCGACATTTTTGTCAAACGAAATTACCAGTTTTTAGAAAGAATTTGTGACATTAAATTTACAATTTCTAAGTTGACAAATTGCAATCCTGAAATTAAAATAAACAAATAAAGAAATAAACAAAGCTAAACAGAGCATTGGCAGTTTAGTCAAACAGAACTTTTTATCATTACAACAAAAAAGAGTTCTTTATTAATTAACTATTTATTCTCGTATATAAACGTCAAAAACCTCACTAATAGGAAATGTCTATTTTTGCTCCTGAGTTTTTTTAATTTTGTATATAATTTAAACAAGATTGAAATATTAAATTCGAGAAAAAATTAATTCAAAAGAAGGAATGACTCAATTTGACGTATATTTTGAGACAACTCTTAAAATGTCATCTTTGAAAACTGACAGCAATATTTTTGTCAAACAAAGTAGCCATTAATTTCCGGTGTTTAGAAAGAATTGTTGACATTAAGTTGGCACAAAACATTCTTAAATATGCTAATCTCAAGTTTTTAGCTTGCAATCCTGGAAAATTACAATAAACAAATAAACAAATCATTCGAACAAGTATAATCTGAATGTCAACAAGGTTAATTCAAATAAGCTGTAAAACGACATAAGAATACAATAAATGAGTTTAATTATTTGTCATATTAAAATGACTTCAACAAAAGGTTAGGTAACTTTTATGCCAAAACAAGAAAGAATATTGATAGACGTGTATATACTCTTTAATGACACCACTTGTTTACAAACAACAAGCATCACCATGTAAATTCGTCCTTCATCATACTCATACGTCATGGTATAACTTTTACTTGCTGATTTCATCGCTCAATTAAAAATAATAAAATGTCCACACCTTAAATAAAACAACATGTCAGTCAAATCATAAATCAAAAACATACTTCACCTTTAACATCAAATCAACAACATCAACATTGAAGTTGTTGCTTCGTTCATCTTCGAAACTCGTACGGAAGTCCTTAAAAGCCAATCCCCACCTATGTATGTATTTATAAACAACATACTTTTAAACCATAAAAGGCAATAAGCCATTAAAACCCTTTTTAAACTTCAAAACAATCATCGCAGAGTCATCGAAAGCTTGTGGAATTTGTTTTGAAATAAACAAATTTTGTTTATATTAAAGTTTATGAACCATAAAATTAGCAACGACGAACGACGATGACAGGAAGATGCGATTTCATTTAAGAAACTTTTTCAAGGTTAAATAACAATTCAAAACTTTGGAGAATAAAGAAAATAAAAACAGATTGCCGCAATTTATCTTTACAGGGGGGTAGAAAAAATGTCGCGCACTTGTCAAATAAAAGTTGAGAGCTTCAAGAAGAGGAGTCATGATGAGGATAATCATCCGAAAAGACATGTCCTACAAAAAATATATATTCTGCATCTCTGGGGCGATTTATAATTATTAATTATAGGGTAAAAGAAAAATAAGTACACCAGAGGTTAAAAAATCATATAATGCCACTCCCATTGGAACGGACATGAAATTCTATCTGAGACTCCATGGAACTTCTTATCAACACTCTATAGGCCATACGTCACTGTCTCATTTGAGTACAACAAATGGGCAGCAACAGCAACTCAGACCCGCACGAAATAATCAATAATATAATGGACATGAAGCAAGATACTGTGCTCAGCCTAGCACTCTGTGCAGTGCCAGTGCCTGAGCAGAGCACAGAGCATAGTACACTATGCAGCCGTGCCCCTATGACATGTGCAATAAACCAAACCACAATAAGAGACCCCGAGTGTTGCAAGATAAAGTATCAGAGTACACAATTCAAAGGAAAGGACGGTACGGTCGCGGTCGGTGGTGGTACCGGGAGCAAACATAGCGCAAGCGATCGAGTAAATTTCTTAACAATAACATTGTGTTTCCAGGCAATATTTTCGCACCTTTAACTATTTTGCGGCGGCGGGCAGTCAAATCAAGCTAAAGCCAGAGCCAGTCAGCAACTTGAATATGAAAAGAAAACAAAAAATACGACCATACGACAACGGATATGCCCTGAAAATTACTTCAGAGTCACTCTAGGAATGAGGTACAGGCTTCAGAACGTAATATAAGTGTTTCGTTTTTTTTTTTCTTTTTTGTTTACTGTGTCGTGACAAAACATTTTATAATGCATTACTTTAAGTCGCGGGTTCTAAACCTATACATTGCTTAGTGCTTAGCCTGAGTAATATAGTAAAAGGCCACTGTTGACATTGAACACGAACTGTCAAGAATCATAATGCAAATAGCTATACTTATACTCGTACCATAGAAAATACCAAGAATCAATCTGACTTATTGATGTACAGTACATTGCACATTCTAGGATCTGGGCGTGTTACAGATGTGGGTAACTAAATATATTTACAAAAATAAATTAGACTTTAACAAAAACAAAAAAGGCCAATTAAATATTTATGGCATATTTCTTTAGATTGCAAAATGTAGGCATTATTTTTCTATTTGAAGATAGGTAGGAATTATTTTAAAAAGGAAATAACCTCTTTTAATCTTCAATTATATTATTTGTGTAAATGCACATGATGTGATCAAGGTCTAAAAACGGGCCCTTCTGAAAGTCTGACAGCTGTCAAATTGAGACAATAGTCTAACCTTTCTTTCGAATTAAATAGATCGTTGAGACAAATTGCAACGTGTGATACTGTAAAGAGCCCGTTTTTATTTTTTGGCAGCTACATACCTCAATTGAGTTTTTAAAATCGTTCTTCTTCAGAACACTGGGCCTAGGTACGTTGAGTACTTTCTGACAGTGTTGGGACTTCTACCACTTAAGTGGTATTTCTACCACTTTTTGGTGTTCATGAAAATCTACCACCTAAAAAGCAAATTCTACCACTTTTTGCAACTCACCGTTCACCTATCATTAAACTCTACCTTCTACCATATACCATACGCATACGACTACAACTCCACGCGTCCACTCCACAAGCACAACAGCATATAAAATCGCTATGATGGATTTCTCCCATGCACTTTTTTACCCCAGTTATCTTTCTTTTTCTCTGTGTTGCTGTTGTGTGATCTTCCTTGTACAGATCTTACATAGTTGTCTAGTCTCTGTATAAAATAGATTGTTTACTTTTGCCACAGATAGATGAATATTATGAACGAAGAAGTTTCATTTAATTTTTTCAAGTATTTAATCCACTAATTTATTATCTTTGGAGTTTTGGATTTTAGAGTTTGGAGTTTGGAGTTTTTTTTTGGAGATGAAAGCACTAATGTTTCATCAAAAAAGTGTCTTGTTGTTCTTGTGAGGTATTTTGATTCAGTTGAGGGGTTAGTAAGAGATAAGTTTTTTGGGTTGTTTGAGCTAGAGGACTCAACAGCCGAATCAATTTACAATAAAATTGTAGAAACATTAAATCATTTTAATGTTCCCATTCAAAATATGACAGGATTCGCTTCAGACAATGCTGCTGTTATGACAAGTTCATTAAGCGGTGTAGCCTCACGTTTAAAAAATATTAAACCTAATATTTTTACCATTGGATGTACCTGCCATAATTTGAGTTTGTGCTCCACTTATGCTGCTAAATGTTTACCAGGGCAAATAGAGAAATCAATAAGGGATATCTATTTCTATTTTTGCCACAGTGCGAAAAAACAATAGGATTTCTTTACCTTCCAAAAAGCACTTGGGGTCAATGAACACCAAATTTTAAAGGTTTGCCAAACTCGTTGGCTTTCAATGGAAATGGTCATAAACCGAATTATAGAGCAGTGGGATCCCTTGTTTCATTACTTTATTTTGCTCGCATTTGAAAAGCCTTCTTCTAAGGCTTCACAAATTTTTAATTTTTTAAAAAACAAAGACAATTTAGTATATTTAAATTTTTTGTCAATAAATCTTAAAGTTATAAACGAGTTAAATAAAACATTTCAATCTGAGAACACAAAAATACACTTGATATTCGAAAGTATGACTCCATTAAAATTAAATTTAAAGAAAAATTTTGTAAAACCAGAAAATATTAATGTAAACACAAATATAAAAAACAGTGAAAACTATTTACCATATTCTCAAATGTATTTTGGCCTTTACTTTGAAAGGTACTTACTTGAAAATGATATTGTTAAACGAGATGTAATGCAACTACGAAAACCTTTCAAACGATGAACTAAAATTTTTCAAATATTTAAACCCGAAAAACGTCATTGATGGAACAATGCCATCAGTTTTAGGTCTCACGACACATTTTTCACCAACTATAAATAACTCAGAACTAGAGTTAATTAATAATTAGTTGTAGAAAATCAATTACTCCAAATTTTTAAAACTGATGACATTGTTTCACAATGGCTTTTGATAAAAAACTTAAAAGACGGAATGTACAATTTAATTTTTGAAAACATAGGTATCTTCCTTTATGTTGGAGCTTTGTTGCTTACCGCATAGCAGCGCTGCTGCTGAACGCAAATTTTCAGATTTAAAAAATATAAAAAATGAAAAAAGAAATAAATTAAAAACTACAACCGTTCACAACATTTTGGCTGCAAGGGAAATTTCAGTAAATTTTCAGAATTTTAATCCTCCGAAAGCATTACTGAAATATGCTTCAAAATTTAAATTTTCCGGCGGTCTATATAGCAAAAAATAAATTTAAGTTTTTCTAACTAATTTAATTATTGTGAATTTTGATATTTGAAACTGAAAGAACTGAATTATTGTTTCTTTAATTTTTTGTATTTTTTAATAAGCTATTGAATATAAGATTTACTACATAAATATGGGTTTTAATTTCTACCACTTTTCTACCACCTTTTTGACATCATTTCTACCACTCTTTTGCTTCTGCGAGGTCCCAACACTGCTTTCTGAACTTTCCGATTTATTAATGAAACACAAGAGAATATTGAACTGTCAACAGTTTTAGAATTTACAATTTGTCTCTTTCATACCAAACGAAGCAAACGTGAATTATAAAGTATCCAACACCAGAGTCCAATAATCATGTTCGGTGATCAATCCATAGCCAATCAGATAGGTTTGTGTTTTTGTAATCGCATTGGAAAATAACTGCTGGAAAACAATGGTGTCGGAGCCGGAGTCGGAGTCGTAACTGGAATAGCTGTCAAAGTATTCAATGTACGCAAATGCAAAAGTACGAACACAACGCGACGCAACTGGAATCGGAACCGCAGCCGGAGTCGGAAGAGTTGACTAACTTTTAACTTTGACGTACGACACATGTGACGTTTCCATTTTTGAAGTGAATAACTTGGTGATTATATTTTTTTTAAATAGTTTTTCAATAAAAAAATGAAAAAATATTTAAATAAGAAATAAAAGTGAACAAAATAACATTTTCTGAGAAATTTGATGTGGTTGTAAATTGCAAATATACAAAATAACATCAAAAAGCCGTACGACACATTGTGTGCGTACTTTTTGTGAAAGTTACGACAACTTGTGTTAGATTTTCCGACTCCAGTTACGACTCCGGCTTCGATTATACATTGTGTTCCAGCAGTAAAGCTGATTAACAAATCATCTGTTGTCAAAAACATATCTCAAACTTGCCCAAAATGTTTGGAATACTCAGCTATCTAATTTTTGATTGTTCCACTTTTGTTTTCGGTGCACAAATTTTGAAAAAAATTTGTATTTTTCGTATTAATCTATTATGTTTTGTTTAAATTTGACATCGTTGAATTAATTTTAGTACCGAGAAGATGACGCTAAGTCCAGTTTTCCAAGCCTGAAATACTGTTCTTCTTTATTTCGTATTCACGTTCAACACGTCCATACAAATATGCACCCCACTATTGCAAAATACCAAATTTGACGTGTAAAAAACTCATTTAAACTGACTGCAATTTTTGAGTTCATAGAGCAGCCATCGAACATGCCTACTATTGACGAATAATGTCAACGGACCTGCGAGAGAGAAAATTTAAAGTTGCTGTACGTCAAGAGCATGCGTTACCATTGTCTCACTTCTCATATGGGATTTTCCATGGGAGTACGATAGAGCTGTCAAATGTCCAGCTAATCAGTTTTTATTTAAATAGTATTAGTATTTGTGTAAAGAGGGGTAAATCTGCCGAAAAATCCAGATCTGCTAATTTGATCTTAAATCAAAAACAAATCAATTTATTTTGCCCCATGGAATAAAAAAAAAACGAGGGAAATTTTCTTTTTGACAAATCTCGATCAAAAAGAAATTGATTTATTTTACAAATGCCATGATCCCATTTAGAACGTAATTAAGGAATATATGTAGCTGTTATTTGCATACTTTGCCATAATGTAGGTATTCGACGGATTCAATGGTTTAAAACAAACACCGACATTTTTATGGCTGGTAACCTACAAACTGTCATATACTCGTAGACAAAAATTGACAGTAATTTTTAAACACAATATGACGGTTATGAATACATATTTTTTAACTGCCATAGATCTATCCATATACTAATCGTATTAAAACTCTCACTTGCTTGTCTACAAAACCAGAATGGAAGGGAGTGAGTGAAAATTAAAAAAAAAAAAAAACGAAAATGACAAACTATTTCTTCTATGGTCGTTCCTTGATTATAGATTTCAATTGGCTTAGCTAGCATTGACCCTCTTTATAAGTTAAAGAAAATAAAATATCAACTTTTCCCCCATTTATCAACACAACATAATATACATACTTAGTAATTTCTATTCTGACTGTTTTCTTTTTTTATTTTATATTTTTACAGAGGCAAATTTGCTGCTGTCCGACGAGCCATTCACAAGAAATCCGGCGTGCATTTTGCTGCGAAATTTCTAAAACGTCGCCGCCGAGCTCAGTCGTCAGACAAGGAGATAAAGCATGAGATTGCTGTGTTAATGATGTGCGCGGGATCCGACAATATTGTCAAATTGAATGCCGTTCATGAGTCCAGATCAGATACGGCTCTACTATTGGAATTGTAAGTTGGAATTTATATTTGAACCTGCATTTATAAGCTATGCAATGTTGCTGCTTTTGCTTTTCATTTTGCTTAATAAATGAATATCTATCAATTTATCTATTTATCTACATGTAATATTTTTGTTTTTATTTATTTGAAACTAATAGAGCGACTGGAGGAGAGCTACAGACATTTCTGGACAATGAGGAATCCCTATCTGAGGCACAGACACGAATTTGTATGCGCGAAGTACTTAAGGCCCTTCAGTTCCTGCACAAACGTTCAATAGCACATTTGGATTTAAAACCACAGAATATTTTGCTTACCGGTGAAAGGATCGAAGGTAAGTTTGATTTCATATTCGATCGAATGTGGTTGCCAACTTATGTATTTATATTCGAAAACAAAAACATTGTAAATTAAAAAAAAAGAACTTTCATGATTCAATTAGAAGTGAGCATGATTTCAATATTTAGAGCACTTTTCGTATAAAATAGGTCGATGAGTCAAATTACAACGTGTGATGCTGTATAACGGTTCGGAATGCTAGTGTCCGTCGCATGCGCTGCAGCAATGGATACGTTAACATTGACATATGAAACTGTTAAGGGTGACCCAATGCCTACGTTACGTTGTTTTGTCTGCTTAATTGGAATTACAACGTCTGTTTGATTTTTCAAACCGAGTGCACACTGAGAAATGTCAGCTCACTTTCTAAAATTATCAAAACTTTCCTATTTTATATTTTGTATGCGCATGCTGGATTAAGAAAGTCTGAAAAATTGTAAGAGTTAACTTCGCACTCCATGTTGAATGAAAATTTGACACATTTGAAAAAAAAACCATTAATGTTCTCCTGTCAAAACATAAAGTTACTTGTCCAATTCTAAGAATTTTGTCAGACAGATTGGGCAGGTTCAGACAACACAATGGACTTTATTTGCAGTCAACTTCATTCTTTGAACGTACATTTTGACCAATGCAACTAGTTAGTTTTTCAAGTGTCATGAATTTCAAATTCATAACTTTACTTCACAAACCTCTACTCTCTAGTTCATAGTACAAAAACTACCAAAATCATTATTGTCTACAAAACACTCCTCAGGCAAGCTACAAGTCCATAACGATTTGTATTTTGTATTGTAGAGAAATATTAGTTATTTCTTTTTCAAATTGAAAAGGAAACCCTTTCACAGAAAGCATTAAATGGAGTTGTGCAGAAAATAAATAAATCATAGAGTAATAAAGTTCAGCTTTCAGTTGAATGAAAAAAATATAATCAACTGTCATTTTGATAGAAGTAGACTTGACTTAATAGTTAGGGAGATTTTTTCTTGACTAACTTTCCAGTCAACTTTCCATTAAAGTTGCCTTAATTGGAAGGTAATTTTTTGGCAGCTGGCCAATCAGATACTAGAAACTTGCCTAACTTTCAAGTCCGTTGTGTGTTCTGAACCTGCCCATTGACAGAGCAGGAAAATTAATATAAACACAATTTACTATTAATTCTCACCTAGCAATCAAATTAGGTTTACATTTATTTTCATCCTTTTTGAATTGTGCGATGGAGAATTCTTTAGAAATCGAGTCATAAATTTTCTTTTCTCACAGCAAAAGTGAGAAATGTGTATGAGAAATTTTCTTTATATTTCTGAGAATACGGAAAGCTCTGAGATCTTAGAAATATAAACTAGTCAATTGTTTCCTCATATAATTGACAATTCACCCAATGAGAAGTAATGTGACATGTGTCATTTTTTTTTTAACGAAACTCACATTTAGCATAGAAAGAATGCTTAGATTTCTTGCAGACAAAAATTAGAATCAATACCTTAAAAAAGATTCATAAAGCAAATATTTTTAAAATTTTGGATTTTAAAAGAACTGATTTTAAAATTTAAAAAAAAACTTTGACATGTGTCACTTTGATGTGACTTTGGATGAGATTTACAATGGTAAAAATTTAGAGGAGTATTGAAATTAGTTTTCAAAACTAAATCCAAGTTGGCATCTTTTGTAATAATATATTAAACCCTTTAAAACACTATCAGCTATGCCAAACTATGTGAATGCGAATGGAAATTAAATGAGAACAGTAAAGCGGATTTGTCTCTTTCTCTCGATGCTGTCTTTTTAAACTAAGTATAGCCACATAAATCATTGCAATCGGCGCACGAACTTTGACTCTGCCTGCTATACTGTGCTGTGCTCTGCTCCGAGCTCAGTGCTGACTGTGGTTACTTAAAGAGTTGGCTTGGCGGCATATCTTGTTGCTACTGGCAACCAAATGTAATGTAGTTTGTATGCTGTACTAATGCAGTGTAAATGGATGAATTTAGTATATGGAGATGATAAATGCTCGATATCAAAGGCACAACAAGCAGGGAAAGTTCTGTGGCATGCCGCCATCATCGCCACAACCAACCACCACCAAAACCGCCAACGCCGCCGCCAACGGAGGCTGAAGCTGTTGCTGCTGTTGCAATGCTTTGCCTTGGGCTTGAGGCATTTGAGAAATTATTGTGCACAAAGATTTTTGTCAGATCAAGGTCATCGTGCGCAAAAGATAGCTTAGGAATATCAAACAAAAGTATAAAAATAAAGAAAATTCGCTGACCCAGTCAGAGTGAGACAGTAGTTAGATCGGGAATAAGAGTAATTGTTGGGCAAAAATATAAAACATAAATAATCTATGTAAATGCATTAGACTCTAATGTTCAAGAATGATTGTTGGAAAGTTTGGATTTGGTATAATAATGCAGGAGTTATCTATTTGCTTCTGCATCTGAAATGACAAGCTACGAAACTAATGGGAAAATAAATTTACCCACCATTTAGGACTGTCCGTGTTGAGATTCAGAAATGAAACAGATCTAAAGTTCAAACTTCCGATTCTTTAAAGGTTTTTTTTTTTCAATTTCTTATACGACCTTAATAAGAAACTTGTGGGAAAGTAAATGAACCCACCATTTAGGACTGTTCGCGTTGAGACTCTGAAAACAAACAGATCCAAATTTCAAACTTCTGGTTCTTAAAAGTTTTGTTTGTTTCAATTTCTTATACGACGTTATTACAAAACTCGTGGGAAAATAAATGTAACCACCATTTAGGACTGTTCGCGTTGAGACTCTGAAGACAAACAGATCCAAATTTCAAACTTCTGGTTCTTAAAAGTTTTGTTTGTTTCAATTTCTTATACGACGTTATTAGAAAACTCGTGGGAAAATAAATGTAACCACCATTTAGGACTGTTCGCGTTGAGACAAACAGATCCAAATTTCAAACTTCTGGTTCTTAAAGTTTTGTTTCTTTCAATTTCTTATACGACGTTATTAAAAAACTCGTGGGAATATAAATGAACCCAACCATTTAGGACTGTTCGCGTTGAGACTCTGAAAACAAACAGATCCAAATTTCAAATTTCTGTTTCTTAAAGTTTTGTTTCTTTCAATTTCTTATACGACGCACGTTATTAAAAAACTCGTGGGAATATAAATGTAACCACCATTTAGGACTGTTCGCGTTGAGACTCTGAAATAAACCAGATATAATGATCAATTTCTAACATGACCTTATTATAAAGGAATAATTTGTATTAAATGTGTTGTGTTTTTTTTTTTCCTTACAGATGGTTTAAAACTGTGTGACTTTGGAATATCTCGTGTTGTGGCCAATGGCAGTAATGTTCGTGAAATACTTGGCACCCCAGATTATGTGGCACCCGAAGTACTACAATATGAGCCATTATCCCTACAAACAGATATATGGTCTGTAGGTGTCCTAACATATGTTCTTCTATCGGGTTTCTCACCATTTGGTGGTGATACCAAACAAGAAACCTTTCTTAACATATCACAATGTGCCCTAACGTTTCCAGAGAAACTCTTTAAAGGGTTATCAGTGCATGCTACTGATTTTATAAGACGAGCATTGCGCATCAAACCAAAGTAAGTATTATAAAACTTCCTGTTTTATTAGTTTTCTAATTTCCTCTTTTTCTTCTTCAAATAGTGACCGCATGACAGCATCAGGATGTCTGGAACACATTTGGTTGCGTGACGAAATGTCTGTCGATAGAAAGATCCTAAACATATCCAAAGCACACGATGACCTATCCTCCAATGGTGGCGGTGGAAGCGGTGGCAGTGGTAATTCCGATTACGATGAAGAAGATGATGATGAAAATAGCACTAGCAGCAGCAGCAGTGAAAGTAGTAGTAATCAGGGACGAAATGGAATGACCAACGGCACCAAAAAAATGATGCACAATGGAGCAACCATCAGGAATGGCACATCATCCAACAATATAAGCTGTTCTATGAGTCATACTACTTCGAATTGCTCCATAATTTCCTCATTATCCAAACAACAACAACAACAACAACACAATGGCTTCCAGCAACAGTTAAATCACGAACTGATGCCATCCTCCCGCCGTCATTCTTCCGATGCCAACAAGGAGAACACTTTTTTACGGAAGCCCACATCGATGAGCAGTAGCGGTGGCCACGCTGTTGTTGGCTGTGGAATGAGTAACAGCACAACGATGAATAATTCTTCCATATCCTCAAAATTAAATGGTAGCAGTGGACCTGCTGCAATCAATCCCATCCATCAGCAACAGCTGCAATTAAACACGACAAATGGCTCGGCAACGACACCTTGCTTATTCCCAGACGCGCCAACTACACCTAAAGTCATCCGAAAAGCTCCGACCTCCGAGTCATCACCCACCAGTGTTAAGGCCTTGGTTAAGAAGTTCCAGCTGGAAAGTAGCACCCAGCAATCTTTTACAGCTCCAACTTTACTCTTAAAAGAAGCCCATCACAATAATAACAATAATAATAACAGTGATAGAAAATCTAACGGTTATATGAGCCATCAACATCAACATCAACATCCACATCACCATCACCACCAATACAATACGAGCACATCCTCCTCAAAATACCATATTCATAATAATAGCAGTAGCGTTAGTAGTAATCGTAAAAGCAACGGAACAACGACACAACTAAAATCGACGTCGTCGTCGTCAGATGTCAACTGCACCACAAACAGCAGCGGTGGTGTCAACGGACACCCAACAGTGGTAACAGCGGAATCAACGTCAACGTCTTCTGCGATTACTTCCATGCAAGCCATGAACCCATCAGCGTCCTCGGCGGCGTCATCGTCGTCGTCGTCTTCACCTTCGCCTTCGTCAGCATTGGTCACTAGCAACAGCGGCACCTACAAAACAAGTTGTGTATTCTGCTTGACATGCAGCGGTCCCGGATGCCGGCATTCGGGCACATCCGTTGCCAATAAGACCACAACGAACAGCATCGGGCTGGATCAGGGTATCATCTGTTAGCTAAGGGCCAGCAGGGCCCGGAGAAACGCCAAAAGTTTCTTCCATAGATTTCTATGCTGCATGTAATATTAACTAACTTTAAACCGTTATCGTTGTTAGATGCAGATTTAATATAACAAAAATGATCATTTATTGTCTTTTTATTTTAATTATTATTATCATAATATTTTCTGTTTCGTTCGTATATATATATATATAGTTTATTTTTATAATTTAATTTAAAAAATATATAAATATAAATATAAAATAAAACCGTTAGGTAGTTAAGAACCTAGGTGTGTAAGCATATCGAATAGAAAATATAAACAAAATGCACCGCTTATTAAATGCGCATACAAGTCAGATAAATTGATTGCAGAGAAAGAGAGACAGAAAATTAAATTAAATAAATAAATAAAATAATAAAACAAAAATAAAAAAAACAGAAACATAAATAAAAGTAAAAGAAGACGACGGACGAGGGCAGCTGATGAAGAAAGAAAAGTAATGTACCGGGCGCCATTTATAAGACCTAAATATCTTTAACAAAATGAAAAGCAAACCGCTGCTTTAAGTATAATTTTTATTTTCTAAATAATTTATTAAAAAAAAAAACAAACAAACAAAAAACGGTGAATATATTTTAACAAAAATATATTTCTATTATTTTTCCACCAAACAAAATGGAATCATTTTTTAAATAAATACTTAAATTATAAAACTAAAAACATAAACAAAAAATCCATTGTATAAAAATTAGATATTAAAACTAACTGAAGAAAAAGGAGTGTTCTCTTCTGAAAATACGCACATTAATTTTCGCAAACTTAAAAAATATATTATTATTCATTGTTTATTATTTTTTTTCTTTTCTATTTCTTATTATTATTATTATTTTTTTTTTAATTTTAATAAATAAAATGAATTTTGTTTCATAATGTTAAAAATAAAAAAAATTTAAAAGACATGTTTTTTTTTTTAAATTATTATTTATTATTTTGAAAAGAACATTATTGTTTTCTTGTTTTACTTTATTATACTTAATAATTAAATGAAGGTGGACGAAGAGAAACACATTTTTTATGGATGAGCGAGTAAGAAGAAGATTGAAAAATAAAGAAGATGAAACACGGTTGTCGTATTATGTAGTTAAACAAATTCTATAATATAAAAATATTTAAACTTATTTTGATTTATAGCTTAAATAAAAAATGAAAAATTAAAAAAAAAAAATAAACAAAAATTGTTCTTTATTGCTTATTCTTAAAAAAAGAATTAAAACAAAATTGATGGGACAGAAGAAGGAGAAGTTATATTAATATAGATCGTAGAATGGTTTAAAAAAATAAAATTGTAATTAGATTGTTGTTAATTGAAAATATTTTGGAAAATTTGATGAGAAAAAAAATCTATGAATAGAAAATTATGGCAGTGTTGTTGTTTGAAAAAAAAAAAGAAAAAGAAAAATTGAATATTTAAATTATAAAAGCTATGAAAATGGAATTCGATGTGTTAATTGTAAAACTTTTCCGCATGGATCCTAACAAAAAAAAAAAGAAAGAAAACGAACAAAGTTCGAAACATTTTATCATTCTTTTCTGATGAATGACATTTTCTGCCAAACTTAACACTCAGAAACACCACTTTAATTCCTATTTTCTTTTTTGGTTTTTATTTTTGGTTTACCCACATAAATTCTTTGTTTTGAAATGATTCTGTAATGAATTTAATAACTAGAAACAGTAGAAAGAAAGAAATGAACGTCACACTTTGCGTATGAGTGGTTAAAAGTTAAAAGTCCAAGAAATAGAAAAATCATCAAACGAATCTCGAATTCACTTAAATATAGAATTTCCCTTTTATTTTTAATTATTTTTTTTTTAAACGTAACAACGGCATAATTTGCTAAAGGTTCTTAATTCTAATAAAATTAAAATTTCAACTCAAGTACATGTTGAAAGATTGAATAAAAAAGTTGTAGTTTAAAACCTATACTAATAATGATTTGATGAGTGGAGGTACTTACGAGGCTAGAGAGTGTTTAAGGCTACTGTTTACTGCGGTAAAATATCTCATTCCCGGCTTATTCGAGCAGATCTGCCGGTATTACTTGAAGCGCTTAGAAGATGAAGGACTTAAGCGACATTTTCAAACATTTGAGTTAACAGCATTTATAGTTTATAGTCTACAAATTTTCTTGTGAAAATATTTAAAATATTGTATATATAATTTAAAGTCAATAAAACTCAGGGAAGTATTATTTTTTCTTCATCGCAAATAGTTTTTGAGATTTTTACATTTGTTTGCGCATAACACCTTCATCCAGGAATTTTTTTAGATTTAATTGATTTTTTTTTAAAAAAAGGGTGTTAATTGAAATTTTGAAAAGCTGCAGTTTATTTTTTTTTTTTTTGTTTTGTCTCTTTTCCTTCTCGAGGACCTGCTGAAATTGCATGAGAATAAAACCATTGATGTTCTAGAGTAACAAATTTTATCTGTTCTTGTGAGTTTTTAATTTTTTTTCGGTGTCTCTTGGCATTAAATCTTGATTTTTATCAGGACGTTTGCTACTTTTGGCTATAATGACCTTACTAAAAGGAACATTTTCTTCAAAGCGTTCTTTGTAAAGGTAGGAACCATACTCCTCTCCTCGAATCCATTCGATCGAGTCCCTAAATTGAACCTTGTCATTAGCGACGTTTTTTGTTGAATTTTGTACGTTAAGTTTATATTGAAGATCACTCAATGAACGAAAATTTTGCATGTCAATAACAACCGTTTTTTTTGTACTAGCAGTTCTTATGATGTCTTGGTACTGATCTGCGGTGTAAACTGTCGCGTGTTTTCGCAAAACCTTTTCAATTCTGCCGAAGTCTCTGTCGCTATCTAAAAACGTTTCCTGCTTCTGGAAATTTGTAGTCGATAGTTTTGAAGTATCAAGGTTTGGTACAGGCAAATAAAGTTAAAATTTTGGTTTTGTCCAGAACATGAATCAGACCAAATAATAAAATGATCTCTATCCTTAATGTCACTGTTTGATTGAACAAACGACCATAGGGAGCTAGCCACTTCCGTACTGACTCTATCGCCCACGTCTTCCGTCCATGTAAATATATAGGGCTTTTCCCCGTTTGACGTTATAGAATGAACTCCTAAGTTGTATAACCACATCTGCCTCAAATAAAATGCCTTCGATGTTGTGAGTCTCGGCAAGGGCATTGTTTGTTGCAAGTCAACAGTTAAATACACAACATTCTTCTCATTAGGTGCTTTTTCTCTATCTTTTTTCTGTGTTTCAAATGCGGCCTTGTAGCTTAATCCATGCTTTGCAGTATTGTCTCCCGTTTCATCACTACGAGGCTGCCGAAAAGAAAGATTAAAGTTCGACACAAAATATTTCTGTAAAATGCTTTCTTTACAAAAAAAACAATGTTCTTTGTTATTAAGGTCATATTTTTCAATATACAGCTTGTACATTTTGGACACGCTCAAAAGAGGAGAGAGATATTTTTAAATGGGTTTTTATTTCTGAAATAATGCCTTCCGCAGGAAACTCCCCTATTGTGTTCGCATTCGCATATGTAGGCCCTCACTTTGTCCTGAACTTTATTTGCCCGAACAAGATGTTGTCCTCTTTTGTCCGGTGAGGGAACTGAAACTGACTGTCCAGATCTGAGCTTTTGCTGTATTATTTTCAATATTCTTAAACCTATTTGGAAAAGAGAACAAAGAGCAAACTGACACACCCGAACTGGTTTACCAGCAAGATTAATGTGATATTCGTAGGTTACGTTTCTTTTGCTTAAAGTTGCCATTCGTTTTGGAGCTTTCATTTGAATGCTCCTAAATAACACTGCATTTTTCGTGTTAACATCTAACTTATAAAACCCAGAAAGCATTTCTTTTCTTGCAGTCAAATCGATATTTTCTGAACATTAATAGCGAGAGTTTTTGCTAGGTTCACACATGAAGGTGTTAAGTGCGCACATAACACCTTTATTCACAAAATTTATAAGTCAGATTTCATTATTTTTGTGTAAAAAGGACTTAAACGCATTTAACACATTCATCCACACAGATTATTACCGAAGTGTATGCATTTAAAACCTTCATCTTTGGCTGAATACGAATCTATAGGTGATAGAAGAGTACGGATGAGTCAGAAATTTAAGTTTTCATATAAGACATTCATTTGTAGGGAAAACCCTAAATTTGAAAAAATGTCACTTAACACCTTCATCTTCTTAGCGCTTCACTTATAATATTAGATATTCGATATACATATATATATATATATATATATAACACTTATTATATTAGTAACATATAATTAGGTGCTTAATGCTTTTGGACCTATCAGCGTTGCCTATCATTAGGCGTTTCTTCCTTTTATTTGGTGGGTTAGCAGACAGACTGCCTCCCTATCCCTACCTAATTTCATTATCTTCATTGTGAAAGGACGATTCTAGCGCCAAGTAACGATGTTGGTGAAAATAAATTCAAACATAGAATGAAGTAGCAGAAGCTATGAGGGAGTAGTTGTCAATAGACCCAGTCATGGTCTCAGAACAGAGCACTTTGTACCCAATTGAAGTTAGTTTCGCTATGACAATTAATAAGGCGCAAGGGCAAACACTGAAAGTATCGGGAGTGAAAGTACCGCGGGTAACAGCTAGTAAATCCATAAATCGAAATCGCAGATTAAGGTTGAAATATCATCCAAGTAAGAAATCATGCTGGGATTTAATCGTGCAAGGCGTGCAAGTAGGTTGACATTAATAAAACTCTTGATCTTTTTGCTAAATTTTTTGAATCAGTCTACTCAACTTCACAAGGAAACTTGGATCTTCTTTCAAATATTACCCCTAAATTTGATATTGGCTCAATGCACTTAGAATTATCTGATGTTTTAAATGGTCTTCAAAATCTTAAACCCAATCACATTCCTGGTGTCGATGGCATTCCTGCTCTTGTCTTAAAAAAATGCTCTAATTCTGTATGCTTTCCATTGCAAATTATATTCAACTTATCTTTATCGTCCGGAATATTTTTGGACGAATGGAAATCTTCTTTTCTGATCCCAATTTATAAGTCTGGTTCGAAAAATAATGTTGAAAATTACAGAGGCATTTGTAAGCTGTCCACAATTCCTAAATTGCTCGAAAGTTTAGTAAAGACCAAACTGGATTTTTTCGTAAAAGAACATGGAAGTGATGCCCAGCATGGGTTTATATCGGGTAGATCAACTGTCACTAATCTCGCATGTTTTTCTTCTTTCGTTATTAATTGTATAGAAAGTCAAAGTCAAGTAGGTAGACGCTATCTACACGGATTTTAGTAAGGCATTCGATTCTGTATGCCACAACATACTGCTTCGTAAGCTTCATAACTTTGGGATTCACTCTAATCTCCTTCAGTGGATTTCATCTTTTTTAACTGATAGAGTACAAAAAGTAAAACTTGATAATCAAACCTCGAGATCTATTAAATGTACCTCAGGAGTTCCTCAGGGTAGTCATCTTGGCCCACTTTTATTTATAATCTTTATCGATGATATTTGCAAAAACATAAAGTTCAGCCAATGTCTCATATATGCTGATGATCTAAAATTATTTTTAAAAGTGAATTCCATTTATGATTGCTTAAGTCTCCAAATAGACCTCGATCATTTATCAAACTGGTGTTTGGTTAACTGTCTTAAACTTAATGTCAAGAAATGCTTCGCTATCTCTGTCTCTAGGAAACTCTCAACTTATGAGTTTGTGTATTCTCTTGATCGTATCCCTCTTCAGAGAACTGCTACAGTAAAGGATTTGGGTGTCTCCTTTGATTTCAAGTTTACATTTGTTCTGCACATGGATGCTATTGTTGCTAAAGCCAACTCTATGATTGGTTTCATTAAAAGAAACTCAACTGACTTTTCGGATCCCTATACGCTTACTTCTCTATATAACGCATTAATTAGATCATTACTTGAGTATGCTGATGTCATATGGAATCCTTTCCAACAAACATTTTCGGATAGAATTGAGAAAGTTCAAAATCGTTTCACAAAATATGTGTTTTGTAAAATGCGCTGGAATTTTTGTCCAGATTCTCAAGCTCAACGTAATCTTCTAGGTCTCAATTCTCTCAAATCTCGAGGAACTATTCATGATATAATGTTTGTGCGAGGTATTTTATGTTACCATATAAAGTGTCCTAACCTTCTATCGTTAATTTGTATTTATGCCCCGATTAGACCATTGAGAGAAAGATACCTTCTTTTTCAACCTGAACATAGGACAAATTATGAAATGAATGAACCAGTTTCAAGGTCAATTAGGGAGGTCAACGAAGTAATTAGTCATATTGACATAGCATGGCCTAGAAACAAATTCAAAAATGATTTGAATTATCTATTTTTAAGAAATTAATCATGAATTGTAAATTATTTTTTTTTTATTATACCTATGTATTTATTCTTTTTTGCATCTGTTGAGCCTTTAGCTCGTAGATTAAATAAATAAATAATAAAATATTCAAGTTTAGAAACTTGCTGAAATTTTAAGTCTAAAGTAAGGTTCTACTTTTGTTCACTCCAAAGGGTTCACATTCTAATTAAAGAAGGGCATAGAACGGACTGCATTCTCTGATCCTATGAAAGAAATCACACTGGGATTGAATCGTTCAAGGCGATAGTAGATTGTTATTCAAATTAAGAAACTTGCTGAAATTTTAAGTTTAAAGTAAGATTCTACCTTTGTTCACTCCAAAGGGTTCAAATTCTAATTAAAGGAGGACAAAGAACGGACTGCATTCGCTTAGTAGTTTGATCCTCGAATAAGTTGTCCTTAAAAACCACCAGCTCCAAAAAAATAAAAAATGCAGGTATTTGAAGCGTAAGTGATAGCTAAACGAGCATTTACAAAACATACAATAACGTTTCTTTGTTCAGGGGCCTGATTATGAGGTTCGCGGCGGATCGTTTTCAGCTCGACCTTTCAAATTCGACTTGTTTCGTATTTTCTTATTAACGAATTCCCGGCGAATCGAAAATAGTTCTTCGTATATTCCAGTGATTTGACACTTTTGGTTTGACTTTTTCTTCCTATATTCCAGTGATTTGACAGCTTTCCACAAATTTTGTTTTGTTTTGATTGAATTGAAATTGAAAATTGCGGTGATTTATTCAAAAATTTATATTTTATTGTGGAATATAAGAAAATTAAAATAAAGCTTAATCACATTTTTATTTAATTACAATCAAGAAAGAATCCACGAAATCGAACAGTGAACACTCTTTCGCCTGTGAATCCGCCAAAAAAAAGCTGTCGGATTTCAACTCGCCAACAAACATTATGACATTTCAAATTCGCCTTCGAATTCGTTAATTGGTCGAATTCAAACGGAAGAAGGCGAAAGCGAAAGCAATAATTGAAAAATGGCAAACTCGCTAGCAAAACGATTCGCCGCGAATCCCATAATCAGACCCCAGTGGAAAATAGCAGTAGAGCAAGGATAAAGCAAAGGATTCAGCAAAAATGAAAGTTATGAACAAATTTTTTGAGTAGAATATGATTTCTACAACACTTCTAGGTCATTAACAAATAGATATTCCGATTTTCAGTAGATTTTGTTCTACAACAAAGCCTTTTCCTGACAGTAGTAGCTTTTTAATACACTAGTGACTACGTATCAAAATTTAACTAGCTTTGTGAATGCAAAATTGCACTACAAAGCTAGTCAATCCGGAACTGTCATGCAAAATTGCACTACAAAGCTAGTCAATCCGGAACTGTCATATTACTGACAAATACAAATATATAAAATAAGAAACATTTTTGATTTGATAACTTAAAATAATCTTTTGTGTTTTTAAATTCAATAAAATAAAATTTAAGACATAATTTGAGTGATTTATGTTTGTATTTAAATACTGAATGATTTATTTCATTTTGAATTCTTGTGTCTTTATCGAACAGCTGATTGTGAAACGTCAAAATCATTCTCCACTAACTTTGTAGCCGAAATTTGTACACTACGTCGTCGTCGGAGGGGAAACCTTAACTAATTTTGTAGTTGGAAGTAGCCAATCAGAATGAGACTTCACTACGTAGTGGCTACATTAGTGAATGCGCCCAATCAGAATCCCTTGACTACGTAGCCTAGTGAAAGCCCCAATGCTTCATATAAAATCAAAAACAAATCATGATTCATGATATGTAACTTTTGACCTAAAGGTAATGTAATCATTCTTTTTATGCATTCAGAAGTAGCCATTACTCGTTTTTGTAAAGAAGTTGAAATAAAATACAAAAATACTTATTGAAATTGGTGAACAACATTAGATCCTATCACTGGTCGACAAAATTACGGTTTTTTTTTTCTGTTGCACAAACAAAACAATACTTATTTAAAGGATTAAGATGTCTAAAATTCGAATCTCGACTTTAAATTTTTCTATCACATCAGATTTTTCAAAATGCTTAAAACAACCAAAAATATGGGATTTTTGAGCCTAACTTAAAACTCAAAATATAAATAAATATTTTATAAATTATTGTATATTTGTATTGTATATTTGTATTGTACAAATCTTCCTCTTTTCGATATAATTTAAATCATTTTAGTATCTTACTTAGTTTCTGGAAGTGATAATTAGTTATGTACGAGTCTTTATTTGAATCTATATGTAGTTTCGAGAACAATTTGAATTTGATAAATTAATAGTTTTGGAAAATACGTTTTGGACTTAATTTATATTTCTTCAAGTTATAAAAATACCTACCCGTTTCCAACATTATTTTTATATTTTTGTAATATATTTCAAAAACTTGATATAATTGGAATCTATTGTCTAGATTCGTTACAAGAACAAAACTTACTTTCAAACCGCTTTGGATTTTTCTCTTCATAAGCATTTTAACAAAAATAAGTAAGACTGTAAGTAGTAGTAGTAAAATGTTCTTATTTCCAACTTAATATCTAAAAGTTAACATTTTCAAATAAGATTTTAAATTTCTTTTGAAGTTAAAAATGCAAAACTTACGACATTGACAAACGTCGCGTCGTCTGTCGGGTAGTTGAATTTACATAAATATTATAACAATTATTAGTTTTAATTGAAAATTTGCTGATAATTTTAAGAAAATTTTTTACTGGTTATATTCTCTCACTAGTTCATTTCGGTATGGTAAGGCTACAGTGATAAAATTCGCAAGTCCTTCAAAACTGGTGCTGTTTTCTCCATTGAGCACCTGGATTATTTCGGCTTCTGTTAACCAAACTTTCCCAAGGAAGGCCACCCTAAATTCCTTTAAACCCGGACATCTGCCCAAGAAGTGCTGGATGTTTTCTTCCTCCCTTAAGTTGCACACAGTACATAATGTGATTCGTTCTGGCCAAATTCGTTTCCATTAAGCTTGATTAAATCACATCTTGCCTTAAAAATCCAGGTGATCTTGTTCAGTTCGAAACCATCGTTAATGTAAATCTGTCCTCTTAAATGATCCAGATGTTTGTAGATGCGCGTACTGCTCTCAGATGCCCTTAGTAGGTTTGCTTGTTGACCCTCTGATTTCAACAGCCGCAATAGATCATTGCCTTTTTCG
The DNA here is from genome assembly GCA_920104205.1 of Eupeodes latifasciatus. Classification (NCBI taxonomy): domain Eukaryota; kingdom Metazoa; phylum Arthropoda; class Insecta; order Diptera; family Syrphidae; genus Eupeodes; species Eupeodes latifasciatus. The sequence continues at coordinate 10,465,936 of OV049926.1, forward strand.
ATCCAATCAATTTGAGAACTAGATCTCTCATCCCAACACAGTCCAAAACAATATCCAAGATTGTTCAATTCCTTTACCCAGAACAATTTTTCCCTCAAAAGTATTTTTGTTAGCTGATGCGGTAGTCTTGTTGCACTGTATTCAAATATTGTTTTCGATATATACATATCTGAGGTGAAGATCAAGCGTATAATAATGTCCGTCCTCCGCCCCAGTTTCCATTGCCAAAGAGTAGTTTGGAGTAAATGTAGGCAATTTTAAAATTCTTTTCAAAAAATAGCGTTGAAGTTTATCCACTTCTTCGAACATTCCAAAGCCCCAGTTCTGAGCACCGTGCGTAGGTTTGAATAGCTCTACAAACCGCCTGAAATAGTTTCCATTTGGTTTTCAAGTTGACATTTCTTTTTGCTAGAAAGCATTGCCACGTCGAGTTTATGCTGTTCTTGGCTGCAGTGTTTCTCTTTTCTACGTGCTTTGAAAATGACATCTTTGGTGAAAGTAAAACTCCTAAGTTAGTATAGTTGGAGACAATTCGAATTCTTTCTCCATTTAATGTCCATGACTAGATAACCTTCCACCATTTCTGAACACCATTATCACGGATTTATATAGGTTTACTTCTAGGCTCCATTTAATTCAGTAACATTCCAGTTGCGTTATCATCTGGTGCAAGACCGTGACATCATCCGCCAGACTAACCATATCGTCTGAATTAAGCAGCAATCTTATGTTAAACAAGTCAATAAAGAGTCCTCCTCCTAAAGATACATGCAAACCGTTTTACGCTTCGTAACGCCAGAAACAAGCTATGGAAAACTTATCTTATATCTAGGTCTGTTTCAGATTTTTCCTTCTACCAGCAAGCTTCCTCTAACTTCTCCTATCTCTGTGAGTCACTCTACCATAATTATCTAGATAGAATGCAGATTAGTCTGATCTCGGATCCGAAACGTTTTTATCAATTCATTAATATTAAGAAAAAATCTGATGGCTTCCCTTCTACTTTGAAATATTTAAATACTTCTTCTGCAGACCCTAAAATAATCAGTAACCTTTTTGCCTCCTTCTTCAGCCAATCATATAGTGATAACACATACGAACCCGACCGCGAATTTTTTAGTTACTTGAAGAATTGCCCTCAAACCTCTCTAGTCTCTATCGACATTAAGACTGATATTGTCACCAAAAAAATATGTGTGCTTAAAGATGACTTCTCTCCCGGTCCCGATGGGTTACCCACCATATTACTTAAAAAATGTGTTAGTTCACTTTGTAAGCCCCTAACAGCTTTATTTCGTCTTTCACTTTCTCAAGCTACCTTTCCGAAATTATGGAAGGACTCCTTTATCTTCCCTATTCACAAAAAAGGTGCTAAGAACGACATATCTAACTACCGGCCTATAGCCAAACTATCTTCTATCCCCAAGCTCTTCGAAAGCATTGTTTATGACTGCCTTTACTTTCACTGTAAGTCTATATTTTCTCCCCTGCAGCATGGTTTTCTTAAGGGTAGATCAACCACAACTAACCTAACTGAATTTGTATCTAGGTCACTTAATGCATTAGAGAAAGGTAAAGAAGTTGATGTCATAACCACAGATTTTAGTAAAGCTTTTGATAAAATCTGTCATCAAACTATTTACCTTAAACTTAATGCCCTTGGATTTCCTCCCTTTTTCATTTCATGGTTAAAATCGTACCTAGAACAACGTCAATACAGGGTTCTCTTCAGGTTCTCAATCTCTGATCCCATCAACGCTACTTCAGGCGTCCCCCAAGGCAGTCACTTGGGCCCTCTTATCTTTGTCCTAACAATAAACGATGTTGAAAGTATAATTAGTGACTCATATCTGTCTATTTACGCAGATGATATGAAAATCATTAAGGTCATTTCTTCTTCCGCTGACATTCGCTTACTCCAAAACGACCTAAACCTATTCCAAACTTGGTGCAATAAGAATTTTTTAGAACTCAACGTTGCTAAATGTCAATCTATAACCTTCTCCCGTAAACTGTTACCCTCACCCCCCAGAACTTACTACTTTTGTAATGAAGCCATTGCCATTGTTTGTTCCATTCGAGACCTTGGAATTATTTGTGACAGTGAGCTTAACTTCCGTTCTCATTTCGATCATATAATTAACAAAGCCAATTCCTCTCTCGGCTTCATAAAACGTTGGTCTAAAGAATTCTCGAACCCTTACGTCACGAAGTCCCTTTACATTACTTTCGTTAGGCCCCTCCTTGAATACGCCAGCCAAGTTTGGTCGCCATATCAGATCTCTCACTCCCGAAGAATTGAAGCTGTGCAACGTAGATTCCTTCGGTTCGCCCTCCGCGGCCTTCCATGGTCCGATAATATCATCTTGCCCCCCTATGAAGATCGATTAAAATTGTTAAACTTGCAAACTCTTAAAAAACGTCGAGAAGTCGCTGATATAATCTTCGTTCACCAACTCTTAACGGGCACAATCGATTCACCCATTCTGTTGGAAATGATCCCGATCCATACTAACCCACGTAACATCAGATCCGCTCCACTCTTCCGCCCACCTCACCACCGCACAAACTACGGCTTCTTTGAACCGATTTCAAGAATGTTGCGTTTGGCAAATACTTCACAGTACTCCTTTGACTTTCACATCAGTCCATCCTCTCTCTGAAACTCTCTCTATAACTCCTAAAAAATAAAAAAAAAAAATCACTTCCATAAAAAAGTCCTTCTATCCCCTGTCTTTTCCTCACCTATTTTAAGAACCCACCATAGAATAAGTTTAGTTTTAAGTAAAAACCCACCATAGAATAAGTTTAGTTTTAAGTTTCGCATGTATTAAATAAATAAATAAATAAATATATACAGTGCGAAAAGCAACGGTGATAGCAAGCATCCCTGTTTGACTCCAAAAAGCGTCTCAAAATATTCGGAGAGCTCTTCTCCCGCCCAAACAGCTGATTGTGTGTTGGAGTATATGGCTTCTATTAAGTTTACAAATTTTGTCGAAACTCCTATTGTGTGTAGTTTGTAGATAAGCAATTTTCTTAAGATTTTATCAAATGCAGCTTTCAGATCAACAAAAAATGCATACCTACACCTTCTTTTTTTGTGCCAACTTCAGATGAACAATTGATGCCAGATTATAAATGTTATCCACCGTCGAATATTTTTTCCTAAAGCCCGCCTGAAATTCTGTTAGTTTATAGTTTTATAAGTAAGACTGTAAAATCTAACAGCTTTTGAAGATTTTTCGAATGTTATATGAAATAAAATAAATATATTAACTGAATATTAAAGAAAAGAATTCTAGATTTGGAAAATCATCACGGATTGATGATAGCCTCAAAAAGTCTTATAAACATTTTTTTTTCGAATTTTAAAAAGTGAAATCTCAAAAACCTGACTTGATACATTAATTTTGAAGTCGGATTTGAATTAAGGCCACCAATACGCATTAGAAAAGTGCAATTTTAATGCCAGTAAGAAAACCTTGTCGACCAGTGTAATTATAGCAATATGATTAGAAGAAGATAATATGGGATTAAAAACACCGCCCACATATTGCAAAAACTGGGTTTGAGGTCGTTTGCTTTCCTTGTAACGCTGCAAGGATTTTCATTAAATTAGTAAGTTTAAAAATGGTATATCTTTCAACTTAAAAAGAAAAATGCCTTAAGAACTGATGAAAACATAATAAAGTTATGTAATAAAATGGGTGCATATGGAAAAAGAGACTCAACTGCTATTTTTGGTTTACACAAGTTCAACAAAACTTTAGATGTAAGTACTTTTTTCCTTTTGCTTTACTATTTTTTTAAACAAAGTATTACATTTTAAACACCTTTTTTATGTTTCTTTAATTAAGTTCCAATAAAAAGACATTTTTTTGAATATGTATGCGAGAAGCCCACAATCACAAATTTAATGAGCTTACTCTAGTTTTAGTTTGATATCAAACTGAAATTAGTATAATATTTTAGACACAATAAATATTTCATATTACATACTTCAGAACAGAATGATAAAATCATCAATACTTTGATTGGCAGAAACATTTCAGAATTACAAAGAAATCATATAAAAACAAAATATTAATGTAAATAAATTGTTACTTGTTCCATGTAGTAACTCAGTTTGTTTAAAAAAAAAAAACATATGAGTTATTTAAAAAACATAAACAAAACACACCACATTTAACAAAAATTTAAACACATTAATATTTTCTAACATTTTTTTACTAATTTTTAAATTTTGTCTTCATTTTAAATTTTAGCTCTAACATTAAATGTACTATTATTGACTTTAAACTGGGGATCGAACTATGTAAAAAAAACATTTAACTTGGTAATGCTTGATATTTCGGTACTAAGGTGTGGATTGTTTTCCTTAAACTACATAACTACAAAAATACACTTTAATTTATAACACATAATCGTGGTATTGTAAAATAATGGAAAAGGACGATTTAATTCTTTAATTTAAATATAGACAAAGATTAAAAACGAACAATAAAAAACTTATTATTATTATTATTACGCATAAATTAATTAATTAATTATATTTAAAATAAGTTATAACATTAAATTCTTAAAACAAAACTGATTAATAAAACAATTTAATTTAAACTAAAAAATGCGGTTTTCTTTGTAATAAAAAAGTTAAACTTGATTAAAGACCGAAAAGGCCATTTTTCAGTTTTGAACAGGGGCTAAGAATATTCTTATAATGATTAAACATATTGTGAGCAGTTAAGTCAGATAGAATTAATCTGAATTGCACGTCGACACAATGGCCTCTCTAGGACTCATTCAGCTGAACTCAACCAAAAACCACAATAACAAAATACTGGACCTTATTTATATTTCTGACATCGTAAATGCTGACACTGCTGTTATTCAAAGCGACATAAAACTTTTAAAAGAAGACCGACATCATCCTGCGTTGACAATATCCTTAAATTTAAATATTTATAATCTTGATACCTCTTGTGATAAGCAAATTGAATTTAACTTCAAAAAATGTGATTTCAATCAACTTTTTACCGACTTAAATCATTTGGACTGGGATTCAATATTTATAAATTTGAACTTAGATGATATGGTATTGAAATTCTATAAAATATTATTTAATTGCTTTCTAGAGAGTGTACCTCTTCGTAAAATTAAAGCCAAAGATAATAATCCGCCATTGTTTGATCGGCATCTTAAATGCTTAAAAAATAAAAGGAATAAGGCGTGGATAAAATATAACGAATCACATACTGATGTTGATTATGGTATCTACCAAGAAATCAGAAATGATTTTGTTAACTATTCAAATTGTCTTTATAACGAGTTTGTTGCAAATACTGAACGGGAACTTAAGACGAATTCACGAAAATTTTGGAAATATGTTGACTGTAAGCGAAAATTTGACGGGTACCCCCCAAACATGACATATAGAGACAAAACAAGCCATGATCCTCTAGAACTTTCGAATATGTTTGCAAATTTTTTTTAAAAGTGCGTATGAAGATTCTTTTTCTACAAATCACAGCTCAATAGATTTAACAAATACTTCTCAGTTTCCTCACTTGGCTCAGATAAATCTAACAATCTCGGAATCTACTATACAAGACAAAATTCTAAAACTTGACGAAAGTCTTAGTCCAGGCCCTGACGGACTGCCTTCATTTATGCTAAAAAAGTGCGTTAAATATCTTTCGCACCCATTGTGTATTCTGTTTAACCAATCATTTAATTGTTCCCATTTTCCACTCTTATGGAAATACGCATTTCTAAAACCAACGTATAAGAAGGGTCCCAAGCATCTAATATGCAACTATCGTCCTATAGCTAAGCTGTCTGTTATACCAAAATTGTTTGAAGCCATTGTTTGTGATATTCTTTCCTTTAACTGTTCTTCTGTTTTTTGTGACAATCAACATGGTTTTGTGAAAAAAAAATCGACCGTTACAAATCTACTCGAATTTACAACATATTGTATTGATACTTTCGAAATTAAACAACAAGTTGACTGTGTATTTACAGACTTTAGCAAAGCATTTGACAAACTTAGCCATAAAGTACTTTTAGGGAAATTAGAAAAAATTGGACTAAATGATAAACTAATAGCATGGATATCTTCTTACCTAACAAACAGATATTATTGTGTTGTGTTCAAAAACGACTATTCCAATCCGTTTATTGTCAATTCTGGTGTACCTCAGGGTAGCCACCTTGGTCCATTGTTATTTGTTCTGTTTATAAATGATCTCCCATCTATCTTAAGAAATTCTATGACGCTAATATACGCTGATGACGTGAAAATATTTCGAAAAATTAATTCCTTAACGGACTGCGAACTATTACAAGATGACCTACTTCGTCTATGGGAATGGTGCAATACAAATCGTTTATTGTTAAACATTGATAAGTGTAAAACGATGAGTTTTACACGTAAACACAGTATTTTTGACTATAACTATAGTTTAAATTCTTCAAACCTTGAAAAATTGACTCACTTCTCAGACTTAGGTATCATTTTGGACACAAAACTGTCTTTTACTGACCATTTCAACCACATTGTGAAAAAAGCTAATAAGACACTAGGCTTTATAAAAAGATTTGGCAGGGAATTCCGAGATCCTTATGTCCTTAAAACTCTGTATGTATCGTTTGTCAGATCAGTCCTTGAATACGGTTGTATAGTTTGGGCCCCTTATTACTCGAATCATATCCATAGACTTGAAGGTGTTCAAAGAAGATTCCTAAGATTTATTTTACGATTTCTCCCACAGACACATGAATTAGCTTTGCCTTCCTATTCCGTTAGGCAACAACTTATAGGTCTTCCATCGCTTACTAGTCACCGTAAGTATTTGCAACTCTGCTTTATTGTTGGAATTCTGAATGGATCCATTTCATCTCCATCAGTTTTGTGTCGATTCCACTTTAATGTAAGCCGAAATTACTTCAGAAATCGAGTGCCAATTCGAGCAAATCTTAGCCGATCAAACTATGGTTCTAACAGTCCAATTAACCAGTTAATAAGCATATATAATGAAAATAATTTTCTTTTAAATTCTATTAATCAAAATATCAAATCAGATAGCTTCAAAATACATTTTTTCTCTCACTACTTAAATAATTCTTAGCTTTATGTGTCATATTATTATTAGTAATGTTTAAAGTATATTTTAATGTATAGAATATATTTATATATATAATTTTTTTTTTTAGATATAAGTTTTGTTTGTAAACCTAGCGTTAGTATTTAACGTAATTGAATAAATAATCTAGTGGTGAAAAATATTGAGCCATTTAAAGCATTTCACATTCGAGTAGTACGGCTTAAGAAAGAATCTCTTTACTTAATAGTAAATTCAAATTTCAAAACAAGCTCAAGAATAAACTGATGAGAATTTTCAAAAGAACGGGTATTACGGTTGATACTTTGAGGGGGCAGGATGGAATTGGCTTTTTTTGTAGCTAGAGCGGTACTCAAGCGTTAACAATTTTTGTTCTATAAAGAACTGAACAGTCTTTAAGTTCTAAAAAAAATCTACTGAACTTGTTGGTCCTTTAATACTGGTTGACACATGCAGAATTCAATTTGAATTAAATCAGGATTTTTGTCCGTGTATACTTGAACCGGATTTCTTAATCAGATCCTACTAGATGAGCTGAATCGAAGATATGTTTGTATATCTAAATCGACGAATTGAGAAATCGAGTTTGCAGCTGATCCAGATTGTCATTTCGATTCCATTTAAATTTGATCTTTTGATTCAGTGCCGCCATCTACTTGGATCGAAATCTCAATTCGAATTCGATTCGATTCCTCAATCTACTCTTGTAAACGGGGTATTTATCCCATCAGGTTTTTGTCCAAGCTTTTATTATGCGCACCGACTCAATAGGCCAACGTTGATAGGCCAAGTTCATGAGTCAAAAAATGTTGCAGTATTAACAAAAAATTCTTTCCACGATTCCCTTATAAACTACTGAAGTATTTTATGATGTAATAACCTCGATCTCAAATCAACTGGTTTTGTTTGTGGGCCCTTTCTTAAAATGGTTTTATGCAAGTACCTGTACCATTACTTCACATTCCAAAATAATTTGCAATAAATCTTATCGACATCCCAAGAGAAGGTATGATCGAAAGATACGGCTTTGAGAGAGACTTTACTATGAATTTAAATTTCAAACATGAGTGGGTAAGTGAAACAAACTAATTACAAAAACGTTACATGGGAATTAGGCGCCAGTTATATGTAGCTATCATTGGTTTTCATCATTGCTATCAGCTATCAGTAAAATCCATCAGTAAAATTTTTGTTTTTGTAGTTTTTGAACATGTTACAGATTTATTTTTAGCAAAAGATTGATGCAATTAGATGAATCCTATATTCAAGTATTTTTTTTCAAAAAGAAACAATGCGTTTAAAGTTTGATTTAATTTATAAATTCACTTTATATTTTTTTAATGATGAAATTTCATTTTACTGAACAGCTGACTGTCAAAAGCCTGTACTTCTATAACTGGCGCCTAGCTATCATTAAAATCGATCCGGAAAAATGTTTGAATCGATATTTGACTGTGTTTCCCTTTGATTAGCTGGTAGCTCTAATATTATTAATAACATTGCACCTAATAATGGTGACAATATATTACATCCCCCACAAGGTCTAGTCACTAGGGAAAAACTCAAATGGGCTATTAACAGCTTTAAGCCATATAAATCTGCTGGTCCGGATGGTGTAATTCCAGCCGAACTGCAAGAAAATGCAAGTTTTCTAATACCCATCCTAGAAAACATCTTCAAGGGATGCCTTAAATTGGCATACATCCCGATGTCTTGGAGACAAGTTAAAGTTGTTTTTATTCCAAAAGCCGGAAAATCCAGCCACGTTAACCCTAAAGACCTAAGACCTATCAGCTTATCATCATTCCTTCTCAAAACTTTTGAACGTTTGATCGATATCCACTTAAGGGCAAGTATTGATAAGTCCCTCCTTTCAAAGGCTCAACACGCCTACAACAAAGGGAAATCAGTTGAAACGGCTCTACACAGTATAGTACGTACAATCGAATATTCCCTCCATCATAAAGAGTACACCTTAGTTGCCTTCTTAGACATAGAAGGTGCATTTAACAATGTCGACACATCTGCAATTGCACGTGTATTGACATCTCTGAAGGTAGATAAGTCGATCAGCGAATTGATTTATCAGATGCTGATAAGCAGGATTATCAATTCAAAACTGGGCGATTTTACTACACAAAGGGGTGTCAGCAGAGGTACGCCACAAGGTGGTGTCCTATCCCCTCTCCTCTGGAACTTGGTAATAAATGAATTACTAATTACTCTAGAAAGAGAGGGATACAGAGTGTTTGCCTATGCGGACGATGTTGCTATTGCAGTAACGGGTAAACATCCCAATATACTAAAAGAACTCTTACAAACGCTTTAAATAAGCTCACCAGATGGGCTAATCGGTGTGGACTAGGCGTTAACCCACAAAAAACCGACCTTGTCCTCTTCACAAGGAAATACAAAGTTCCACACTCATAAATGGTGTACCACTTAAATTCTCTGAACAAGCAACATACTTGGGTCTCATTTTAGATAAGAAATTAAGTTGGAAACCTAATATTCAAGAGTGAATAAACAAGGCCACAGTAGCCCTGTTCTTCTGTAAAAAGGTCATTGGTAATAAATGGGGCCTACAGCCCCGCATTACACACTGGCTATACATCTCGGTCATAAGACCGATCCTTACTTATGGAGTAGTGGTATGGTGGACGGCGCTAGATACAGCGACAAATCGCGATAAACTCAGCAAAGTCCAACGAACAGCCTGCCTGTGTATGGGAGGCGCACTTCGCTCCACCTCAGGTGGAATAACACCACCACCTGTGTCGCAACAAAACTAATTTGGCCTATTCTTAGCGCCAGGCGTTCAAAACAATTAATCTCTCTGAGTAGATTGCACATTAGCTACGTTATAGGTGTCCTGACTGGGCACTGCTTAATAGGAAGGCATGCTATTCGACTTGGAGCCCCTGCAAATGATTTTTGTAGGAGTTGCTTGGACGAAGAAGAAGAGGAGACAATCTCTCATCTTCTGTGCACATGCCCTGCCTTATCACACAGACGTAGAATCCACCTTGGAGACTACTACTTTAACGATACCAGCGATCTAAAAAATTCAGACATTACTTGTCTCCTACGCTTCATTCGAAGCTCCAATTGGTTCAACGAGTTAAGCTGATTAACTGATCCATGTGGTATCACAATGGACCATACTTTGGTCTAAGTGTGTTGGATGTCCCAACCAACAGCCACTTTAACCTAACCTAACCTAACCCTTTGATTAGACATGAAAATTATATACTGATCGATCGGAAATCACACAAAGAATTTTTTTTGAGGAAAAAAAGTGTAATTGCACATTTATTTTTCTCTAAAAATGTATTTTTCTATTTTCCGGACGGAAATTCATTTTCCTGAACAGCTGATACTTTTATGTTCAAAAGTGAAACAAATCCACTGATTTGTGTTCCAATTTCACACAATTCCAATGACAGATTTCTGTCAGTAAAAATTTGTCGGTGGCTTTCAATCAGGACATTTTTTTCAATGACAGAAATTTTTAATGATAGCTATAAACGACCTGTCAAAAAAAATCCAACGTTTGTTTTCAATGATGAAAACCAATAAATCTTGTTATATTTTATGCTGATAGCCTCCTTCCCTAAAAATTTTAAGGTGACACCTAGTTTAAAATGGCTGCAATGACAGTTGACCTTAAAGGAGTAGAGAATTTACCTTGTATTGTATTTTTAGATTTTAAGGTATACAAAAAAGCGTACTTCGAAATACGAAAGTTCTGTACAACAGTAAAATAATAAACAATAATAATTTTTAATCTTTTCCAACAATAAAATGTTACCTTTAATCACACAATTCCATAATATTTGATTTGTCTTGCATAATTTTTCTTTCAATTCGGTCTTCATTGATTTGGGTATCATTCCAAATAACCACTGAATCCATTTACGATACTCGAAAAAAACTAATCCGAAAAAAGGAAAAAGCATTTAGTACTAATTTTATCCGTTTCGAATGCCTTACAGAGTGAAAATCAGTTTCGAATAGAATTGACTTTCGAAACAAAATAAAGAGTGGGGCCCCTGTTTGGTGAAACTTGCTTTATCGATCTCGAGTGTAAGTATACGAGTCATAGACATATTATTAAATTTGTGTTTTTATATTCATTTATGTATATTTGAGTGGAGTTTCGAATTTGAATACAAAATTTATTGCAAACAAAAAGAAGACACCAACAAATAAGAAAATAAAAACACATAGTTTGCGCTATAAATTCATTTATTTTAGTTGTTCTATTATTATTTTAAAGTTGTATAATTTAAATGTTTGCAAAAATTAGAATAAATATATTTGTATGTATATAATAATTCATCAATATAATATATCAACTATATAATAATTAAATAAATAAATTATATTAGCTATGACTTCTACAATCATCGCTACCCATAAATAACGTAACAGCATAAAAACGTCAATTTTGTCTTTAAATTTGTCTTGTTTTTGTAATTAATAAATATAAAACAATAATATTTGAATAAATTGCATTAAATAAAAAAAAATCATATAATTTAAAAAAATATTAGGTATACAATATACATGCATCTATATGTATTCTTTTTTATTTTATTTTAATGTTTTAACAATAATCAAATTTTATACGAAAAAATCACATTTGTTTTGCCTTATTGCATATCGTTTTATTTTTTAAAGTGTTTTTTTTTTATTTATAATTTGTATGGTGTATATTATAATTAGTTGGAGAGTATAATAAACTCTTGGTTTGTTTTTGTTTTAAGTATATAAAATGGGATTTTTGTTGTTTGTTTAAGACACACCAATAAATAGTTGTTGTATTGAGTAAATTGGTTGTTTTGTATTTGATTTTTGTTTCATGTACTTTATTTCAAATCAATGACAATTTATAGTTAAAACACAATAAAAAAAAAAACAACTATATAGAATATTTAAGCCAATTTTTTTGTATTGTTTATTATTTTGTTTCCTTCTATAAAGGTTTACACACTAATCAGGCAATTAAAGGTAACTTATATTTTTATTTGATTTTAGTTTTTAACTACAGTTTTGTTTTGTTTTGTTTTGCTACATATAATCATCATAATATAATAATTTATAAAGTTTTTCTTCTTATGTTGTGTGAATGAAGCAGTTTTATTTGCTATGTCACATTTAATAAGTGCTCAATATAGAATTTAATAAATAAAATATAATAATATTTATTTTTGTATTTCAAACAACATCCGGTTATTTTTTTTTATTATTATTTATTTATTTTAAAAACTCTTAAAACTAAGTTGACTAGTATAACCATGCTTTTCAAAGAATTCACCATAATCAGGATTCACAGAAAAACTCTGGAGTGTGGTGAATTCTTTGATGATGGTCAATAGAAAATAAATAATTATATAGAAAAATGAACATTTTCTTAGGTCTAGGAATGTTTCTACTTAAAAGAATCAGGTTTTTGTTACCAATATTTGAAAAAAAAAAATATAATAAAAGGCCTTATAAACAAAATCGGCATATAAATCCTATTAGTCAATATATATTCTAATAAATTGAGTAAGATTTTAGTAACTAATATAAAAGAGTTGAAAGGAATTATAAGTTAGGATCTCTACATAGAGAGAAAAGTATAAATGGTATTGAATGCCCTAGGAAGAACATCACTGGAAGATAGCTCAAGTGAGGGTTCATAGTAACAAGGTACTTAATTATCCAGTGGCACAGAATTGGTCAACAATTGTTATCTATTAATTTAAAAATTCATTACAACTTAAAAAAGCAGAATAAAGCAAATTTTTTAAATTTTCTTCATACGCAAAAGCCCAAACAAATGTTTAAGCTACTTATTTAAAATTTTTAAAAACTATGACAACGAAAGAATTCCACAAATCGCTCGATTATTTTTTCCTCCTAATTGTTTTTTGACCAACTCTTGAAATGCAAAATAAATACCATTGGTTTTTTTCAAAAGTAAGGAACCAAAGGATACAAAATCCTTTACACAAAACTAACCTACAATTTGAGCTCTCTTCCAAATAGTTCTCTAATCTAACCATAGGCTCTGAAATATTCAGAATTTTTATTTTTCAAGGAGAAGAACAATAACTTCTTCTTTACTTTGACTACATTTGTTTTGTTTGTGTTTGTTTCTAATAAAACTGGCCAAAAGTTACAACATAAATTAAAGAACGACTTACTGAAGGACATCAAACTTATTCAATTCCAAAAGTATTTGTTTCCTCTACAGCTAACAGTAACTTTTCATAGAGAATCTCTGGTGTTGGATAGGGTGGCAAATCTAAGCGATTGAAACAAGTGTGTGCTCTTGGTAGAGCATTCGGCTTACCCCACTTTTCGATACAAAATCGTCGTGGTCCTGTTGATCCTCGCAGTGCTGAAAACCCTTCATAGGGTATACTTGATGTTCCGGTGACAAATTGAAGCAAACGTAATCTCTGTTCGTTGGTAAATTTCTCGATCACCTGCCAGAACCAGATGATTACCTGATGATTGTCATGATAGCCACTACGATATTCCGTGTTCAAACGCCAATCGTTTATGTCTATTTCTGCCGTTCCGGCTATGACTAGTTCTAGTTCGCGTGCATCGAAAACTGATACAAGCCGTGAATCGACCACTTCATAGAATCCTCGGACAAGGGATTCAGTTTGTTCTTGAACACCTCGCTCCAGTCGCCATTTGATCATTCGTTCTAAGTATTCTTTTTTGTTTTTTTCGTTGATTATCATATTCTTGCCACCTGGTTTTAGTTCACGGTCTACGACTCGCCCCAGAAGCTCTTCGGTGACACAGAAAGTTAGACCAAGATCGTTGCCATTTCCGATATCGTTATCACGGATCCATTGCAAAGATTGATGAAATTCATTGTCAAGAGATTCTAAAATTAAACGACAATCAATGAGATTCTTAAAAAAAAAAATTTATCTTCGATCTTACCTAAATCGCTTAATGCCACTGGAAGTCTTAACAATGCTTTGTAAAATGGTCTAGTAAAAAAGGCATCCAAGAGGTATTGATGAACCAAAGCAAGACCCAATACCCGTCCACTAAATCGAAACCAATCGTGGCAATTATCAACAAAAGCTGACAGAGGCGACACTTGGACGGTGTAAGTATCATTTGCTGAGTATTCAAACAGTCCATAGTATGGATTGAAAAGTTCTCGAGACAGAAGAAAGAAGAATTCCCTGTGTTGGAAAGATTTGTGTTTATATATTATAATACTACTAATTTTATTGATATAATTTGAAATCTTACCTTGATGGACCACCATAATCTAAGCCTTCTTCAGTATCCCAGAGCACAGCAAGACGCCCTCTTTGTAGGTCTTTTTTGTTCGCTGACATTATACGACGGAAAGCATCTTCTAGTAAATGAGTTCGACGAATGTGAAGTCTAAGTTTAAAAAAAAAAAAAAAAAAATGGAAATAATATTTAAGTAGGATGAAAGAAATAGGAGAATGTGAGCTTACTTGAGTTTATGAGGACCTTGTCCGTAACCCTTGGACTCAAGTTTTCTATAGAATCCACGAAGTTTGGCTTCAAAATCTCGTCGAAATGGTGGTGGGCCACGTTGTGGCATTCGTGAATTAAGATTTGGTGATCCTTGAGGACTGCGTTCTTCAATTGGGACATAGCTCATAATTTCCTGTTCGAAAAGACTGAAATGAGAAAGCAAAAGTGAAGTACATTAGACATTGGAGCTACGTGGATATTTGGTAATATATTGGATATTGGAAAGTTTGTTATCCCAAAGAAGGTCCTATGTTTATCACTGTTAAGTCGATGACCCCTGTCAATCAAGATTAAATTTTTTGGTGGTAAAACATGATCAATTTTGTTTTGCTTTACTTAAAGCACCTTAAGTAAGTACTCGTAATTCTCTAATTGACTTGTTCCATTAGTTAGCAACTAGCAATTATTTTTTTTTCGTTTTTTTCGGAAGTTAGATTTTGTGTACCTTGAATTATTTAAGTAATATTTGTTAAAGATCAGCCTTTAACAAATGCAATGAACTCATAGTTTTGCAACTTAAAAAAAGACCTTTTAAAAGTTGTAATACAATTATTATTTGTTCAATGATATCATTGCTACGTACTTATTACTTGACATGGACAAACTCGTATTGAAATTTAAAACCATTTTAGCAGACAAATAGCCGCTCATGGGAAAACGCCCTACATTATGACTTCATAAAGTATTTTTCACAATCTAAAGTTGTAATAATTCTTAAATTTTGTTTTATGTGAATATTACAAGGTAGTAATTACTCTTAAGTGATTCATTAGATAAATTGATTTGCTTGACATTAATCGTATATAAAAATCACAAGGCTACAACTTGAGAGGTGCTATCCAACAGATACAAATTAATATATCGAAAAAGGTTGGCTTCACTTAAAGACTTTATATCCAAATGTTTACAAATATGATTACCTAGGAGTATGTAGTACACATTTAAGTTTACTCACTTTCGGTTTTTCTTTCTGTGTGTAAAACAATGGGCCATTTAAAAGTTACCTATCTTATCGAAGTGCAGTTTTAATCATTTTTCATAAAGCTATAATGCTTAATAAAAGGGGGGGTTAGTCAAATATGAGTAAAACAAAACATATAAACAAAAAAAGGTAAAGTAGAGTAAATTTGAAATTGTTATCACTTTTGTTAATTGTTAATTGCATTGCTAGGTAAACATTTACCTATGTACTTACGTAGGTGCATTAAGGGAAAGCTATTAAAATGGATCATCAAGATTATGAAATCAAATGGAATTTTAATAATCGTAGAGAATCCGATAAAAGGTATGTATGTATGTCTACTAGACTTTGCAGATTGGGCTATTATTTGGAAATTGGGGTATCTTTTTGCCGCCAACAATTTTATTTTGACAGCTCAATCATTAATCTTATCTTGGGCAGTTTTATTTGTGGAATTAAATCATATACAGTTCTGTTCACTTGATTAGACGCACACATTTTTGATTTTTTTATAAGTGTGTGCAATAATTATCAAGCAATTGCATTTTTTAGAAAGCTTATTAAGTTCTCAACAAAAAAACACCAACAAATGGTAGGTGAGTGGAAGATAACGGTTATTTTTTCTCTTTCTTGTCTATGCTGTAAGAAAAAGTGCAGTTTTGTTTTGTTCACGTGATTAGACGCACCTGTAAAATGGTAGTAAAAATGAGACACAGACTTTTTGATTTACTTTTTTCTCATTTATTTTTTTTTTTGTATGTTTCTTTTATATTTTTAGTACTTTGTAGAACCACCATGTGTTAAAATCTTCTTCCAGGATTCTTTGATGGCGACAATAAGCTCTTCACAGGTCTCATACTGCTTACCTCCTTCGTAAATTTGACGCGTGAGCCATCCCCAAACATTTTCAATTATATTGAGGTCAGGTGAATAAGGTGGCCATGACAACAATTCCACATTTTCGGCGGCAAGAAAGGTTTTGACAACACGAGCGTTGTGGATTGGCGCATTATCTTGTTGAAAAATCCAAGGTATAGGTCCAAACAGTTCTTTCATAGCGGGGAAGGCTGATTCGAAAAGAGCTTTGTAGGAAAGTCCCGTCATTTTGTTGGAAACGAACACCAAATCGAACGCCCCTTAGTACGAAATGCCTCCTCGACGGGTCTCCATCTTGACGTTGGTGAGGAGGCTTACACTCAAACCTCAAGCAGGCCAGTAATAGTCTCTAGCTTTCGGGCAGTTTCTAAACTACCATCTAGGGTTTGGGCAAACTAAGAGAGGCCCACCCCTATGAAATATGGAAGAATTAAAAATAAAGAACAAAACCATAGCGGGGATATACGCTAAACGGTCGGTAGTAGTCACGACTGCCGGCTTTGGCTTTGCCTCGCGATCTCAATATCGAGAGGAGAAGTCGCCAGTGACATCATTTTTTCATATTTATTTATTTTTCATGACATTCCTACTTATTTTTTTCGAAACTTTTTCTTTTTTCTCTTTTCTTTTTCTTTTCTTTTTCTTTTTCTTTTTCCCCTCATTTTTCCCAACAGTTTTAAAAAATAAGCAGAGTACGGAAATCAAAATGAGCACTTCATCTAACCTAACCTAACCCATCAGGGCCATCCAAATTAAATATTTTTTCATCTGAAAAAACGACATTTCGCCAATTCAGCACCCTTGCAAGCTCGGTATCCCACGTCATGTGAAGGCGTGCGAATTCCAACCGCTGTTCTTTTCGTACGGCGTTTAGTGGGTTTTTTTTTTAAAGTTTTTTTTAATTTCAGATGGTCTGCGCTCAAAATAGCTCGCCGAACAGTGGATATGCTTGCACTTATCCCCGCTTTTTCCTTTATTTTGCTGGTGGAGGCAGCTGAATTTGACGCATTTCTTATAAGTTTTCTTTTGTCCTGAGGACTTAAAGCGGTTTCTTATAACATGGTCATTTCGGCCTATTTTTTTGGCAATACTTCTCATGGCAAACCCTTCGGAATGGAACGCGTCAATTTTTCCTTTTTCTTCCGCGGTTAAAACTTTTTTTCCCCATTTTTGATTAAAAATAATATTAAATGCTCTTAAATGCTTAAACTTTGAAGCGAACTCAACTCCACGTACTAGATCGCGACCAAATAAATAATTTAAAGTGTGCGTCTAATCAAGTGAACAAAAAAAAACTGCACTTTTTCTTACAGCATATACAAGAAAGAGAAAAAATATCCGTTATCTTCCACTCACCTACCATTTGTTGGTGTTTTTTTGTTGAGAACTTAATAAGCTTTCTAAAAAATGCAATTGCTTGATAATTCTTGCACACACTTATAAAAAAATCAAATTTATGTAAAAAAAAATGTGTGCGTCTAATCAAGTGAACAGACCTGTATTTCACAGAAATTATTAACAACAGAATTGGATCCAACGTAAAAAATGCTACACTTACTTGAAATTGGTTTGAATGTTGGGCTTAAATTATTTTTAAGTTGGGCTATTTTACTATAGTCAAGACAAGTAAGCTCTGTTATTTTTTGAACAATTGTTAATTATTGTAATGTCAACAAAAAATTTGTAAGTGTCTTGGGCAGGTTCAGACGACATAAGGGACTTGAAAGTAAGGCAAGTTTCTAGTATCTGATTGGCCAGCTGCCAAAAAATTGCCTTGCAATTAAGGCAACTTTAATGGAAAGTTGACTGGAAAGTATGTCAAGAAAAATCTCCCTAACTATCAAGTTAAGTCTACTTCTGTCAAAATGACAGCCGATCATGGTGTTTTCATTCAATTGAGAGCTGAACTTTATTACTCAATGTTTTATTTATTTTCTGTACAACTTTATTTAATATTTTTTGTAAAAGGGATCGTTGTCAATTTGGAAAATAGATAAGTAATATTTCCTTACAATACATAATACAGATCGTGATGGATTTGTAGCTTGCCTGAGGAGTGTTTGGTAGACAATAATGATTTTGGTAGTTTTTGTACTATGAACTTGAAGTAGAGGTTTGTGAAGTTAAGTTCTGAATTTGAAATTCATGACACTTGAAAAACTAACTAGTTGCCTTGGTCAAAATTTACGTTCAAAGAATGAAGTTGACTGCAAATGAAGTCCCTTATGTTGTCTGAACCTGCCCATTAGTGACTTGAAAGTAAAGCAAGTTTTTAGTATCTGATTGGCCAACTGCCAAAAAATTGCTTTTCAATTAAGGCAACTTTATTGGAAAGTTGACTGGAAAGTTCAAGCAAAATCTCCTTAACTATCAAAGCAAGTCCACTTATGTCAAAATGACAGCTAATCATGATTTTTGAGTTAATTGAAAGCTGAACTTTATTACTCTGTGATTTATTTATTTTCTGCACAATTCTTTTTGATGTTTTATGTAAAAGGATTCCCCGTCAAATTGGAAAAGGAATAAGTAATATTTCCTGAAAATACAAAATACAAGTCGAGATGGAATTGTAGCTTGCGTAAGGAGTGTTTTGTAGACAATTATGTTTTTGGTAGTTTTCGCGCGATAAACTAAAATTAGAGGTTAGTGAAGTAAATTTCCGAGTTTGAAGTTTATGGCACTTAAAAAACAAACTAGTTGTCTTGATCAAAATGAACATACGTTCAAAGAATGCAGAATTATGTTGTCTCAAACTGGCCTTTGGTGCAAATCGTTGGAATTTGTTAGAATGATTTGGGAACGACAATGGTTAGAAATTGTTGATCTGTCAAACTACCATTATTTATAACTTAAAATGGCAAATTGAATAACGAAAGAAAATTAAAGCAACTTTTTAATTGCTTGAGAAATTTAATAAAAATTGATGAATCAAATATTCATTTTTTAGTATTGTTTTTTTTTTTGTTTATTGTGTAATTAAAAAATTATTGGTCCATTTCATATGACAATTTGCTTCAAGTTTATTATTTTCTTCACAAAAACTAATTACTTGTTGACACTTTGACAGTCTAACACTTTCAACTCAGCTCTTGTGCTGTTGAATCAGCTGTTTTGCCAGATACCCACATATACCAGAAATTGTTGGATACCTTTGGATTTCTTTTTTGATATCTTAGCTGTTTTGGATAAGCAGTTCTTTTACAAGTTAAACACGTATCCGGATACCCTGTCGGTCTAAGATTGAAATCAGCCTTTGTTAGAAATCATAACAATCTTAGCGTTAAGGAACGACAATAGTTAACGATTGTTCACAATAGTTGACAACAGTTAGAAAAAGAACAGACCTCATATATAACTAAACGTCAAGTTGACTGGCATACATTTTGGACAACATTATATATAAAAGCATTGCCGTTCTTTAAAGTACAGTCTCATAAAGTAATATATGCATAAGAATCTGAACACTTATAGGGTTTTCCATTTTACTTTTTGATTAATAAGAAAGCAAGTATTTGTTTGTATCAAATGGATCACGATTACAATTTGATTTTTTGCCATGGTTTTGACGTTTCTTCTCTTTGGTTTGACTAATTTCGGTGAAGCTGTCAAACTTGTATACCAAACATAAGAAATATTTTTTTTTGTATCCCCTCTAGCTGATAGTCCAAATAACTAGGATATATACAAATATTATTATTGTAATTTATTTTACTTGATAATAAAGATTAATAAATAAACTAAATAAAATTTTGTATCAAATGGAACACGATTAAAATTTGATTTTTTGCCATGGTTTTGACGTGTCTTCTCTTTGGTTTGACTAATTTAGGTGAAGCTGTCAAAGTTGTATACCAAACATGATTTCGGTTGGGGCACTTCAGAAAAGGAAGACGATGGAAATTTATTAGGAGTTCGTGTAATTACTCGACAAATTTATGTCTGCGAATTTGATTTAATATCAAAAATAGATTAATTAATTTTTCTTAATAAAAAGCTAGAAAATCAACATTTGACCCGATTTAAATAAAAAAAAATTAACCAATGATGCAAAAAAGATAATTTTTCAAGTTAGTTTACCTACACCGATACGAGGCTGTAAAAAAATCAATTTTTAGATCTGAATTAAATAATCGAATATGTCATACAAACTGCTAAATACGTCTAAATTAGGTTAATATAAATTTCTTAATAGATCAAAATTGTTTTGCGCTTGACAATAAAATTTTGAGTCGAAATAGTTATAAAATTTGTATCAATATAATGCAGAACTACGCTTATACTTGTACTCGTAATTACTTTTTTAGTAATACAGCTTTTTAAATCCTTTTGTGGATTAAGTGTGATGAGTAAGCCTAGGTAATATACATACCTAAGCTTACTCATCACCGATGACACGAGTGAAAGATTAACATGCATTTTTTTAGCGTATTTAATCGTATACAAATGATCATTATTGGACAATTCAAATATTAGACACCTAAATTCAAATTGTCAAGTAATTTGCACGATGAATGAATAAATAAAAGTACAAAGTTTATTGCTGCAAAAAATATGTCAATTATTATAATTATTACTTTTCAATGATGTCAATCAATGGAATAACAAAAGAATTATTTAGAAATCAGTAGTAAATGTCAAGTTTTTCTTTTTTTCTAAAGATCATTTATAGGTTTTTGCAATATTGTCAATTTATTCTTATTTTGAAGTGTTGTTGAAAAATGCCTTCTCTTCAATTTATTTGAAAAAGACTCGAGCAATTTGACAAGTCATTACCCTGCAATAAAGCTTTACTCTTTTTTGATTGTAAATAGAACACAAATTAGTTGTTATTTGTTCCATTAGGTGGTGTGAAAATGAACAAAAAAAAAAACAAACAAAAATTACTTTTACACAAATAAACATTAAATCAATTTTAAAATTAGGTGAAACAACAATAGTTATAAATTAACAATATTTTTCGATCATTCACCTCATCATTTCAAACATGAAATTAAAATACAATTAATCTTTTGTCTAATTTAAATTTTAACTAATATATCATAAGAATTAAGACATACATATGTAATTGAAATAGAATGTCAGTACATTTTTGGAAGAAAAACAAATTTGATAACACCAAAAATGAAAGTAATGCAAGTGATTTTAAATATTAAAAAAATATAATAATTCATTACATTTTTTTTAGATTGGCAATACTTTTTCTGTCACAGCCAATTTGGCAGTTTTTTCGTCATTAAAAGGTAAGTTTGTTTTAGCAAATTATGATACACCACAGCAACGGATTAATTTGCTTTGAAACATAAAACATGGATCCGTTTGACAAATAATATGAACATTTGCATTGCTTGTGTGAATTTAAAACGACAGCGATGTGTCCAAATGTCAATAATAACGTTTTTTTGCAAGTTTAATTATTTATTCATCTACGAGTATCTCTGTAAATGGATAATAAAACTGTGGTCTGTTCTTTCTGTAGTTATGTCAAAAAAATATTGTTAAAGTGTCATTGGGGCAAAATTTCGAACAACATATTGTTAAAAGTTTAACAATTTACTAGCTAGCAATTTGCTAAATACTTAGCAATTTACTAAAGGACTGCAAAACTTTAAACCTCTCTTTCCCTTTTGCTAATTAATAAATTACTAATTGCATTTTATTTCGAAAATGAGCATCCAAACATTACTAAAAAGTGACAGTTCGCAAATGCACTTAAACGGGTCTATTAATTAGAATTCCCAACTGTTGACTGGAACAACAATTGTTAGAATAGATTTCGTTGATCTGTCAAACTACCAGCATTAAAAATTAAATAATAGTTTAACGAAGGAAAAATTGTCACCGCGCTAAAATATTTTATCCATTTTATTTTAATAAGAAAAATTATACAAAAAATACTGTCTTAAAAAATTTAACACTAAATAGAAATACTTACACAGCCCATATGATATAAGCGGCTTTCGAAAAGAATCCCATTATCTTCCAAGATTCGTCCAGTTTTATTTATTTAAATATTTATTGTTTAAATAACAAATCGTTATCATTAAAGTGTTATATTAATTGGTTAATGAAGTGTTGGATTACCATCATTCAAAAAACATTACCTATAGATATCTATCTACTAATTATTATCAATTGTTCTTTTATGACGACATTTAACAAACAATGCGGGATGAGTTATTTTATTCACATTCGCATTCATATTTATGTATTTATTTTTTGTTAAATTTTCTTTTTGATTAATTTATTATTATCGCAGAGTTTTCAGCTATATACACATATTTGAGTTTAATTATCGCGAAAAAATTAATTTGGTTGTTGAAGAAAATGTGTATGTACCTTAAAAAACAAAGGAACCTTTTCATTGTTCATTAATATTTTGTTTAGTTTGTTGCTCTTGTATCATTTTTAAATTTGGTTTTCAGACGAGGTTAAAAGATTGTTATTTCTAAAAGAAGATTCCGTTATAGTCTTTTCATACTATTTCGGTGAATATAAACAAATCGGCACATATTATTATTTTTTGTCACGGAACTTGACAGTTCTTCACACATGATTTGACATAAGCTAGTTTATATTTCTTAGATCTCGGAGATATTTGTGTTCTCAGGAATATTAACAACATTTTCCGTAAAAATGTCCCGTTTTCCCTGCCAGAACCCTTTATACAAATGATTCGATTTTTTAATTTGACATTTGTAAATACTAAGTGTGAAGACCAGCAGAATATTTTATTGTTTATTTTTTTTTTTCAATATTTTGTCATATCCACAAATACTTTCGTTACTGACTCCCTCAGTCTTATCAACTTTGTCCGGCAATATTGCTTTTTTATGTAGAAATACCTTAAACCAACGAAAATGTCAAACAAATCTTTAACCACTTCGTTCCTCATGTGGAAGGGGCCAAAAAGGTGAATTGTTTATAATGATCATTGAACATTTCTGACATTGAAAAAAAATTCCATAATTGAAATCTACCGTCAAATTTTGTCAAACAGAAATCTTTCAATAGAATTGTATGAATTTAAAGAACAAATCAATGAAACGATTTTTAAAATTTTATTAAACAAAATAGAATTAGTTCAAGAAAAAAAAAATTTCGCCAGGAAAGTAAAAATATTAAATAAAATATTAATTATGGTATTATACTTTTGTTTGTTAAAATAAAAATTCTTTAAGTGATCGTATATCGTTCGTATTTCTAATCAAAGGGGGCTCTCATTGAAATTTATCCGAAAGAAGTTTGAATGGATAGTTTAAGATGTTTCCTCTTGATTAGAAATGCAAATCGTGTACTGATCGATTGGAAATAACTCAAAGTATTTTTTTTATTAATTTCTTTTAGCCATGAACACATTTTTTCGAAAGAAATTTGGAATGATCACTATTACCGACCTGTCAAAAAGATTTCAATGATATACCGCGTTTACAAGGAGAATTGAATCCGAATTAAATCAGGATTTAGCGCCGTATAGACCTGGATCGGATCGAAATAGGATTACTCGATGCAATCCCACAGAACAAGGTGAATCGAATCGAAAATTTGTTTGTAAACCTGAATCGGGGAATCGAGTTATTGGTGTGTGAGGTTTTGCTGGTTGGTTGTGCGTGCGATATGTTTTTTCCCTCTTGTTTGTTTTAGGCGCCGCCGCCAGTTATAGCTATCATTGGTTTTCATCATTGAAAACAAACATTGGAATTTTGTTGGCAGGTCGTTTATAGTTATTATTAAAAATTTCTGTCATTAAAAAAAAATTTCCTGATTGAAATCCACCGAAAAATTTTTACTGACCGAAATCTGTCATTGGAATTGTGTGAAATTGGAACACAAATCAGTGGAACGATTTGTTCGATAAAAGAATCAGCTGTTCAGGAAAATGAATTTCCGTCCGGAAAATAGAAAAATACATTTTTAGAGAAAAATAAATGTCTAAGTACACTTTTTTCTAAAAAAAATTCTTTGTGTGATTTCCGATCGATCAGTATATAATTTTAATTTCTAATTAAAAGGAAAAACCGTCAAATATCGATTCAAAAATTTTTCCGGATCGATTTCAATGATAGCTATAACTGGCGCCTAACCAGGGTAATAAAAACAAATGATAGCTGTAACTGACCCCTTAAATCAAGTGACGAGAACAACCAAATCAATCACCATTCATTGCATTCAATCCCAGATAGGTAGGGTTACCTTTTAGATTTTTTGAATCCAAATGTATCTAATGGTATATATTTGGGTATCTGACAGGACAGCTGATTCAACATATGGTTTGATTTGAAGGAACCAGAAAACTGATTTCAAGTTTTTATTGTTTTTGGGGAGAGTACGATAACTTAGGCGACAAAGTTTAATGACGGATTTGTATAGAACAGTTAAAAACAAGCATTTTTTTCTATTGGAGGGGGGTCTATCTCCCCCCGTTTAGGCGGTAGGGGCAATTTAAAAAAATATGTACGTTAAATGGAAAAAAATAATTAAAAAATAACGGTAATACTCACAATTAAGTATTATACATTTTTTTAAAGCCAACACTTTTGTCTATTAGCTTGTTTTTAAATCAAATCAAAACATAGTTTTTGAAAAAAATAGTTTTAAACTCAAAATTTGGACAAAAAAAGTTAAAAATTTTAAAACCTTAAGATTATCTTCTACTGTTTTTTTTTTTAGAATTTATTGCTCTTATTTGTTTTTGATCAAAATTTGAAAACTAGATGATTTCATGACTTCTAGTTTTTGAGAAAATTGAAAATTAGCAAAAAAAAATCTTTTAATTAAATTATTTTTTCCTTGCTTGAGTATTTATGAACGTAGTCTTATTTTGATAGTACCTATAATAATCGAATATGGATTAAGATATACCAAGGATAAATTAATTTTTCTTAAATCCAGCTTATTTAAATTTAAACGCACTCACCGCACCTTTTACCCACCGCCACCGCACCTTTCAACCACTCCACCTTGCACCCACTCCACCTCGCACCCACCCCAAATCCTATAGTGTGCCGAAGCAGGAGGGGAGGGGGCAGCATGCCCCAAACCCAAACCACCCAAACTCGCACACACCCCACTATTGCATACACCCAAACTCACGGGTCTATGAAATAACTCCCACGAAATAAGTCCCACTTTTAAAAACGAAATAAGTCCCACCAAAAATTGCTATTTTAAAAGTGGGAGTTATTTCGTTTTCAAAAGTGGGACTTATTTCGTCAATTGGTGGGACTTATTTCGTTACGCGTTTTTATTTTAAGTGGGACTTATTTCGTTTTGAGTGGAAAAAAAATCGTTTTGTAAAGTGGGAGTTATTTCATACCCCTAAATTTATATTTTGGTGGGATTTATTTCGTTTTAAGTGGGACTTATTTCATTTTCATAATTCTGCATTTTAAGTGAATGCTTAATAATTTTTGCCGTTATTTGTTGCTCTTCACGTTGTTTCTCATTAAATTTCATAATGTTCTTTTTGTTGCTTTTTAAAAAAAAATTATTGTATTGTAGAATATGCTTTCGAAAAGTTCCGTTCTTTCTTGCTCTTTACGAAATGAATGGTATAGTTTCAAATTTGTTGTTAAGTGTGCTAGTTTAGAAGACCTAATCATTATATTGATAAGTTAAGTTTGTGAATTTCAATAGTGCGAACATGAGTGTGACATACGAAATAATTGCAGGGAAGAGGAATAACAGCAAGCTTCTTTATATTTTATTTGAGAAACAATTATATATAGGGTGTGTAAAGTCGTC
This sequence comes from Eupeodes latifasciatus, assembly GCA_920104205.1. NCBI lineage: Eukaryota > Metazoa > Arthropoda > Insecta > Diptera > Syrphidae > Eupeodes > Eupeodes latifasciatus. Next base: position 10,492,171 of record OV049926.1, read on the forward strand.
AGGCAGGCGCCTATATCAACAACTTCTTTCAATAAAAGCACCTGTGGGTGGCCCGCTTCGCGGGTTCTCAGGATTTTAACTCCCTTTTTCGGAGTCACACCCGCTCAAGCAACTCCGTTGCTCCGCTTAGGGTATGTAAAGTCGCCAGGCAGGCGCCAATATCAACAGCTTTTTTGAATAAAAGGCCATTATGGCTTTATTTCTCACTTTTTTCTTATGCCAAAATTATATATTGGACATTTCGTAAAAGGGACAACCATAACTTTTTGTCCTTATCTCTCATGGCTCTCCTTTTTTTGTTATTAATTACTTTATACTTACTATAATAAAAAAACTTTAAACAAATGTGTACAAATAGATACCGAACTTAACTACTGGAAAAACAATATTAAAAAAAATTGTTGACGTAATTACGTATGTAAGTGTTTTATTATATTTTTAGTAGGAAATTGGAATTCGTGTTAAATGTTTTTTAATATCACCATTACAAAATACAACTAATCCCAATGCCACGTTAAAACTATAATACCGTCTACCATGCACTGGATCTTCAAGCCATTTATAAAGGTCGATAATTTTAATCTGATGGTCCTTCCGAAACGGTTTCCATCTTAATAATAAGAACAATTGATCTGTACTTAATCCATTTACGAATCCAAACGTTGTTACTAGTGGGACTTATTTCGTTTATGAAAGTGGGACTTAATTCATTTAAGAAATATATTATTCAAGGGGGAGTTATTTCATTTTGAGTGGGAATTATTTCATTTCAAGTAAATTTTTTAAATCATTTCATTTTGGTGGGACTTATTTCGTTTTCAAAAGTGGGACTTACGAGTATTTCGTGGGAGTTATTTCATTTTTTTAAGCAATTTTTGGTGGGACTTATTTCGTTTTTAAAAGTGTGACTTCTTTCGTGGGAGTTATTTCATAAACCCAAACTCACACCTATTATTATTACTACCAAAAAAAGACCACTCAAGCAAAAAAAAATAATTTAATTAAAATAGTAGTTGTGGTTATTTTCAATTTTCTTAAAAACTAATAAACATAAAATCATCTAGTTTTCAGTTTTTGATCAAAAACAAATAAGAGCAATACATTCTAAAATAAAAACAATAGTAAATAATCTTGAAGTATTAAAAAATTACACTTTAACCTTTTTTTAACTTTTTTTTACTCAAAATTTGAGTTTAAAATTAAATTTTTCAAAAACTTTGCATAGTTTTGACTTGATTAAAACTTAATTGTAAGTATTATCGTTATTTTTTTAAGAATTTTTTCCCATTTTAAATAATAATTTTTTAAATTGCCCCTCCTGCCTAAACGGGGGGAGATAGACCCCCCCTCCCATAGTAAAAAAAATGCTTGTTTTTAACTGTTCTTAAAAATTCCGTTATAATATCTTGTCGCCTAAGTTATCGTACTCTTGCCTTGTTTTTTATCTCAATTTATGTATCCAATTTCTTCAAAAAGGTATCTACAAATCTACAATATGCAGGATAGCCTATCGGACACGAGATTGAACGCAGCCATTGCATGTTTTTCAAATAACGTCAAACTGAGACAGATAATTTTCTATAAATTCAATTGTCAAAATAAACACAATAACTACCATACAAAAAAATAATAACTCAAAATGCGTCACATGATTTCTCTCTATTTCGCTTAAAGGTACTCGTATTCTCTAAGAAAATGGTGGTGGTGGTTCTTTGTTCTTCATTTTATTAATTCTTACTCTATAAGCCTCTTATTGCCGTCGCACCACTTGTCAATAAAAATCAAAGAATATAATAATAATAATAATAATATTAATCAATTGGTTTCTTTTAATTCAATTAATCGCAAAAACTTATAATTTTTTTATCAGCATGCATCAGTGACTAATAAACCGGCAAAGTGGTGCTTTTGCTCTGTCCATCTCAATTAATTTTGTTATTATTTAATTTATAACCTTCAAAATTTGAATACATTTTGTAATTAAAACAATAATTAACATAATGTGCGTTACTTTATTTTTTTTTTGTTAAATGCAAATTAACCAGGTGTTTATATAGCATTTGGATTAGAATACATAAAAGAATAATTTTGGGAGTACAAATTTATTTTGCAATTGATCTTAATTGTTGGTTGAAAATTGAGAGAAATCTCTGAGAAAAGTTTTTCAATCTTTGTATGCTAATATTTGATTCTTGACTATGTTGCTATTAAAGTGAATATTCTCCGAATTCGATACATCAACGCTGGATTAAGCTAAAATTTGTGCACTAATTCATCTGTCATTTTCCAAAAATCTTCTGTCATGGTTATGATTTTGACAGAATGATAATACTGGTTACAGAATTTAATTTAAAACAAAATTGAACGGGACATTGCACGGGACGAGATTTAAAGATTTTTTTCTTTTACTTTTAATCCAAAATTATAAAATAAAACGATTAGTTGTCAGTTCAATTATTCCGTGTTATTCTTTCAGAATTTAAGTTTCACTGAGGTTTTCTCAATCTTTTTTAAGTCCGAATCCCGTGAAACACAGAAACAATACCTAGACAAATACTTAATGGACCCTTGTTAAATATAAATGTTATGTCAAACAAAATTTCAAGTGTCATTTTTACGAATTTTTGCAATTTGTTAAAATCTGTTTTTGGAATAACTATTGTTAGAAATTATGGAACTGTCAAAATACCAATAACAATTTAATTTAAAAAAGTGTTGAGCGTTGTACTCTTTTGTCTTTATATCTCTGAAACGGTTGAGCCTCTGATAAAATGAATAAAACACCATTAGGTCTATAGGAACGAAAAAGCGGTTTTCGGTACTACGTCGTCGTTGGTAAAAGTGCAACGGTCTACAACACAACGACCAATAACTTATTGGCTGCCTTGATTTTCGAGTTGGAAGCACTTTCTCGCAATATTAAAACTGATGGATAAATTAGAGCTGTGGGCACAAGTTAGTAATGTGAAAAACAACTAAGAATATTGCTTCAGGATTGGTTTTAGCTTTCATTGAAACAAAACTAAAAGATTTATTTCCTAATTGGAATCAAGCATTTAAGGCTAGTTGATCATTAAAAGTTTAACTCACAAGCGGAAATACGAAGAGAATGGAACGATTTTGTTCCAAATTATAAACTGACAAATCATCAGTTATTTGGAAACGATTTTATCATTAAAGCCTAGTACGCTGCTGATGCGAAACGAATTTTTTCGGCGGTCTCCAAGTGCAGAGCGAAATGAAAACGAAAACCACAGCGGAAAAATATTTGTGGAGAGTTCTGTCTGGAAGTTGAATTTCACTGCTTGTCTTCATCACTTCTTCCACATCACCAATAACATCCTGAGTTTCCGATTCAGAAATGCGATGTTGGAACACATTAGACAAATACATTTTATTTTAAATTTTAAATCAAATATATGTAAATCAAAGTCAAAACACCGAAAGTCACGAGTTAAACAATTTTTTTTTTCAATAAAAAAATTAAACGTCAAAATTTCGCAAGCAATTAATGTGCTGGGCAATTAAATTGAGAACGAAAAGAGTGGAGAATTGTACTAAGAAATCTAGTACAGCTATCCACTAAAATGTCACATTTCGTCGTTCAGCAGCGTACTGAAAAACGAAAGCACAGCGAAATTTTTCGTTTATGATTTCGTCATGTCATTTTTGTATGGGAATTTTCGTTTCGCATCAGCAGCGTACTAGGCTTAAAAATTAACTAAGGGGCCGGTTATAGCTATCAGTAAAATCCATCAGTAAAATTTGAAACAGCAGGAATCTGAAATGTTTTACTGATGAGCGTTTATAGCAATCAGTAAATTTACATCATTAAATTAAATGTCACTTTGAGGCTTTGCGTCTCAGACAATTTTTTGTACTGCTTCTTTCATCAGTAAAATTTTTAATGATGTGATCGGAACAGTAAAAAATTGGAACACCAACAGTAAAACGAAATGGATTTTTTTTTGGCTTTTGGCAGTCAGCTGTTCAGTAAAATGAAATTTCATCATTAAAAAAATATAAAGTGAATTTATAAATTAAATAAAACTTTAAATGCATTGTTTCTTTTTGAAAAAAATACTTGAATATAGGATTCATCTTATTGCATCAATCTTTTGCTAGAAATAAATCTGTAACATGTTCAAAAACTAAGAGCAAAAATTTTACTGATGGATTTTACTGATGGATTTTACTGATAGCTATAACCGGCCCCTAAAAGAAAAGTTGTAGGTTATAGCTATCATGGAATTTTCTTTTTGGCAGGTCGTTTATAGCTATCATTACAAATGTCTGTCATTAAAATAAATTTCCTGATCGAAATCCACCGAAAAATGTTTACTGACAGAAATCTGTCATTGAAATTGTAACACAATAAAAGTATCAGTTGTTCAGGAAAATAAATTTCCACCCGGAAAATAGAAAAATACATTTTTTAGCGAAAGTTGATTCTTTGTGTGATTTCCGACCAATCATTATATAATTTTAATTTTTAATCAAATAACTCAGTCAAACATCCATTCAAAAAAATGTTCCTAACTGATTTCAATGATAGCTTTAACTGGGTCCTAAGCGGTCCTGCATTCACCTTAAAATCTATCCGATGTGATAGGATTTTTAAAATGTGAGTCTTTTAAAATTCTAATGGCAACCAAAAATGGGGTTCTTAAAGTCTACTTAAAACACAACTCATCTCTTAACAGTATATTCTATAAATCTTCGTCTTCTATATACAATTTAAATCATTTTAGTATTTTACTTAGTTTCTGGAGTCTTCATTTGACTCTTAATGAAGTTTCGAAAAAAATTGAATTTAAACTTTAATTGCTTATGAAAAATACGTTTTAGAAACAATTTTGAATGCTGTTTTACAATCCGAATTCCAACTTTAACCGTATACTCAAATTTATAAAAATAACCGTTTTCAGCATTATTGTTGTGTTTGCAATATTTTTCAAAAACTTGGCGTTTAAGCCTTGTTTAAAGGACAGATTCGTTACAAAAACATAAATTATATTCAAACGTTTTACCTTTTTCTTTTGAAAACTGTTTTAGGAGAAATGTTTCATCGTTTTTTTTTTATGATTTACATATATGAAACAAGTGAAATTTAACAACTCATGAAGATTTCTCGAAAATGTTATGAAATACTGTAAAAATATTTCAACTGAATATTCAAAAACAGGTATTATAGGTTTGGAAAACCATCAAGAATTCATGAATTTATATATCCTCAAAAACCATTGCATACGAGTTTTTCGAATTTTAAAAAGTAACTTCATAAAAACCTGACTTGATAAAATTATTTGAATTAAGGCTATCAAAACCTTATCGATCAGTGTTATTATTTGCATACCTTCCTCTTTACAATTAAATAAACACATTTTCTGATTGCTCTTAAAAAATATACCTACTCGTTTTAAAAATATAATAAAAATTAAAACTTTGGATAACCCTATAGTAATGGGTGATTTTTTTGAGGTTAGGATTTTCATGAATTAGTATTTGACAGATCACGCGGGATTTCAGACATGGTGTCAAAGAGAAAGATGCTCAGTATGCTTTGACATTTCATTATGAATAGACTTACTAACGAGCAACGCTTGCAAATCATTGAATTTTATTACCAAAATCAGTGTTCGGTTCGAAATGTGTGTTGGCAGAAAATCCGCTTTTTTATCGACAAATTTTGTTCAGCGATGAGGCTCATTTCTGGTTGAATGGCTACGTAAATAAGCAAAATTGCCGCATTTGGAGTGAAGAGCAACCAGAATCCGTTCAAAAACTGCCCATGCATCCTGAAAAATGCACTGTTTGGTGTGGTTTGTACGCTGGTGGAATCATTGGACCGTATTTTTTCAAAGATGCTGTTGGACGCAACGTTACGGTGAATGGGATCGCTATCGTTCAATGCTAACAAACTTTTTGTTGCCAAAAATGGAAGAACTGAACTTGGTTGACATGTGGTTTCAACAAGATGGCGCTACATGCCACACAGCTCGCGATTCTATGGCCATTTTGAGGGAAAACTTCGGAGAACAATTCATCTCAAGGAATGGACCGGTAAGTTGGCCACCAAGATCATGCGATTTGACGCCTTTAGACTATTTTTTGTGGGGCTACGTCAAGTCTAAAGTCTACACAAATAAGCCAGCAACTATTCCAGCTTTGGAAGACAACATTTCCGAAGAAATTCGGGCTATTCCGGCCGAAATGCTCGAAAAAGTTACCCAAAATTGGACTTTCCGAATGGATCACCTAAGACGCAGCCGCGGTTAACATTTAAATGAAATTATCTTCAAAAAGTAAATGTCATGGACCAATCTAACGTTTCAAATAAAGAATCGATGAGATTTTGCAAATTTTATGCGTTTTTTTTTTTTTTAAAAAGTTCTCAAGCTCTTAAAAAATCACCCGATATAAACTTATTACATAACAAACAAATATACATTTCAATAATACAAACAAAAATCAAATTTGGAAAAAAAGAAAAAAGCGTTTAATAACCATTTTTTATTTTTCAAAAGATCCCAAAAGAAATTAAATTAGGTTGTTGCTCAGAAGCTTCCAGCTACAAATAGGTCAAACGCTATGTTTCTTAATTTAAAATAAGTTTGAAGTGTATTTTGAAATATAATTCACAACAAATTTTATATATCTCCAGTCTTCACACTTCAAACTTTATAAGCTTCAACTTCAAAGCTCCAAATTCAAAAGTAATTTTTTCACAGAAACTTTAAAGTTCAAATTATCCCTTACCAAGAATCGAATTTATAAAAATTTAACTGGATCAAAGCATAACTGAATAAAGATAATATGTGACCGATAAGATATTGGTAAACAACAAGCCAAGAGCAACAACTAAAATTTTTGCAAATGAAAATAAACATTAAAAATTTGTCATACTATAAAAACAAAACAAACAAAAATTAAAAAAAATTTAAACTCCAAGCACGAAGAACACACAACAAACTTTTTACTTTTATTTATTTTCACTGTGATAACTTCAACCAACCACCGAGTCTTAAATCCGATTGATCACCAACAACTGACAACACTTCAACTTTAACCGAGCCTAATAATAATAATTCGATTCATCCCTTGCTTTGCCAAATAATGATTCAACAGTGGTAGGTATATCGTAGTATTTCGATTCCGATGCGAATATCTATTTTCCCACAAAACACACACTTTCTTGGCCGATCAATTCAAATCGACTAAATTTTGTGTTTATCAACTCTAAACTTCAAACTCCCTCTGATGTACAATAAAAATATGTGTAATAAAATGTTGAAATTGAAATTAACTTCTATATCAATCCAAAATCGTCGTAAATGACTTTTTCTTTTAATTTCAGATACAAACAAAATAAAAATAAAATATTTGATAATCGAATATACAGGGTGGGCCGTTAATAAGTGCACTTTTTGTCTCGCTCTAACTCCCGAACGAAATAACCGAGACGCGCGGGGATGGTATCTCCTTGAAGCTCGAGATCTAAATTTTTAGTCGCAATGAGTCCGTTCACGGGAGAGCAGCGCGATTTCTGCGTTCGCGCCTTTTATGAAAACAATCGCTCATTCGTGACTGTTCGTCGGCATTTTCGGGTAAAGTTTGGATTACGCAACATCACCGAGTGTCCAAGTACGAATGTAATCAAAAAATGGATCGTAACATTCGAGGCAACGGGATCAACGCAAAAACTTCGATCTACAGGACGCCCACGTTCCAGGCGGACTGCAGAAACAATTGAACGCGTACAAGCTTCTGTGCGCGAGGATCCAAGAAGCTCTACACGGAAACGCGCTGCGGCCCTGGGAGTACCCAGAACGACTTTACGTCGCATTTTACGGGATGATTTGAAGTTATACCCTTACAAAATTCAGATTGTCCAAGATTTGAAAGAATCCGATTTTGTTTCACGGTTCAATTTCGCAACAGAAATGTTACGGAGATTCCCTCACTTCAATAACATTATCTTCTCAGACGAAGCTCATTTTCATGTCAACGGATTTGTTAATCGACAAAATTGTCGATACTGGGGAACAGAAAATCCACGCTTTAAACATGGACGACCGTTACACTCTCCGAAAGTGACCGTTTGGGCCGCAATAGCCAAGTGGGGGATCATAGGGCCGTATTTTTATGAAGATCGATACGGGCGTAATGTTACTGTTAATTCAGAGCGTTATGTTTCGATGCTTAGAGATTTTTTAGCTCCAAAACTGCAAGAATCGAGTGGTTACACTATTCACACCTGGTTCCAGGAAGATGGCGCTACCTGCCATACAAGTAACGACTCTCTGGAGGTCGTTAGAGAAATGTTTCCTCGAAGGTTCCTCGAGGAGGGGTGATATTGCTTGGCCACCCAGGAGCCCTGACTTAACGCCACCGGATTTCTTTTTATGGGGCTACCTCAAGAGTAAGGTGTACTCTAATAATCCTTCAACGACGGCTGAATTAAAAGCGAACATTGAAGAAGAAATCCGCTTAATCACTCCGCAACTTTTGACAAAAGTGTTCCAAAATCTCAGAGTCAGATTGGAAGAGTGCTGTAGGCGAAATGGACAATATTTGGATGATTTAATTTTTAAAAAATAAAAATTCATTTCGTTTTGTATAATTTAAAATAAATATTTCATTTAAAAGCGCTACAGTTGTATTAATATAATTTTTTTTAAGTGCACTTATTTACGGCCCACCCTGTATAACTCGTCGTTAAAGCAGCGGCGGCGTTAAAGTTACAAAAGTTCTATACTACTTCGCCAGCCAAGCCGTATAGCCGGTATAGCCAACCCCATTTAGGGAGAAGAAGGAAATATAATGGTTATTCTGTATTTTGTATTGAAAGACTACAAAGCGGCTAACAATCGCTTAATCAAACATCAGAAAACAATCTACGCTAATGCTGCTGGCTGCTTCTGTTGAGGCGAGAATGTGGCATTATTAATCTGACTCATGTCTCATAAAACGTAGCTGCTTCCAATTCCAATCGCGGTATCAGTTCAGTAGTTCGGTTTATGTTTTTCATTCCCATAAACTAAAAAAAACAAAACAAGTTAAAAATAATTCAACTTTTAGTCTCTGCAGATTACTTCATGAAATGACCTATGCAAAAAAGTTGATTTTGTTCTTTCGAGGCAAATGTCAACGCTTCCAAACATGTGTTTAATATGCAGCTAATTATGTAGCACCACATTTTGATCATACACACAGCTCATATTGGAGCTGTGCGGGAATCGGGTATGTTGCAATCAAGAATATTAGATCATGACCTAATTGGAATGGGCTTGTAGTGTAAAAATGGCCACAGCAGCCAGCGCCAACCAGCAAGTAGCGCAGCAATAGGAGTTCCCCTCATAGAGTTTACAATTGTCATCTCCGAAAAGATATCTACGTCATAATTCTGTTTTTCTTTGTCTGAGGAGTTCTCCACCCTTTTTGGCAGGCGGCATATTATGGGCAGTGCAGCAATCAACTGGAACGAATAGGCACAGCCAAAGCCAACGTTTAAACGCGCAACGGTTTGTTAATCATGGCTACAAAAATGAATGTTTTCAGATCAATTATATCGCAGAATTAAAACAAAGGTTATTATTAATTTTTCTTTTTTTTTTTTCTGTAGATAAAATTATTTAAAACCCAATTTCCTCAAGCCGTGCGTCGTCGTTGCTCGATGGAAGATAGTGTGGTTTTTGTTTTACTCACAGAAAGTTGCACTTTTATTGTGGTGACCTTGCTCTTGGATTTAGTTAGATTTTTTGAATTGAAGTGAAGAAGCGAGAGAGATTGTTTTGTGTGGAAGTGAAACTATTCATGCAGGACAAACAAATAACAATAAAAATTAACATAAATAAATTGCTTGTTGTTAGGCCTATGAGTTGTTAAGTTTATAAATTTAAATTTTATTTAATTGGTAAAGTATATGAATGCAAGGTAAGGGAAATCGTTTTGCTTTTAACTTCAAACCAAAAAAAATAAGAAGCCTTGAGCTTAAAATCAAGGTATTTCCTTTTGAGTCTCTTTGTATGTAATCTGCTGCAAAACTGCATGAGGTTCTTTAACTTTGAAAAATAAGAAACTAGTTTTTGATTTTGTTTAAGAATGTAATTAGACACTTAATTTGATGTACTTGTACAATGTGATGAAAAACGAGTTTAAAAACAATAAACCGAGAAAATTCGGGAAGAAATAAAAAACTATGTTTGTTCTTTGATAATCAGAAATAGAATAGAATATATATTTATTTTTATAATAAAAATAAATTACAAAGAAGAAGTGATTATTCACTCAGTGTTTAAAGCTAAAATTATAAACAAGTGTAAAGTATTCATTCTTTTAGAACAACACTTTCCCTGAATGAATAATAACAAAATTAAAAGTAACTTAACTAATTAATCCTAATCGCTTAGCATCTACTGTGTGCTTGGTAGATGGCAAAGCTTTAGATTAGATTAGATTAGATTAGATTAGATTGATTTTTATTGTTTCTGTTCTTGTTTATATTACAAATTATTTTACAAAAAATCGATAAGCATGGCTTTGCCGTCTGCCTGATTGACATTAAAATAAACATTTAGTATTAAGTTTGTTTCTATTTGTTAGGACATAATGTATAAAAAAAAAAAATATTTGTGGTAAAAAAATACAAATTTGTTTTGTTGTTAGAACTCTTCATTGATAATTTGATTGCGATAGCTCATAGCATATTTATAAAAATAAAAAAGTTGCTTTAAATTGTTTTCACAGTTGAGATGTGCTAGGACTTCTTCTTCCGATAACGTGTTACTTCCAAGATAACTTCTTCGTATTTCTTTCAAAATAGGGCATCTTCCAATGAAATGCATGACATCTTCTCTCTCCGATAGGTTGCAAAGGTTACAGTAAATTGGTAAGTCAGGACGGTGGGGGATATAATTAAGACGAATAAGCTCTCCTCTCATTTTAAAAATAGACGTTATAATTTCCATTACATTTTCGTTGTGAAAATAATTTCTTTCGCGCAAATTATGATTTAAAATGCTGTATGTAGATCTGTGGACCGATGCAGTAGCTAAGCTTATACAGTCAGCTCTGTATTGTTCATCTACTTTTGAAATAATGTTTTGGAAAACATCTGTGCAGTACCTTCCATTTCCATTCACGAGATTGAATTCTATTCCGCAGTACGTTGCAAGCTCCTCTAGTTGTTTAAACCAAAGAGTTCTTTCAATTGTCTTTCTAGCAATTATCTTTGGAAGTCTATCATCTGGCATTTCTAGAACTTTCGTTACATAATCAACATGCAGTTTTAAGGTTTTAATAAAAAGTGGTGGTAGTCCTGTTTCTATATTTATCATGTAGTTGGGCGTTGTATTTGGCAGATTGAAACATTTTTTGACGTAGTACCTTAGCAGTTTCTCAACGGTTTCATACTGATAGTACCCCCAAGATTGTGCTGCATACAACATCACAGACTCAGATACAGCTTGAAATACTTTATATTTTACACTGTGATCAACTATGTTATTTGAAAAACATCTTTTCCAGGTTGCGGATATGACACTTTTAGCTTTTACTAACTTTTCTTTCAAGTGAGGTTCCATGCTGAGATTGCTTGTTATCGTGACTCCAAGATACCTGTATGCTTTTACAATTTCAATGGGCTGTCCATTCAGATACCATTTTTCGTTTCTGCAAGCTCTGCCAGATCCCTTTTTAAAAATCATTATTTTTGACTTCGTAAGATTCACCGTAAGATTCCATAGTTGGCAGTACGAATCAAGACGGTTAATCATAAGTTGAAGAGAATCTGGTGAGTATGCAAATAAAACTACATCGTCTGCAAATAAAAGGGCCTTTATAAGAACTCTATCTATCTCTATGCCACCTGGTAGAAAGTCGGTCAGGTCATCGATGTACATGGCAAAGAGATATGGACTTAGAGTGCAACCTTGCCGAACCCCCATTGTTGTCTCAAACCATTCTGAAATCTGAATTCCACTCCACACAGCCGATTGATTATCCTGATAGATGTTTTCGAGAACCCTTCCAAACTTTTGGCTCATTCCAGCATTATATAGCTTATATATTAAAGCTTTTCGATCGATATTGTCGAAGGCTGCCTTGAAATCAACAAAAAAGGCGAATAATTTTTTGTTTTGTTCGACAAATGTACCCGCGATATTTTGCAGTATGAAGATATTATCTACGGTTGCATAACCACTCCGAAATCCGGCTTGACACTCCTTAATCAATTTATGCCTTTCGATCCAATTTGTCATTCGAAAATTTAGAAGTTTAGTGAATAACTTATATGAAGAGTTCAGAAACGATATTCCTCGATAATTAGTTGGATCGGCTAAATTACCTTTTTTGTGTATGGGATATATGATGGCTTTTTTAAATTGTGTTGGTATATTTCCCGTTTCCAACATTTCGTTAAAGGTCTTCGAAATTTTTTTGATGAAATTTGACGTCGCATACTTAAAGAATTCTACGGGGATCCTATCAACTCCCGGTGCCTTTCCATCTTTGAGTTTCCTTAAAGCCTCCGCAACTTCTTCCTCTGTAATAGGTGCATCTAAAATTTCATTTGTAATGCAGGGTACTGCATATTGAATGGGTGGCATACTAGTTGTTGTGTTCAGTAGCCTTTGGAAATGGTCCATGAGTGTCCTTGCATCTAATTGAACGCTAATTTGTGGTTCTTTGCCATTAAATTTATTTACTGCAACCCAAAACTGTTTAGTATCCTTACAGCATGTAAGTTTGAGAGCCTCGTTTTCTAAATATGTTTTCTTTTTGTCCTTGCAGATTTGTTTAAAGATTTTATTTGTCTGAATATATAATCCTTTAAAATATTGACCACCAAACTTTCGAAACACCTTGAGCCATCCGAATGATTTTCTTCTCGCCTTTTCACAATCCGTGTCAAACCATTTCTCTTTATACTGGCACTTTTTTGTTTCTCTCTGTCTAACGATCGGATATGATATATTTACAAGATTTTCGATATCCATTATATTGTATTCTGCATCAGTTTGTAAATTGAGTTCGAGGTTATGTCTATATTCAGTTGCATATGTTTCTTTCCATATCAGCTTCGGGAGCAGTTGCATAGTTCGCGTGTCTTCTCTTTCAATCGGCGCTGTACCAAAATGAGCTACAATAGGCATATGGTCGGAGTATTGTTCAGTTAAAACTTCAAAATCGTTAACCAAAGATATCCATTCGCCTCGTACTAAACAGTAATCTATGACTGAGCAGCCTTGTTGTCCTATAAACGTATATTTCCCACTTGTATCCGATCTACTGGTACCATTAAGAATACGAAATCCAAATGCATCACATAATTCTAATAATCTAAGTCCCTTTGCGTTTGTAGTTTCATCTTCTGAATTCCTCATTTTACCTGCGAATAGATTTTCTCTTCCCTCTTCTTTTCCTATTCTTGCGTTTAGATCACCTATTATCATGATATTGTCGTATTGATTGTGTTCAATTAAATTATATAACGCAACAAAATCTCTTTCCCAGTGATTGCAATTAATATATGCTGGCAGTATAAAAAGTTTGGTTGAACCCATGGTTATTTTTAAAAGTTTGAATTCATCTACTGATTTAAATTCACAAAAAATAGAATTTAAATGTTGTTTTTTATATCCGAAGAAGCATCCACCACTAGCTCTTCCTCTCGTATTCTGTTTTATAGCAGGTAGCCAAACAAATTCAAAGCTTTTAAAACGATTTAAATATAATTTATAATCCTCTTCCATCAAAAATGTTTCATAAAGTAAAACAATATCATAACTATTTATAAGCTCATAAAATCTTAAGAATATTGACTTATTACTAAGACCTGCTATATTATAACTTAATATTTTAATAATTTTATTATTTATTTTTATAGATCTATTTTTATTTTGGCAGACGGCAACTACACCCTATGCTATAACATTTGTATTGTTTGATTTTCTTGTTGAACAGTTTGCAGCTGAAAATGTAGATGGCGCTACCGGCTCGGCTCTGGTGTTTCCAACTGTCATCTGCTCATCCACGCTAAAACACAGCTGATTGCTTAAATCAATTTGATAGATTTGGTTAAGCACGGCAATCCCATTTGTGTTGTTTTGTAAAAGTCCCATCGAAGAACTCCATCGGAAAACTTTTTTATCAACATACATTCTATCATCTCGTACTAATACTTTTATTTGAGGATTAATTTCGTTTAAACTACTTCTTATCCTTAAAAGTTTGTTTCTCTTCTGTCGTATTGACAGTGGAAGATCTTTGGAGATGGCGATACCTGTACCTAGTAATGTTTTGGATCCTTTGAGTGCTGTAATAACTTGTTGTTTTGATTCAAGCTTAACAATAAAGTTCTTGACATCGGCATTATGTGTTCTTATTTCGCGGATATGTTGACTTTCAATGGACGGGGTTGGTTGAATTAGCCTTACCAACGTATTTTTTATGAGATCTTTTTCATCTCTACCTGCTTGTGGAGTTATTCTTAACAACAAATTATTTTCCGAATTTTTCTTTTGTAATTCTTCCATCTGGTTTTCTAAAATTTCATTTCTTTTTTCCAAAGCGATTATTTTATTTGACATTTGGAGGTTAAGCTCCATAATTTGTTGGTTGGCAATTGTGATCGCTTCGATGTCGCTCTTCGACGCCGTATTTTTCAATTTTGAGTCAAGCAGACAACAAAGCAAATTTGTAAGATCTGATTTGCTCATAGATCCAACTAGTTCATCAGGCATTTTATCAAAGTGCTGCGGTCTTTTTTCAGAGTTAAAAGCTTCAGGTGAAGTTTCAGCTATATTTCTTTTGTTCTTCGCCGACATAGATGTATATATGTAGAGTGCAATAGTGATTGGCGGTGGGCACTTTTCCAGGCTTATACTAATTCTTACAGGTCTAAGACTCACATGAATTTTTAAAAATGAACTACTTTATCTTATATCAACACTTTAAAACACTTTTGAATCTTTTTTATGTTGGAAATTTGGCAAATTTGGCAATTTAAAATTTGTATCACGGGAGTAACTTGAAAACGAACTTTCCTATATTTTGACAGAAATGTCAATCCAAAAGCTTTAGTAAAAATATCGGCTAACATTTCCTTGGTTGGAATGTATTTCAAATCTATAATTTCATCTTGTATTTTTTCTCGAACAAATTTTGTTTTTGTTTCTACATGTTTGGTTCTGGCTGAATATGAGTTATTTTTCGCAAGTTGAATAGCGCTTTTGTTATCACAATAAATAATCATTTGCTTAGAACATTCTGGAAACAATTCAGCCTCTAAACGTTTGAGCCACATTGATTCTTGTACAGCAGCAACCATAGCCATGAACTCCGACTCAGTTGTAGAAAGCGCCACAGTTGCTTGTCGTTTTGATGACCATGTAATTGCGGCACCTTGCATCGTAAAAACGTAACCTGTTGTTGACTTACGCTGATCGATGTCGCTTGCCCAGTCGGCATCGCAGAATCCTTGAATCTGGGTAGGTTCCTTCAAGTAGATAAGTTTCTTGTTTATAGTGCCCTTCAAATATCGAAAGACCCGCTTTATGGCCATCCAGTGTGCTTTCCCTGGATTGTTGCTGTACCTGCTTAACAAATTGACTGCATAACTTATGTCCGGCCTAGTTGTTTGAGCGGCAAATAGCAGGGAACCAACAGCTTCCATGTATGGCACTTTGGACATCAATTGTTTTTCCTCTTCTGTAGTTGGGGACATTTTCAGCGATATCTTCTGATTCAAATCTAAAGGTGTCGATACTGGATTGCAATCGAACATTCCAAATCGCTTCAGAATTTCGGAAATATATTGAGATTGGTCAATCCCAATTGTTCCAGCTGACCTATTTCGAGTAATGCGAATTCCTAAAACTGAAGATGCATCACCCAAGTCTTTCATTTCGAAGTTCTTCATTAAGATTTCTTTAACAGATAATTCTTGACTTTCATCGTTGGAGAAAATCAGAACGTCATCTACGTAAACAGCAACGAAGATCATGCTGCTTTTGGAAACTTTATAATAGATGCATTGATCGGCATCAGAACGCTTTAGACCAGCCTCCAAGAGCACATCATTCAACTTTTCATTCCATACTCGACTGGACTGTTTTAATCCGTACAGAGATTTATTGAGCTTGCATACCTTTTTTGATCCATCACTGAAGTTATCTGGCTGTACCATAAAGATGTCTTCTTTTATATCTCCATTCAAAAAAGCAGTAACAGCATCCATCTGACAAATATTGAGGTCATATTTGGATGCAATTGCAATTAAGAAACGAATCGACGAGTATCTAGCCACAGGTGAAAAAGTTTCTTGATAGTCGATGCCTTTTTTTTGCGAGCAGCCTTTAACTACCAAACGAGCTTTATACCTTAATACATCGCCATTCACATCTCGCTTCGTTTTAAATACCCATTTGCATTTGATGGGATGCTTGTCTTTGGGTAGGTCTACTAAATTCCATGTGTGATTCAAATAGAGAGAATCAAATTCGGTTTCCATTGCCTTTTGCCACATAGGTGCTTCAGGACATGACAAAGCATCTTCAATAGTTTCCGGGTCATTTTCTTCAAGCTTAACATTGAAACATGCCTGGTATTTTGGATTTGGCTTAGGAATTCTATCGGACCTACGAACAGGAACAACATCTTCTTCAGTTAAACCAGTTGTAACTTCAACATCATCATGGATATGTATTGTGTCTTCGGTTTCGTTTTCGGTTTCAATAGAACTCATGTCGCCTTCATCAGTTTCATAATTGCTGACATCGCTTTCTTCACAATGAATTTTAGATAAGGAAATAGCATTCGATTCACGCTGAATTGCCGGTTCTTGTTCATCGTTTCCCTCAGAACTGGCATTTCGTTCATTAAAGTTTTCCAAAAATGAAACAAAAGGGTTAGTTGTACTTTCTTTATCTTCAATTACCTTTTCACTCCAAGAATTCTCAAAGAAAACAACATCGCGGCTCACAACAACTTTTTGTGTTACCACATTGAATAGACGATAAGCCTTCGATTCAGGGCTGAATCCTAGCAAAATACATTCTGCAGATTTGGCATCTAGTTTCTTTCTTTTTTCACTTGGGATATGCACCATAGCCTTGCAACCAAACACACGCAACTTTCTTAAATCTGGTTTAACTTTGGACCATAATTCTTCAGGTGTTTTCGACTTTTCACCTCTGCAAGGGACTCGATTCAAAATATATGCTGCGGTTGATGCTGCTTCTGCCCAAAAACGTTTTTCAAGATTAGCATCAAACAACATGCATCTTATTCGTTCAATAATGCTTCGATTGATCCTTTCCGCCACTCCGTTCTGTTGAGGGGTGTAAGGGGCTGATTTTTGGTGTTGAATGCCACACTCAGATAGATACTTTTGAAACTTTGAATTACAATATTCCATACCGTTGTCAGTACGCAAAACTTTAATTTTCTTTCCACTTTGGTTTTCAACGAAAGCCTTGAACGTTAAAAACGTCTCGAAAACTTCGGACTTCTGCGTCAATGGATAAAGATATAGCTTTCGACTATAATCGTCCACAAATGTTACGAAAAATCTGCATCCTGAACATGATTTTACTGACATTGGTCCACAGACATCAGAGTGGATCAACTCCAAAACTTCTTTCGCACGGGTACCAGTTGACTTGAAAGGTTCTCTTGTTTGCTTCCCCTTGATGCATATTACACATTTTTCATCCATCTTTCCGCCGATTGATACACCAGTGACTGCATTCTTCAATTTCATCAAATTGTCTTCACAAATGTGCGCCATTCGACGGTGCCATAGATTCGTTTCATTCTGTGCAAGCAAAGCAATAGAATTGTTCAGCGGTGATGGTTTGGGTATAATGCAATTTAAACGATACATATTGTTAACTAGAGATGCCGATGCTACAACCTCTTTATGTTCATTTAAAATCTTGCAACAATTTTTTTCAAAACGTACTGTTTTGCCATTTTTGACTAATTGGCTCACAGAAATCAAATTTGCGCATAACTTTGGAACATATTGTACATTGTAAACGGTAGCATTCGTTTTCTTCTTACCATTTACAAGAGTCAAATTAACATCCCCTATACCTTCTACCGCCAGTTTTGCATTATTAGCAACAATAATTTCCTTGTGGGTTGGTGACCTAAGATTCTTCATTAATGACTTGCACATCGTCATATGTGCTGATGCTCCATAATCTACAAACCACGCTCGTTCTGAGACTTCATTCTTGGCTAAAAAAGATGAAAACATAGCAATTTCATTCGATTTATTTCTTACTCTTTTTTTATTTGGACACTGTCTTGCGAAATGACCAATTTCTCCACAGGTGTGGCATCTGAACTTCTGTTGTGGCTTATGTTTTTGCTGCTTATACTTTGGTTTCACAAACATGGCACTGTCAATTGATTTCGGATTGTATTTAACTTCTTGCAATAATAGAGTGTTGACAGCATCACAAGTTAGTATTTTTGTTGAGTTTTCAACAGCCATAACCAAGGGTTTATAATCTGCAGGCAACCCTGCCAACATCAACGACGCAACAACTTCGTCATCAATTTTTAGTCCTGCCTTTTTCACCTTCAATGACGTCATAACCATCTTGTTCACGTAGTCTTCCATGGAATCACACTCGTTCAACTTCAATTCAACGAGTTGTTTCAGCAAATCCACCTTCCTACTAAGACCAGTATCTTCAAACGCATACTTTATTTTATTTAATTCAATGTTATACGAACATAAAAACGATTTTTAACGTTAAAGGCGATTCTCATAAGAGTTTTCGATATATTAAATCTGCCTGTGTTCTGTATTTATTTTATTTTAAGAAAGAATTGGGTGTTATCATCATTATTAGTTATGTATATAAAGTTCTGATCTTAACTATTTTTTGATATTCCGTAATTTAAATAGCTTTAAAAGAATAATAAACACCTAACTCCTCCTGAGTTTCCAGAAAAATAAAAAAATGAATTTCAAAAAAAAAACCCTTTACCTTTCTTTTTGAATGTTGTATTTTTCGTCTTACCCTTCCTGCGCTTCATAAGCTTACATAGGTCATATTTGTTGTGAATCATCACCCTTGTCTTGTAGATTTAATCATCTCAATAAACACTTAAAGTAGTATTAAATTCAAAAGGCGTTACGGTCAAGGTACAAGTTATTATTATTATTATAAGCTTTTATTTTCCATTATTGATATTTTGTACAATATTTATTTACATTTTTGTTTACATTTTCTGTTTCTTTTGAATTAATTACTATATAAAATTGACATAATTTTTTTTTTTTTTTTTTTTAATCAACTTTAATATGTAAGCAAAGTTTGAATAAATAAATGGATGCGTGTCACAATTCTATGATCTGGCATAAGCCTCCCCCAATGTTGCCCAGAGATCTCTATCTTTTGCGTCATTGTACCAACTTTGTCTTTCTTTAAGCAAATCGTCTGCCCATCTTTTCTTCGGTCGTTCAATTGGTCTTCTGCTTTCTGGTGGTGTCCATTTTGTAATGATTTTTGTCCATCTTTGGTCCTGTATTCTAGATATATGTCCTGCCCAATTCCATTTAAGGAGTTTTTGCTCGTTCAACCACGTCCAGTTCTTCGTCTTATTTCTCTATTTCTCACTCTCTGGCTTATTCGTAGGTTAAGTAGTTTTCTTTCCATCTTGGTTTGGCATATTCTTATTTTGTCAAGTAAACTTGAAGTCAAGGATATAGTCTGTAACCCATACGTCATAACAGGAAGAATAGCAGAGTCTAGTATATATTTTCGTGTTTCGTCCCTTAGATTTGATTGTAATATTTGTTTTAGACTCCAAAATTGTTTCCAACTATTGGTAATGCGTCTAGAAACTTCTTTTTTCTCTTGGTTAATGAATTACTTAGTCTGTCCTAGATAAGTATAGTCTTCTACATATTCTATGTGTTCGTTATCCAGCATTATGTCATCTTTAATATGGTTAGTCATTATCTTAGTTTTTGACTTATTGATATGAAGTCCAACTTTCTTGCATTTATTTGTCAATTCTATGAGCATATTTTGTATTTGTCCGGAAGTCGATGAGATGAGAACTATGTCATCAGCGAATCTAAGGTTGCTCAAATATTGTCCCCAAATATTTATTCCATATCTATTGTCCCAGTTTAGTTTTTTTGAATATTTCTTCCAGTACCGCAGAGAATAATGGTGGTGACATTGGATCCCCCTGTCTTACGCCTCTCTTTATTTTTATTTCTCTTCCTATTCTTTCGGTTTTTAATTTCGCCACGCTGTCTGTATATATATTTTTCATCGTCCTTATAAAGATAGGATGAATTCCTTGGTTTGACAGCGCTGTCCATATTTCGTCATGTTCTACTGAGTCAAATGCTTTACTGAAGTCAATATATAAAAGATACAAAGGTTTTTCAAATTCGTTAGTTTTTTCAATGAGTTGGTTCATTGTTTGCAGATGGTCTGTTGTTGAAAAACCTTCTCGGAATCCTGCTTGTTCTCTTGGCTGATTTCTGTTTAATGTGTCCTTAATTTTTGTATACATTACTTTGGAGAACAGTTTATATATCATAGAAATGTTGCTTATTGTAGTCCAGTCATTTTAGCTATTTTAAACCCCAATCTGCGGAAAAATTCCTAGTGAGCTGAATTTTTGTATACACCTTTATTACCGCATTGTAATGAAGATGTGAAAAATCGACATTGATATCGTGCCGGCTAAAAAAGTTACAAAGGTCAAAAGGTCACGAAAATCAGTTTTTCGCAAATATCTCGCGATCTATTGCTCAGAGGTCAATAAAGGTCATTATAAAAATTGTTTGTCGTGAAATTGTCTACAAAAAATGTCTCTTGCATTTTTCTGTAGAATTAACCGTTTTTGAAGTAGAGACTAGAATACACTCACATACGGTATTGTACACCGTACGGCGTATACCAAGGCGTAAACCCTATTGCCTTTTATTCATGTTTGTAAGTGCGTTGTTAGTAAGATCTACTACATGCAATTTGTGAAGAAATTGAAAAATTTTGCCACCATTCATTTGATACCACAGATCAACATGTAGACTCAAGAGATTCACGTATTGAAAGAGATAATACTGACATTAAAAAACTTGTAGAGTGGTTTGCTTTGCATAATCCTTTTTCAAGTTGCAATCAACTAGTTTCTGTATCAACAGGAATTGTTTTCAATAAAAAACTATTATAATGCCATAGAAAATTGTCTGCAGTCAATTAAACAAATTATAGGAGTAACATTTGACGAAATTAAATTAAAACGCTCTGACAGAGTTCTTCCATTATCATCAGTAAACACTTCTATCATGGTTCATGGCTGCAAGGTATAAGGATCGATCCGTTATTGCTATTTCAACGAATTAGTTTAAATACAAAATTTGAGGAAAATCTTTGTGAATATTTACAATTCGAATTAAGTCCATACCCAATAGCACTATTTGATACTGTTGGCATGAGAAAAACTAAAAAATATACGACTACTTCGAGCCAATTAATTATAAAGTAGTTTGTGATAATGCAACATACATCATTCACAAATATATTAATTATTTATCAATATTAATCCAATTTTTGGAACAAATACTGTTGTCATTTTTGATGGTTACTCTGACACCAGTAAAAATATCAAAGCGATAGAACAACTAATACGAACCGTTGCCGATTCTACATCTTGTGAAATGAACTTTAATGAATCGATGGAAGTTCCTATCAGTCAAGAAAAATTCTTGTCTAATCGATTTAAGAAAAGAAAATTAATTGAAATGCTTTTTGAGAAGTTCGAAGAAGTTGGTATTGCTACAAGACAATCACGTGATGATGCTGACGTTTTAATAGTTGAAACAGCGATTGAAAAATCAACAAATAATACTACAATTATTGTTGCAGAAGACATAGATCTATTGGTACTTCTCATAGCACGCACACAAATACTTGATAAACTACATAATTTTTTTTTTTTAAACCAGGAAAAAACAATGTTGAAACAAAAATATACTCGACTGATAGCCTCAACAAATATCCACATTGCAAGAAAAATATTCTGTTTCTACATGCCATGACCGGATGTGATATAACTTCAGCACTTTGCGAAAAACTGATTTTCGTGACCTTTTGACCTTTGTAACTTTTTTAGCCGGCACGATATCAATGTCGATTTTTCACATCTTCATTACAATGCGGTAATAAAGGTGTATACAAAAATTCAGCTCACTAGGAATTTTTCCGCAGATAAAACCTAAAGTGACTGGACTATTGGTCTGTAGTTATTTATGTCATCTTTATTTCCTTTTTTGTGGATAAGCGTAATTGTAGCTTGTTTCCATTGTCTTGGAATCTGCTGTGTTATAAGTACGTCATTAAAAATCGTGGTCAAGACTGTAGAAATTGGTTGTTTTCCATATTTGAGCATTTCTGTTACAATACCGTCATTTCCTGTACACTTATCTGTCTTTAGATCGTCAATTGCTTGTTCAATATCTGTTTTTGTAAAAAGTGTAATAGTATTTAGGTTGGAGTAACTGTCCGCCATCGATATATTATTATCTTTTATTTCTTTTGACGATTTGAAGAGTTCTTCGAAAAACTTGGTAGCAGACTCATTTATATCTCTCCTATTAATAGCGTTGTTATTTTTGTTCTTAATTGATGTTATCCACTCTTTTCCGTCGTCAAGAAATGATTTTGTCTTTTTAATAGATTTTGTGTTGCTTAATATATATCTTTTATCATTGTTTCGTTATATGTTTGGATATCATTTTTCGCATCTTCTTTTATGGTTTTCCGAAGGTATCTTAGTTCATTTTTTTCATGGTCTGATAAGTTGTCCTTGTTTCGTAGATTATCTCTTCTGGTTATCAGCGCTTTAGTGTCATCGGTTAATTTATCAGGTTTTGGAGTAACAGCAGTCATGATTGAAACTTTCGCCGAGTCCTTTATTATCTGTTCTAATGAATCATATGTATTTTGAAAGTTTTCGTTTATTCTATTTGTAGTTATATTAAGTCTTATTTCTTTCTTAAGCATGTCATTATATTTTTCAATATTTTCGGTTGGTATCATTCTAGAAATACTGAGTGTTTGTTTGTTTCTTTTCAACGTATTATGGTCCACTTTTATTTTTGCTCTTACTAGCCTATGGTCACTATCAAATTTAAAATTATTCAATACGGAGATGTCATTAATAGTTTTCAGTTTATTTGTTAGAACTAAGTCATTTTCGTTCTTTGTTATCCCATTCGGGTGAATCCAGGTCCATTTTCGTGTTTCTCTCTTTTTGAAGAAAGAATTTGCAAATCTGAGATTCGTCTCTTCCAGCCACTTTATAAGTAGGTCTCCTCTTTTGTTTCTTCGTTCGTATCCAAATGGTCCTATTACTTCTTCATCATTGTCAATCTGTTTCCCTAACTTGGCGTTGAAATCTCTTATAACATACATTATCTCCGTTTTTGTTTCATTATATACTTTGTCCAATAGATTGTAGAAGTTCGAAATTTCTTCGTCAGTTGCTGTTTTGGTCGGGGCATAAACCTGAATTATCGTCATTTTTGTGTTTTGTATTTTTAAACATAGGCTACAAATCCTTTCACTAAAAAATCGTACATTTATTATTCTGTCCCTTCTTTTGATGAGAAATCCAACTCCATGCAAGCCTTTAGTCTCACCAATGTAACAGAATATATCATTCTGGTTTTCAATTATGTTTTGTCCAAAAATTCTTAGCTCGGATAGTCCCAGTATATCCCAGTTGATAGTTGATAATGCTAGTCTTAGTTCTGATTGTTTTGCTTCTGTAGCTAATGTTCTTACATTGTGTTGTTCTAAAAGAATGAATACTTTACACTTGTTTATAATTTTAGCTTTAAACACTGAGTGAATAATCACTTCTTCTTTGTAATTTATTTTTATTATAAAAATAAATATATATTCTATTCTATTTCTGATTATCAAAGAACAAACATAGTTTTTTATTTCTTCCCGAATTTTCTCGGTTTATTGTTTTTAAACTCGTTTTTCGTCAGGTTATGAGCCCAGGTCCCGCAAGATATTTGCTTTGTTTTTAAATTTTAATTTTAATTCGAAATAAAACTGATCATGGCTTCAAATGCTGTGTCCGTAGAAAAACTGAAGGGACGAGAAAATTTTGATGTTTGGAAGATTGCGGCCAAATCATATTTGGTAATCAGAGGATTATGGGATTGCTTTGAGAATGAACTGGACGCTGCAGCTACGCCTGTCCAAATAGCAACTGATCTGAAAGCGAAGTCTGAGCTTATTTTGTTGCTTGAAACTCAAAACTATTCGTACATAGCGGATGCTTTATCAGCTAAAAGTGCATGGGATAGCCTCACAAATGCGTTTGAAGATACTGGTCTTAGTAGGAAGGTGGATTTGCTGAAACAACTCGTTGAATTGAAGTTGAACGAGTGTGATTCCATGGAAGACTACGTGAACAAGATGGTTATGACGTCATTGAAGGTGAAAAAGGCAGGACTAAAAATTGATGACGAAGTTGTTGCGTCGTTGATGTTGGCAGGGTTGCCTGCAGATTATAAACCCTTGGTTATGGCTGTTGAAAACTCAACAAAAATACTAACTTGTGATGCTGTCAACACTCTATTATTGCAAGAAGTTAAATACAATCCGAAATCAATTGACAGTGCCATGTTTGTGAAACCAAAGTATAAGCAGCAAAAACATAAGCCACAACAGAAGTTCAGATGCCACACCTGTGGAGAAATTGGTCATTTCGCAAGACAGTGTCCAAATAAAAAAAGAGTAAGAAATAAATCGAATGAAATTGCTATGTTTTCATCTTTTTTAGCCAAGAATGAAGTCTCAGAACGAGCGTGGTTTGTAGATTATGGAGCATCAGCACATATGACGATGTGCAAGTCATTAATGAAGAATCTTAGGTCACCAACCCACAAGGAAATTATTGTTGCTAATAATGCAAAACTGGCGGTAGAAGGTATAGGGGATGTTAATTTGACTCTTGTAAATGGTAAGAAGAAAACGAATGCTACCGTTTACAATGTACAATATGTTCCAAAGTTATGCGCAAATTTGATTTCTGTGAGCCAATTAGTCAAAAATGGCAAAACAGTACGTTTTGAAAAAAATTGTTGCAAGATTTTAAATGAACATAAAGAGGTTGTAGCATCGGCATCTCTAGTTAACAATATGTATCGTTTAAATTGCATTATACCCAAACCATCACCGCTGAACAATTCTATTGCTTTGCTTGCACAGAATGAAACGAATCTATGGCACCGTCGAATGGCGCACATTTGTGAAGACAATTTGATGAAATTGAAGAATGCAGTCACTGGTGTATCAATCGGCGGAAAGATGGATGAAAAATGTGTAATATGCATCAAGGGGAAGCAAACAAGAGAACCTTTCAAGTCAACTGGTACCCGTGCGAAAGAAGTTTTGGAGTTGATCCACTCTGATGTCTGTGGACCAATGTCAGTAAAATCATGTTCAGGATGCAGATTTTTCGTAACATTTGTGGACGATTATAGTCGAAAGCTATATCTTTATCCATTGACGCAGAAGTCCGAAGTTTTCGAGACGTTTTTAACGTTCAAGGCTTTCGTTGAAAACCAAAGTGGAAAGAAAATTAAAGTTTTGCGTACTGACAACGGTATGGAATATTGTAATTCAAAGTTTCAAAAGTATCTATCTGAGTGTGGCATTCAACACCAAAAATCAGCCCCTTACACCCCTCAACAGAACGGAGTGGCGGAAAGGATCAATCGAAGCATTATTGAACGAATAAGATGCATGTTGTTTGATGCTAATCTTGAAAAACGTTTTTGGGCAGAAGCAGCATCAACCGCAGCATATATTTTGAATCGAGTCCCTTGCAGAGGTGAAAAGTCGAAAACACCTGAAGAATTATGGTCCAAAGTTAAACCAGATTTAAGAAAGTTGCGTGTGTTTGGTTGCAAGGCTATGGTGCATATCCCAAGTGAAAAAAGAAAGAAACTAGATGCCAAATCTGCAGAATGTATTTTGCTAGGATTCAGCCCTGAATCGAAGGCTTATCGTCTATTCAATGTGGTAACACAAAAAGTTGTTGTGAGCCGCGATGTTGTTTTCTTTGAGAATTCTTGGAGTGAAAAGGTAATTGAAGATAAAGAAAGTACAACTAACCCTTTTGTTTCATTTTTGGAAAACTTTAATGAACGAAATGCCAGTTCTGAGGGAAACGATGAACAAGAACCGGCAATTCAGCGTGAATCGAATGCTATTTCCTTATCTAAAATTCATTGTGAAGAAAGCGATGTCAGCAATTATGAAACTGATGAAGGCGACATGAGTTCTATTGAAACCGAAAACGAAACCGAAGACACAATACATATCCATGATGATGTTGAAGTTACAACTGGTTTAACTGAAGAAGATGTTGTTCCTGTTCGTAGGTCCGATAGAATTCCTAAGCCAAATCCAAAATACCAGGCATGTTTCAATGTTAAGCTTGAAGAAAATGACCCGGAAACTATTGAAGATGCTTTGTCATGTCCTGAAGCACCTATGTGGCAAAAGGCAATGGAAACCGAATTTGATTCTCTCTATTTGAATCACACATGGAATTTAGTAGACCTACCCAAAGACAAGCATCCCATCAAATGCAAATGGGTATTTAAAACGAAGCGAGATGTGAATGGCGATGTATTAAGGTATAAAGCTCGTTTGGTAGTTAAAGGCTGCTCGCAAAAAAAAGGCATCGACTATCAAGAAACTTTTTCACCTGTGGCTAGATACTCGTCGATTCGTTTCTTAATTGCAATTGCATCCAAATATGACCTCAATATTTGTCAGATGGATGCTGTTACTGCTTTTTTGAATGGAGATATAAAAGAAGACATCTTTATGGTACAGCCAGATAACTTCAGTGATGGATCAAAAAAGGTATGCAAGCTCAATAAATCTCTGTACGGATTAAAACAGTCCAGTCGAGTATGGAATGAAAAGTTGAATGATGTGCTCTTGGAGGCTGGTCTAAAACGTTTTGATGCCGATCAATGCATCTATTATAAAGTTTCCAAAAGCAGCATGATCTTCGTTGCTGTTTACGTAGATGACATTCTGATTTTCTCCAACGATGAAAGTTGTTTCGTTAATACGAATCGTTATAAAATGAAATTTACCAAAATTGAATATTGAATTTAACTTTAAATTAAAATACATAATTACATAATATATCAGTTAAAAAATTCCACTATTGTGAACTGAAATGTATTGGTATAATTTTCAAATTTCCCGCCCATCCGGCCATATTTTATTTAAAATTTAAAATTAAGAAGAAATGAAATATGAAATGAAATGAAATGAAATGAAATGAAATAAAAACCATTCCATACGATAGTTCCGCACTCTAAACACGCATTTTTTAATCCGCATTTTTGTCGCTTAAGTTTAACTTTTAATTTACAAACTTAACTTACAGCTCAAATAAGAGCTAATTTGCAAAAAAGCTTGTCAAATTTTCATGGCGCCCGAACAGGGACAATATTAAAACTAATAATTTGTTCCAATTTAAATAAAATTCGCGAAGTGTTAAATCTATACATATACATATATCACATATATATCGCATATATATGTATGTACATTAAAAACACATAAATATTGCGTGTGAATTTTATTAAAAAAAAAAAAAACAATTTAAATTTAAATTTAAAACAATTAAAGTTAATAAATCGGTGGAATCATTAATTCGTGCGTGAGTGCATCATAATTGTGTAAAGCAAAACCACCCCCATAAGGATCCATTGCTGCGAACATCGCCTGCAGAGAGCAACAACAACAAAAACACCAAAAGGAGCTCCAAAGTCACCCCAATGTCAGAGGACAAAAGCCCAAGGGAAGTCGACACAGAAACTGAGGTATCCACAAAAACTGAAAGTTCTAAAATTTAATTTATAGCAAACAATTGCAACATATTTGCTAAATAATTATTTAAACTTCAATTGATTGCAAAAAACTGCAACATTTTTGTTTTAATAATTAAAACAACAACACAACTTTCAGTCTTTGTCATTATTTGCAATACACATATACACATACCTACATATATTATATTATTGGTGAAACAAACAAAGTGCGGTTTTTATGTATTTTATTTAAAAACATTTTATTACCATATACATATATTTAAAAACAAAGTGAAATTAAAACTAATAATAATTCACGATCAATAAATTTAATCAATTAAAATTATATTGAAACTCGATCTGCTGCCGCGCCGCCGCCTCCGCCGCTGTCTCCATCCGTCGTACACATCGATATTTTTTTTGTGAAACACACTCACTACCTTCGTGAAAATTGTTTGGAACTTTACGTTCATTTTATACGCGAGTTATTAATTAAACAATAAAGTTTACGAATTATTAATTTCATTTAATTAAATAAAACAATTTATGTAAATTAAACCGAAACTCTTGTAGTGAAATTTGTTTACAACTTGGTTTGACATTTCACTCGTTTGAGAATTGACAGTTCGTTAAGTTCATACTCTCTTTCGTTAAGCTCTCAGCTATCAAGAGTGATCGTGTTTAGTGACGCAAAATAATTTCCAAATTTATTATACGAAGAGTGTGTTCAGCCAAATATTTATAAAAAATATTTTTATTTTCAAACAATTTCGATTTGAAATAAACAACTTTCGGCAATTTGCACATAAATAGTTTTTGTTCAATTTATTTTATTTTCGAGGAATTTCGTATAGAAATAAACTAATTTTCTAACGATTTTCCAATTTTTTAAATTCAAAAACTGAAGTGCAAATTGAATAGTTTGGATAAACTAATTCCAATAAATAAATTATTTTTCGAAAGTTACTGAATAAATAAATTAATTACAATGACGGGCAAGAAAAGGCAGCAATCACCTAAGAAAAGCGCAGATCTTGAACATTTGGTTCATCAGCGATTACAAATTAAAAATAATATAATTCGTATTAAAACGGGTCTTGAGGAAAAAACTTTATCGTTAAATCCAATTGAATTAGAATGTCGATTAGATATTTTAAATTCATATATTGATCAATTGATGAATTGTCAGTCGGAAATAGAATCAGAAGATCGTACTGATGATTCCCGCGGTGAATTGGAAGACATTTGCGTTGGTGCTAAAGCACTACTTATTTCACATGTCAATAAAAGACGAAAGTCGAGTGTAGTTGATTATTCCTTCAGCAACCCACACCACTCGCGACTTCCAAAAATGTCTTTGCCTAAATTCAGTGGAAAATACTCTGAATATAAAAACTTTATCAGCCTTTTCGAAAGTTTGGTAGACAACGATCCAATGCTTCCAGATATTGAAAAGTTCAACCATTTAATTTCCTGTTTATCAGGTGCAGCTTTAGGAACAGTTAAGGCTTTCCAAATTACAGAACAAAACTATCCAAAAGCATTAGCAAGTTTAAAAAAAGTATACGACAATAATTGTTTAATCTTTTTCGACAATGTTTCAACACTTTTCGAATTGAAAGAAATTTCCAAACCATCCGCGTCTTCATTGCGAAGCATGATCGATACAGTGTCTGCAATTTATGATTCGCTTCTTTCATTGGGTGATGAAAAGAATATAACAAACGCGATCATTATACATTTAGTTATGTCAAAGGTGGATGCAATCACTAGGTCAAAATGGGAAGAACAATTAGATTTCAATACTCTTCCTTTATGGAAAGATTGTGAAGAAGCTCTTAATAAAAGATATCAGCATCTTTCTGCTGAAGAAGCTTCAAGTACAAAGTTCAAATCTTCCGATAAGCCATCCAAACCTAACCAAGATTCAAGTCGTTTAAAACATTCAAGGTCCTCATTTGCTTGTGTAAACTCGCAACAAAATAAATCCAAATGCATACATTGCAAATCAAACGACCATTATATAACGACGTGTCAAAATTTTACTGCATTGCCTGTCCAGCAAAGATTCGAGTATGCTAAAAGTGTTCCTATTTGCATCAACTGCCTTCGAAAAGGACACACAGTTTCGAAATGCAAAATGAGTCGATGCAGTGTTTGCAATCGATCTCATCACACATTATTGCACCAGTACGAATCAACGTTTAATAATGTGCCGGCACAAGCTTCAACAAGTTTTCAAGCTATGCATGCCTCTGTTTCAGCTGATAAAGTTATTCTTGCCACTGCAATTGTGCAAATAAAAGGCAGTTCTGGAGAATATATGACAGCTCGAGCATTACTTGATTCTGGCTCTCAATTAAACTTCATTACAGAAGAATTAGCCCAAAGATTAAAACTTCGAAAGGAAGAAAAACCTTTGAATCTGCTTGGCATTGGAAAGGCAAGTACTACAGTAAATAAAAAAGTACATGCAGAAGTAAAATCAAGATTTAATGATCATTCGTTTTCTGCTGATTATTGGGTAATGAACTCAATATCGTCGTATCAGCCGGATCAAGCAATAAATACTTCGGATTGGAATATTCCTTCCAACATTCAACTAGCTGATCCGTATTTCAATAAGCCACAAAAAATTGACCTACTTATTGGAGCAGACACATTTTTTGAATTGTTGTCGGTTGGTCAAATTAAACAAGGTCCCGAATTTCCAACTATTCAAAAGACACTTCTTGGTTGGATAATATCTGGGAAATACCCCAAGGGTACAAATAACAATACGAAGCATTGCAATCTGGTATGTCAGTTTGAAGACTTATCAGATTTAGATGAAAAGATACCAAAACTTTGGTTATTGGAAGAATTTCCTGGAGAAACGAAAAAATATTTTACTCCAGAACAACAATTGTGTGAAAAACACTTTGTTGAAAATACAAAACTTTTGCCGACAGGTCGTTTTGAGGTAAAACTTCCCTTCAAATTATCCTCAAACTCGCTTGGATCATCATTCGAAACTGCCAAACGTAGATTTCTCGCACTTGAGCGCAAATTATCCAAAAATAGCGATTTGAGGGGAATGTATATGGATTTCATGAAAGAATACATTTTGTTGGGTCATATGTCACCAACAAATAATGAAATTCCAAAGGGCCCGCACTATTTCATTCCACATCAGTGTGTTTTGCGACCGCAAAGTACAAGTACTAAGTTGAGAGTTGTTTTCGACGCCTCAAGTCGAACATCTTCTCAACTATCACTGAATGACATCTTGATGGTTGGGCCAACCATTCAAGAGGAGCTATTTTCAACGTTGCTCCGTTTTCGTACACACAAATATGCCATTACGGCTGATATTACGAAAATGTACCGGCAAGTTC
Organism: Eupeodes latifasciatus; assembly: GCA_920104205.1. Lineage (NCBI taxonomy): Eukaryota > Metazoa > Arthropoda > Insecta > Diptera > Syrphidae > Eupeodes > Eupeodes latifasciatus. The sequence continues at coordinate 10,523,458 of OV049926.1, forward strand.
TTGTTGCTGAAGAGCATACGAATTACCAGCTCATAGTGTGGAGGCAGCATCCGTCCCAACTATTGCAAATCTTTCGCTTAAACACTGTAACGTATGGTACTTCTCCAGCGCCATTTTTAGCGATACGGTGTTTAAAGATGTTGGGCGATGCTAACGAATCTTCTTTCCCCACGGGGTCAGATATAATTCGAAGAGATTTCTACGTTGATGATCTCTTAACTGGTGCTGATAATCTCGAAACCCTTAAAATAATGAAATTCGAGATTCAAGAAATCCTCACAAAGGGAGGGTTTCAATTAGCCAAATGGTTTTCAAATCATCCAGAGTATCTAAATACGGAGAGTTCTGAAAAATCAATTAATTTTAATGATTCAGATTACACAAAAACTCTGGGAATCTGTTGGCACCCTAAAGAAGATACATTCAGCTTCAATTTGGACAATAATTTCCATGATCTACGAGCTACTAAGAGAAACATATTATCAGTTTCCGCTCGTCTTTTCGATCCTCTTGGTTTGTTATGCCCCATAGTAACCAAAGCCAAAATCTTATTACAAAAGCTTTGGGTTGCAAAAATTGATTGGGATGAGTCGATTCCATTGCGCCTTGATACAAGTTGGCAAAATTTCAAAACCAATTTATCTCAACTTGGCGAGATAAAAATTCCAAGATTTGTCGAAACTCATTCGAACGCTAAAATTCAAGTTCATGGGTTTGCCGATGCTTCGACGAGAGCTTACGGTTGTTGTATTTACATCCGAAGCCAAAGCACGGCCGGTATCAAGTCGACGCTATTAACTGCAAAGTCTAGGGTGGCCCCTTTGAAAACGAAATCGATCCCTCGATTAGAACTTTGCGCAGCGCATACTCTTGCCAAGTTATGGACAAGAGTAGAGGCAATGTTGAGTCTTGACGTCGAACAAGTTATTTTCTGGACCGATTCCGAAATAACTTTGCATTGGATAAAAACACATCCATCTACGCTTGCAACCTTTGTTGCAAATCGTGTGTCCGACATCCAAGAGTGGACACAAAAAGTATCATGGAGACATGTACCAACAAAACAAAATCCAGCAGACATTCTGTCAAGAGGCTGTAACGTTGAAGAAATCAATGCTTCAATTTGGTTCAAAGGTCCACAGTTCTTATTAAACGAACAATCATCGTGGCCGGTCAATTCGCATTTTGAATTGTCTCCAGAAGATGAAGCTTTAGAGAAACGAAAATCAAACACGGCTTTAATAGCAGTAGAAAAACCTCGAACTAAACTTCTAGAGTTTATAGAAGAAGAATCCTCATATAACGACCTTATTACTACGTTTGCTTATATAATGCGATTCTTTAAAATATCAAAAAACAAAACAGAAAGAATATTTGAAGAATTGCCAACGGCAAAAGAAAGGAACTTAGCCTTTCTAAGAATTGTTGAAATCATCCAAAGTTATGAATTCCCAGAAGAAATTGAAAAACTTCGTAGGAAAATAACTCTTCAAAATAGTTTTCAAAAACTTAATCCGTTTATTCATGAATTTCAAGATAACGAATTTTCATTTTCACTGATTCGTGTAGGTGGCCGTCTGTTGAACGCCCCAATTGAATATGATGCAAAATTCCCGCTTTTGTTAACCAAAAATTCACCATTTGTAAAAACGTACTTAACGTATTTGCATCGAAAAAATTGCCATGCTGGACCTCAAGCTATGGTGGCATTGCTTCGTGAAAAGATTTGGCTAATAAATGCCAAAGAAGCTTGCCAAAAGGTTGTGCGACAATGTATAAATTGTTTTAAGTACAAACCAAAATTACTCACACAAATAATGGGTAATCTACCGGCGGATCGATTGCGAGCGCAACGACCGTTCTTAGTATGTGGCGTAGATTTCTGTGGCCCGGTACACACCACCCTTAAAATTCGTGGCCGGTCACCCAATAAAACTTATATTTGCGTCTTTGTTTGTTTCGCCTCCAAAGCTGTACACATTGAATTAGCTTCTAATTTGTCGTCTGAATGTTTTATTCTCGTCCTTAAAAGGTTTATCTGTCGCCGAGGACTTCCGAAGACGATCTACTGCGACAACGGGACGAACTTTGTCGGAGCTCAGACGATCTTGAGGGAAATTCAAGAGGAGATAGAGCGAGGAGCAAAAGCTGTTCAACGGTACGCAGCAGAGGAAGGCTTCAACTTCGCCTTGATACCGCCCAGGGCACCGCATTTCGGAGGTCTATGGGAGGCGGCGGTGAAAGCGGCGAAAACGCTGTTACAGCGTACCGTAGGCAACGCACTGCTCACAACAGAAGAGCTGCTCACCGTAGTCATCGAAGTCGAGGGAATCCTCAATTCAAGGCCAATCGCACCGCTAAGCGCAGACCCCAACGACGGAGAAGCCCTCACCCCAGCGCATCTACTAATCGGCAGCAGCTTACGATCGCTGCCCCCAGAACCAGTTCCGGAACGGCAAACGGGCTGCTTGAAAAGATGGCAGCTTCTATGCTGGCTCAAGCAGCAGTTCTGGCTGAAGTGGTCCAAGGAGTATCTGCTTGGCCTACAAGCGCGATCCAAGTGGATACAGGAGCAGCCCAATCTCGTCGTCGGCAAACTAGTCCTTATCCACGAGGACAACTCGCCTCCTCAGCGGTGGAAAACAGGACGAGTTATAGGGGTCGTCGAAGGGCAGGACGGCAAGGTCAGGGTCGCCGACGTCAAAACATCAAGTGGTGTACTCAGACGCCCAATCGTCAAACTGGCCCCACTTCCCGATGAAGAATATTGAAGCCTGCAGCCTTTCAACGTGGCCGGTGTTTCGTTAATACGAATCGTTATAAAATGAAATTTACCAAAATTGAATATTGAATTTAACTTTAAATTAAAATACATAATTACATAATATATCAGTTAAAAAATTCCACTATTGTGAACTGAAATGTATTGGTATAATTTTCAAATTTCCCGCCCATCCGGCCATATTTTATTTAAAATTTAAAATTAAGAAGAAATGAAATATGAAATGAAATGAAATGAAATGAAATGAAATGAAATGAAATAAAAACCATTCCATACGATAGTTCCGCACTCTAAACACGCATTTTTTAATCCGCATTTTTGTCGCTTAAGTTTAACTTTTAATTTACAAACTTAACTTACAGCTCAAATAAGAGCTAATTTGCAAAAAAGCTTGTCAAATTTTCAAAAGTCAAGAATTATCTGTTAAAGAAATCTTAATGAAGAACTTCGAAATGAAAGACTTGGGTGATGCATCTTCAGTTTTAGGAATTCGCATTACTCGAAATAGGTCAGCTGGAACAATTGGGATTGACCAATCTCAATATATTTCCGAAATTCTGAAGCGATTTGGAATGTTCGATTGCAATCCAGTATCGACACCTTTAGATTTAAATCAGAAGATATCGCTGAAAATGTCCCCAACTACAGAAGAGGAAAAACAATTGATGTCCAAAGTGTCATACATGGAAGCTGTTGGTTCCCTGCTATTTGCCGCTCAAACAACTAGGCCGTACATAAGTTATGCAGTCAATTTGTTAAGCCGGTACAGCAACAATCCAGGAAAAGCACACTGGATGGCCATAAAGCGGGTCTTTCGATATTTGAAGGGCACTATAAACAAGAAACTTATCTACTTGAAGGAACCTACCCAGATTCAAGGATTCTGCGACTGGGCAAGCGACATCGATCAGCGTAAGTCAACAATAGGTTACGTTTTTACGATGCAAGGTGCCGCAATTACATGGTCATCAAAACGACAAGCAACTGTGGCACTTTCTACAACTGAGTCGGAGTTTATGGCTATGGTTGCTGCTGTACAAGAATCAATGTGGCTCAAACGTTTAGAGGCTGAATTGTTTCCAGAATGTTCTAAACAAATGATTATTTATTGTGATAACAAAAGCGCTTTTCAACTTGCGAAAAATAACTCATATTCAGCCAGAACCAAACATGTAGAAACAAAAACAAAATTTGTTTCAGAAATAGAATAGAATATATATTTATTTTTATAATAAAAATAAATTACAAAGAAGATTATTTATTATTCACTCAGTGTTTAAAGCTAAAAATATAAACAAGTGTAAAGTATTCATTCTTTTAGAACAACAGTATAACATTGAATTAAATAAAATAAAGTTGACTATCACTTGGATAAGACTAGGAAAACACTTTTTCAATTAACTATACGACTATTTTGAATTTAATTGTGCATGTGTTAACATAAACATTGAAAAAATGTAGTTTTTAACAAATAAACGATTTTGGGCTTTAAACATGCAAAAAGCATAAAACTGGTGGTTTTGAAATTTTAATTTCTTTCACCAAAGATTTTTTTAATTCAATTTTTATTTTGGAAACTTAATAAAGTTCTGCTAGCTCAACCTCTGGTTCTATTGAAAATTGAAGTACTTCTGATGAAAGATACGTTTTTGATTTTGGGATTCGTTTCGTTGAGCTACTAATAAATTGATCAGAAGGAACCATAACATAATAAGACAAATCTTTCACATTTTTCTGTATTGACACATTGTATGACATTGAAAATGCTTAATGTCTTTTTTCGGGAGTCTTGCCTCGGCGAACTGCTCAAATGGAAATAAAGCTTCAATTTATGTAATCAAATTTTGAATATAAGTGTACATTAATATTTATTAATTAAAAATCAAAATTAATATTATTGTGAATATATTATATCTACATATGTAATTCAACTGAATAATGCCTAGTTATTGTACGAGTATTTTCCTTTTTTTTTAACTTTTAAAATAAAATAGGTCATTCATACCTACTAACAAATTCGAATAATAAACATTAATAAATTTATAAAGTAAAATATGAAACAAATTGAGTTTCATTTTTATCACATTTATTTAAAAGATCTATCTTCTGGATAGAATTGAAAAAAGAGCTCTAAAAATGATAGGAGATCGTTCTCTCTCCGAGACATTTGCTTCTCTTGAACACCGCCGCAAGGTCTCATGCCTGTCATTGTTTTATCGTTATTTTTATAAACAATGTTCTAGCTAAATAGCCAGTTGCATTTCTCCCCTTAAACAATTCAACCGTAATACCCGTACTGCTAGGAATGCCCATCAGTTTACCCATGAGCCCAATTTCGGACGTACTGTTAAGTACAGAGATTCTTTCTTTAGCCGAACTACGCGAATGTGGAATGCTATACCTGACTTAATATTTCCCACTCATTACAATGTGCAGACATTCAAAACCAACGTGCATCGGTTTCTCCTTTCTAATCCTATCCTCCTTTCCTAATTGCTCGCACTGTGTTTAATCATTATAAGGGTATTCATAACCCCTTTAATGCGCGCACAATATAAAAAAAAGAAGCATTGGGCCTTGGAGCCCGGACTTTCCATGTTAGGGACAGACAACATGTGTTTATTAACTGCGGCTAGAGTTTTAGAAGTAACCTTGGCAAGGGCATCAACAAGTTCTAAGTGTCACAAAATTACTCGAAAACTGCTTTTAAATCTTCCGTTGTAAAATATTGTTAAAGCTTCAACCCACTTAAAACTTCCTAATCATACCGCTTAGCATTTAAGAAACTGGATTCTAATAGCTCCTATAGTTTTTTTTAAGAATTAACAATTCGACTAAAACTAAAACAAACGAAATAAAATGTAATAAAAAAGAGCAAACAAATACTTTAAAATAAAAGGACTTACTTGGAGGCGATGCCTCCAGTGGATTGTAGTAAATTTTAGGACTGTGAAATAAAATTGTATGAACAGCATTGGTCCAAGGATAAAGTTCAAAAAATAAATCGCCCTATTTGAATGGGAAGTTCATTCGATATTGTTAATAGAATAACACCAATAATTGTAATTGTAATTGTTATTTTCGACGAAGTACCAGAGTCTTGGAAAAACGAATGCCATCATTCGTGACCTGGTTTCAAATTGTCCTATTAGTGGTATTTGCGGACATTCGGTTCTGAAAGCTTCTTAAATTCTTTTCTAGTTTTTTTTTTTACTTTTTATTATTTTCCTGACCTCAGCTTGACATTGTTCTAGAGTGAACTTATAGGAGACATGAAGTATCAAAAAAACACTAGTAATGTCATCTGACTTAGAAAAAGCATTGAACAGAGTAACCATGGTTCCAATAATTGAGCAACTTTACAAATGAGGTGTACCTAAAAAATTACTAAAGATACAAATATATTTTATGAGTAATATAACTTTTAAAGTAAATGTTGTCGGGTACAATTTAGTACTTATAAAATTATAGACAACGGTACACTACAAGGTTCACCACTTTCTTGAATTTTATAAAACACGTAAGTAAACATCTATGTTCTTTTACAAACAGGAGGAAAATCCCTCCGTTTGAAATACCAAAAATAGATAATACAACACTAAAAATCTCCGACCGAGCTAGATACCTCGGAGTTATATTGGATAAAAAACTCAATTGGGGTCCAAATATCCAAGAAAGATATAAGAAGGCCACAATTGCACTCTACTCATGTAACATGATTCTGGGTAGAAATTGGGGACCGAACCCCAAAATAGTCATGTGGATGTACACTGCCATTGTCAGACCGATTCTAACTTATGGCGGCTTGGTTTGGTGGAAAGCGCTGGAGAAATCCACGAATCTAAAAACACTTACCAAAGTACAAAGAATGGCTTGTATCTGTACTAGTGGTGTGATGAGGACTACCCCAACTGCTGGTTTAGAAACGATCCTCAATCTCCCCCCAATAGATCTATTCGTCCAAGAATCAGCAGCAAACAGCGCCCTCAGGCTCAGTCAAATTAACATCTGGAAAACTAGCCAGAGTGGCCACGCAGCTATTCTTACGAAATACGTAGACAACAATATCTACACAGATTATATGACCCCTTATTTAGATTTCAACAAATCTTTTAGTATTAGGTTCCCCATTAGACTAGATTGGGAAAATAGTGTGCCCTACACCAAACTCAACCATTACCATCTACACCGATGGCTCAAAAATGGATACCAGAGTAGGTGCAGGCTTTTACTCTGGAAGCCTCAACCTTGCCAAAGCATTCAGGCTCCCAGACCATAGCAGCGTCTTCCAAGCTGAGATCTTGGCAGTGAAAAACGCTGCTAAACATATATCCATGATGGCGATATCACACGCGGACATCACTTTTTTCATTGATAGCCAAGCAGCAATAAAAGCTATCTCTGCCACCCAAATCAAGTCGAAGCTTGTCTCTTGCTGTCGCGAAGAGCTAAAGGTTCTTGGCACACAGCATAACGTAAGACTTTGCTGGGTTCCTGGCCACAGTGATGTACCAGGCAACCAAAAGGCGGATGAACTTGCTAGGGAGGGCTCCACACTGGAACCCTCTCTGATAGACCATCATATAGGGATACCGTTATGTGAACTGAAACATAACGTCAGTAAAACCATCATTCAAAAATCCAATGACAGATGGAATCTCTTAGAAACCTGTGTTAACACTAGGAAGCTATGGCCTAGATACGATAAGAAAAGATCCGATTGGATCTTAACTCTTAATAAACCCTCCCTAAGATCCCTTATCGGTATTATTACAGGACACAACCTACTCGGCTACCATAAGAAGAAGATAGGGCTCAGTACTGATGACCTTTGTAGAGGCTGTGGTGATGAAAACGAGCATGAAGACACTGCTCACTTTCTCTGCCACTGTCCTTCGCTCTGTCTTGCTAGGAAGAAAACTCTAGGCAACTTCTTCTTTAATGAATTAGAGGAACTATCAGAACTGCCAGGCAAAAACTTACTAAACTTTGTCAAGACCTCTAAATGGTTAAACGAACCACATGATTCATATCTTTTCAGGAAGTTACAACACTTCGGGGTACCACATTGGATCTACATTGATCTAAGTGTGATGGTAACAACATCAACTGTCAGCCCGTTCAACCTAACCTAACCTAAACGTCTATGTTGTCCTTTTGGTAAGCCTAATCAGGTTAAAGATACCATTGAACAAGTGGACTTGTCAATGTTTAGTTGGTCTGTACAATGTACAATTCACTCCAGGAAAAGAAAATGTAGCTGCAACCTCTGTGTTTTACATAACACTCGCCATTTCATTAAAGAGAGAAACAAACATTCTTGGAGTTATTTTTACGGGAAAATTCAAATGGAATAGACACACTTAAATGGTTGCGAATGACTGAAAATCCCGAAACAACACATTAAAAATGATTGTAGCAAAAGCCCTTGTGGAAAGTACACTTCAACACAGCTTAACCGTTTTTATGTGGACTGTAAAAAGAACCTTTAAAATATTGACGCAGCTATTAACGAATGCTTTAGAACAGCAACAGGTACTCTTAGATCGACAAAAGGGGAAGGAGGATATGTTTCTTTTAAACATCTTCCCAAAAGAAGGGCAAACAGCCTCATTATTAAATATGTAGTTTATACAACAGATCTATAGTTCGAAGCTGTCGAAAAGGTTACATTAAAAAAATTAAAGAAAAACTCTGTATCTGCGCTGAGTAACATGGTGCTCTATATCTCAACAGCCCCAAATTGCTTTCTAAATGGATATACAAATAGCATCTGAAAACTCATCTCCATGGAAATGAAATTCATTTCAAATCAACAGCAATTTCGCTAAAAAATCTCCTTTAATAAAAAAAATATAACGGTAGGAAATCTACGATTTATTTTGTATACATCACATAAGTGACTTAATAATTACCAAACTGAATTAAATTTTAATTAATATAATATTTATTGTAAATCATTTCGTTTCAAAAAAGCGAATATTTAAAAAAAAATCATTGTTGTCTTACAAAACAAAAAGACTAACAAATTAAGGTTGCATCATCCAAGAAAATGCTCACGGTCAGCTACAAACGAAGATGTTTTGCATACCTTTTTAAATATACATCTGATCCTTTCGTTTCGAAAAACTATAGAACAAACAAAGTGAGATAATTATTTGATGAAGCTTAATTGCTGTTACAAAAGTAGGATTAGATACTTGTGCTTCTCGAACCTTCTACAAGTTGCACTTTTCGAAAAATCACAAATGTGTTGCTTACATTTGTTTAAATTCTTATAAGATTCTAAAGACTTGATTTGTAAAATTCTATTTCGACAGAATATTGCAAACTTTGTACACATCTTTCCAGGTTTTGCATAATCTTCGTACATCTTTTCAATTTGTCTCAGATTCATCTCTTTCCCTTTACTATAATATGTGAAACATAAAAGTTACAGATTTTTGAGACGAACGAGTAAGTTTGGTCCCATAATGCAATGTCTCATCTTTGCCACTGAAAAAAATTTTAAAATTCTTCCCCAAAATCAGAATCTAATCCCCCTCCCCAATCTAAAACTACACCAACCTTCACCTAACCTCAACCCATCCTAATCATACCATGGGGAGCATAATGTATTCATAGAGATCGAAGTGGAATGATTTTCGCTCATTGCTAGAAGAATGTAATGGGTGATTTTTTAAGAGCTTGAGAACTTTTTTTAAAAAAAAACGCATAAAATTTGCAAAATCTCATCGATTCTTTATTTGAAACGTTAGATTGGTCCATGACATTTACTTTTTGAAGATAATTTCATTTCAATGTTGACCGCGGCTGCGTCTTAGGTGGTCCATTCGGAAAATCCAATTTTGGGTAACTTTTTCGAGAAATGTTGTCTTCCAAAGCTGGAATAGTTGCTGGCTTATTTGTGTAGACTTTAGACTTGACGTAGGCCTACAAAAAATAGTCTAAAGGCGTCAAATCGCATGATCTTGGTGGCCAACTTACCGGTCCATTCCTTGAGATGAATTGTTCTCCGAAGTTTTCCCTCAAAATGGCCATAGAATCGCGAGCTGTGTGGCATGTAGCGCCATCTTGTTGAAACCACATGCCAACCAAGTTCAGTTCTTCCATTTTTGGCAACAAAAAGTTTGTTAGCATTGAACGATAGCGATCGCCATTCACCGTAACGTTGCGTCCAACAGCATCTTTGAAAAAATATGGTCCAATGATTCCACCAGCGTACAAACCACACCAAACAGTGCATTTTTCGGGATGCATGGGCAGTTCTTGAACGGCTTCTGGTTGCTCTTCACTCCAAATGCGGCAATTTTGCTTATTTACGTAGCCATTCAACCAGAAATGAGCCTCATCGCTGAACAAAATTTGTCGATAAAAAAGCGGATTTTCTGCCAACTTTTCTAGGGCCCATTCACTAAAAATTCGACGTTGTGGCAGATCGTTCGGCTTCAGTTCTTGCACGAGCTGTATTTTATACGGTTTTACACCAAGATCTTTGCGTAAAATCTTCCATGTGGTCGAATAACACAAACCCAATTGCTGCGAACGGCGACGAATCGACATTTCACGGTCTTCAGCAACACTCTCAGAAACAGACGCAATATTCTCTTCTGTACGCATTCGTGTAGTTGGTTTAATGTCCAATAAAGTAAACTGAGTGCGAAACTTGGTCACAATCGCATTAATTGTTTGCTCACTTGGTCGATTATGTAGACCATAAATCGGACGTAAAGCGCGAAACACATTTCGAACCGAACACTGGTTTTGGTAATAAAATTCAATGATTTGCAAGCGTTGCTCGTTAGTAAGTCTATTCATGATGAAATGTCAAAGCATACTGAGCATCTTTCTCTTTGACACCATGTCTGAAATCCCGCGTGATCTGTCAAATACTAATGCATGAAAATCCTAACCTCAAAAAAATCACCCGATAGTTCTATCTTTCGGTCCTTAACCATAAATAATAAATTATAATTAATTTTTGGCGAAAGAAAAATTAACTGTATAACGGTTAACTTCAAAGCATAAAATAAATACAAGCATCGGTGGTTCAGTGGTAGAATGCTCGCCTGCCACGCGGGCGGCCCGGGTTCGATTCCCGGCCGATGCAATTCTTTTTTTTTTTCTCCCCATTAAATTTTGTATATTATTTTATCAATATTAAACTCACCTCAATAAAATAGTCAATTGCAAATCATGGGCCAATCGTTCAAGTGCTGGCACACCTTCAACTCGAAGAATATTGATTTTGTCACGTAATGATCTCGATACAGTTGACTGGCCGTGTCTCTCTCGCAGTATTTCTAGGATATTCGGTTGTCTCAGGAATGCAATCACCTGGAATAAAGAAGAAGGAGAAATCATTAAGACCAAAACAATTAAATTAAAGTTTTCTTACCTTTTCATTATATGCAACAGGAATCTCTGTGACGTGCTCCGGCATGGCATTACTCCTTGGCAAAGATGAGGCTGGTCTTGGTGGTGGTGTCGGGGCAACATCGCTCATCATATCGTTTTGCTGTCGGTGTCTTGCTACCCGAGGACACTCGATTGGCAAGCGAGGGTCCATGAATGACGTCTTCCGATTGCTATGATCGATAAAGAACTGTTTGCCCGAATGGTCTAATTTGGTCTCCCAGCCCGATGGGAGATCTTTGCTGAGTTGTACAAACGAATTAACAAGTGCTACCAAATCCTTATTGTATTGGTAACGTTGAAACGTATTCGGATCGCGTCGAATTCTGATGACCATGTGTTTGAGGGCGGCATTTCGATTGTAGATCCCGAGGGCCTCTTCATTCGAATGAAGTAGGGAATAGAAATCAGGACGGCAGAGCATCAACACCGCTGGATGAGTGCCAAGAATTTGAACACGTTCAAACTCCGAGGCAGATGATGCTCGATTACTCGACACACCGCTTCCACCGCCGCCGCCCACATTGACATTCGGTGATACACATCCATTTATGGCAATTTCACGTCCCTCACTGGTAATAGTTCGACGAATGGACTGGTATCGTCTGTCCAATTGTTGACGGTGTTGATCGCGACCACCGCCCGACGATAGTGCCCCTCCGGTGGAGCCGGGTCTTTGCCAACTGGTTGTACGTGTGGTATGATCGATGTAAAAGATCCGTCCATGGCTATCCATGCGTGCTTCCCAAGCTGGCGGCAAGGGATCATCAGACTCGGAAAATACACCACGTCCTCGTTCTGGAATGGAGGGGAGTCTCGTGCTCGAGATATGAATCATATCACTATCGTTGCTCTCGAAACCCCTCACTCCTTCAATCGGACGCCCGCCAGACAGACTCACGATGTCTGCAGTTCGAATATCGGGCGACCCACCGTTTTCAGCAGCTGCAGCTATTTCACGAATGCGATATTCGTGCAAGGCAGAATTGTTATCTTCCTGACTAGCAAGGCGATTTCGCCTTGCATGATGGGTGGGCGTTGGAGGACAAATTAAAGTCGTACCTCCGATTCTTGTGAGTAATCTAGGCTGTGGACGTAAAACTGGTTTGGGTATTACAGGAGGAATGGGCGAACCAATTGGCTCTGGGGAAGAGAGGTCCAGAGGGGAAGCACTGCGAGTTGATGATCCTGATGGGGGACTACGTTGACGAGGCGGTGGATGAATCATTCGAGGAACTGCATAAACCGGGAGGTCGTTAGAGCCTTCCAACGGACTGGGTTTAGTTTTGCCATTCGACAGGGTTCGGGTGAGTGGACGATGCTGACGGATTATTTCGTTCGGTGAAGATTCCTGACTACCACCGTTCGAAAGGGGAAAGTCGTATGTTTGAAAATCGTTCGCTGGAACCTTCTTCGTTAGTATGGTATTGATGTAGTTATCCGGTCCGATTTTTTTCTTCAGCAATGGTTTGAACTTCATTTGTTCCAATCCACTAGTAGAGGGACCACTAGTCGATGGAAGTATAGCCGCGGCGGCAGCACCTTCCTCGATGTCATTTGAGAGTAGCAAAGGTGATTGAATGCAGCTACTACTGCTATAGTTTCTATCTGCAAGAGAGAAATTTCAATTATTTTATGGGAAAGAAAAAGAAGTCTCTTATTATATTTTACCTGTGGGAAGAATGCAATCATCACTCAATCGATAGTCATCGTCAATATCAACTATGTCGAATTTAAAGACATCCCCACTGACCTTAGGGTTCTTTGTGTTTGAATTTGGTGTGCTACCACCCTTGGGTGGCCAGGATCTTTCCAATGGCCGATGCATACGACTCTGCGAAACTGGAGTTCTAGGAGCTGGAGAATAATCCCCACAATCATCTTCGAAAACCGTCTCGGCTGGGATATTCTCATAGCATTCTCGTGCCATCCATAAATTGAATGTTTCATGTTCGTTTGAAAGGCGTCTACCACTGCTAGAAGCCGGCGAAGTCGTGCTGCGAATTTTCTTTTTTGCTCCATTCAACGGTGGTGTATCGGAATTTGGATTCAGAATGATTTTTCGACGTGTTCCCGAACAGTTAATCGAGGAACATGGCGAAATAGCATCAGGATCTGTGTTACTCGAACATGGAGACAACTGAACTGGCGAGAGCTCTTTTCTCATCATACTCGAGTTCTCTCCACCATTAAGATCTCGAGACGTTCCTATATAAAGAATAGATACAAAAAATATTATGTATGTAGTTTAATGTTTTTAGGTTGCTTATTTTTAAAACGGGATAATTAAGAATCATTATTTTAAAAAAGGCAGGCAATTACTTAAAATACTTCTATGGAAGCTATATCTTGTACACCTTGTGTGAGCATTAGGAAAAAATGAAGGGGTTGCAATGGAGGTGTGAGTTCACATTCGTGTAGTACGGCTAAAAAACGAATCTCTGTACTTGACAGTACGACGAAGTTGTTCTCTGGGGTAAACTAATGAGAATCCTTGAAGAGCGAGTATTACGCATTAAACTATTTAAAGGGAGAAATGTATGAAATAGTCTGTTGAAACAAGGGCAATTTTAAATGTTCTTCTTTGAATAGTGTCCTAGTGGTTTAAGTAAGTTTCTAGAGCACCGTTTGTGTTTGTTTGCAGAACAACAATTCCGCCTATCCCAACTCGACGAAGTGAAGATAAGCTATATCGAATCTGAAGTCTAACAAAGCTTCTGGAGTTGAAGGCATTGCTGCCGAATTGTTCAAAGCAGAGAGCGATGACTTGGTAAGGAATATGCATCAACTCATCTGCAAATGATAATGCATAGTCTGTCCAATATTCAAGAAAGAAGACGCTCTGAACTACGACAACTACAGACGCATCAATCTCCTGATCATCGCTTGTAAGATCCTTTCTGCGGTATTGTGTGTATGTCTGATGCCGTTCGTCGACAACATGATAGGTCCATCCATATTAGTGTGGCTTCAGACCAGGAAAGTCCACCATTGACCAAATATTTACACTACGGCAGATCTTTGAAAAAACCCAAGAATTTCAAATCGATACCCACCATATTTATTTATCGATTTTAAAGTCGCGTATGACAGTATCTATCAGAGAAATGTCTAGTTTTGGCTTACCTGTCAAACTTGCCCCTTTGTGCAGAATGACGATGGACTACGCACACACAGCTGTATAAAGGTCGGAAAAGATCACACCGATGTTTATAATGTCAAAAAATGATATTGACATAATTGGAAGATTGAAGCATGATTTTAGCGCTGAAATCAAAAGGAGAATAACTCTTGCAAATACCTGATTGTTTGGACTTAGAAGGCGATTGAGTAGTAAAGTCCTCTTTCCAGCATTTAAAATTACACTCAATAAGACACTCGTCATCTCGGTTCTCATTTATGGCGGTGAGGCTTGGAACTTGTCAAGGCAATATGAGAACGTCGTAGGATGCTTCTGCATCTTCTTAGGATATTCTACATAGATGGAAAGCGGAGGAGAAGATCCAACAACAAACTGTACGGGATGTACAGCGAAATGTACAAAATGAATGTCCAAAGACTTAGATGGCTGGGTCATGTAGAGCGAATGAACATCAGCGCTCCTGGACGCAGACAGCTAACCAGGGACTGTGCTGGTGTTTTTTGGTCGTATATAAGTTTTTTAAATTGTAGCCAGATCAGAAAAAAAGAGACAAATTTCTTGCATTGTCTCAGAAAACCCAAACATATTTCGGACTTTTTAGCGTATGTGATCATTCCACAAGTTGTGGATGCTGTTGCACATGCCAAGTTGAAATCTGAAATAAATAAGGCAAAGAATAAGTATGTGTCCAATAAAATCCAAGAGTCTAGAGACCAAAAGACAATGTCGCGAACAATAAAATCATTGGTATTAAAACAAAAGAAGAGTTCAATAAAAAGTATTACATTCGAAAACGTTTTGATAAGTGATAGTAAATTACTAGCGGGAAAACTTAATGAATTTTTTGTTACGAGTGTTATAGACATAAATAAAGCTATACCGAAAGAAAACTATTTTGATTATATTGAAAACCATGACAAAACTTTTGAATTTCAGTTTGTGACTTTTAATGAGTTAAAAATATTTATCAAAGGCATGAATAATAAAAAAGATTCAAATATGTTGTCAGTTAACATGATAATTGATTCGTTTCACATTATTGGAGGTCACTTGTGCAAAGTAGCAAATGAGTCAATGAAAGAAGGTGTTTTCCCGGATTGTTGGAAAGAATCATTGGTGGTTCCCATTGCCAAGAATACTAACCCACTAGGTCCCGAGGAGGACCGACCGGTAAATATGTTGCCTAACGATGGAAAAATTTTGGAAAAAATTGTACAAAAACAACTACAAAAGTACATGGAAGATAGTCAACTATTCGTGGAATGTAAATTAGGATTCAGGGAAGGCCATAGCTGCGAATCCTTGATTAACTTAATAATTGCCGACTGGAAGACGGAAATAAATTCGAAAATGAAAATCGTTGCCGTATTTGTTGATCTCCGAAGAGCGTTTGAAACAGTGGATAGAGACATCCTTCTGAAAAAAACTGGATAGATATGGAGTCAGAGGCAAGGAGTTAAGATGGTTCCAATCATATTTACAGAGGAGAACGCAAAGAACAAGAGTTGAAGAAGCTGTTTCTGAATCTATAAATGTGAATTTAGGTGTTCCGCAAGGATCTGTTTTAGGAACTTTGTTATTTATAATGTATGTAAATGAAATGCCTAAAGTAGTGAAGTATTCTTTCTTAAAACTATTTGCTGATGATGGATTGTTGTATGTCGTAGGCAATAATATAAACGAATGTGTTGAGAAAATTAATTTTGATTTAATGCAACTAAGTAAATGGTTTCGTATGAATAAATTAAGTTTGAATATAGGAAAAACAAAGTGTATGATGATT
The DNA here is from genome assembly GCA_920104205.1 of Eupeodes latifasciatus. Taxonomy (NCBI): domain Eukaryota; kingdom Metazoa; phylum Arthropoda; class Insecta; order Diptera; family Syrphidae; genus Eupeodes; species Eupeodes latifasciatus. Next base: position 10,539,580 of record OV049926.1, read on the forward strand.
AACGGAGAAACGAATGCAGAAGTTAAAATTGAAAACCAGACTATAGAAATAGTAGACAAAATAAAGTATCTGGGAATAATGTTTGATAAAAAGTTAGAATTCAATACCCATATTGATTATATATCGAAGAAAATTGGTAAAAAAATAGGTTTTTTTTTCGAGAATTAGAAAGCGAATGTCAATTCTGTGTGCAATAAATGTGTATAACACAATAATTAAACCTCATTTTGAATATTGTTCAACAATAATTTATCTCGGTAATGTAACAATGATTGATAGATTACAAAAGTTGCAGAATAAAGCGATGAGAATAATACTTAAATGTCATTGGTTAACCCCGATTGTTTATATGTTAAATATGTTAAAATGGCTAAGCATAAACCAGAGAACTATTATGAATGTGTTAATTTATGTCTTTAAAATGAAATATGGGCTGGTTCCCAATTATTTATGTGATAAAATTAGATATGTAAGTGATATTCATGGTCATAATGTGAGAAATAGATGTGATATTCGTCTTCCTTTGTTAAGAACGAATTCTGCACAAAATATGCTTGTTTACAATGGTCTAAAAATATTTAATGAATTGCCTAATGATTTGAAATTGGAACAAAATTTTAAAATGTTTAAAAAGAAACTGGTAAATTATGTAAAAACAAAGTATATTTAAAGATAAGTTTATTTATATTGAATATAAAGTAGTTTATACAAATAGCTAAATAAATAAAGAAAGAAAAGAAAGAAGAAAATCCAGATGTATAGTAGGTAGCAGGTAAATCATGCTCTAGTGATACAAGACAGCATTTAATTCCACCCAGTTTCTTAATCCATATTGTACAATTCTGTTTATTTCGGAGTGTAATGAGCTTATCATATTTTGTCGGCGAAAATTCACCTTCCAAGAGGAGGGCTATGAGTCTGGAAACGAATATGAAAAGCAGTAAAGGTAAGGATTTCCAAAGCCATACCGAGTTTAGGAAAAATTGGCGCTCAGATGTTAAGAATGAATGGGCAGGTTCAGGCGACATAAGGGACTTGAAAGTAAGGCAAGTTTTTATTATCTGATTGGCCAGCTGCCAAAAATTTGCCTTCTAATTAAGGCAATTTCATTGGAAAGCTGACTAGAAAGTAAGCCAAGTTCCCTACTACCTAACTACCAAGTCAAGTCTACTTTTGTCAAAATGATAGTTGATCATGTTTTTTCATTCAACTAAAAGCTGAACTTTGGTACGCTATGATTTATTTATTTTCTGCACAGCTTCATGTAATGTTTTGTGTAAAAATGTTCGTTGTCAATTTGGAAAAAAAAAATAAATAATATTTCTTTTCAATACAAAATACAAATCGTGATGGACTTGTAGCTTGCCTGAGGAGTGTTTTGTCGACAGTAATGTTTTTGGTAGTTTTTGTATGATGAACTGAAGGTAGAGGTTAGTAAGAAGTAAAGTTCCAAGTTTTAAATGTATGACACTTGAAAAACTAACTAGCTGCCTAAGTCCAAAAGTTACGTTCAAAGAATGCAGTTGACTGCAAATGAATTCCCTTATGTTGTCTGAACCTGCCTAATATTGATGATGGATTAATTAATGAGATCGATCTGAGGTTGCTATCCGCGTTCTAATCAAATTTTTGCTTTATATCTTCTGTGACGCCTAACAGTGCTGTAATACAACTTTTCGCGAAAACCAAATTGTGTTTTAAAGAACAGCGGTTTTTCCATAAAACAAAAACTAATTTGTTTTTACATAATTCTCTCAAGGACCTTTGATAAGAAGGTCAAAACTGTAGCAGGCCTACATTCATCGCCTAAGGCATTTACGAGGAATGATAATTTTACCTAACTTCCAAAGGTTCGGATACAATAAGCAAGTGACCTACTCATTTATGTGTTAGAAATAAGTTGATCTTCAAAAGTGGAAAAATGCAAGTTAAGCAAGAAAATTGAACTAACACAAAAATATAGCACTTCTCTGCGCAGATTCAAGAAAAGGAAAAAAACTAAAAAAAAGAAGAATTATGTAAATATTTAATATTCAAACCTGCTTCTTCATGGTTTAACTTCTTGCCAAGTAAATGCAAAGCGGCATTTTCTTCATCCATCAAGTAGCACCCTGCAGCAGCATCAATATCAATATCACCAGCACAAGCACCAGCACTAGCAGCACCCGTACCAGCACCAATAGAAGCAATAGCAACACCTGCTTGATCATTTAGAACAGGTTCATCATCATCGTCAACAACAACAACAACATCATCATCAACATCCGCATTCAGTGTCAATGACTCTAAATTGTCATGGTCAACCTTGCTGTTCTCGTTGTCGTCATTTGCATTTACTGATATTGCCATTGCTACCACAGCCCCATTAGTGTCTATTTGCTCCCCTGGCACTGCCATTGTCTCTTCCATCGATTGTGATTCAGTCTTTTCTGCAACTTCTCCTCCTTCTCCTTCTGTTCCACCAGCATCAGCGCCAGCGGATTCTGTGTCGTGGTCGTCCTCGTTCATTTTAGTCGCGTTTGATCCACACCCAAAATAACTTCACTTGAAATTTTTATTATTTGCAATTGAAATTATGTGAAAATCCGAATATGCTGCTCCATAATTAGCTATTTCGTTTGCCTTCCATTTCCATTTCCATCACCACAAAGCTCACAGTTCACAGCTCACAAGACACGGGCGGTGGTGGTAGCGAACGGTTGGTATACACATAAAATTTTCGTAATTCTCGATTTTTAACCTTTTTGGGTGCATTATTTGGGGCCAAATGTTTAACCCACTTTATGACATTATGTAAAAATTGACGATTTCATTGAATAATTTCAAAATTCTGGCAGATTTATGTAAAAATAATCATTTTTTCACAGCGACAGCACTCAGTGAATTTTCCGATACGCGGCGGACGTTCTTTCTTCGTTTTTTCTTTGCCATTAGCAATTGGCACTTGGCAGTGGCAGAGCAGCAGCAGCAGCAGAACAGCAGCACCAACCAACAAAACCAACTGACAGTTTGTGAATGGAAAAAACAACAACAATGAAGAAATAATATGTTTGTCTCGTTTTTAGATAATGTAGAAAAATGTTGATAGGTTGTATTTTGATGACAGGTGAATTCTATGTTCTATGTTTTTGTTGATAGCGATTTGTTGAAGTCTGTTTTATTTTGGGATGTTTCTAAACTTTAATTTTCAAATTAGCGGTTGAAGGAATTTTTTGAAGAGATTCCATTGGTGACAGTGGTATAGAGCAGACGTCTATCAAGTATTCAAATCTAAAATTTAAAATCAAAAAAAAGAAAAGAAACTGAGAAATAAAGAAGAAGATCTTCCTTTTAATAAAAGAAAAAACAATAAAAGTAAAGTAAAAATTAAAAATCGGAAGTCCCTCATGGAGGGTAACGAAAAAAAACTAGGACCTTTACCAAGCTAAATGGTGAACGGTAAAGTGAATGAAGAACGAACTTCACAAAAACGAAAAAATGCCGTTACAGAAGCAGTTGCTAACGGAAGTGGCGGCGTCCCAATCCGCAGGAACTAGGAAGTATGCCTAACTCTGTCGTTGAACATCCAAATGATGTTGAAATGGAAGGATGGGAAAAGTTCCCCACAAAAAAGCGAAGAACGTACACACAAGACGAGATAGTTTGGAATCTATCAGAACCAGCAGAGATTCTTCAAACCAGACGTACGGTGAGAACAGATTTGAAATTCTTGATAAGTTAAATATTGTAAGTAATGTTAGTAAGTCAAATTTAGTAGTCAAATGTCAAAAACAAAAAATATAAATGAAAACAATGTAAAACTAGTCGATGTTCCTAAGAACACAAATAAATTTTGCCCTCCTATAATTTTGTACAAAGCCAATATTAAAAAGTTAGTTGATGACTTAAAATCATCTTTACCTGATCTTCAAATAATAGTTGTTAATATTAATCGCTCTAAGAGCAAACTTTTTGTGAGTGATGTTGGAGCGCACTCAAAACTAATGGACATTCTAAGAGATTCAAAAGAGGTTGAAGCCCCGCACTCATTTACTCCTAAAGAACTTAAAAGAGTTAATCTGATTTTAAGCGGGTTAAATTTCCAATACAATGTAGATGAAATAAAATATGAAATTGAAAGCCAGGTTCCAAATGTAGTGGAAAGTGTTGTGAAATTTGAAACTTTACGTTCCAAAGAAGAACAAATTGATTACAATTTGTTTTTAGTCAAACTTCTGCCGAACAAACAGGCTAACGAAGTAATGGGTATTAAGTATATTTGTTATACAAAAATCACTTGGGAAAGGCCAAGAGGAAATCGTGGGGTGATGCAGGATGCAGGAGGTGCCAGGCATATGGTCATATTGCAAAAAATTGTGCTCGCAATTACAATTGCGTCAAATGTGAGCGTAATCATAAGCCAGGTGAATGTAAATTGGAAAGAACTAAGGATTCCGTTCCATATTGCGTTAATTGTAAGAAGTTTGACCATCCTGCTAATTACAGGGGGTGTCCCTATTACGAAGGGTATATGAGTAAACAGAGAGCAATGGTGAAGAGTGCGATTGAAAAAAATAAGAACTTTGTCCAACAGACAGTTAAAAACTTGGACCTTGTTGACTCAACAACTTCATTTGCTGACCTTTTTAAATCCAACTCTCTGCAGTTGCTCATTCCCAAACGTTAAATCCTCCAGTTGTGGGTGGACAAAGTGTAATGAATGAGTTTTTCGAACTCTCAAAAGAGTTATTTGGAACAAATGTTTCAGCTCTTATAATGAAAATCAAAAACTTTAAAAGCCTACCTAGGACTTCTAAATGAAGAGTTATTTGGAACAAATGTTTCAGCTCTTATAATGAAAATCAAAAACTTTAAAAGCCTACCTAGGACTTCTAAATGAAGTTCTAATCTCTAGTTCGAAATAATGGCCATGCAAATTCTGAGTCATAACGTTGGGTCCTTAATTGAACACAGTAGAAGAATTGAGTGTCTTTCAATTATTTTAAATAACAATGTAGCAGTATAGCTTTTTTACAGGAAACCCATCTAAATAATAGACATAAACTCCACCTTGACTCTTATATTTTGATTAGAAATGACAATAAACAAGGAGTAGCAATAGCTATCAAAAACAATATTCCTTATAAAAAAGTAGAAAATAAAAACATAAATATTCTATGTCAACTGATATCGATGGAAAACATATGCAACGGTACACGAAAGAGCATTTTATTGGATTCGGTTTATATTCCTTCTGGCATGTCATCTTCGTTTTTGATAAGTGAACTAAATAAAATAAATCAATTAGCTGAAGCTTATAACGGCTGCGTTTTGGGAGGGGATCTTAATGGAAGAAATCCTCTATGGGGAGATAGTGTTACCAACGTGAATGGTATTGGTTTAGAGAAATGGCTTACTGCTCCAGGTTGTAGTCTGGTAAATGTGACATCCAGCTGTCCCACTTACCCAAGAACATCTTCATACCTGGATCAGTTTTTAATTACAAACAGCCCAATTGAATATATAAACCCTAATTGTAGTATCAAAGCTTTACCTACGTTTTCTGACCACTTACCTTTACTGTTCAACATCAAACTAGCTGATGCTGAAATTCCATTAAGTCAACCTCCCTTAACCAGATCTTTTATTTAAAACTGACTGGAATAAATTTAGTATTTAGAAATTCACTAGACAAGGAATTAGATAGGATTAAGATAACACATACACTCAACATGTCAAATTCGGAAATTGAAACAAGTATTAAGTACTTCAACCTTTCTTTTCTATCGGCGCGGCCGGCGGTAGAATCCAATTCAAGGAAAGTAACACCATCTTTCAAAAAGTGTGCTGCATTACCTGAAAACATTAAAATTCTCTTTTCACATAAACACAAATGGCAAAAAAGGTTAAATAAAATTTACCATAACAATAACAACAGAACCAATGATGAATATAGAGAATTGTCAAACAGAATCTCACTTCTTAGACAAATTATTAAGGAAAAAGTAGCCAATTGGGCTAATGATCAGTTAAAGAAAAGGCTTTCCAATATTAAACCAGGTCCACAGGCTTATAAAGATATAAATAGACTTATCGGCAAAACTCAGAAACTCAATTGTCCAAAAATAATTGTGAATGGCATTTCTGTAGTCGAGGAGGAGGAAAAGGTTGAAGTATTTAGGGATTATTATAAGGAAATTTATAACTCTTCTTCGAATATAAACGAGGAACTCATTGCATCAGTAAAAAATAGAATAAAAGATGCTAAAAATACCTTGCCAGACAAAATATTTTTGTTCGATCGAAACAATTCTGCTCTTAATCCAATAGCTCCGCTAATGTTTTCATCTGTTGGCGAGGTTGCTTTAATTATTAAAAACTTGAACTCCAAAAAATCGGCTGGTCCAGACGATGTTTCAAACTTTTTACTGAAAAAAATTTAGAAACTAGCTATTGAATTTTTAACTATTATTTTTAATAATTGTCTCAATAATGGGTATTTTCCATTAGATTGGAAAATTGCCAGATTGTTGCCGATTCAAAAAAAAACCAAAAGGTTTCGAATTATACAATTTTAGACCAATATCCATGCTTTTAAATTTGGGTAAGATTCTTGAAACGATTATTTGCAATAAAATGGATAATCATATAGATAATACTTTTTAATTCATATCGAAATACCAGTTCGGTTTTAAAAAACAAAATTCTACAACCCATGCATTGGTAAAAGTTCATAATGATATCACTAACAATTTAAGAAAAAAGAAAAGTACAATAGATTGTTGCCTTGATGTTGAAAAGGTTTTTGACAGCGTCTGGGTGGAAGGCCTGTTGTTTAGGTTGCTAGAATTAGGTTTCCCGACTGAAATATATAAAATTTTACTAAGCTTCCCGTCGAATAGATTCTTCTATATATCATGATCCAAAACATAAAATCGGATTTGGTCAACATAGGTCGAGGTGTCCCACAGGGCTCAGTCTTGGGCCCAAGGCTCTATAATATCTTTATGTATGACTTCCCACACATATATACTTACTCAAATTCATCACCCACTAAAGGTTTCCTTTTTGCGGATGATACCATAATCTTGGCTCATGCGAACTATCCACATGACGCTGTTCGTAAAATATCAAAACATACGGACCTAATTGTAAAATATTATAGTAAATGGGGGATAAAAATTAACATTTCAAAATCAGAAACAATTTGTTTTAGAAACTCATGCTCTAAGGGTAAAATTGGTATTAGAGTAGTTGCAGAGAGCAACTACTACAGTGACCTACCTGTATTTGTCATTGTTAAAACTAGATACATAAATCACTGAACAAAATATGTTACTGTATAACTGTATGTCTAACTTTCAATAAGATAATCCTTATCAGGTTTTGAGCCCATATCTCGTGTAAACTGCATTTGAATTTCCCCGCGATTTGGCGAAATGGCAACATTTTTTTTTTTTTTTTTTACATTTTACTTTATTGAACCATAAAAAATTGTATATACATTTTGGCTTAATTCTAAAAATAAATAATATTTAACAATAACTTAAATTAAAACATTTGTTGGCACAAAAGGGGCCTAATTTTATACACTGGCAAATTACAAAAATTAACATATGTTCAACATGAAGTCGATGGCTAAAAAAAAAGTGTCGTTGGCGAGGTTCATCTCGGGTTGTTCAATCCCGGCTGTCCTGATGGAGGGAGACGTCGTTGTCATCGTCAGTGGGAAATTTATCCAAGATATCCATACCACAAATGTATCTCGGGTCCGGGTGTCGTTCCTGATTGGTCACCCTTCTCATTAATTGGATAGGGTGGCTGGCGACTTTGGTGATTATCTTCCCTGCTGCCTGTGCAAGGAACTGGTCAAGTGGCTTGATATCAGCTTCTTCGTAGACTTTTCGATTGCTATAGTGCTTCTGTCGTTGACGGTCGAATTATAGATCAGTGCATATCCTTAGTACTTCCTCTCGAAGACTTTTAGTTTTTCCATTGCAGTTTTGGATATGGTGAACCATATCGGAAAATTGTAGGTGATAACCGGTCTTAGCAGCTGTTTGTATATCAACAGTTTCGTTGGTTTACTCAATTCTGTTTTCAAGAGAGGATGAACTCGGTGGAATGCAATGTTGGCTTTCGTTATCACAGCCTTAGAGTGTGGGTTGAAGCGCAGCAGCTCATTGAAGTGTATTCCCAGGTATTTGGCGTTCTTTTTAGCTTTAATCCTTGATCCATCCGGAAAGGTCAGAACAAGGTTTCGGGCCAATGGCGCCGATCTACAGCGGCTGATGTTGGTGACGGGTCTCCGGAAGCACACCAATTCCGATTTGGGGGTGTTTATCCTTATTCCCCACTTCTGGTAGTACTCGTAGAGTCTGCTTATGTGCGCTTCTACTCTTCGGGCTGCGATCGTAGGAAACATGGAGGACGATTAGGTAAGTGAGTCATCCGCAAACAGCAGGTTCTCACAATCCGTTGGCACTGGCTGGTCAGATGTCATCAGGCAGTAGAGGAACGGTCTAAGTTTTGATCCTTGGGCGAATCCAGCCTTTACGTCTCTAATCGTTGACTTGCAACTGTCGATTTCTACGAAGAAGTTTCTTAAAGAAAGAAAAGAAAAAAAATATTAATTATTGGCTGTGGAATATTAAAAATTCGGAGCTTATAGATGAGGGCCTCAATCCATACGCTGTCGAAAGCTTTCTCGACATCCAATAAGCATCCAACTGTGGCTCGGTGGCTATTAAGAGCGGTGGTGACGTCGGACTGAAACTTTAGAAGTGGATGGATCGTTGAGTGAGCTTATCGGAATCCAAACTGCATGTCGGAGGTGATGTTATGTTCGTTGCAGAATTTCTTCAGCCTCCGTAATATGACTTCTTCCAGAACTTTGCTGATGTTGTTGAGGAGTGAGACCGGCTTATAGTTGGAGATCATGTTGGTTCTGCCTTTCTTCGGAATTGCCACTACTTTGGCTGTCTTCCACCTTTTTTGGAAAATAGCCGTTGTTGATGCAGTTATTTATGATAATAGTCAAGATTATCATAAAAACTTGCGGAAGTCTTTATAGGATGTAGTTGGAAATCCCGTCCATTCCAGTTGACCTTTTTGGCTTCAAAGTTGCTAATGATCTCCGCCACTTCTCAGAATTGCAGAAATTGGCCGAAATGGCAAATGGGTACGTGCTTATGATCTCAATCGTTTTCAGAAAGAAAGAATGTCCTGCAGTCACATCAACATCAAAAACTGAAGAAAAGAAAGAACAAAATGATTGCTTGAAACAAGATTCAAAAGCTGTTGGCTTTATATCTACATCGCTTAGCTCACCAATTGCCGAACTTATTTTAACATTTGAATATTCCAAGGACATTTGGGATTAATTATTAGCTCGTTTCGAAAGGAGCAGCAAGAAAAGAAGAACAAGAGAACATCAGTGCACAGATTGCGAAATTGCAAAAGCTATTTGTAAGTCTCAATGATGAAATAACCAAGCATAAGAAAAACACACTCTCTGAACGGATTCTAAATGGTAGAATCATGTCAACTCTATGTAAAAATTTTTACAATTTCAGAAATTTTTGGGATACGAATTCTGATGAAAACCAAACTCTGAACTTATTGATCGAGAAATTATGCACCATCGAAACGAAGCAAAATATGAAGAGCTGGAAATGGTTTACGAACAACAATGAATGACCGAACTGTTACAATTCAAAACAATTGTAGTGGTAAAGTAATAGTAGAGGAGTATTTTCGAGATGAGATGTATTTTTTGAAAATACAAGTTATGAAACAATTAGAAGCTGTGCATTTATGCATGTCAAAGGCTTCAGAATGTCTTCAAGTATACCACGAAAGATTTGCTCACCAGAATATGAAGAGAGTTCCCCTGGGGAATTCCTGATTTGTCAATAAAACCTATCTTGAAGATAAAATGAAATCCATGTAATAAACTGAGGAGGAAACCCCATGTAATGTGATGATATGAGAAAGTTGCTTTAAAGCTTTAGAATAATCAGTCTGGAAACAGTCTCGCAAGTGTAGAAAGAAATTTATTATCTATTTTGACAGGAGTGTCGATGAAAGTTGTACTGGCTGCGTTCAATCTCAGACAGATAGGGTATCCGTATACCTTTTTGTTAGTGTTTTACGTGTAAAATAACAGCTGATCAAAAACAGCTGAGATGTCAAAAAAGGAATCCAAAGGTATCCAAGAATTTCTGGGGTATGTAGGTATCTGACAGAACAGCTGATGCAACACATGGTTGAATTTCAAGAAACTTGAAAATCGATTTCAGCTTTTTGTATTTGTTGGTAAACAAGAAGATACAAAATGTTAGTTGAAGTTGTATTTGAGGATGTTCTGTACATAATAGACGAGGAAGAAGCTATTTGCCTCCAAATTTTAGAAGGTAATTATGACTTCGAAGCTTAAATGTTTCTCTGCTTTTTGTGAACAGCTGAAAGTTGTTTTTATTTTTTGACAGCTATCTCAATACAGCTATCCAACTCGTTCAACAAGGTATCTATAAATCCACCTATCCAAGATACCCTATCCAATACGAGATTGAACGCAGCCACTAAGTTATCTTTATTTTAAGTAAAATTTATTGGGTAGCCATCAGATTTCCGTTTTATATTAACAAATTTCAAAAAGCTTTTGGGGTCAAGCTTAGGAGAGCTTTCAATATCTATTATAGTATATTCGGCATCTAAATAATTGAAGAGAGATTTAAACTCTTCAAAGAGGCTAACATATACTTCATGCTCTTCAGGTGACATGCTTTTTATAAGACTTTTCCAAGCCTTGTTTCTCTTGTTTTTAAGCTCTTTCGTATACCTTACTAACTTTAGTTGGCGGTACAGCGCATTGTGCTCCTGGGCGTCAAGTAATAACTTTCGCCAGCTTACTCGATCTCTAGCTTACTGCCTCCACTTTCGAATACCAAGTTGACGTGCGTCGGCCTCAACTTGATCACTCCACCGGAGATGAGGCCTGCTTATTGTTCCCTCAGGCTTGGCGTTGAATACCTTACGGGCTGGAGCTTCTATCGGGTGATTTTTTTGAGGTTAGGATTTTCATGCATTAGTATTTGACAGATCACGCGGGATTTCAGACATGGTGTCAAAGAGAAAGATGCTCAGTATGCTTTGACATTTCATCATGAATAGACTTACTAACGAGCAACGCTTGCAAATCATTGAATTTTATTACCAAAATCAGTGTTCGGTTCGAAATGTGTTTCGCGCTTTACGCAAATTTTATGCGTTTTTTTTAAAAAAAAAGTTCTCAAGCTCTTAAAAAATCACCCATTATATTAAACAATGTCCTCTTTTTAATGGAGGACAATAAATACATAATGGGTGATTTTTTAAGAGCTTGAGAACTTTTTTTTTTAAAAAAACGCATAAAATTTGCGTAAAGCGCGAAACACATTTCGAACCGAACACTGATTTTGGTAATAAAATTCAATGATTTGCAAGCGTTGCTCGTTAGTAAGTCTATTCATGATGAAATGTCAAAGCATACTGAGCATCTTTCTCTTTGACACCATGTCTGAAATCCCGCGTGATCTGTCAAATACTAATGCATGAAAATCCTAACCTCAAAAAAATCACCCGATATGTTCATTCGCTAGCCATCTTAAGCGTTGAACACGCAGTTTTTTTACCAGTGGCAAGTAGCTGTACAGCTCGTATAGCTCATGATTATATCTTCTCCGCCAGATGTTACTTTTCCTGTCGACACAAACCGGAAAATAGATTGTACGCAGAACCTTCCTCTCGAAGATACCAAGAGATCCTTCATCTACCTGGGAGAGGGTCCATGCTTCTGCACCATACAGCAAGACTGGGATGATTAAAGTTTTGTACAGTGTCTCTTTGGTACTTCGCGATAGGGCCTTATTCCTCAACTGCTTGTTTAGGCCAAAGAAACATCGATTAGCACGGTAATTCTACGTTTGATCTCCGCGCTGATGTCATTTGCAGAATTAACAGCAGTTCCCAGATAGACAAATTCGTTTACCACCTCGAAGTTATACCTGTCATGTCACGTTTTGACCAACTCTACGGTGTGAATCGACTCTATTTGACGGCAGTAAATACTTCGTTTTGTCCTCAGACTCGATATTAGAGAAGGCATCCGTCACTGCTCGTTTGGTTCTTCCCATAATGTCGATGTCATCTGCATATCCAAGATATCCATCTTTCGTATACCATTGATGACAAAAACTGGAATATTTGGATATTTTAAGAGGAACGATATCTTTTATGCAGGGTTTCAATACATTGTAAAAGTATGAAACTGCAACGTCAACATCATTTACAATTGGTATATTCTCAATATCACAAGCAGATATCCTGTTGAGACGAACTCAATGATGCTTCTAAGTAAGACTCCTCTTCTGATGTCCCCAGAATCAATGTATTTTTTATGTTTATTTTTTAAAATAAAAACGATTATATTTTTCTTTAAAAAATTAACAATTTAATAAAACTTTATGTTACCAACAATTTTATTAAAATAAATAAATCTAGCGATGCGTTTCAGAACTCATGTTCTATCATCGGGCTGTATTGTTTACTAAACTTTTGTTGTTTTTCTATTGTTCATCTTTCTGTTGTGTTGTTGTTGTCAGATTGCTATTGTTTTGAGTGTGGGAGCTTTTTGGGAAGCTTTCTTTTCTTCTTTTTACTTTTTGTTGTTTATTGTGAATTTCAAAGCTGTGTCAAATAATATGTTCTGTTTTATTGTTAATTTGTCATTTAGTAATCTGTCTTGTTCTATCTTGTTGGCTTTATATATTTCAAATTCTTCTATGGTGTCTAGTGTTTTCCCTTTTTTGCATGTCTGTAATATTTTTAGGTTATGTTCAAAGCTTGTATAGTTATGGTTATTTTCTATTAAGTGCATTCCATATGTTGAAAGAGTTGCGCAAAACAGTTCCAAAGGCGGAACGAACATGGAACGGTTCTTTTTCCGGTCGGAACTAGTTCCTGGAAACATGTCCGCGGAACTATTAAGATTTCATTTTAAGTGGCATGATCAGTCATACCTAGAGCTATAGAGTATGGACAAATTTCGGTGAAGATCTATTACAGCAAGAGTTTAAAGACTTTTAAGTAACTTTTTTTTTTTGATTTTAATTTTTATTTACACAAATAAATAGGTAATGTTGTTTTGATTGAACACACAAAAAATGATAAGAAAGTAAAAAAACAGCTTTCAATTAACGTTCTTAATTTAATCAACATAAATATAATAAATAATAAATAAATATGTACACAAACAAAAATAGGAATTCAGTTTATAACAAAAAATCAAACATTAATTCAGTCCTTCCTTAATGTAACTTCAATAAAAATAATATGCTTATAAAAAAAAATTAACATAAAAAATACGAATTCAGTCTTTAGTTATTTTTAGCTAAAAGCTCAGTTAAAAACATAGTAACTTAAAAGTTAAAACTAGAAAAACATAGGAACAAAAAAACATAGTTAAAATACGTATTAAATATTTACATCAGTCTTGTAAATTACAACTTATAAAAAGTAATTGGGACAAGCGACTTCGTCTGTCGGTTTGAATTAGCCCAGCCTTCGAAAAAATTCGCTCGCAAGGTACCGAAGTGGCGACTAAATTAAGCCTTTTCAGCATGTACCTGTAAAGGATTGGGTACACGTTTTTCCTTGCTTCCCACCACAGCAAAGGATCTCCAGACCTATTAAGCAGGGGTTCGTTTAAATATTGATTAAGCTCTCCGATGCCAGCAGCTATTGTATTCTGGGGAACTAAGGCTTCCATCTCAGAATCAAACACATCCCAAAAACGTCTTCTCTTATCTTCAGCTGCTGAGGAAGTTGATGGGAGTACTTCTTCCACAGCAGAAACAGAGGCAGTTCTAGTTGGCTGTGTTGTTTTTGTCTGGGCAAGAGATGCAACTTTATGTTTAAGGCTTTCAAACGCCGCCGTCTTAAAATTCTGCTCCTCTCGAAAGCCTTTGCTTTTAAATCTGGGGTCCAAAATTGTGGATTCAGCATATAGAGAACATTTTTTTCCAAGTTGTTGAATCGCTTTTGGCATTGCTCGTTTATGGTCATCAGCAGTTTTCGTACGCAACTGGGTGTATCGTTTTCCACACTAAGAGAGTGTGTGTCCAACTCATTCAAATATTGAGTCATCTGTCTCTTCAATATTCGACAGAACACTATGACTTTTGACAGAGTGACATTCTTTTCACTTGATATTTCGACTGTGACGTCATCAAATATTTGTAGAATTGGAACCACTTTCTCGATTACAACCCAGTCCTCTTTATTTAAAGAAAGCTCATTTTTTACCTACCAAAGCTAACGTAGCAATAACTGCATTTTTAACTTTCAAAAGCCGATTCAACATATCGAAGGTTGAGTTCCACCTGGTCGGAACGTCTTGTTTTAATTTTAAGACGGGTAAATCCATTTGCTTTTGTATTTCTTGTAGTTTATACAAGCCCTGGGTGCTTCTTTTGAAAAACTCGACTATGCTCTTCACTTTTTGAACATATCCGGCAATTTCTTCTAGGCCTGCTTGCACTGTCAAGTTCAACGAATGAGCGAAACACCCAATGGATCTCCAATTGCCTAGCTGCACTGCCGCAATGACATTAGAAGCATTATCGCTGACAACTGCCCCAACTTTGTGCTCAAGTTTCCATTTGGAAATTTGTTCTTTTAGGAAGTTGCAAATATTCACACTTGTATGGCGCTCTCCAAACTCAATGCAACCAAGCAGATTGGAGCAGAGTTTTGCATTTTTCACGTCAATATAATGCGCTGTGACAACAGTGGAGCTCAAGCTGTTGATTGACGTCCATGCATCCGTCGTAAGACATATTGCAGGCACGTTTGCAAGTATTAAATGCACTTCTTCCAATTTTAAACAAAGCTGGGGTAGTAGCTTCTCGGACAATGTCTTTCGTGTAGGCAACCGGTACGAAGGGCATAACAGAACCACGAATTTGCCAAATTCCTGTTCCTCTACTAAACAAAGGGGATGATATTCCTTCGCTATCATCGTTATCAGTTGGTTGTCTATTTTCGCCTTTTTTTGTTGGGAAAGAGGTCTTGTGCTCTCAGTAAACGCATATATTTTTTGCTGTACTTGTCGAGGGTTCGATGCTTGTGGCTCTGGTAAACTTACAGCAGGTGTGTCATTGAGCACGACTTCGGTTTCTGATGGTGGTGGACGTGGATCATTTTCATTTGGTGTTGGTGTTAGTACTGCCTGGCGCTCTACAGGACTTAATGAGATTCCAGTATGCCTTCTTTTCACGTGCCTACTTAAATTGCCCAAACTCCCAGAAGTAAATACAATAATTTGGCTGCAATATTTGCATTTTGCTTTCTGGGAATCAACTTCTGCAAAATGGTCCCAAGGGATGCTTGTTTTTCTTTTGCGCGAAGCAATAAAGAATATTTGGTTCAAGGCTAAAAATTCGAAAGATATTGGAATTTTATTTTTCTTGCATAATAATGCTTTGACACAGATACAATTCGTTATATTCAAATAAAAAAGAAAATCATGATTGAAAACTGCCTAATGACAATTAATCATGTAACAACAAATCAAAATTTGATTTTTTGAAAATTTTGATATGCAATATTTTTTGTACTTATTAGGAGCTCTTGTGTAAGAAATTTCAATAAAATCGGTTAAGCAGATAATGAGATAGTCGAAAAACAAAAAAAGCGTTCTATGAGAGATATCGTTTATTAGACGATGTAATTTTTTTTTACAATAATATCCTAGACCGTTTTTATATTAACTGACACAAAAATATTAATCAAAATCGTAGGAGCCGTTTTCGAGCAAAATAAGATTTTCCATACCGGTTTCTAAACTTTTGTATGGAAGGTTATAAGAATAATTTGTATTTAAAATCTGCTAGATAATGCCAAAAAAACTATTACGTACGAAGTTTTGTAAAAATCGACCAAGTCGTTTTCAAATTATTAAGTTCTCAAAAAAAATTGGAAATTTTTAAAATCCAAAAAATTTCTCAAAATTTTCGTATACAATGCTTTTAAAATTTTTGAAAACTTTACTCGTATGTACCTATACAAAAATTGCTCAAAATCAGGAAGCGTTTTTGAGAAAACCAAAAATCAAAAAAATGTTTATATACCTACATATAAGGTACCTTTTATAACCATTTTTCGGATTTTTTTTATAAAATGATAGCCTTTTGGTAAAAAAATTACTGGATTTTTTTTTAAAGATGTGGGCCAGTTTTTGAGAAAAATAAGATTTTCAGTTTTTGCTAAGAACAATTTGTACGGGAGCTACTGTTATTTTTGGTCTTAAAAAAATGAAAAAAACGTGTGGACATAATGCCGAAAAAATACTAAGTAGGTACCAAGTTTAAAGAAAATCGATCCAAGCGTTCAGGCTACAGCCGAACAGATAAAATTGCAAGACGCACTTTTTTCGAATTCGCTATCATTGTAATGTCAACTTTGATCAAAATCTCGAGTTCGATTTCGATAAAAAAAAATACCATTGAACTATTGAAGGGCAAATTATTTATGCCTTTTTCATACATACCAATTATCCACCTGAATACTATTCCGAAATTGCAAATCAAATGCCAATAATTCACATTCACAACGGCAAACAACTAAAAAAAAACACATTCAGCAGTTGAACAGAAGAAAAAATCATAAATAATAAATTACCAATTACCTATCACGATTCCAAAATTTCAGTTCAATTCACAACAGCTAAACAACTAGAAAACCATGCCATTCAATCAGATGTAAAGAAAATAAGATTTAAAAAAAAAAAAAACAAAATTAGCAATCCACTTGAATAAGATTTTCATTTACACTTTACAGCCCACTCAGAATCTCACCTCTGAAAACAGCAAAACTGATTACAATAAACACACACAATTCGTTAGCTTTATCATTAGATGAAGACAAAATTTCATAAAAAGATCCAAAATTCCAAATTTCAAACTGTAAATTATCTGACAAAAATCAAAGAAGGAACCAAAGTGCGAATGTAAGCAATCAGTGTACCCAATCCGAGTATTCTTATTGCAAATGGTGTATATTTTCTTTAAGAACATGTGTCCTATTCCTATACCTATCCTAATAAGAAAGAATGGAAATACAATGACAACAAAAGACATGGAACTGTTAAGCGAACTATGAATGAGCATGATAAACAGATCGCGTCGGACTCGGACCGATTTACATTCAGCCGAACATGAAGGAACTACAACAACTGCTTTATACTTCATTATATCCACACCTAGTAAGAGTGGAACTACGAAGAAATGTTATAGGCAATGTGCTTGAAGAAGACATGGAACTAAATGAGGAACTATTTGCATGACGAGAAGTCGGACCGATTAACGTATATCTCGTTCCTTTCCTGTATGGAACCATGGAATGGATCTGTTATACTCTATATACTGTTTATTAAAATTTCTCCAACCAAAAAATAACAACAACAACAAAAAAACATCAACTGGCGTTTACAAAATAACTTGCGACGATTGCAACAAATATTATATAGGACAAACAGGAAGATCTTTTCACGAAAGATTCTTACAACATAAACCAAAACCAAACACCAGATCAAAGAGTTGTGTCGTTCCGGACCTAAATAGTTCCAGGAACTATGTCCTTTCCCGGATACATTTCCACTCGTTCCACAAACTGAATTTAAACATGTCCATAGTTCCGACTACGTAAACACAAAACAAAACGAGAGCGACTGTGTGCCTCTGTTTGTTACAAATTGAAATACACACGAATATCTTGCGAAATGCCTAGCCAAAGCCAACCACACCACACAAGAATGAGAACGAGCTGGGTATGATGTATGAGTATCACGCAAAAATCCACAAACTTAAAACTACACTCGAGTGGGAAACAGCGATGCCACTTTGCTGCAAAAGCAGTAAATCTACTGCACATTTCGCAAAATCTAAACCTACTGCCACTAAATTCAATCTACTGCACTTTTTTATGTTTAATAAACCTTCTCTTGGACAGCTGTCTAAAAACATATATACAAATAGCCGCTGTAAAAACCGTCCGAACGAAGCCAATTCATTGTGAACTTGATATGATATATGAAATTAGTTGAACGCTGAAACATGATCTCTGTCTCTGTTTCTAAAGTGTTCCCGTTTTCTGCGAAACTACAGGATTCTGAGAGCTTATTTAAATTTGTATATTTATTGTGTGTCACTGACAATTCCTCATTTTACAAGAATTATCATTATAAAAAAAATAAAATATCTATTCCAATCAGAGTACACTCAAATACGTATATCTTCTTGAACGACACATTTTTAATCTCTGAACAAAATAAATATAGGTAAACATTCTTGCAAATGTAATTTCTTGTAAAGAAATGAGTAATGTCAGTAAATGTCAAAATGTGCTGAGCTTTTAGAGTATTTCCAAAATTTAACTTTTACTGATAGAAAGTATGTGAAAAAATACGTTTAAATATTTAGTAAGTATTCCAATATAAGGTTTTAAAATCTATCCGTTTAAAAATACATAATTAATTTTTTGTATATTTTTGTTCGATAAAAATCTACTGCGGAAAGATCCAATCTACTGCTTTTTTTGTAATGATCTACTGCGCTCTTCTCTTCCTGAAGTGGCAACGCTGGTGGGAAAGGCAAATATAGTGTGTGTGTGTTTGGATTGTCTTGTATGACTGCACTCTACCGTGTAGGTACAGCCAACCACACAAGAATGAGAACGAGTTGAGTATCACACAGTACGCACCGATTGGAAAGGAAAGACAGTATATAGAGTATAACAGATCCATTCCATGGTTCCATACAGGAAAGGAACGAGATATACGTTAATCGGTCCGACTTCTCGTCATGCAAATAGTTCCTCATTTAGTTCCATGTCTTCTTCAAGCACATTGCCTATAACATTTCTTCGTAGTTCCACTCTTACTAGGTGTGGATATAATGAAGTATAAAGCAGTTGTTGTAGTTCCTTCATGTTCGGCTGAATGTAAATCGGTCCGAGTCCGACGCGATCTGTTTATCATGCTCATTCATAGTTCGCTTAACAGTTCCATGTCTTTTGTTGTCATTGTATTTCCATTCTTTCTTATTAGGATAGGTATAGGAATAGGACACATGTTCTTAAAGAAAATATACACCATTTGCAATAAGAATACTCGGATTGGGTACACTGATTGCTTACATTCGCACTTTGGTTCCTTCTTTGATTTTTGTCAGATAATTTACAGTTTGAAATTTGGAATTTTGGATCTTTTTATGAAATTTTGTCTTCATCTAATGATAAAGCTAACGAATTGTGTGTGTTTATTGTAATCAGTTTTGCTGTTTTCAGAGGTGAGATTCTGAGTGGGCTGTAAAGTGTAAATGAAAATCTTATTCAAGTGGATTGCTAATTTTGTTTTTTTTTTTTTTAAATCTTATTTTCTTTACATCTGATTGAATGGCATGGTTTTCTAGTTGTTTAGCTGTTGTGAATTGAACTGAAATTTTGGAATCGTGATAGGTAATTGGTAATTTATTATTTATGATTTTTTCTTCTGTTCAACTGCTGAATGTGTTTTTTTTTAGTTGTTTGCCGTTGTGAATGTGAATTATTGGCATTTGATTTGCAATTTCGGAATAGTATTCAGGTGGATAATTGGTATGTATGAAAAAGGCATAAATAATTTGCCCTTCAATAGTTCAATGGTATTTTTTTTTATCGAAATCGAACTCGAGATTTTGATCAAAGTTGACATTACAATGATAGCGAATTCGAAAAAAGTGCGTCTTGCAATTTTATCTGTTCGGCTGTAGCCTGAACGCTTGGATCGATTTTCTTTAAACTTGGTACCTACTTAGTATTTTTTCGGCATTATGTCCACACGTTTTTTTCATTTTTTTAAGACCAAAAATAACAGTAGCTCCCGTACAAATTGTTCTTAGCAAAAACTGAAAATCTTATTTTTCTCAAAAACTGGCCCACATCTTTAAAAAAAAATCCAGTAATTTTTTTACCAAAAGGCTATCATTTTATAAAAAAAATCCGAAAAATGGTTATAAAAGGTACCTTATATGTAGGTATATAAACATTTTTTTGATTTTTGGTTTTCTCAAAAACGCTTCCTGATTTTGAGCAATTTTTGTATAGGTACATACGAGTAAAGTTTTCAAAAATTTTAAAAGCATTGTATACGAAAATTTTGAGAAATTTTTTGGATTTTAAAAATTTCCAATTTTTTTTGAGAACTTAATAATTTGAAAACGACTTGGTCGATTTTTACAAAACTTCGTACGTAATAGTTTTTTTGGCATTATCTAGCAGATTTTAAATACAAATTATTCTTATAACCTTCCATACAAAAGTTTAGAAACCGGTATGGAAAATCTTATTTTGCTCGAAAACGGCTCCTACGATTTTGATTAATATTTTTGTGTCAGTTAATATAAAAACGGTCTAGGATATTATTGTAAAAAAAAATTACATCGTCTAATAAACGATATCTCTCATAGAACGCTTTTTTTGTTTTTCGACTATCTCATTATCTGCTTAACCGATTTTATTGAAATTTCTTACACAAGAGCTCCTAATAAGTACAAAAAATATTGCATATCAAAATTTTCAAAAAATCAAATTTTGATTTGTTGTTACATGATTAATTGTCATTAGGCAGTTTTCAATCATGATTTTCTTTTTTATTTGAATATAACGAATTGTATCTGTGTCAAAGCATTATTATGCAAGAAAAATAAAATTCCAATATCTTTCGAATTTTTAGCCTTGAACCAAATATTCTTTATTGCTTCGCGCAAAAGAAAAACAAGCATCCCTTGGGACCATTTTGCAGAAGTTGATTCCCAGAAAGCAAAATGCAAATATTGCAGCCAAATTATTGTATTTACTTCTGGGAGTTTGGGCAATTTAAGTAGGCACGTGAAAAGAAGGCATACTGGAATCTCATTAAGTCCTGTAGAGCGCCAGGCAGTACTAACACCAACACCAAATGAAAATGATCCACGTCCACCACCATCAGAAACCGAAGTCGTGCTCAATGACACACCTGCTGTAAGTTTACCAGAGCCACAAGCATCGAACCCTCGACAAGTACAGCAAAAAATATATGCGTTTACTGAGAGCACAAGACCTCTTTCCCAACAAAAAAAGGCGAAAATAGACAACCAACTGATAACGATGATAGCGAAGGAATATCATCCCCTTTGTTTAGTAGAGGAACAGGAATTTGGCAAATTCGTGGTTCTGTTATGCCCTTCGTACCGGTTGCCTACACGAAAGACATTGTCCGAGAAGCTACTACCCCAGCTTTGTTTAAAATTGGAAGAAGTGCATTTAATACTTGCAAACGTGCCTGCAATATGTCTTACGACGGATGCATGGACGTCAATCAACAGCTTGAGCTCCACTGTTGTCACAGCGCATTATATTGACGTGAAAAATGCAAAACTCTGCTCCAATCTGCTTGGTTGCATTGAGTTTGGAGAGCGCCATACAAGTGTGAATATTTGCAACTTCCTAAAAGAACAAATTTCCAAATGGAAACTTGAGCACAAAGTTGGGGCAGTTGTCAGCGATAATGCTTCTAATGTCATTGCGGCAGTGCAGCTAGGCAATTGGAGATCCATTGGGTGTTTCGCTCATTCGTTGAACTTGACAGTGCAAGCAGGCCTAGAAGAAATTGCCGGAT
Source organism: Eupeodes latifasciatus (assembly GCA_920104205.1). Taxonomy (NCBI): domain Eukaryota; kingdom Metazoa; phylum Arthropoda; class Insecta; order Diptera; family Syrphidae; genus Eupeodes; species Eupeodes latifasciatus. The sequence continues at coordinate 10,561,295 of OV049926.1, forward strand.
ATGTTCAAAAAGTGAAGAGCATAGTCGAGTTTTTCAAAAGAAGCACCCAGGGCTTGTATAAACTACAAGAAATACAAAAGCAAATGGATTTACCCGTCTTAAAATTAAAACAAGACGTTCCGACCAGGTGGAACTCAACCTTCGATATGTTGAATCGGCTTTTGAAAGTTAAAAATGCAGTTATTGCTACGTTAGCTTTGGTAGGTAAAAAATGAGCTTTCTTTAAATAAAGAGGACTGGGTTGTAATCGAGAAAGTGGTTCCAATTCTACAAATATTTGATGACGTCACAGTCGAAATATCAAGTGAAAAGAATGTCACTCTGTCAAAAGTCATAGTGTTCTGTCGAATATTGAAGAGACAGATGACTCAATATTTGAATGAGTTGGACACACACTCTCTTAGTGTGGAAAACGATACACCCAGTTGCGTACGAAAACTGCTGATGACCATAAACGAGCAATGCCAAAAGCGATTCAACAACTTGGAAAAAAATGTTCTCTATATGCTGAATCCACAATTTTGGACCCCAGATTTAAAAGCAAAGGCTTTCGAGAGGAGCAGAATTTTAAGACGGCGGCGTTTGAAAGCCTTAAACATAAAGTTGCATCTCTTGCCCAGACAAAAACAACACAGCCAACTAGAACTGCCTCTGTTTCTGCTGTGGAAGAAGTACTCCCATCAACTTCCTCAGCAGCTGAAGATAAGAGAAGACGTTTTTGGGATGTGTTTGATTCTGAGATGGAAGCCTTAGTTCCCCAGAATACAATAGCTGCTGGCATCGGAGAGCTTAATCAATATTTAAACGAACCCCTGCTTAATAGGTCTGGAGATCCTTTGCTGTGGTGGGAAGCAAGGAAAAACGTGTACCCAATCCTTTACAGGTACATGCTGAAAAGGCTTAATTTAGTCGCCACTTCGGTACCTTGCGAGCGAATTTTTTCGAAGGCTGGGCTAATTCAAACCGACAGACGAAGTCGCTTGTCCCAATTACTTTTTATAAGTTGTAATTTACAAGACTGATGTAAATATTTAATACGTATTTTAACTATGTTTTTTTGTTCCTATGTTTTTCTAGTTTTAACTTTTAAGTTACTATGTTTTTAACTGAGCTTTTAGCTAAAAATAACTAAAGACTGAATTCGTATTTTTTATGTTAATTTTTTTTTATAAGCATATTATTTTTATTGAAGTTACATTAAGGAAGGACTGAATTAATGTTTGATTTTTTGTTATAAACTGAATTCCTATTTTTGTTTGTGTACATATTTATTTATTATTTATTATATTTATGTTGATTAAATTAAGAACGTTAATTGAAAGCTGTTTTTTTACTTTCTTATCATTTTTTGTGTGTTCAATCAAAACAACATTACCTATTTATTTGTGTAAATAAAAATTAAAATCAAAAAAAAAAAGTTACTTAAAAGTCTTTAAACTCTTGCTGTAATAGATCTTCACCGAAATTTGTCCATACTCTATAGCTCTAGGTATGACTGATCATGCCACTTAAAATGAAATCTTAATAGTTCCGCGGACATGTTTCCAGGAACTAGTTCCGACCGGAAAAAGAACCGTTCCATGTTCGTTCCGCCTTTGGAACTGTTTTGCGCAACTCTTTCAACATATGGAATGCACTTAATAGAAAATAACCATAACTATACAAGCTTTGAACATAACCTAAAAATATTACAGACATGCAAAAAAGGGAAAACACTAGACACAATAGAAGAATTTGAAATATATAAAGCCAACAAGATAGAACAAGACAGATTACTAAATGACAAATTAACAATAAAACAGAACATATTATTTGACACAGCTTTGAAATTCACAATAAACAACAAAAAGTAAAAAGAAGAAAAGAAAGCTTCCCAAAAAGCTCCCACACTCAAAACAATAGCAATCTGACAACAACAACACAACAGAAAGATGAACAATAGAAAAACAACAAAAGTTTAGTAAACAATACAGCCCGATGATAGAACATGAGTTCTGAAACGCGTCGCTAGATTTATTTATTTTAATAAAATTGTTTGTAACATAAAGTTTTATTAAATTGTTAATTTTTTTTAAGAAAAATATAATCGTTTTTATTTTAAAAAATAAACATAAAAAATACATAATACAGCAAACATGGAGACAAGCAACACAGCATCTATACCCAGAATCAACATTCGACTCAAAGCGAACGTTTTGGAAACGTAAAAAGTATTTACAAAGGGGAAATATACCGATCGTATAAAATAAGATATTCTTCTCCAAGCTTTATGGTGAACAAAAAAGTTTAAGTGGGTAAATGAGTAAATCCAAAATTGTTGACTTTTAATAGAACGTTCGATTGGCTGCATAACTGTTTAAACCAACAGAAATCACTCTAATTTGTTGTTTTCTTTGTAGACAAGGCCACAGTAGGCCATTGGTAATAAATGGGGCCTACAGCCCCGCATTACACACTGGCTATACATATATCTCGGTCATAAGGCCGATCATTACTTATAGAGTAGCGGTATGGTGGACGGCGCTAGATACAGCGACAAATCGCGATAAACTCGGCAAAGTCCAACGAACAGCCTGCCTGTATATGGGAGGAGCACTTCGCTCTACCCCCTTCACCTCACTTGATGTTCTGTTCCATCTAATAGCGCTGGACATTTTCAGCAAGCAAACGGCCGCTAATACAGCCATACGGCTTCAAGCCTCCTCTCTGTGGATTAATAATGGAATTGGCCACACCACTATTTTCAACTCGTTCAGAACTATAAACAGTAATATTGACTACACCATACCCCATCCTCAGTTTAATATCTATAGCTTCAAAGTGACTATACCTCCCAGGTCTTCTTGGGAGAATACATCATTTTTGAACGATGGTCCTATAAATTTTTATACAGACGGATCAAAAACGGAGGATGGGGTTGGTGGAGGCGTATACTCAGATAGACTAAACTTAAGTCTCTCCTTTCGTCTACCCGATCATTGTAGCGTGTTCCAAGCTGAAATCCTGGCTATAAAAGAAGTCCTATCCTGGCTTAGAGAAAACGTTATATCAACTAATGATATACGCATCTTCTCGGATAGCCAAGCCGCGTTAAAGTCCCTAGACTCTGTCTCCACAAACTCATTAACAGCCCTAAATTGTCGATCATCTCTTACGGAGATGGCTACACAGTTCAACATTCACCTTTTCTGGGTGCCGGGCCATAGAGACATTCCAGGAAATTGTAAAGCTGACGAACTTGCAAAAAGCGGAACAACTTTACCTCTGCTGGCTCACAATGCTAGCATAGGTATCCCCTTAGCTACATGTAAACTCATGCTAAAGCAAGATACCATAGAGAAAACAAACTCCAGGTGGAATAACACCACCACCTGTGCAGCGACTAAACTAATTTGGCCTAATCTTAGCGCCAGGCGCTCAAAACAATTAATCTCTCTGAGTAGATTGCACATTAGCTACGTTATAGGTGTCCTGACTGGGCACTGCTTAATAGGAAGGCATGCTATTCGACTTGGAGCCCCTGCAAATGATTTTTGTAGGAATTGCATGGACGAAGAAGAAGAGGAGACAATCTCTCATCTTCTGTGCACATGCCCTGCCTTATCACAAAGACGTAGAATCCACCTTGGAGAATACTACTTTAACGATACCAGCGATCTAAAAAATTCAGACATTACTTGTCTCCTACGCTTCATTCGAAGCTCCAATTGGTTCAACGAGTTAAGCTGATTAACTGATCCATGTGGTATCACAACGGATCATACTTTGGTCTAAGTTTGTTGGATGTCCCAACCAACAGCCACTTTAACCTAACCTAACCTTGTAGATGAGAACTCACATTCAGGTACGGTGCGGTGCGTGATACAAAACCTGCACGTTCTAGCCCATACGATATTCAATATGAATAAGTATTTTGCTTTGTCATACTCTCTATGTTAATTTTGGGACTCGGTGTGCATGAAATAAATCTTGCACATATGAGATGGCATGTAACTTTTTTGTGTTGAGATTTTTTCTCTTGTATGAACAGGGTGAAATATTTGGAAATTAGGTAGGTTGTAGGTAGGTGTCTTTTCTACAAATGGTCAATGGATGTGCAAGTATTCTTTTTTGCACACTGAGTATCGAAACTAACATAAGAGATATTTAAAAAAAACTTATTTATACGGAATCATATGGGTCAGAGCGTGCAGGTTTTCTTATTGCACACTGTGTAAAGCACCTTGCACATGAGCTACGAACTGCGAACTGTGGATGTTCGCATATTTTGACTTTTCTTTCACATGAGCTTTATTTCTATTCGCAGACAGCGACGAATTGTCAACCCTTTTCTCCATATTTTCCTCAGCCATGATCTTCCACACAAAAACAAAACAAGAGCGGTATAATTTTGAGGTTAAGTTGAGCGCGAACATTTTATTCGTTGCAGTGTGGATGGTATTGGTATGTAGAACGCGAATAGAGTTTGACAGTTCGTAGCAACCACACTGCAATTCGTTACTACCAAATTGTTTTTACAAAATTCTCTTGTTTTAGAGAACAAAATGCAAATTTTATTATCCTAATATTAGTGCCAATTGGTTTCTTATAATTTAAATGTGTTTTTGTGTGGAATTGACTTTTTGAAATGTGTAAAATCACGTTTGTTCGTCCATTCGCAGTTCGTTGCTCATGTGCAAGGCACTTAAGAGTTAAGTGCCTGATTACAGGAGATGAAATTTGTAATAGAATGGAAAAGGAGCATAGAGCTTAAAAATTAAAGAGGGATGATTCTATGTGGAGTCGAATTGTTCTTGCGCAGGCAGTTTGTTTTTTTTTTTTTAAAGTTAATGACTGTTGTAACGGCTACTTTTAATGTATATCTAGTCTGGTGCAGAATGCAGATTGTTTCAATTGTTTTTTCCCTTTGTTGGTTAATTAATATTAAATAAATAGCTATCAGTTTTTAATAGAAGTGACATATTTTGTGACAAGACCGTAATGTGACTGACACGGTTGATTTTAGACAAGCTTGAATTACATGAAATTTTAATAAGTAACTGTCAAAGCCAAAGTTATGATTATGGTTCGAATATGGAAGGAAAAGAAGCGGGTGTTCAGAATCGAATTCGAACCCTGGAACCAAGAGCATTTTTGGTTCCATGTTGCCCGCATTCTTTAAATTTAGTGGTTAATGATGCTGCTCGGTTCTCATTTTATGCAATTAAAATTTTCGATACAATTCAATGTTTGTTTAACTTTTTTTCAAGTTCAAGAAATATATGAAGCCCTATAGAATTAAGAAATCTAGAGGCAAAAAACATTGCAGAATCGTTAGGAAATAAAATTTTTGATTTTACATTTATTTGCTGCCTGCTAATTTTGTTTGATATTTTAGAAAATATAAATTAAACTAGTAAATATTTGCAAAGTCCGTCCATTAATCTGTCAACTGGCATAACGGTTTTAGAAAATACAAAAAACAGTTTGATTTTAATGCGTTCCGATGAAAAATTTAATGAGTAGGTATGTTCAATTAACCGAGCGTATTGCTAGTTCCCTAGAAATACCAAATATGTTTCTTGTAGCTTCATCATTGCGATCTCAACGGAGAAAAATACTTTATGCTGATGAATGTCCTGAAACTATATTAGCCGAAACAAAGATTCAAAGTTGAATTTTTTTTTTTCAAATACTTGAAAGGTTTGATACGTATAGTATCAATTTTGCATTTTTGAGTAACATAAGCGAATGTTTAAAAAATAAAAATGTACGTGCTTCATGCCTTAATTTGCAGAATGTTTTAACATAAAGTAGTTTTAAATATTTAGATGGAGAAGAATTGTTTCAAGAGTTAACCGTAATATCCCAGCTTGTTACGCCACAAAGCTCAAGTTTAGATGTGTTAAATTTTATTTTTAGTTCAAACCTTGAAGATTTTGCTCCGAATTTAGTGACTGCTCTCCAAATCCTTAATACAATCCCGGTCACGGTAGCTTCAGGAGAACTTAGTTTTTCTAAACTTAAAATTATTAAAAATTATCTTAGGACAACCATGACTCAAGAGAGATTGGTAGGTTTATCTATAATGTCCATTGAAAAGAAATTATTAAATTCTTTAGATTTTGATGATCTCATTTCTGAATTTGCAAAATGTAAGGCCAGAAAAGTAAGTTTACAAGTTTAAAAGTTTCCCCTCTGCTCATTTTTTCGCTGCGTTTTAGTTTAATGGTTTAGGCCGCATTGAAAGTCTACCTCCTGGCTAATGTGGGAAAGGCTTATGCTTGTGTATCAGTTTATGGGTAACAAAAATATAAAAAAGGGGCGCTTTCTACAAATCTTGCACAGGGCGCAAGTTTGGCTGGGGCCGGCCCTGGTGTCACCTTACTGTTCATAATTTTAAAGCACTGATCCACAGCAAATTCTATAAATACAATGCTTTTAGAAAAACAATAATGATTTCAGCTGTGCAAAACATTTGCAAGTAGGTAGTGGCAATTTCTCTTTTCGTCTCATTTTGATAACGGTTAATTTGATTTATTTTGAGGTTGGAAAGTTTACATGTGTTACTTAATTTGTTTAGTTAGTTTTTGCCGGGACTTTGATAAAATAAAATAAAACGTTAAAACGGTTTTGTTTAAAATAAATTCTTTTTAAATTGAAAACAAAAATTGTTTTAAAAATGGCGGGAAATAAATATTCATCGGATGTAAACTCCAGAACTTTGAGTGATTTCAAAAAAGTAGCATCACAAAAAGAAATTTCAAAGAAATATTCCATTCACAAATCAACTATTTGTAGAATTATCAAAAGTGGAGCACTACAGCAAAGAAAAGAAGATTGAAAAATAACAAATTTCTTCTGACGAAACCCCACGGCATCATCCAGGGAAACAAAAATTAAACTTAGGTTACCAATTGACCCATCGACTATCAGACGCCACGTACTGCAGGCCATTGCGTTTGGGTGGTTTTCAGATAGCAAAAGAGACATTTATTTAAAAAAAGAATGTGAAAGCTCGTTTGGCTTTTGCCAAACGACCCCAAAAATGGGAAACGGTCTAGTCTTCTGACGAATCAATTCACGTTCAATATGCACGGATCGGGACGAAAACAACGTGTAATGAGGCCAAGAGGTAAGAGAATAAATCAAAAATACACTGGTTCAATTTTGGTCTTGGGCTGCTTCTCTGGCCAAGGAATCGGGCAAATTCCACAAGTGTAGGGCATGATAAAGTCTGAAGATTATGTAGACATCTTTGTAACACCATGCTGCCTTATGCCCATTGGGAAATGGACGTTCCAACACGACAATGATCCCAAACATAAGTCAAAGTTGGCCACAAAGTGGATAACAGAAAAAAAGATTGAGGTTTAACCAGGACCAGCCCAATCCCCAGACCTAAACCCAATAGAGAACCTGTGGGAAATTGTAAAGAGAAGAATTGGGAGCAACATTTTTAAGCACTAAAGTGACCTATTCGCTGGAATTCAGCGGTTATGGAATGACATTCCAAAAACGGTTATTAATAACTTTATAGCTTCGATGTCCACAAGATATATACAGCCTTTATAAAAAATAAAGGGTACGCAATTAAATATTAACATTTCTTTGCCTTGAAGTAAGAAAATAGTTTTGCACAGCAATTTTACCAACTATTAATTAAGAGTGTTAATTTTTTTTCCAACAATTATAACGTAATATCAAAAAAGTTTAAAAATCTAAAGAATGAATTTGCCTGTTTGATTTTCTAAACAATTTTTTTTTAATGAAAAATGTTGGAGGTTGTGAGGGTGTTTTAAATTTTCTCAGCTGAGGTATGCTCACGGTGTCCAGGGTAAGTTAAATAAAACACCGAAATTTAACATCAATAGGTCTTTGTCTTTATTTGTAATTAACTTTATATTATTTTGAATTTATTTCATATAGTTGGTTAACATTCCTTTTTCTTGTCTAAATCTGATTTTTGGTAATACTTCTTCGCATCTGGATCTCGGCTCGTATCGCTGGTCTGAAGTAGTCTACGCGATAGGGTGTCGGTCAGCAGGCGGCGCGGGGTTCGTCTCTTCCGTCAATTCGGTCCGGACTGGGGTAATCGCCGTTACGCGGGTGAATCGCCTCTTATCGTGTGTAAAACACTGCCGTAACTAGTAAATCACAGCCTAAACTGGTAACACACAGCCGAAACTGGTGACACACGGCCGAAACCGGTAACACACAGCCGAAACTGGTAACACACGGCCGAAACCGGTAACACACAGCCGAAACTGGTAACACACGGCCGAAACCGGTAACACACAGCCGAAACCTCTGTTTATATCCAACTTACTTACCTTACCACTGATCCTTGCTTAGCGGCGATTGAAGTCCAACTGGTTTCTGCGGTCTGGTTCACTCTTTTTAACTCTTTTTTTTAACTTTCTTCTTTTTCTTCTTGTAAGACTTACTTTTTGTTGGTCTTGTTCGATTCTACTAGGCAACCTTTTGGTAACAACCTAGTGTGAATTATATCCGTGCGAATGACAAAATAACCTTTACAAATTAATGTCACCGAGTTTTGGTCAAGTTGAACTGAGTGTGTCAATGCTGGGTGTAGTGACAGAACGCATGTAATTTGTTAGTGTTTTCGTTGTCGATTTGTAATGCGTCATTACAATTCCCCCCTTCTTTGGAAAACGAGGACTTCCTGGTTTGTCCTTGTCCTTTGTTTTTTTTTTGTTTCCTTTGATAGCAAAACGCTCTTTTTTTAGGATTATTTATTCTAATTTTTCGTTTGTTTTTTTTTACTTTTTTTTTGTTTTTAAAAAAAATTTTTCCTTCTTTTTTTTATATTAAAAAAAACTAAAAAAAATTAGCTTCAAGCTCGAAAGCAAAAAGATTATCCATTATCCAATAACTTAAAAATAATTCATAGAAAAAAAACTTAACTTAACAACTCCTTTTTTTTTGTTTTCATTTCTTAAAATCTTACGATTTTCTGCTGTCCCTCGTACGTCAGGTGGGCCACCCCTGGCCTCGTAACTACCGCCATTACCTGGCCATAGCTCCGTTGGAAGATGAGTCGTTGTCGACGGTGGTGGGCGTTGTATCGCCTATGCCCTTTTATGTTGATCCCGGCGAACGGGTCTATTGAGATCGGGGCTGGTAGTACCTTTGTCCCGGTGGGTCCCTGTTGATCCCGCACCGGTCCTTGGGGTTGTGGATCGCTCTTTACGCAAAATAGTGTATGGGTGGGGGGCATTATTGGTTGGCACCACATTTGAGCCGATGTTGCTGGTCTCATTATTCGTGGCCACGCTGGGGCAGTCATATCGGGCACCATGCCGTTTGACACCAAGGTATATCGCCTCTCTCGCCTCTGCACTGCATCCGGTGTGGTGACGGCTTCTTTTTATTGCTTGGCCCTGCTTTCTCCTGGTCGCCACGGGCCGGGTGGCGTTCTCGTCGGGGTAACTGCTGCTGCCCTGTGCCCCCTTGCGATTCTCGCTTCCTTGGCGGAATAATCAGTACCGATTGGATGACCGGCTTATCCTTCAGACTGTTGATGGCGGCGTCGAAACTTCTATTCTTTTCGTTGTTCATTTTATTTCCTTTGAAGTGTATCACTTGACTGTTGACGAACGACTGAGAGGTTATGAACCCGTTTCCTTTTATAATGACTGGAAAGTGAAAATAAGAGTAATATGCTATACTGCTCAATTGAAAGTATCCAAATTTCATTTCATTTATTTCATTTCATATAAAATAGCTTCACGGCCTTTAAGTCATTACAAAAATTGTTATTTTGGAATTAAGTGCCGGTTTTTCACTTAGACACATCTTAACTTTTGTTTGTGGTTCAAATTTTTGGTAAAAACCTTAATTTACTGTTTCCAACCACATTTAAAATCCTTAATAGTTAATGCTGAAAAAAAAATATTTAAAAATTAACAATTTTTGTTTTGAAATTTTATTAGTTTCTAAAGAAAAAAATGAAAAATATAATCGAATTTCAAAATCTGATTATTCTTAGTTATAAAACGAAATACATCTCCCTCCTGCTGTCGAATTGCGTGTCCCTCCGTGACATTTTTTACTTCCACAACTTCTTAATGGACATATTCTTCTCGGAGTCTTTCTGCATAACCTTGGCAACCGCCATCTCGAAGTCCTCTTGGGTAACATGGACACGACGTTCTCGCAGAGCGTACATACCGGCCTCTGTGCAGACACCCTTAACTTCGGCACCTGATGCTCCGGGCATCAGTTCGGCGATTTTACGCAGATTTATTCCACGGGTGAGGTTCATTTTGCGGGAATGAATTTTCAAAATGTCCAAGCGAGCCTCCTCGTTTGGTGGAGGGAACTCAATTTTACGATCAATACGTCCAGGTCGAAGTAGAGCTGGGTCAAGGATGTCGATTCTGTTGGTAGCCATGATAACTTTGATGTTCTTGGTGGCCTCGAAACCGTCCAATTGATTCAGAAGCTCCAACATGGTTCTTTGGACCTCAGAATCACCTCCGGAACCCGATTCGATACGAGAAGAACCAATCGAATCGATTTCATCCATGAAGATGATCGAGGGAGCGTGTTCTCGAGCCATCACGAACAATTCTCGCACCATTCTCGAACCCTCACCAATGAATTTTTGCACCAACTCTGAACCGGATACACGAATGAATGTGCACTCGGTATGATGAGCTACAGCACGAGCAAGCAGTGTCTTTCCAGTACCAGGGGGACCGTACAGCAAGACACCCTTGGGCTGGGCAATACCGAGAGCGTCGAATAATTCGGGATGCTTGACGGGCAATTCGATAACTTCCTTGATTTCTTTGATCTGTTTGTCCAGGCCTCCTACCATTTCGTAGGTTGAGTCAGGAACCTTTTCGACCATCATAAGCGACACCAGAGGATCAACTTTGTTGGGCAGAATCTTGTGGAGGGTGTAGCTCTCGTTGCGAAGGGCTACGCGACAATTTGGTGTGACGTCATTGATGTCAATGTTCTTATCAATGTCAACGACGAACTTTCCCTCTGGGTGCACTTTAACGAGGACCTTCTTCTTGTCCATGGGCTTGACAACCTCACCAACATAGCTGCCTTGTTCCTGAAGAAGTTGTAATTCCTCACGAAGCATGCGAACTGTGAAATTATATTTACTCTTTTTTGTTCAAAGATTCTTTGTTAACCGGCGACAAAACAAAACGTACCTTTGGCATTGAGCTCATTACGCTGAGCTTGCAAACGACGCAAGTTTTGAGATTTCTCAGCAACTACAAGTTGGAGCTCTTCGATCTTTTGGATGTAATAAGATCGGAATCCCTCACCCTTAACGCCGTCTACTTCCATCTGAAATTGGAGTGATTAGTTTTTCTTTTATTGAGTTCAGAATTCAAACTTAAAAAAGACTCTAAACTCACCTTATTACCGGCAGTCATGATGGTTTTTTAGTTGCGTTGAATAAAACGCTTTGATATTATGAAAATTCTTTAAATAAGTTCAACAAAAGACCGACTTTCTGGTTGAAAATAGTTTTTTTTACAAAGTACGATGAATCGACAAACTCGATGAAATGAGTTTTTGACCGTTCTTTGTAGTGGTTTTCTTATCGACGAGCTTTTGCAAATATTAGAAAGTATTAATTTGTAACGAGTTGGCATAAGGTTGAGAAAACATGAAGTACTCGTTAATTTGTTTAATTAAGGACACGTTCAAATAAAACGCTAGCCGCTTTCATTTTATTGTTAATTAATTGTTAAATATCAATTTTTCGTCAGTACAAAAATTAAGGAAAACATATAAAATCTAGTAAAGCTGGTACAAATGTAGGCTTTAACTAAAAGTAAGCCTTTTTGTTAAAAATACAAAAGGGAGAAGTCAAAAAATTAGCTAGAGGCCTAATTCTTGTGAAGAAGCACACAATTTTTGTATTTCTGAAAAAGTTCAATTTTACAAAAAAAAATTATATTGAGTGTTTTTTGAAGACTTCATACTTTATGATTTCCAACACATGTTCGCTACTGCTGAAAGTTAAATACTCCATTCGATCAGTTAAATTTTGAACTACTTTTAACCATGAGCCTGGGCGTATATCGCCATTGTTAGCTTCCAATACTTATCAAGAGTTGCTTATTTGTCGGCATAAACCAATGCCATATCATAGCCCCATAAAAATAAGCTAGAGGCGTTAAGTCACACAAACTAGAGGGCAGCTATAAGGACCACTTCTGAAAATATATCGACGATGTTTAGCGGGTCAATTTTTAAACCAGAAATCAGCTTCATCATTAAACACCGTAAATTAAACGAACTGCTCTAAGAACTTCAAGAACAAATTTATTTTTTTTTTTTAAAGTGCATTTCCATAATTTGGAATTGTAGTTTAAGTTTTAAATGATTCATGATGATTTTCCAAACCTTAGCTATCAAACCATAGGCAACAACCATCGAAACGTCTCAAGCCTCTAAAAACAACCATGTATTGCTTATTTGTTTTATACATTTTTGTATTTAATTTATATTTAAATAGACTTTTTAGCATGGTACGCAGCTCGAGCTAAAGTTCAATTTCCATATGAAATTCTTTCCAAAACATAGTCAAGCTAAAATTAGGCAAAGCATTTTAGCCGAGTGGTATGCAGCTCTAACTTAAATTTCATATTTTTGTTTCATAGTATTCATCGTTGGGGTGTTAAAATTTAGTGGACTGGCAAATTGACATAGTACCCGTGGCGTGATGGTTAGTGCGTAGGACTATCATACCAAAAGTCTTGGGTTCAATCTTTTCCTGTATCATCTAATTTTTTTTTCAAGGGTGCTGCCTCTTGCGAGGAATTGACAACCCTAGCTCTCAACGGACTGTTACACCACCTAATTTATTTTATTCATTTTGTAAATTGATTTGTGCATTTATTTTGAAATAAATTTTAAAAGATTATTGAAGGTCGGGGTCGGGGATGAAACTCTTCACAAAAACCTTGTTTTAAGAGATAAAAATGATATTTCAAATATTAAAATAAATTTAAAAAGTATATTCTAAATAAGGTTTTTTGTTGAACAAATAGTCTCAAAACTGCCCCTTATTAAATTTCTATCGAAACGTTCAATTGAGTTATAGAGCAACTGTATTTTCATTTCTGAAAGGGTTTCGTTATGAAGAAATAATATTTCGTGTTTATTTTTCTTTCCTGGGCAAAAAAATTGCTTGTAAAGCAACATTCCTCAATTTGTAACATGGATGATAATTCACCTCAAGATTAATTGTATTTTCTATAAAACTTTCTTCTTCAAAAATTTAGCGAAGTTATAGCTGAAGGATGGAGAAAAAAGCGTAAGCTAAATTTTAGCTCGAGCTACGTTTTAGCCTTTAGCGAAAAGTACAAAAGTGTTAGAAACTAAAAACAAGACATCAGACGCTAAAAGTGGACCTACTAGATATGGACTTTGCGTTAGTGTAATCTATTTCTAAACGTCAACAGCGCTTCAATACGTTCAACGGAAATATGGAGAAACTTTTGAACTGTGTTTTAGTATTTTCTTTATTTTTTCAAACTTTATAATAACAGATGTCTTTAGTTTCTTTGACAAAAAAAGCTTTTTGATGCAAAGAAACAACAGCTGGCATTTGAAAATTAGTTACATTTTTTTCCGCCGAACCTACAAGAGGGCAAGCATAGCTAAAGAGGTGGAATCACATTAAAGGGGGTTTTGTATGAGAATAAGTATTGGCTGTCAATGCAAAAAAAATAGTGTAAAACATTGTTACTTCCTTGAAGCAGCAAAAAATATTTAACGTCTTTGAACTTTTTTCTTTGAGCAAAAAAGTGTCTTATGTAATTAAGTCGTAAAATTAAATTATTTGTTCAATTTTTCTATGATGCTGAATAAAATCATTTTCCTTAACTGATGTTTTTATGTCAAAAAATAATTAAATCCTTATATTGAATTGATTTTCAACTTAATGCAATCGCAATGACAGATTTCTTTCAAATAAAGTTTTGTAGGTGGATAACAATTACGATTTTTTTAATATAACTAGTTTTTCAAAAAGCTCCAGTGGCTGGTTTGCATAATGACCAATGAAAACCATAATTGTATCCTCAGCCCAAATATACATATTTGTCAGTTTTTATACGAAAAAAAAAGTAGTAGCAGGATTTTTTAAAAGATTTGTATTTATAAAAAGTTTTGCATCTTGGAACAAGTATGTTATTTTTTCTTAAAGCAATAAATATAAACCCCATACTTATCTTTTGTACATAGGAACCAACAAAATCAGCAGTAGCATTAATTATAGTTAAAAATATTTTTTTTAATACAAAAAAACAACTCATCAATTGACATGTGAACATACCCTTATTAGTAATTACATCTGAATTCATAATCGTTACTCGTTACTCGCTACTTTAGTTAATTTGCGAATATTCTCTGAACGAACCCATTGTAGCGTCATATTTTTCGCCAAAAAACTTCAATTTTCCCTTTTGTCAGAGAGTTCCTTCTTCATTCGTGCGTTTTTTCATCAAAATCTTTTTCCCGAAAAACTCAGAGAAAAATATTTTCAAAGTGAAAAAATTACATTAAACTTCTATCCAATGTAATTCCTGTGTGCAAAACTAAATTAAACATTATTTTATCGAATATATCTGCACAACAAGAGCAGATATATTCCCTTGAATAGATTTTTTGAGACAGCGGAAAAAGTGAACAGCTAAAATTGTGGAAAAAAACGAGAAACCCAAGAGGAAGAAAAAGGCAGCAGGCAAGATGTCTGTGGCGTATACGCAGCAACAGCAGCCGCCACAGCCTGTTCCGCCTCAATCTTCCTCAGTTCAGCAAGGTGGCATTAATATCGGCGGAGGCGGCGGCCCCGGCGGTGTTGGTGTCGGCGTCGGTGTCGGTGGTGGTGGTCCGCCGCAACCGCCACAGCTGCAGCCCATGCAGCGTGGTCCGCCTGGCGGTGGCGGACCAGGTGGACCGCCGAATCGCGGAGTCCCGCCGCCGCCCAGTCCGGCGCACATCCAAAAGATTCTCGACGAGAATTGTGGCATAATCCAAACGATACAGGATTTTCAGAACATGGGCAAGTCGCAGGAGTGTATCACGTATCATGCGGCTCTGCACCGAAATCTGGTGTACTTAGCGCAGCTCGCTGACCCAACAATGAACATTGCTCAAATATTGCCGGTAAGTCTAATAAAACTTTCACTTTCATAACAAGTTGTAGTTGATTGATTGATTTCCGTCACTCTATCTCTTGCGCGTCCCTCTTCTAGCCGCCTCATGTTCTGGCCTCTCAAGCACAGGGCCCTCCGCACGGCATGATTGGTGGACCTCAGGGGCCACCGCCTCAGGCTGGTGGCCCGGGAATGCCGCCCCATGGTCATGGGCCCTCGGAACCGGGAGTTCCTTCGCCGCAGAACCCAGCCCAGCTTCCGTATCCGAACCCGAATCAACAGCCTCCGGCATCGCACGCCAATCTGCCTCCCCCGAATTCTCAGCAGTCCCAATCTGCGCCCGGGCAGCCACAGCAACAACAGCAGCAGCCCCAGGGCGGCGGCGCCATTCCACCTCCGACAGCCGGGCAACAGCAGGGAGGCAACGTTCCATACCGCGGAGTACCAGGTCCCGGCCAACAGCCCCCGCCATCGACCCAAAATAGTAAGGTGTTCGTGAGTTATCAGAGTTCTTAGTTCTAACTTTCTATTTATTTATAACAAAAAATAGATCAACAGCCACAACGAACTGGTGGACAACCCCAGCAACCACCGCCACAAGCTCAGTACCGTGGGGGCTATCAACAACACGGTCACTACGCCGGCTATCCACCTCAAGGACAGCCCTACCAACCCCAGACTGGCTATCCTGGTGCTATGCCACCGTACGGGCCTCCTTCTCAGGGATATCCACCTTCCAGTCAAGGCTATCATCACGCTGGTATGCCGCCGACATCCTCGGCCGGTGGTCCGCCACCACCTAACCACCCCTATCCGAATTCGTCACAGCATCAGGGTCCAGTGCCAGGGTCATATCCTCCTCCCCCTCCTAATCAACAATCACAGCCGCCTCCCCAGATGTATGGGCCTCCGGCCGGAGCCCAAGCACCACCCGGGCAGTATCCACCACAGAACGCCAGCGGACCGCCTGGACCCCCGATGGGTTATGGATATGGCGCACCGAATTCCGGACCCAATTACGGTCAGGGCTCGCAGCCACAAATACCGCCTCCTGGCCAGCCAGGTTACCAGCAGGCAGCTGGCGGTGCGCAGCCACCATATCCCCCGCAACCCCAGCAGCCTCCGTACCAACAGGGCCCCGGGGGATATCCACCTTCAGCCCAGCAGCAGCAGTCAACCGGAATGGGACATCCTCCCTCATCACAACCAAATCAGGCGGCACCGCAGCCACCTCCTTCAGCCGCGCCCCCAAGTGGAGCAGCTGGTGGTTCATATGGTTCCTCGCCCAGTCCAGGGCAAACCCCTCCCCCGAACCAGGTGGCCGCAGCCAACAACGGCCCCAATCCCCCATCCAACGCTCCATCACAGCAGCCACCAGTCTCGCAGCCTCCATCCTCACATCCACCCGCATCGTATGCTCCACCTCAGTCCGTTGCTAGCGGACCTCCGACGCAGCAACCGGCCTACTCGTCGCCACCGTCCGCCGGCCCAGCAGGCCCGCCGACTCCATACACTCAGCACCAGCCGCCACCGCAGCAGCCGCCGCCGCCAAACACTTCGGCCAACGCGCCATCCAACGGAGTTGCCGTTCCCAACCAGTACCAGCCTCCGCCTGGCGCTCAAACTTACGTGGCTCCGCCAGCCGGCCAGCCGTACGCACCGCCCGGCCCCGGCGGCTATCCTGGCCACGGATACCACCAACAGGGCTATCCAACGATGCCTCAGGGTCAGTATCCCCCCTCCCAGGGCTACCAAGGCTACAGGCCCGGAGCCCAGATGCCTCCACCCGGTGGCCAAATGCCTCCTCCAGGTCCCCAGGGCCCCCCTGCTGGTGCCTACTCCTATGGCTACCAGCCGCCGCAGTAAGTTAGTAGCTAATTTCCGGTTAGTTTCAATGGAGAGTTTCTATCCACAACCATACAGAGCCCCCCCCCCCCCTCTTTTGCATCCCGAATTACAGAATTAAAAAAAAAAAAATAAAAATCCACTCAGAGAACTTTATACTCTTCCTATATTCCGTTTCAATTTGCGTTTCCGTTTCTGTGTGTAGTATTCGTGCGCGATGTTTATGTCTTATTTATAATCTTAAGACCAAAACGTTATCTGTTTTTTTTTCTTTTTATAAAATAATTTTATATAATAATATAAACAATTTTAAATAAAACAAAACAAAAATAATAATCTTAGATAAGTTGATTAAAATGCAAAAAAGAACTACAACATAAAGTTACAATTTATTATTCTTAAAAAAAAAAAACAAAAAACAAAAATTGTATTTCGAACGAAAAATAAATAAATAATTATATTGTTTTTTAATTTGTCTGCTGTGTCGATTGTGGTCCGTTTCCTTGTTTGCGGATGACAACAAATCGCATGCAGGCAATTTCAACTTCGAGATTTTAAATAAAATAAAGACAATTTTAACGAACTAGAAATATTGAAGAGTTTATTTTATTTCGTGGGAATTATGAAGTAGATATATGTATGTATATTTTTTGAATAATTGAAACGGGTTTCAAATCGCTTGAAAAACATAACTCTAGAATTTTGAGTAGAATATTTAACTTTTTTTTTTTAAACGTAACATGTTACTAAGTCGAAAAGTCCGACATGAGTTTGATATGTAAAACATTTCATATGACACTATTTTATTCAAGCTGAATAAAATCCCAAAAAGTCAAAATTTGATCAAATAGTTAAAAGCCCATAAGTAAGTCGAAACTCCTCCGACTGTGAAATTTAAGAACGAAATATAAATAGGTCGAGATCTCAATTATTTAAGATATCTTAAAAATTTTGATTGAATTTAGTAAAACAGTTTTCAAATGGTAATGCCATAAGTAACATTCGCTTTTTTTGTTTGGTTTACCAGTTACATAAGTGAAAATAGGACTTATGCAACTTTAAAAAGGTTTCAAGCAAAAATGTGAAAGTTTATGCTAAGAGTGTCTTAGGATATTTATGTATACAATAAAAAACATTCCGTATTCTTTTATTTAGTTTTAATTCTTTATTAGTTTTAAAAAACTTTTTTGAACAATTTATTTTTAATAAATATATACATTTATAATATTCTGCGCAATTTTTTTTTAAATAAATTAATATTAGTTTCCATTTTAGTATTTACATCTAAATTATTAAACATTTGTGTTCCTTTATACAAAATATTGTTTTGAGAACTAGTTCTCCTATACAAAGGTAGTCTAAAATCGCCTACATTTCTTAGGTTGTAATAGTTACCAACATATTGCAAATTTCTTTGGAGGTACATCGGATACAGTCCATTTTTAAGTTTAAATATAAATATTAATAAATTAAATTTAAGTCTCTGGCTAACACTCATCCATTTTAACTCATTAAACATATCAGATATATGAGTTCTTCTGCCACATTGTAGGACACATCTCATAGCTCTATTTTGTAAAATTTGAAGACTATCAATTTTTCCATTGTTACATAAACTCAAGATAGCAGAGCAATAATCTAAGTGAGGTAATATAATAGAGTTATAAATACTGATTGCACATTTTTTTGATAATTTTTTTCTTATTCTATATAAAAAAATTATTTTTTTTAGACATTTTTGAACTAATAAAGTCGGCATGATCATTAAAATTTAATTTAGAGTCAATTAAGACACCTAAATATTTTATTTTTTTAACACACTCAATATTTGAATTTTCTATTTTTATGTTAATATGATAATTTGTATTGCCTATATACATACTTTTCGTTTTTTACACATTTAATTTTAATTTGTTTTTACACAACCATTGAAATAATGAATCAGTATCAGAATTTAAATTACTTTCACATTCTTTTAAATCTTTTCCAACAATATATACAAGAGTATCGTCCGCAAATAATGAAACTTTCGAAAACTTCAAACAGTCCTTAATATCATTCACATAAAGAAGGAAAAGGATGACTCCAAGAATTGTTCTTTGAGGAACGCCCAATTTAACGCCTATTGTAGAAGAATGCTCTTCACCTAATTTTACTTTTTGTGTCCTTGAAGAAAGGAAGGAATCAAACCACTTAAGTTCAGTTTGTCTAATTACATATTTGAACAGCTTCTTTAGAAGAATACTCCTGTCGACGGTTTCAAAAGCTCGCTTCAAATCAAGGAACAATGCCATCACAAAATTTCCCGAATCCATATCTCTTTTCCACTCATTAAAACCCAAGCTAATGCAGTTTCTGTAGAATGGCCTTTGCGAAATCCAGATTGCTCCTCGCAAAGAACTCCATATTGAGTGAGGTAACTTTCTAATTGAATGCTCACAACTTTTTCCAATATTTTTTCGTAGATTGGCATCATATTTATGGGACGGAATAGTTCCAACTTGGTGGCGTTTTTCTCCTTTTCTACAGGTACAACAATCGATTCTTTCCATGAAATTGGAAATACTCCCTCAACCAAAGAAGTGTTTATGATGTTTAAGAGAACTGGGAACATTTCATTTTTACAGTCTAATATAATTTTAGTATTAAAACCGTTGAAATCGCTTTTATTGTTTAAATTTTTTATTATTTGTTCTAATTCTATTTCATTTATTTGTCTAAATTGAAATGAACGCGAAGATTCTGGAATGCCATCACTATATTGAAAATAAGGTATGCTTTTATTTATCTCAATCACACTATTGACAAAGAATTCATTTAATTTGTTAACTATATCTTTTTTGTTATTGAATTTAATGTTGTTAACTTCAATTTCACAAAGATCTTGATTGTCTTTATTTAACACATATTTTTTAATAGTTTTCCACATTTCTTTTTGGTTTCCCGCTTTTTCTTCGATTTTCTTTTCAATGTAACTATTTTTAGTTTTTGTACAACTATTTTTGAATATATTTCGATCTCTTCTGTACCTTTCCCAACTTTCATTAGTTCTTAAAACACTATACCTAATATATGAATCGATTTTTCTCTGTTTCAGAATATTTAGCTCTTCATTGAACCACTCAACATAATAATTACTTGATTTAAATGATTTGATTAAACTTTTCAAACAATGCTCTACACAATCTTTGAATTTCTTGGATATATTATTTTCAGTATTAAACACTATATTTTCAAAGTTTCTATGTGACAATTCCCTTGAGAATTTAGTTTTATCATATTTTACAAATTTATTTATCTTGTGGTTTTTCTTTTGTTTCTTTTGTACATTTAGATCAATTTGAATAGTTTCATGATCAGATATTATCCAGCTTTTGTTGACTGCCACCTTCATACTCGATACCTGATCACTCAAAACATAGTCTATAAGCGTCGATGATGAACTGGTGTTTCTTGTTGTTTCATTGACTATTTTTCTCTATAATTCAAAAAAACATATTTTCTTAATTGCTTATAAAGTAATTTATGACTCATGGCAAAACGCACGATCATAATTCAAATTAAAGATAATCAAAACTAGAAGTTAGTTTAGAAAATTAAGAATTTTTTGCGTCAATTTTTAAGGTTAATATTTTGTCCTTCAACATTAATTTTTTAAGACCCTTAATCCATTGAATAATTGAGATTACCATTTACATATACATATTTATTTGTTGTTACAAACCAGATTTGAAAAATGTTTGGGGCGGAAGAAAGCGTTTTAGGCTTTAAGACGTCAAGTGATTTGGTATATTCGTAGAAAAAAAGCCCAAATCAGAAAAACAATCCCAAACGAAAACCAAGCCACGTCCTTCCTTAACAGCAGGGATTTTATTTAAAAATTTCAAATGTGTCTCTCTTGAATGATCCACTGTCCTCGTATCATATCGGGATCAAAAGGAGTCAAATTTGTTTTCAAAATACATTCTTCTTAGCAAACTGATCTTAAATAATCCAGCGGTTTCAGTTTTTTGCAATGTTGATGCTTTTGATATAACTTCTAATTTATTTTCTTCCTATGCAGTGCTTGGGTTTAGAAACCATCATTACGAGTAATTTTGAATGTACACTATATTAAGGCCATATTTATTATGATGATATTAAAAAAAGAAAGCAAAGCTCTGAACACGTGTTTTTTAAGATCCTATATAGTAGAATATACAGTGCCGCACCTGAAAAAATGCGTTTATAGAAAACCTACAATAGGAGTGACTCCTTACTTACTTACTTACTTAAGGTGACGCTACAGTCCTGTGTGAACTAGGGCCTCACCCAACAAACTTCTCAATCTAGCTCGGTCCCTAGCTAGATGTCTTCAGTTTCGCGCTCCGAGTTGGGTGAGGTCACCTACCTCTTGTGCGCGCCACCTGATTCGCGGTCTTCCTCCACTGCGCTGTCCAATGGGTGTGGATTCGAAGACTTTCCGGGCCGGAGCATTGGTTTCCATGCGCTCTACGTGACCCAGCCATCTTAGTCGTTGGACTTTTACCCTTCTGACTAAGTCTACGTCGCTGTACAGCCCGTACAGCTCGTCGTTCCATCTTCTCCCCTTCGATGCATACGGGACCGTAGATCACACGAAGAATCTTTCTCTTGAAACGACCCAAGGTGCTTTCATCCGCTTTTGTCATAGTCCATGCTTCTGCACCGTATAGCAGGACGGGGATGATAAGGGTCTTATATAGCGACACTTTGGTCCTTCGAGAGAGGATTTTTCCACTCAATTGCTTTCTTAACCCAAAGAAACAGCGGTTAGCAAGAGTTATTCTTCGTTTGATCTCAGCGCTGGTGTTGTTTTCTGCGTTTACAGCGGAGCCTAGGTAGACGGAGTCCTTGACTACCTCAAAGTTACGTCTGTCGATGGTGACGTTTTGACCAAGACGTCGGTGTTGTAGGTCCTTTCTTGATGACAGCATGTACTTTGTTTTGCCCTCATTAACCGTTAAACCCATTTTTGCCGCCTCTGCCTCAATACTCACAAAAGCCCCATTGACATCACGCTGAGTTCTTCCGATTATGTCAATGTCATCAGCATATGCTAGTAATTGGACATACTTTTGAAAGATAGTGCCTCTAGTGTTGACGTCTGAGCTTTGCACTATTCTTTCAAGTACGATGTTAAAAAAATCACATGACAGCGCATCACCTTGTCTAAAACCTTTTTTGACATCGAAAGGTTCTGTTAAGTTCTTTCCAACCTTTATGGAGCAGCGTGAATTCTCCATGGTCATCCTGCACAAACGGACGAGTTTGGCAGGGATGCCAAAACTAGACATGGCTCTATACAGTTCGTCCCTGTAGATACTGTCATATGCAGCCTTGAAATCGATGAAAAGATGGTGGGTGTCGATTTAGTGTTCTTGGTTTTTTTCCAGGATCTGCCGTAATGTGAATATTTGATCGACTGTGGACTTTCCTGGTCTAAAACCACACTGATAAGGACCTATCAGGTTGTTGACGATGGGCTTTAGACGGGCAAACCTGATTAGGCTTACCAAAAGCGACAACATAGATGTTTACTTACGTTTTTATAAAATTCAAGAAAGTGGTGAACCTTGTAGTGTACCGTTGTCTAATTTTATAAGGACTAAATTGTAAATTGTAAATAGGAGTGACTCCTTACTATTTTTTTTATTGAGTTACATCACTGATCAAGGAAATTGAGTATAAAATAAAGTACCGTTATTTCCACTCCTGGTGTTTAAAAATTAAAAACAGATTTTGATGTATTGCAAAAATATAACCGCATTTAGTTTTTTTTTGTTTTAAGTTCATTTTTAACAAAATATGCATATGCAATTTTGTTGCCTCTATTTTCCACCAAATTAAAAATTCTTTTTGGCATACTATTCTCTAGATTTTTAAATATGGAGTCGTCTAGAGAGTTCCATTCTGTCACAACTGCCTCTCGCAGCTCAGCAACACAAGTAAATTGCCAATTATGGGCATATAAATTTTACGGTTTAAAATTCCCCAAATATTTTCGATTGGGTTGCAATCTGGAGAACGTGACGGCCACTCCATTAAATTAATGTTGTTCGATCCGAACCAATCCAAACTTTGACGACTTACATGAATTGGGGGAATTGCTGGAAGACATGGCTCAACTCGACGAAATCGTTTTAAATAAGATACCAAATTCTCCTCAAGGATCGAAGTGAAGTCAGAACTGTTCATTCTAGCAGAGGTGAAGGCAAGTGCAACCTTGCCACGCTCGCAGAAGGCCCACCAAACCATACAGCTGCCACCACCAAAGTTCCTCTTGGAAAAAAAATTTCCTTTCCATCTGGACCATCAGGATTAAACTTTTTTTCATCACTGAAAATGACCTAATAAAAAAACAATTATTCGAGCATGCCATTTGGAATAACGAGACTTCAGTGTAGATTGATAGAAAGTCACTTAAGGTTTTCCAATGACGATTCATATTTTGGCGGGCAATTTCCAATCTTTTTTGTTTGTGAGCTGCTGTTAGATTTGGAGCTGGCACCATTTTGCCCCGAACAATCACTCCACTGCTTTTTAAAGCATGAGAAACGGTTGAAACCGAAACTCCTAAACCCAATTCGTCACGGAATTCTGGCAAAGAATTCACCGAATTGGATGAAGCATTGATTAAACGCCTCTTGTCGTGACGTGTTAGCTTCTGCGGACGCCCGGGTCTTATTCTTGTCCCATTAGATTCTGGATCTTTTAAAAAATTTCGGACGACACGATCCGATCGCGAAATTCGTCAAAAAGCCAAGATTAAATGCGTACAACCTGGCATTGTTGTTTTTTATTTGAAAGCAGCTTCAAAGAGATTTGCATTGTGCGATTATATATTTTTGCAATACATCAAAATCTGTTTTTAATTTTTAAACACCAGGAGAGAATATAACGATACTTTATTTTCTTCTCAATTTGCTTGATCAGTGATGCAACTAAAAAAAAAATAGTAAGCAGTCACTCCTATTTTAAGTTTTCTATAAAACTCATTTTTTCAGGTGCGGTTATACTTATGCAAGGCACTGTATGTGCATACATTAACGAACAACACCATTTAAATTATATTAACTTACAATGAACGAATTTTTATAGTATAAGAACCCGAAAACCGCATTAAAATAACCACAAGATCAAAGGTATGAAAAAATAAATCTGACGCATTTCATGATGGCATTGAAGGAGTTAAATAAAGTGGTTGATTTCATACTAACTTAGGCGCCAGTTATAGCTATCATTGGTTTTCATCATTGAAAACAAACATTGGAATTTTTTTGGCAGGTCGTTTATAGCTATCATTAGAAATTTCTGTCATTGAAAAAAATTTCCTGAATGAAATCCACCGAAAAATTTTTACTGACAGAAATCTGCCATTGGAATTGTGTGAAATTGGAACACAAATCAGTGGAACGATTCGTTTCAATTTTGAACATAAAAGTATCAGCTGTTCAGGAAAATGAATTTCCGTCGGGAAAATAGAAAAAATACATTTTTAGCGAAAAATAAATGCGCAATTACCTACACTTTTTTTTCTCAAAAAAAATTCTTTGTGAATCCCCGATCGATCAGTATACAATTTTCATTTCTAATCAAAGGGAAACACCGTCAAATATCACTTCAAAAATTTTTCCGGATCGATTTCAATGATAGCTATAACTGGCGCCTTAGAAGACAAAATAAAAGATTTCTGCCAACCTAAATACGAAACGAAAATACAAATTAAAAATGGGAAATAAACTATCCACGGATAAATAAAAAAGATACAAGCTAAGTATTGTTTTTTATATAAAAGCCTCCATAATTAATAGCGAATACAAAATTCATCACAAAGCGAAAGTGTGGAACCTTGATGTCGTAATATGTACAGTAAAACCCAGATAAGTTCCTCTCCCGCATAAGTACCTTTATTTTTATGAACCAAAATTTTTAGAATTTATCAATATAAAACTCATCTCATGGACCGGTAAAAAACTTCTAGTAAAACCCATAAGCAAAAACTGAAAAAGGAGAGATTTGAAGTTCTTTACTAATTGCTATAAACGTCGTTAAATTAGAGGTATTAAATAATCAGAAGATTAGCACCTCCTTTTTGCTGTTGATTTCATCAGATATTTTTTTACTTAAGGACCAGTTTTAGCTATCATTGAAATCGATCCGGACAAATTTTTGAATCGATATTTGACGGTGTTTCCCTTTGATTAGAAATGAAAATTATACTGATCGATCGGAAATCACACAAAGAATTTTTTTGACGAAAAAAAGTGTAATAGCGCGTTTATTTTTCTCTAAAAATGTATTTTTCTTTGTTCTGGACAGAAATTCATTTTCTTGAACAGCTGATACTTTTATGTTCAAAAGTAAAACGAATCGTTCCACTGATTTGTGT
The DNA here is from genome assembly GCA_920104205.1 of Eupeodes latifasciatus. Taxonomy (NCBI): domain Eukaryota; kingdom Metazoa; phylum Arthropoda; class Insecta; order Diptera; family Syrphidae; genus Eupeodes; species Eupeodes latifasciatus. The sequence continues at coordinate 10,586,690 of OV049926.1, forward strand.
TCCAATTTCACACAATTCCAATGACAGATTTCTGTCAATAAAAATTTGTCGGTGGCTTTCAATCAGGAATTTTTTTTCAATGCCAGAAATTTTTAATGATAGCTATAAACGACCTGCCAAAAAAATTCCAACGTTTGTTTTCAATTATGAAAACCAATAATAGCTATATGTAACTGGCGCCTAAGGCCTCGGCCACGCAGTAAGCGGCTGAGCGGCAACTCTAAGCGACGTATGGCCAGGCACTGAGCGACTGCTTTTGAGCAATTAGTAGTTAAAGTCGAGATTGCACACACGAAATTAAAAACTTAATGTTTACTTTGACCATCTTTACTTCTTGCCGCTCAGAAAATTAAAACAGGTTTGGTTACTGAGCGGCGCCGCTTAGCCGCTCAGAATTTTGTTTCGCCGCTCGCTCATTGCGTGGCCGCTTCTATGTATGTGATTTCATATGTTTTATATTTTTTTTCCCGCTCAGCTGCTTACTGCGTGGCCGCGGCCTAAGGGGCCGGTTATAGCTATCAGTAAAATCCATCAGTAATATTTTTGTTTTTAGTTTTTGAACATGTTACAAATTTATTTCTAGTATTTTTTTCAAAAAGAAACAATGCATTTAAAGTTTTATTTAATTTACCTTTAGAAGTTTCTTTAGTTATAAAAGAATGAAGCAAACAAAAAATCTATAATCTATTCCTAAATCGTCAATGTAAAGACAATAAATTTAGCAAAATGCGTAGTTTCACACCAAAAAGATGGTTGTATTCAAAATCGAAGACATTCTAGATTTTTTGAATCAGACTAATGTATTTCTTTAAATAAAGAAATCACAGAATTTACAATGTACCTACCAAAATACTTTTTTGTTGTTATATTCTTAAGCTTTCTACAAAAACTTAATTAATATTAATGACCTCTAATGATGTATTGTTTTACAAATAAAGGAATGATTTAGACTTTACCAAGACAGATGTTTGTTTAACCACACCGCATTCCCTTAAGCAAAAATTGGGCAGGTTCAGCCGACGTAAGGGACTTGAAAGTGAGGCAAGTTTCTTGCATCTGATTGGCCAGCTGCCAAAAAATTGCCTTCCAATTAAGGCAACTTTATTGGAAAGTTGACTGGAAAGTTAGGTAAGAAAAATCTCCCTTACTATCAAGTCAAGTCAACTTATGTCAAAATGACAATTGATCATATTTTTTAATTCAACTAAAAGCTGAACTTTATTACTCAATGATTTATTTATTTTCTGCACAACTTCATTTAATGCTTTCTGTAAAAAGGTTCCTTGTAAATTTGGAAAAGAAATAAGTAATATTTCTTTAAAATACAAAATACAAATCATGATGGACTTGTAGCTTGTCTGAGGAGTGTTTTGTAGACAATAATGATTTTGGTAGTTTTTGTACTATGAACTTGAAGTAGAGGTTTGTGAAGTTAAGTTCTGAATTTGAAATTCATGACACTTGAAAAACTAACTAGTTGCTTTGGTCAAAATTTACGTTCAAAGAATGAAGTTGACTGCAAATGAAGTCCCTTATGTTGTCTGAACCTGCCCATTGTTCCATACAAAATTGATTGGTCTACTAAATTTAATCATTTGCCATACTTAATCCAAGGGCGGATCAATCAGGGGGGGGGGGTTGACACACTTAACATATATGTAGATGAGTTTTTAATTAGCGCTTAAAAATGTTATTTAAAGGAGGCTGACAAAATAAAAATAACAAAATGTGCATCTTAACTTTACATTTGCACATTTCAAGGGCTAAAGTCACAACTTTAGCTATAAAATTATTTTAGAACACTGTTGTCCAGCAAGGTATGATTCAACTTTTTAATTTGGGCGAGTCCCTACATATGAAAGCATTTCAAGATTCCAAGTCTTCTAAATATGCCAATAGTTTAGAGGGTTTTTGGTGCATTTCACACATAAATATAAGAAATTGTTTTGAAACGGAACTTTTTTTTGAAGAATTTTTTAATGTAGTTTTTTCGAATTCAATTTTCGGGAGTCTATTATTATTATCGCTATCAGTCTGCTTACTCGTATATACTAGAAAATATTTTGATCTTAAGGAGTCAACAAAACTTAAAAATTGTAGAGAAAAAAGATATACATACATATATGTATGTAGGTGCATTTAAGTACATAATTTCTCTTAAAATTAAATAAAAACAAATTAAGGTAAACAAACAAGTTGGGAAGAAACTTTTGTGTGGCACTCACAAATTACACGTTTCAGAATCTCTTTTCCATTCAAATCTCAAGAGATTCCAGATATAGACATGAAATGTTTATTATGTTTTTCAATTAGCCATTAGTTTAACAAAAGTGTCACTTTTGCTGTTTTGGGACATTGGGCAGGTTCAGACGACATAAGGGACTTGAAAGTAAGGCAAGTTTCAAGTATCTGATTGGCCAGCTGCCAAAATCTTGCCTTCCAATTAAGGCAACTTTATTGGAAAGTTGACTGGAATATTAGTCAAGAAAAATCTCCCTAACTATCAAGTCAAGTCTACTTATGTCAAAATGACAGTTGATCATGTTTTTTTCTAAATTGTGTGAAACAAAAATTTTAGTTGTTTTTGACAGCAAACCACTTTTTGGAAAATGTCGTTAAATTACAAACAAATCTTAGATGAAATCTTTAATTATACAACTTAACTGAATAAGCTTTTTGGCTCATATGACCCCCCCTGGATCGTCCATTGGTCAAAAGTTGATGCATTTGTGCTGCGTTATTGGAAAATGGCTGAATTTCCGATTCATATTATGTTCTTGGTCCAGTCCTCAGTTAAAAGTAGTACTTTTGGCAAACAAAGTTTAACGAAGTAGAATAAAAATTTTGTTTTCATATAGTAGGTATATAAAAAATAAATAATTAAAAATACAATGGGAGTCATATCCATTAACGCAATACGATAGTTTTGAATTCAAGGGAGTTACTACGAAAATAAAAAAAGTATCTCCCAGGGGGGGGGGGGGGGGAGGGGTCATGACCCCTACGCCCCCCCCCCTGGATCCATCATTGACTTAATCTTTATATTAGCAAACTGGTTAACAAGATTTTGTAACTGACAATCTCAAATTCAAAAAAAAAAAAACCATGCCTGCCACCTGGACAGTGGGGCGAAGTTATCCTGCCGCTGACCTAAAGTTGTAAAAAAAAACCGTCAAATTGTTATATGTGATAAGGGCTGAAGTATGTTTAGATAGTTAGTTTGACATTTAAAATAGAGGAAAAACCATGCCTGCCGCTTGCGTCCCGGGGAGAAGTCGCCGGCAGGATCGAAAATAGTCGCACTGTCGCATACTGTATACAATCCAAAAATATTTTGTTTTTGGGTAGAAATCTGAGAGAGAAACAATGTTTTGATGAATTTTGTAGACCGTTTAATAAAAAACACCGAAAAAATAATATCAGCTCTAAAAGTCAAACATCACTCCAAAAAAGGGGGCAAAGAGGGAAAAAACACCCTTTTTAATCTATTAATTATTTAATTTTATCTAAACAGCTATGAAACTAAATGTATACAAGAAATATGCATATTTTTTGCATAATTTTATATCTTATAAGTTATAACAATAATATAAGAAAAAGGGGCACAAAGAAGGGCAAATGGGATACAAACACATTTTTATATGGTTTCTTGATACCCATATATTCAAAACGAAATTCTTTTAAAATAATTAGTTTTATTTCTGGCACTAATATAAATCAAACCATAAAAATTTGAGAGTGGTGCGGTGGGGGTGATTATGGGTCTAAAACACCCTTAATTTTTTTGTTTTGTTTCATAACGAAACGTAATGTGTATTTTTTTGCAAAAGTCGTAACTGGCACAAATTGATAAGATTATTGCAATCTTAATTTCACATTTTTTATTTGTGAGATTCTTACCAGAATTGCCACTGGTAATATATTTATTTTTAAATGAAACATTTTTTGCAATCAAAAATGTAAATTTTTTCAATATAAATGTCTATTTTTTTTTTTGTTCAAAAATATTTTGTTTGTCAATGATGAAGTTGTTTTTATTTAATTCATGGATAAAAATGTTACTTTTTTTTAAATTATCAATTTATTTTCAAATGAGTACTTTCCTTTTCCTATTTTTGTACCTGAGTTCATACTTGTGCAAAAAAATATAATTGGAAAAACCATTTATTGGCTGATTTTCATAGTAAATTTTTGTATACCTGAATTCCTAATTGGTGCCAAGAAAAAGTAATGGAGACAAATTATTTTGCATATTTTACCTAAAAAGGGTTAAATGCTCTTTTTCCAAGAAAAAGTAATTAGGAAAAATAATTTTTGATATTTTACCTAAAAAGGGTTAAAAAAAATGATCTTTTAATTGCTTTTTTTTTCAATTCTATTATATATAAAGACCGATGAAGGGAGCTATTATCTTATAGTACGATTCCTTTTCTACTAAATAATAGACGTGTTAAGAAATTTGGTGCGATGGCTAATGTTAAACCAGTTTGTGTTTTTTGTGGTGGAGAAAAAGACAAAATAATTTTATTCAATCAAGAACGTTGAGATAAATGTCTTGGAATTTTGAAAATTCGTCAAGCCAACAGTTTGGTTGGGTGTAAAGTGAAGTTGAATCCAATAAGTGAAAGTGAAGGTTATCATTGAAAATGTTTGAACAATTTTACTGCGCTTAAAGTAAAATATAAACAATCAAATGTAGAATCGGTAGCCTCCGAAAGTTAACTTAATTTATCAGGACCTTCAGCAGCTATGGTTACACGGTAAGCATAATTTTTAAAATATTTAAAACTTAAAAGACCTAAATATATGTATGTAATTACGAGCCTCTTAAAGACAAGTTGACTTTTTTTGTTTCTCCTCCGCTTACATTATCTTTCCAAATATCCGTTTTATTTTAAAGTGCGAACATTGAATTAAACGAAGTATCCGAACAAAACTTAGGAGAACCCGAAACATCAATCTATGACACCTCAATCGCTGCATCAGAACTTATTGGTGATGATTTGGCTCAGCCAAAAGAGCAAGTATCTGAAGATCCAGCTGAAGAAGAGGAAACCGAGCTAAAAAAATGTATTTTCTGCAAATTAGAACGGAAAAGACATAAGGGTCGTATTAATATCTTGCATACCTGTTCTAAGGAAGATTCCATGGATAAAATAAAAGCTAAGGCAATGGAGTTAAACGACTTGAACCTGATGATGGAAATTGACGATCGATTGCTACAAGGACACCCCATACTTTACCATGCCATTTGTTTTGTTCAAGTAGTACAAAACCGAGTAAGAGCGATAACAATAACAACATGTACTTTCTCGACTTTATCCGAACCATGTATGGTGAATTTCTAACTCAAGAATACGAAGGCGTTGAATTGGCATCACCGAATTTATGCACAGGCCTGGCATTCAATAACTTTGACCGATTTGTTGACACAGCTGGTGGAAAGGATACTCTTCACGACACCGTTGGAATCATTTTCCAAAACATTGAAGACAACAACATTCAAGAGATAAATATTGAAGAACAAGATTTGGAAGAAAGTGATCATGAGAATGATGGAAATCCCGGGACCTCCAAAAATATAAGTAAAACGAAAAGGCGACGTAAGTTTGATGCTATAACACATGAATTAGAATCATATACAAAAAAAACCAAAAATATCAGAAACCCTATTGCCACTTATTATTACGTCTAATATTCCAAAGTCAGATAATATAAAATTCGCCAACCAAGAAGATGATGAAGAACCTACCCACAACCAAGTCAGCACTAGCGAAGATTCTGATGAAGAAGATATTTCATGTTTAATGGAGTCATTCAGAAGTGGCGAAGATGTGCTGTCCAGCATTTTTGACTAAATTATAATCTTATAACGTTTTGAAAACAAATTAAAACCAAAACTAAAAGCACACACAAAAATGTTTTGAAACTTATTTGTTTTGTAAAGATCTTATGCCAGGTAACAGCAAAAGGTGATCCCCCCCCCTCCTTACCCTTTTTCTGGTATAATTGTTATGAGGTATATATTAATGCAAAGTATAGGTATATTTTAATATACTTTTACTTTTTTAGACGTTTTGATAAAATAGATTAAAATGGGTATTTTTCCCCCTTTTACCCTTTTGCTTTGGAGTTATAAAAGACTTTTAGAGCTGATATTATTTTTTCGGTGTTCTTTATTAAACGGTCTACAAAATTCATCAAAACATTGTTTCTCTCTCAGATTTCTACCCAAAAACAAAATATTTTTGGATTGTATACAGTATGCGACAGTGCGACTATTTTCGATCCTGCCGGCGACTTCTCCCCGGGACGCAAGCGGCAGGCATGGTTTTTCCTCTATTTTAAATGTCAAACTAACTATCTAAACATACTTCAGCCCTTATCACATATAACAATTTGACGGTTTTTTTTTACAACTTTAGGTCAGCGGCAGGATAACTTCGCCCCACTGTCCAGGTGGCAGGCATGGTTTTTCTTTCTCAAGGCAGTGCCAACTAACGTTCTAGACCGGTTTCAAGTCTTATCATGTTAGACATGTGACCTCGGTTTTTTTACAACTTTGAAAATTAACTGTAAATTAATGCACCACGGGTGCGCCTGCAGGCATCGATTTTATGTTTTTCTAATGTAAAAACTGCCCGAAAAAATTAAATTCATCCATTATCAAATCTTTCAAAAATGAGTGACGCTGGCTCCCGGGCTATTAGTTCGAATCCGATTTTAGAATCAATATTTAAAAAACAGAAATATTATTATAAGATTTCAAATCAGTACAACAAAACTTAATTTTGTTGACCAGTAATAATTATTAAAGGCGTTCCACTGCATGTTCGGGAAGGAGCTTACAGCTTATAACTTAAATATCCATCGCTTTGCTTTTTTTTATAAGCGCACACTCAAGGGGATAATACTACCCTTATTATGTAGACACAGTGCGAGCACAAGGGGTTGAAAGGAGGATTTTCTACCTCCAATAAATTTTGAATTTCCCGTTTAAAATTTATGAGACCGGTCTGCCAGAAACGAGACCTATTAAAATGAATAAATAATATGCACTTTTTTTCAGTGGTACCCGTGGCAGAAATTGACAAATTCTTCAAGAGTAATTCTTGTCATGAAAAGTGCTTTCTCAAATAAGCCGTTCGGATTCGGCATATAAACTGTAGGTCCCCACCATCCCTGCAATTACTCGCACACAGGAAGGGTTGAGAGTTGTAAATCACTAGGTCCTGGTTCTCTACGGACTGTTGCGCCACCTTATTTATTTATTTATAATATGCAATTTACCAAAGTGAGAGTATTTTGTATTTTCTAAACAATAAGAGTTGGCTAAAACGAAATGTTTTATATATTTAAATATTATATGAATGCCAAGTAACGATAAAAAAAATTTGGCCTATCGTTAAGAGGTGCTGGAAATCGGTTTCTGTTGTTAGATGTCAACGGCTTGTAAATTTTATGCAAAAGGGCTGTACACAACTGTTATAGAAAATAAAGGACATGCTATATAGTATTAATATGAACCACAAAAATTAAAAACAAAAAAAAACTAATAATAATACTCGTACTTAAGAAAGGTGTAATTTTCATTTCGTTAAATGTGATTTGGAAACGGCAACATTTTGAAAATGTCTTGAATATATGACATATTTTAAGATATGGAAAGACTTAAAAGCTAATTGCTTTAACAGGAGGCAGATGTATTCAAAAGTACCAAATCCTTTTTCCGCTTCAGCTGTGATCTTCCCTAGATCTAAATGGTTTAAAAAATAAACAAAAAATATTCATAATGATTTAAAATCATGCTGTTTTTTTGTATTTATTTACTTTTATTTTTTGTTTTTCATTCTTAGGAAACATAGCATTGTTTCTTTGGAGTTTGGGTTGTTGTTGAATTCATCATTGCTTCATCAATATAATATTAATAATAATATAGGTTTTTTTTTTTGTCTTTAAATATAATTTTTACTATCATACTTTAGTACAACATTTTTGTTTGTTGGAATTTCTGTTTTAAAATACTTTAACAATGCATTTGATTTTCCTTCACTTAATCGATTGAATACAAGAGTACAAATTTAAAACTTCTCAATTTACCACTAATTTTTGTATTGTTTTTTTTATTTTTTTTTTTTTTGGTAATAATTTATTGTTTTTTATTGTAAGTGTGTTGTATGTATTTATAAATTTTATGTGTGTTTTATTTATATTGTTCTAAGTCAGCACAGTCGAACTGTGGATAATCTTAACACCCTTTTGTATCGCTTTTGTTGCTAAATTCTAACTAGATTCAATTTAATGATTTATTGCTGTTTTATTTTTTATTTTTTTTTTGGAGTTCTAAATGAAAACAACAAAAAGAATACATTATTACATTATGAAGTAACAAAACAAAAAAGAAGATACTTTTTATTAAAAATAAAAACAAAATAATATTTACAAAATTGTCAAACCATTGAATTCATGCTTAACCGAGTTTCTATTTACTTTTTCTGTTCGATTTCCTTGGCTTAAAATTAATTGAATTTATATAAATACATATAAATATATTTATATTTATTAATATTATAATATAATTAAATGATTATGTGTTAAAGTTACACCTCAATCAAAAAACAGTTCTTGTAAATAAATATTCTTACACATTTTTATTGTTGTTGATTTGTTTGTTTTTGTTTTTCGAAAGTAAACATTTTTTTTTGTGTTGTTTTGTAAATACTCTTAATATATTTTTATTATTTTGTATACATTAACATACAACATTATAAAAGAACAACGAAATGCAATAAATCAAAAAAAAAAAAACAAATAAAGTCAATAATTGAAATATGAGAATGCCAAAAAGAAATATACTACATCGAAAATAAATTTATTTGATAAACAATTTTTCTTTTTCTAAACTAATAATAACAAAATGATGTATGAAATAAACATTAACGGCAAAGTAAATCCCCTCGATTGTTTAAGAATAAAAATATTGTTTTTTATTGTTTAAAAATACGAACAAGAATTATTTTTTAAGTTTTTTTCTTTTATATATTATCATCCTTAGATTTAAAAAAATTAAAAAAAAAAAATTAACAAAAATTCGTTTAAGTGTCACAGCACCAAATTTTTAATTTGTTAACCTGAAAATAAAAATAAAAAAAACATTGCATAAATTCAAATACGATGAGAAGACGAACAATTACTTTTGGCTAAGACACAAAATGTTTTTTTTTTTTTCTGAATCTTACAGATAGATACCGAGTGAAATTAAAAATGGATTGATTTTAAAAAATTCTTCAAATCATTCAAGCCCAATTAATATAAGCTTTGGTAAGTTTTAAAAGGCGTTTATTCAATTACATCGCAAGTAATCTGTCCTCTCAAATAAGTTATGAATAAATTTTCATTTATAGTGAAAAGTAGAACCTAGCTGTAATAATAAATTGACCTAGAATCATATATTTGGCAGTGTCCGAGAAAAGGGACTTAGTTTTCGAAGATGAACTTTTGAGAAAAAACGTTTAAAGTTTCTCAATACTTTTTTGCCATTGTTTGCAATGTTTTAAGTTAATTCTTCACATGTTTATAGTATAGATGCGTTTCTGTGAAAAAAATTAACTAACTTCATGTTATTCTTCACACTTTTATTTACCCAAATCCGCTCTTAAAAACCTATTTTTGACACACAAGGTCCTTTTACTTGGACACTGTCACTGTGAATTTTAGTGTCTCAAGAAAATCGAGTACAAAAAAAAACTTTAAAAATGTAAAACAATGACAATGTTTGCTAGAAATTTTGCTGGAGAGAGAAACAGAAATCGTGGGGCTGAAAATTAATTCCGGCAAAACAAAAATAATCAGCCTCGGAACCCGACCATCCTTTGAAATAAATATTTCCTCACAACCAACCGGTAGAAAAAGTGGAAAGCTTTCAATTCCTTGGAAGTATCGTCTCCGTCGAAGGCGGAACCGAACAAGACGTCATCTGCCGCATCGGCAAAGCAAAAACGGCGTTCGGTATGCTGTCGAAAATTTGGAGGAATAACTCCAGAGCTGGACGACCGAGAAGCACATGGCGCAGGACAGTCGAGGAGAAATCAGCGTCACTAGGCAAAAGTTGGAGGGAGCTGAAACATATCTCCAGAAACCGCACATGATGGCGCGTAGGCGTAGTAGAGGCCCTATGCCCCTTAAGGGGTCCCCAACTGACTTAACAGGTCTGAGGACCGAAGTAAGTAAGTAAGTTAATAAAATTAGAATAATCTGAAAACTTTTTCTAAAATGATAGTTAAAATGGTAAAAACACTATTACAATTTTTGCACTTTTTCATCCAAGGATATACCTCGCTCTTCAACAAGGGGTGGTAAGTGTGTTCCGCCAGCACCCACATTAACCTAACCTAATCTACCCCCAAGCGATACAAATTTGTAAAAAATAAGCTTTATTCATACCTCTAAAGGGAATATAATGAAAACATTGATAATTATAGTATGAACATACAAAGGTCAGAATATTACTAAACATAACTGAACAACTTTTATCTTTTCAACAACATTTCTATTCCTGGGGTGACATTCTGTAATTTCATATGTACTCGGTTGGTTTTTTAAAAATCAACGAATGTTTTCGTTTTTTTTTATCAAGTTCAAATAAATACGTTGCATAGTATTGCAGTTCTTTGGGATTTTGGGAATTTGATCTAAAGTTTCCAAAAGATTTCAAAAATATCCTCTTAAAAATTTTGTGTCGATCCTTTAAAATTGTTCTAGCCACCCCATTTTAAAGTGTTCACGATCTTTGCTTGAAATAAATACATAAAGTGGGTGATCATAACATCATGATTACATTATTACAGCCACAATAAAAAAAATAATATTTTCAGGACCAATATATTTTCAGGTCCTGAAAATTGGTGTCCAGGTGGTAACTACCTTATGTGTTTATGCATGCCTGAGTTTTTGTTACTAGGGCAAAAAAGTGACTGCCTTTTTCGAGGAGAATAGCGTGACAAGAAAATCTCTCCAGACTTGAATACCATAGAAAATCATTGGGAGCTCGTTAAGAGGGAAGTAGGAAGAGAAAGCATTAGAAATATGTTCATTTCATACAAAAAATTAGTTTTTCAATAATTTCTAAGAATGTTTTTTTAATAAATTTTCATTTAACATTGCACCTTGAATTAATTCAGATGAGATAAGTCAACACATTCAATTCAAACTTAAATTGTGTTTTTCCAAAACAGCTTTTACAAAATCGGTGATCACGATCTTTCCAAAATTTTAAATTTCAGATCATCGACGGAAAAGTAATAATGGTCACCGCGAAAGGTCTGGGACATACATATGTACATTATATCTGCTATATTTGTTACTTTTTTACAAAAAATAAATTATGACACATACAATAAATAAATTATGAAACATACCTTTTTCTATGACAAAAAAAAAGTTCGAACCTGAATCATTTTGCCCAAAAATCGTGCCCCATATCTTTTCAAAATATTTTATATGAAAGGAGATACTCCTCAGAATGTTGGAGTATTTTATTTTAAACGATTTTCACGACTGCATGCATATGTTTCAATTTAGCAAACCGATTGGAATTTAAAATAACATCATGATAAAACATTTCAGAATTTTGTATGTTGACGTAGAACTTCGAAAAGCAATGGATACAAAACGGTGGTTACTGTAATATATCTAGATTTTGAAACTTTAGAGGGCGACATATACATCTTTAACAACAAGTCAAGGGCTCTTTAGACTGATTCTGTTGTTTTGTTTTGCAATAGGCGTTCTCCTTATTGAGCTAAGAGCAGAGAACTGACGTTTCAACAAAGAGCTGTGTTTCTTTTTTAGCTCAGACATTTAAGAGCGCTCAGGTTGTTTCTTTTTTCAATCAGACCTAGCTCGGAGCACACTCCATGCATTTTGAATATAATGGCCGAGGTAATGGAGACAAAATTTGAGCGCGACTAACTTCACTTCGTGTGAAAAAAAAAATAGAAATGATTATCAATATTATTAAATATTCATTATTTATTATTTTACATATATTTTTCTGTACCTATTCATTTTTAGAGTTTTTCAGTTAAATGCTCAAGTGTGTTTCCAAGGTAAATCGGAGCTTTTTGATCAAACTCTATTCAGATCATTCTTCACATGCTCAAGCTTTGCTAAGAATTAAAAAAAAAAATGCGAAACCGATCTAAATTCTAATCGTTTTATACTTTACTTACGCTGCTGGAAGAATTCGTAACCAAATCCTTGGTGTCCGCCACTGAATGATATCTCCTATAACTCCAACTAAATGAAGAGCTAATGAACCACTAAATTGTATTTTTTTAAAAACTCAGATATTTTACAATGCCATACGTGTATATGCATTCAAAGTAAACTATGTTTAATAGACCTCTTACCAATTAACGATTCTTAACTCGATGATATATCTAAATGAGGTGGGATAATTGAAATTTATCAATTTATACCTTGAGTACAATATACTAAAAGACCTCTTACAAAACGCTTTAAATAAGCTCACCAGATGGGCTAATCGGTGTGGACTAGGCGTTAACCCACAAAAAACCGACCTTGTCCTCTTCACAAGGAAATACAAAGTCCCACACATTGACCCTCCCCTCATAAACGGTGTACCACTTAAATTCTCTGAACAAGCAAAATACTTGGGTCTCATTTTAGATAAGAAATTAAGTTGGAAACCTAATATTCAAGAGAGAATAAACAAGGCCACAGTAGCCCTGTTCTCCTGTAAAAAGGCCATTTGTAATAAATGGGGCCTACAGCCCCGCATTACACACTGGCTATACATGTCGGTCATAAGACCGATCCTTACTTATGGAGTAGTGGTATGGTGGACGGCGCTAGATACAGCGACAAACCGCGATAAACTCAGCAAAGTCCAACGAACAGCCTGCCTGTGTATGGGAGGAGCACTTCGCTCCACCCCCTCCGCTTCACTAGATGTTCTGTTCCATCTAATACCGCTGGACTTTTTCAGCAAGCAAACGGCCGCTAACACTGCCATACGGCTTCAAGCCTCCTCTCTGTGGATCAATAATGGAATTGGCCACACCACTATTTTCAACTCGTTCAGAACTATAAACAGTAATATTGACTACACCATACCCTATCCTCAGTTTAATAACTATAGCTTCAAAGTGACTATACCTCCCAGGTCTTCTTGGGAGAATACATCATTTTTGAACGATGGTCCTATAAACTTCTATACAGACGGATCAAAAACGGAGGCGTATACTCAGATAGACTAAACTTAAGTCTCTCCTTTCGTCTACCCGTTCCAAACTGAAATCCTGGCTATAAAAGAAGTCCTATCCTGGCTTAGAGAAAACGTTATATCAACTAATGATATACGCATCTTCTCGGATAGCCAAGCCGCGTTAAAGTCCCTAGACTCTGTCTCCACAAACTCACTAACATCCCTAAATTGTCGATCATCTCTTACGGAGATGGCTACACAGTTCAACATTCACCTCCTCTGGGTGCCGGGCCATAGAGACATTCCAGGAAATTGCAAAGCTGACGAACTTGCAAAAAGCGGAACAACTTTACCTCTGCTGGCTCATAATGCTAACATAGGTATCCCTCTAGCTACATGTAAACTTATGCTAAAGCAAGATACCATAGAGAAAACAAACCTCAGGTGGAATAACACCACCACCTGTGTCGCAACAAAACTAATTTGGCCTATTCTTAGCGCCAGGCGCTCAAAATAATTAATCTCTCTGAGTAGATTGCCCATTAGCTACGTTATAGGTGTCCTGACTGGGCACTGCTTAATAGGAAGGCATGCTATTCGACTTGGAGCCCCTGCAAATGATTTTTGTAGGAGTTGCTTGGACGAAGAAGAAGAGGAGACAATCTCTCATCTTCTGTGCACATGCCCTGCCTTATCACACAGACGTAGAATCCACCTTGGAGACTACTACTTTAACGATACCAGCGATCTAAAAAATTCAGACATTACTTGTCTCCTACGCTTCATTCGAAGCTCCAATTGGTTCAACGAGTTAAGCTGATTAACTGATCCATGTGGTATCACAATGGACCATACTTTGGTTTAAGTGTGTTGGATGTCCCAACCAACAGCCACTTTAACCTAACCATACCTTGAGTAGACTATAAAAAGCTGGCGGTGAATTTTTATCGTCATTATGCTTTTTAAACACATCTTAAGAAGAAATGAATCCTAATAAAAAAAAAATCTTCTGATGATGATGATTTTTAAATATGAACAAAAATTCTTGCTATGAACTATAATAAGAAAGAAAAACCACCAAGGTTATATTTTTGTCTTCATTTTACAATAAAATTTTACTTTAACTTCAGAATTTTACATTGTTTTTTGTTTTGTTTTTGTTTGTTTGTTTTTAATTCTTTAATTAATTAATTACTACTTACACTACTTAAATAATTTGAATTTAAAGTACGAACCTGCTACCATAAACGATGTAAATGTAAATTTCGCGAAAGAACTGAACGAACGTCATTTGTAAATCTTAAAGCGTCCAAAAGTGGTAATAACGATAACAACGCAACATCCATTGGATCTGAGAACCAGCTTTTTATTGGTATTGCATTGTTTGGAAAACAACGATATGCTCCTGGTGAATTGTCTATGATAAATATCTAAAAGCAAACATTTTCCAATAAGTATAAAAAAAAACAAAAACAACTGATAAAATCATAATATGTACCTTATTTAAATCGTTACATATAGCTGACAGGTCTTTGGTATATGAACCAAAATCAGGTGTACAATGTTGTCGATAGTATCTCCGGCGAAGTATATTGCGGCCATTGTCTAATTTATCGGCAACAGCCGCACCATAAATTTCCATACTTGCTGTAAATATCACTAGATCATACCACTGTGACACCTATTATAAATATTTAAACATTAATTTTTTAAGAAGTTAATCTTTTAATTTATAAAAATTACTTACCACATCGAGAAAAAAGTCCACATGTGGCCTTTTGTGCACAAAAAATCGAACCGGATGCCTGTCAATTGTTACTTTAACTGTGAAATCGTGCGGTGTTCCTGGTTTGACTGTATTTCTTGGCATAGCATTATGATGCGAGTGTATCAGAGTTTCATCTAGATCAAGTACAAGGGTTTTCCTTTGGACAATACTGAGACGATGCCGCGACACCGGCGATAGTGGGAAGAGCTCATATTTCACTGGTTGATACTGTACAAACTAAAGAGGCTCATATCAGATTTTTAAGAATATGTATTTTATTTAGAATTATTATTGTTGCAACATTCATTTAATTGTATTTCACATAAAAAGAGGTTTTTATAAAATAGCTTATAACAATATTGAGAAACTAAAATATACCTACAATCGCGTGACCAGTCTGATATTAGGAATATTAGATAGAAAAAAGGGGACGTAGCTCCCTCCTAATGACAATATTTGTCATAAAATTTCAAATTAGTAAAAAGTGGTATTATTAGTCTTTAAATATTTCTATTTTTCTTATTTGTAGTACGAATTTTCTCCGAAGTGTTCTTTGATAAACGACGATTATGAACATAAATTACACTGAAAGGACAGCTAACTGCAACTTCTTTGTATTCAATTCAATTCAAATATTCATTAATTGCAAGTAATCATTATAAATTTTACAAAAGCTTTTATGAATTTTTTAAGCATTGGCTTAGCCGTCAGCTCGACTGGTAATATTTAAGTATACAATTGAACAAGTACATATGGGTGATTATACAAAAGTTGGGTAACTCGATGTCATCAACCAATATATACAAAGTCTGATTATATTTTATTGAGATTGCAATTTATTTTAAAACAATGGAAAAACCTTTATTTAGTCACCCAATTTCAGTTCTTCATTTTGAATACAAGTTATTAAAAAAACACAATTAGTTCTTAAAACGTCAGTCCTCTGGCATGTCACAACCCTGAAAACCAACCATTAAGTGACTGTCTATTAAACATTATCATTGATTTGAATCTGCGATGTATATAGTTTAATATATACTACAACTTTCAAAATCCACTGTTCTCCACTTTATTTAAAAAAATAAGAAATTTTGTGTTCAGTTTTATTCGTCAGTTTCTTGTGTGTTATTTAAATTTAAAATTCGTGCGAAATATCGCCGACTCAACGTCAAATCCCACTTTGAATTTAAATGTTGGTAATAAAGTTAGTTGCGGATCGCACAATTTGACGGCCACCATAACTGTACCAGAGTTTGGGTTATGTTTGTTGTCTATACACGTGCTTAGCCAGTCAACACGTCAGTTTTATGGTGAGTCGTTATTTTTTTGTTAATCTAAAGTTTATTTTTATTTATTCGTATTAGACTTTGATTTGTTAAAATGTAGTTTATTGATATTTGAAATAACAAAAAAAAAACATTAGTCCAGATTATAATCTCAAATTTCGTCTTTTTCGTCAGTAGTGTGGCGTCAGTTCTGTGTCAGGTAAATTGTTATTGTTCTTCATTTCTTGATCATTAGTACTTTTAAGATGAATATTGTTAGATTTTGTTTGTTGATTACTTTGAAATATTTAGTAAAACTATGTGAAAGTAGTAAAAGATAAGTGAATAACGTTACGTTAAATGTCAAAAGTCTGTTTTGAAAACTGATGTAGTATTATCGGGTGATTTTTTAAGAGCTTGAGAACTTTTTTTAAAAAAAAAGCGCATAAAATTTGCAAAATCTCATCGATTCTTTATTTGAAACGTTAGATTGGTCCATGACATTTACTTTTTGAAGATAATTTCATTTAAATGTTCACCGCGGCTGCGTCTTAGGTGGTCCATTCGGAAAGTCCAATTTTGGGTAACTTTTTCGAGCATTTCGGCCGGAATAGCCCGAATTTCTTCGGAAATGTTGTCTTCCAAAGCTGGAGTAGTTGCTGGCTTATTTGTGTAGACTTTAGACTTGACTTGACAAAAAATAGTCTAAAGGCGTCAAATCGCATGATCTTGGTGGCCAACTTACCGGTCCATTCCTTGAGATGAATTGTTCTCCGAAGTTTTTCCTCAAAATGGCCATAGAATCGCGAGCTGTGTGGCATGTAGCGCCATCTTGTTGAAACCACATGTCAACCAAGTTCAGTTCTTCCATTTTTGGCAACAAAAAGTTTGTTAGCATTGAACGATAGCGATCGCCATTCACCGTAACGTTGCGTCCAACAGCATCTTTGAAAAAATACGGTCCAATGATTCCACCAGCGTACAAACCACACCAAACAGTGCATTTTTCGGGATGCATGGGCAGTTCTTGAACGGTTTCTGGTTGCTCTTCACTCCAAATGCGGCAATTTTGCTTATTTACGTAGCCATTCAACCAGAAATGAGCCTCATCGCTGAACAAAATTTGTCGATAAAAAAGCGGATTTTCTGACACTGATTTTGGTAATAAAATTCAATGATTTGCAAGCGTTGCTCGTTAGTAAGTCTATTCATGATGAAATGTCAAAGCATACTGAGCATCTTTCTCTTTGACACCATGTCTGAAATCCCGCGTGATCTGTCAAATACTAATGCATGAAAATCCTAACCTCAAAAAAATCACCCATTACATATTAATAATTATTTTTAATTGTTACTAAGTGATTTTAAGTGATCATTATTAAATTTTTACTAATTTGTATTAAATTTCATTATAATACTTTCAAAACTGTGTATACTCGTCAGTCCTCTGGCAGTCAAATTCTGAAATTTTTAAATATCTTACAATGTACTCAAAAAAGTGACTGGCTCGATTGGGAACAATATATTAATTAGATTAGCTATCATATACACCCGAATTTATAGAAGTTTGATTTAAAAACTATCGTAAACAAAATATCCTCAAAAGTTACCCAACTTTTGTAAATATAATCACCCATATATATAATGGTATAAAATTAAAAAAAAAGTAAAAAAGGTATGATTTGATTGTATAAATAATTTCATTATATTATTTATGTATATTCCGTTATTATAAGCATTCTGTACTGGTAGCTAGCTCTGACAAATTTGATAAGGTTCGCCCAATCTGATCCATTTAAAATTTCAATTGTTTCCTGTACTGATAGGGATGGTTTACCAAAGCATACTCTTCTTTGCTGGTTAAAAATTGGACATACACTGATAAAATGAAAGCAATCTTCTTTAGGTCTCAAGTTACATAAATTGCAAAGTTGGTCAAAGTTTCCGTTTTATGGTTTTCCATTTAAATGTAGAAGTTCGCATCTTGATTTAAAAATTAGGGAAATATCTTTATAGGAGAAAGAATCTTGGAAGTAGTTCTTGTCACACAAGTTATAACTAAGATGGCTATAGAGTAATCTGCTCTACGATTGACGGGCATTTTCAATCATCTGATTTCGGTTAGATTCTTCAAGTTTTTGGATTATTTCGTAGAACTTCGTTTTCATCTGAACAATATTGTTGAGATTGATCTGCACAACTTCTCCACAAGAAGCAGCAATGTTTTCCCATGTCCTCATCCACCAGGCCTTATTCCGAATTTTGTAGAGCATCATTATCTTACATAACCGAGTTTCCCGTAGACCAAGCACTTTAATTAAATAATCAGCTTGTAACTTTAGACTTAAAGTAAAAAGTTTTGGCAGGCCTGTTTCCAAATAAATAGAATAGTTTGGTGCGGTTACGGGAATATTGAATATTTTCTTAAAGAAATTTCTTTGAAACTTTTCAATTTCTTCGTATTCTTGCATACCCCATATTTGTGCCGCATAACAAGCGAAGATTTCACGACTGCATTGAAAATATTATATTTTGTTGAAAGGTGTATGTGATCGTTAGAGAAAATCTTCTTCCAAGTACCATTAATTAGGCTTTGTGAAGTTTTTGATTTTTCTGCAAGGTGCTTGCTATAATCCAGGGTTGGATTTAGTAAAACTCCCAAATACTTGTATTCTTTCGATATTTCTAAACGACTTCCATTAAGTATCCATGTGTTCCTAACTTCACTCCGATTGGAACGCGAAAAGACCATTACTTTCGTTTTGTCTGTGTTGATGACTAGACCCCACTTGACACAATAGTCCGTAAGACAATTTAGCATAAATTGCAGGGTTTCTGCTGATTCGGATAACAAGAGAAGGTCATCAGCGTAGAGTAATACATTTATTACGATACCTGCAATTCGGACACCTCCTGGAATGTGCGTAGCTATATCATTAATAAAAATAGCAAATAGAAGAGCACTGAGTAGACATCCCTGCCTTACTCCAGTAAGTGATTTAAATGGTTTTGAATATGTTTTGCCATCCCAGACTGCAACTTCAGTATCTGTGTACAAACAACGGATTATTTGGATGAATTTTGTCGACACTCTAAGTTGGGAAAGTTTAAAAAATAAAGCATTTCGATTCACCAAATAAAATGCAGCTTTAAAAACGACAAATAATGCGTATACTTTTTTGTTTCTGGCTTGAAATGCTTTTACTATCTTTGTATCTATAACTTATTTCATTGCTGTCTATGTTGGTATGTTTTTTACCTGCCTTATGGTAAGCTTTAAATCCACATTCTAATCTCAAAAAAGGATTGATTCAGATATTGACTAAGTATTAAAAAAAAAAAAACAATTTGATACACAAATTCCGTTATATGTACCTTGACCTTGTAAGAGAATCATTTTATATTTTATTTTTGAAATGTGCTTTAGTTTTCTTATATGTATTATCAAATGAACACCCTGTATTTGCACTAAACTATATTCATTATGTACAATAAGTATGTAAATAGTAAATAATAACGTTACGCTATAATGCTGTAAACCATATTATCCTACTGTCGTATGATTTGACCGTTGTCTTTTTCATTATGTATATTAGTGTTTAAGTATATTAGATTATTAAAATTGTTAGTTGGTACAGTTCAAATAAAGCGATCGTATAAGAAACATGTCTTTACTTTGAGCTACGTTTTGTTTTAAAATCTTGCACCTTATAACCTTTAGCCTAAACCCCTTAATTAGCTTTCTCAAAACTAAGAAATTAATGTGTTTTGAGGGCAAACCCCTATAGGTAATTGAATTACTGTTTATCTTTTTATAGTAACAGCTATGGACATTATTTCAATTCAATTGAAAAAAATATGTATTTTGCACTGATGATCACATTACTTTTGGACAGAGGAATAGCACAATCAGGAAAAACAAAAAACAAGTTAAAAGTAAAGAATTCCTAAAATTTACCAAGTTGGTACTATGTAATTTTTTAAAGTAGTGGGCACCTTCTTGGTAAACATGCAACTAACGTTTCATATCTACTTTGTGCGATAGAGTACCAAGATTCTTTGATTCCGTCCAAAGGATCGTTTGAATTTTGTTTGTCCAATTAGGTCGTGACTTGGAGCTGACCGGGTGAGAAAATCAATTCTTTCGTCCGAAAGCTAATCTTTTAAGATATTTGAAGCATATTTGGGGTCATTGTCATGCATGAATATCCAATTAAAGGACAAACAAAAAGACACATTTTACAATAGTATTCCTCAATATACTATAAGGATACGAGAATGGACCATTCCATGCCAGGAAACCAGGAAATAGCAAACAAAAATCAATTTTCCTTTCGGAGTATACTTAAATTGTTAATGCTTTGGACTTAGGGCGATCAAAAAATACTTTATGTTTTTCCACTCCAGAGTACTTTTTTTTTAAAACTGCATAATTTTTGTTCAGATGCTACTTAGCAAATCTTATGCGATCTCTGATGTTTTTTTTTCTACACCATCCGGCTTAATCGTAAAAACAGCTTTGCATCAAATTGTTCAAACTCCAAATTGTGTATCAAATATTTTCGAGGCAGACTGCAACGAACTTTACATACAATTTTGTTTTGGAAATATTTATTAGAATTATTATTACGGTAGAAAAATATGTGCTCTTTTTTGTGCCCAATAGTGAGAGAGTAAGGTTAGGTTAGGTTAAAGTGGCTGTTGGTTGGGACATCCAACACACTTAGACCAAAGTATGGTCCATTGTGATACCACATGGATCAGTTAATCAGCTTAACTCGTTGAACCAATTGGAGCTTCGAATGAAGCGTAGGAGACAAGTAATGTCTGAATTTTTTAGATCGCTGGTATCGTTAAAGTAGTATTCTCCAAGGTGGAATCTACGTCTTTGTGATAATGCAGGGCATGTGCACAGAAGATGAGAGATTGTCTCCTCTTCTTCTTCGTCCATGCAACTCCTACAAAAATCATTTGCAGGGGCTCCAAGTCGAATAGCATGCCTTCCTATTAAGCAGTGCCCAGTCAGGACACCTATAACGTAGCTAATGTGCAATCTACTCAGAGAGATTAATTGTTTTGAGCGCCTGGCGCTAAAAATAGGCCAAATTAGTTTTGTTGCGACACAGGTGGTGGTGTTATTCCACCTGAGGTTTGTTTTCTCTATGGTATCTTGCTTTAGCATGAGTTTACATGTAGCTAAGGGGATACCTATGCTGGCATTGTGAGCCAGCAGAGGTAAAGTTGTTCCGCTTTTTGCAAGTTCGTCAGCTTTACAATTTCCTGGAATGTCTCTATGGCCCGGCACCCAGAGAAAGTGAATGTTGAACTGTGTAGCCATTTCCGTAAGAGATGATCGACAATTTAGGGCTGTTAATGAGTTTGTGGAGACAGAGTCTAGGGACTTTAACGCAGCTTGGCTATCCGAGAAGATGCGTATATCATTAGTTGATATAACGTTTTCTCCAAGCCAGGACAGGACTTCTTTTATAGCCAGGATTTCAGCTTGAAACACGCTACAATGATCGGGTAGACGAAAGGAGAGACTTAAGTTTAGTCTATCTGAGTATACGCCTCCACCAACCCCATGCTCCGTTTTTGATCCGTCTGTATAGAAGTTTATAGGACCATCGTTCAAAAATGATGTATTCTCCCAAGAAGACCTGGGAGGTATAGTCACTTTGAGAGTGAGAGAGTAAAAAAAGAACACAAATAGGCAAGTACAAATTATTAACCAAGATTACGTTACTTTTTAAACTTGATTGTCTCCAATAGTTAACCCATTTATTACCAAAGACATTTAAAATTAAAATTTCAAAATTTTGATATCATAACTTTATTAAATAGTGTCAAAAAAATACAAAAATATTTTTTGTATCTTTTTAAAAAAGTAGGAAGCGTGGTTTTTAAGATGTACCCAAGCAGGTATAATGGGAACATATGGTTGCTTATTTTGTGTATGAAACTTCTTAAAGCATTCTTTTTTCGACACACAGAACTATGTCGCTGAACTCGAAATCCATCTGATTCGCATGTGGCATACTCTGCATCTAAGAGACTTTTCAATACTCTTTGGAAAATGGTGACCTTCAGACAAAGCAGTGAGCAAGTCGAAAATCTAGGAGATCAGGTTGCGGAAAAAGAGGATGATAAATCAGAAGAAGATTTACTTCGTGACTGTAGAGATGAAACTAAGAAGGCAAAAGATAAGTTAATACAGTGTAAAAAAGATGCTGTGGAATCACAAAGAAAAATTACACAGAAAGAATTGGCAAGATTCATCCACTGAGCAAAGTTATAAATGAAGTAGATAGGGACAATTTTGATGTCGAAGGTAGGAGAGTTTTATATCTTCTAAGATAATATCGAGCAATATCTCTTTGAATCGATAGCAAGTCATTTTCGGAATCATCTGCGACTTTATAAAGTTTCCAAGCGTTCACCAAAGAAGAGCTAAGCATTGAAGTAAAAAGCGGCCACCACCACTTTTTGCCTCGAATTTTGATTTTATACACATTCACACACTGATCGTGTAAGTCAACACCACCCATATTTCGACTTTTTTTTGTATCACAAAATTATTAAAACGTTTTATCGTCATATCAGTAACTCTTAGACCAGCGTGGTTGGCTTTGAGATTGCCCAGATATTGAGGTTTTTATCACTGATAAAGGAACTTCATCCTCGCTATCTAAATCCTCATTCCTAATAGAAGATCTCTATCCAAATTTTCTGTGTCTATTTCATCCATCAAACAAAGCGTTTCGATCATTTTCTTCGATTGCATTTATTGCATTTTGAAGATTATAGAATCTCCTTCCATAAAATCATGATGTTGAGAATGCTTTGAATTCCATTCTATAAAAGAATAAGTTGTCACTTTTTCCCATTGTACCCAAGCGGGTACACCTAACTTTACGCGTACTTACCTACCGTAAAAATAAATGAACACTTGATTTTTCACTTTTATATGATTTTATTATAACTTTTTAAACTATTTCCAAAAAAAATAATAAGAAAATTGATAAAACAAATATTTTTTCTATCGGGCCAACCTCTGAAAAACCAAGAATATCGCAATCGCACCTGACGCGGAGGACTACCGTTTTGGTTTGTTTATAATAAACTGCACTTCTACTTGTTGAAAACATGTCAACGAACAAAAAAAAATTGAATTTTATCCAAACAAATTTAAAGAAGGACAACGGTAAATCAATAATGTTGTTTAATTTTCTGTACCCAAGCGGATACAGTGGTAGTAAATGGGATCTAGAGAACATACCAGGAGAAGATGTGTGATTTGTCTTAATAATGGCATAATGGCTATCTCCTTGTCCATAGCTGTGTAACATTGAATAGAATAAATTTACATTATCTCTAAACGTCAAAAAGTTATTATATATTGAATAAAAAAGCTTAAGTATTTTTGTATAAGAAGCTCAAGCTAGCTAGTCATCGCTTTAACTAAAAGCTAAAAGTAGACATTATGAGATTTTAAGTTTATCTTTTAGCGGACGTTATTCATTTTAAAAAGAATAAAACCTTTGAACTGCGATGGATTTGGTTTAATCAAACCGAATATAAATAAATAAATTAGGTGGCGCAACAGTCCATGAAGAACCAGGGCCTAGTGACTTACAACTCTCAACCATTCCTGTGCGCGAGTAATGTTGTCAGAGATGGAAGGGACCTACAGTTTATATGCCGAATCCGAACGGCTAATTTGAGAAAGCATTTTTCATGACAAGAATTACTCTTGGAGGATTTGTCAATTCCTCGCAAGAGGCAGTACCCGTGAAAAAAGTTAGGTGGCACAGGCAGGGATTGAACCCAAAACCCCTTGCATGACAGTCCAACGCACTAACCATCACACTACGGGTCCTACAAACCGAATATAGTGATCTTCAATGTACGTATTGTAGATTTTGTGACTTCATTGTTTTGGATAACTTCGGTTTCCGATGACCCACAACTACAAGGACACGAGTACACCCCAGGATTTTGGAGTACACTAGCCACAAATAATTAGAGTGTGATAACAACTACGCACCGGTACTGTTTAAGAACAAGAGCGAGTACCAAAAGTGAATTTTTGTATGCTACTACTGTTCACTAAAATTACAAGACAAATAGTTGTTTTGAATTTTGAAACCAGAAACTGAAAGAATGGAAACTATGGTCATTTCAATAGGCTCATGAGAAATCACCTCTCAGATCTCCTATAACTTGGCAAAGAACAAATGTTAGTGTTAAAAGAGAGACCTATAACTGAAATCAACGTTCATTAAGATAACTAAAAAAAATATCTGCTTCCTCTGGCTTAGAGGACAGTGCATCTTCTCTTTAGTAAAAAGAAATTAGAAAGTCATTGCATACTTTCTTTTGAAAACCGGAAAAATCTTATAAATTTCATCAACGCAAACGTTGGACACAGTTTTTTTTTTATAGAGTTTAGAATTATAAACTCATTCCCATAATAGTTCTATAACTAAAAATAATTCCAAAACAAGAACAAAGTCAAAATTTTCTTAACAGGGGGGGTGAAGGAATCTTGATATTTTTGTAGTGTTTATTATAACATTCAAGCTAAAGCCATTTTTATTATATAAATTGAAGTTAGACCTAGAAAAATGGGATTAAGTTATTTTGAAAAGGATTTGATTGGAAACCAATTTTGGCTGTGCTTTTTTTTTAATCACCCAAAAACCACACAAGGCCCTTTGAGTAATAGTTTTTGAACTTTAATGGATCGGAAAAATCGGGGATTAAATAAATCTTATACAATGTTTTAAAATTGATCTAACATCTCAAAAACGATCTGGTTTAAATTACCAATGGGTGTGTTGCAATGAGTTTGCCCAGGTTAGGATAGTTTAGCTCATCAGCTTCACTTACTCCTTGTGACCAAGGGATTAGACTAACGTTTCATTCCTTTGGGTTACTCTTCTTCTTAAGCTTTACATGCATATTGTTGTTTTTGGACTTACAGCTGTGAATTTGTTTTGAAATAGAATTTTAAAATTGTAAACAACCTATTGGTAATATGTATAATAAATTAAAAAATTTCTTTTTAAGTTGAATTTTTGTTTAAGTTGCATTTCAATAGTTTATTCATTTTGCTATACAAAATTGCCTTGACATTAAAATTTTATTTAAAAAAAAGAATATTGTATGACCAAGTACGTACGACCTTATCATGTCTTTAAATATTTTTAGCTTGCCAAGAAAACAAAAGACAATTAATAGTTAATTAATATGAATGTAGAGTTGTATTTCCACTTTTAAGAAGAATAGGTACAACATTCTCGTTTTTTTTTTTGAAGATATTTATTTTTAATCTATTAATCACTCCAAAAGTCAATACAAATTTTTGAATATCTTTAAGAATAATAAGAAATACAATTAACCCAGTGGTTAAGTAAAAAGTTTTAATTTTAGCAGAATAAAGCTTAGTAATACGTATGCTTGGCTATGCATTTCAACGTTCTTCATTTATGAATTAAAAAACTACAATCTTGTTGGCAGGTAGGTACCTATTTATATATATCTAGTGAATAATAAATCCTATAGATTGCCTTAACCAGAATTGCAATAATTAAATCGTTATACCTACCTACCTATTCAGTTATGGAAACACGCAATCTAATCAAAAACAAGCTATTGGCTATCAATATTCTCCTATCCCGCGCTTTATCAGTACAGACTACTTTATTATCATCGAATTGTATATAAATTAAATTTTATAACAATAAACCTAATCAAAAGCCTACATTTAGCAATTTCATATATTCCTAGTATCGAAGCTTATCTAAAGCTAAAATAAAAAGATAGATCTACTTATATTAAAAAAAAAAACATAACCCTTTTATTTAAATTTGCTCAAGGACATTGGTGCAGGAGTTTATAAATTTTTCTAGGTTGAAGCGCGGCGGCGGCGGCACTACAAAACTTTGCATATTTTTATCTATTATTTATCAAAAACCATCAACCTCTTAACTCATGGTCACGGTTCATGGTACACGCTACACACAAACAACAAGTCATAAATTGTAAACTATATAAACAACAACAACAAAAAGCAAATCATACTTACAGCACGGATTTGCCGATTGAACATAAAACAAATGCACGTCCATACTTTTGATATTACGACCAAGAACGCTCGGAATTTCATTTGAAGAAGTGACAACATTGGTATAACACCAATGCCTCATAAACGCGCGTTTTGCCGAAAGATGCAAAACACTAAAGGTTTTCTTTTTCTTTTTTTTTCTTTTTTGTTATTTCTTAAACTTTATTCAATATTTTAGATCCAGACCCAAAAGAAGTCTGAGGGAAAGAAAATAATACAATAAAACAAGAAATCAAAGAATCTAATCGAATAGAATCAAAACGAAGGCATAATCACTGTAGTAGTGTAGTGGCACTAGCAAAGTAGCAAGTAGGTAAAGTTTAGCGTTTAGATGAAAGACTTAAAGAGAGAAATATGAAATGGAAGCAATCTTGAATCTTTAGCCTTCAATTATATTTTTTTATTTTTGCTGTTGCTTATGCTTTTTTGAATTTTGATGAATGTGAATGGTCGGGTCGTGGTGATGCTTCTTTTGGGTAGCTTCTTTTTTGATATTTTTTTGAAAAAAGTTCCCCCTTTTTTCTTGGATGAATGCCAAAAAAAGAGAAGCCGTCAATTTTTCTTTTGGTCGATTGAACTTTTTTTTCTTTTTCTTTTTTTTGTTATATATGCAAAGCAAATGAATATGAAATAAGCAGAAAAAGAAAAATCAACACACAACACGCATTAGTGCTTTTTCTTTTTGTCAAGTTCTTTTTTTTAACTTTTCACTAACGATTTAGATTTGGTGAGGGATTTAGAGGATTGTTGTAAATTGGCGGAGATTGTTTTTGAGTTAAATTTAGGTTTAATTTAGCGGATATATGCACTTTTCTCCCGGAAAAAGTTGTCTCGGGGACTCTAAATTTATCTATCGTCGTTTTGACAGTTTTGGATACGACGAAAAAATTTGCGAGAAATTTGAAGTTATCACATGAAGTTGGCTGTGATTGGGCTTTGTTGAGCGTGTGCGCTGCCAAGGCGGATGAGTTCACAGACTTATTACTGAAGGTGAGTGTCTACTTTGTAAAGTTACCGTGTGTGAACAGAAGAAATAACACTGAGACTACACGCGGTTGTATTGGACAGTGAGTTGGGGTCTGTGTCAAGATCGTAGTACAATGCGTTTGATTCGTGGTTTGACAATTTGAACTCAATCAATTCGATATCTTTATAAAGTGTTCCTTTACGGAAAAGATCTCTGATAGCTGGTGACTACAAATAAAATAAAGGGTTTTAAAATAAAGACCTAAACGGAGAACGTACGTCGCTTTAAATGGTAGGTTCGGTTGGGGTAATTGTAAGCATGGGGTAAATGTAAACGGCCGTTATTTCCACGTTTAAAAACAAAATTTAGCAGCCCAGACAAAAAAAATAAAATATGAAATGTCGTGACACTGGTGCATTTAATGCCTTTCATTTCGATTTCACATTTCAGTTCTTGTTTGAATTTCCTTGAGAATTTTAGTAGTGAAAAAAAGCTGTCTTTGAAAAGTGAAATTCAAGTTTGTGAGTGTCAAAAAAAGTCGATTTTGTTTCAAACGTAAGTATTATTTTCTTGTTATATATAATTAAAAGTGCATTTAAAATTCCCCGAACATATAGAAAAAAGAAACCACAAGTAAATTTTAGTGTAAACGATCTTCAAAACGCTGTACGAGATGTGTTGAAAAAAAAAAACTACATACCGCGAAGCCGAGGAAAAATACAAAATCCCGAAATCGGTCATCTTTCAAAGAATTAATGGGCGAAAATCATCATAAGATGCAATTGGGGCAGGGCGTATATGAGTTCAATATAATTAACTTAAAATAATACAGTTTATAACAAATTTAATAAATTTCTCTTAATATTTACTAATAAAAAATTATTAAAATCAATTAAAAAATCAAATTCATTAAAAGCAATACAGGAATCAGTAATTGGATTGTGTTTGGCATAATTTGTACTATGAAAAGGAACATGTAAAGAATTTCCATCTCTAGGTCGCAAACTAAACATTGATATCAAAGTAGAACAATCTATGTTAGAATTCAAAACATCGAAAGCAAAGAGTATCGAATATAGCTTTCTTCTCTGCACTAAAAGTTTTGAATTAATTAATTTTCACCTAGTCTCATAAGATGGAATATCTGAGTTACTAAAAACCTTACGCCTTACCTTAAAGCATCTTGCACATGAGCTACGAACTGTGAACTGCGAACTGTGGATGTTCGCATATTTTGACTTTTCTTTCACATGAGCTTTATTTCTATTCGCAGACAGCGACGAATTGTCAACCCTTTTCTCCATATTTTCCTCAGCCATGATCTTTCACACAAAATCAACGAACAATTTATTCGTTGAAGTGTGGATGTTATGTGGAACGCGAATAGAGTTTGACAGTTCGCAGCAACCACACTGCGATTCGTTACTACCAAATTGTTTTTACAAAATTCTCTTGTTTTAGAGAACAAAATGCAAATTTTATTATCCTAATATTAGTGTCAATTGGTTTCTTATAATTTAAATGTGTTTTGTGTGGAATTAACTTTTTGAAATGTGTAAAATCACGTTCGTTCGTCCATTCGCAGTTTGCAGTTCGTTGCTCATGTGCAAGGCACTTACCCCTTGAACACAATGGTGTAGCTGTAGCTGTTGCCTGTAGCACTGTCAAAGTTAAAAAATACGAAAATACTATACATCGACACAATGAGAAGCTGTAGCTGTAGCTGTAGCTGCAGCGCAAGTTGACTCAACTTTAACTTTTGGCGGCGCTACAAGCTGCATTTGAGATGACAGATGGGGGAAACCCATTTCATTCTTTGACTTTTCACTTTTTTTTTTTTGGGATCGTTCAATGCATTTGAGAATTTTTTCTGGTTTTGTAACTTTTTTATAGTATGCTATCATGCAAATTCAGTTCAAATATAAATTTCATATGCGTTGAACATGCCCGATGCGCTGCACCATTGTGGGCGACCTTTGCTACATTAGTGAGCGTTTTTATTGACAGCTTATACTACAGCGATTTTTTTAGCTACAGCTGCATCTCATTCTGTTCAAGGGGTTAAGCCTATAAGGCGAATTTGGTAAATCTTTTCTGAACTTTTTCAATCCTAAGGATACTTGATTGAGTAAAAGGATTCCATATAATGCAACAATACTCCAGCAAAGGTCTGACAAGGGATAAATAAAGGGTTTTTAGAGTATATGGATCTTCAAAAGACTTAGAACTTCTAGATATAAAACCGAACATCGTATTAGCTCTAGAAATAACGTGGTCAATTTGAAGCGAAAAACTCATTTTATAGTCAAAGATAACTCCAAGATCTTTTTGTCTTGTTAACCTATGTAATGGATGATTATCAATTTTGTAATTGAAACTTAATGGATCTAGTATCTTAAAAACTGTAACACTACATTTTTTAATATTGAAATATAAACCATTTATAGTACACCAGTTAACAATGCAGTCAATATCAGTTTGAATTTTACTGGCATCTAATGGAGATCTTACACAGTTAAAAATCTTGAGATCATCGGGATATAAGAGACAATTTGCATAAGAAATATAATTTGGCAAATCATTAAAAAAAAGGAGTGGGCCAAGGCAGCCTTGAGGAACACCTGAAAAGTTTATTATTTTATTTGATAAAACATCACCAATTTTAACATATTGCCTGCGTCCAACCAAATAACTTTTAATCCAGTCAAGGAGAGCAGAGTGAAACCCCAGCAGCTCAAGTTTTTTCAACACAATACTGTGTTGCACACGACCAAATGCCTTCGAAAAATCGGTGTAAATAACGTCGACTTGCAAGCGATTTTCTAAACAATCAAGACAATAATTCGTAAATATTGATAAATTGGTTGCTGTCGATCTAAAAGCCATGCTGATGCTGAGAAATATGATTTCGAACTGAATTATACAGTTTATTTTTAACAATTGCTTCAAATACTTTTGGAATTAACTGAAGTTTAGCAATAGGTCTATAATTTTCCACAGATCCCTTAGATCCAAAATTTATGCAGAGGAGTAATCAGAGAACGTTTCCAAGTATCTAAAAATATACCTTTTCACAAAGACATGTTGAAAATAAAACATGCCTTTTGAACAAAGTATTAAAAGTTGAATAATTTCATATGAAGTTGACTTACAAAAAAAAAAATGAAAAATGCGTTTTCTAATTAACATTATTTGTGTTTTTAGAAAATAAATTTCAATGCTATCACGAATTCCATTGTAATCCCGAGCACTAATTTTGAGTACTCTTATTTATAAAAATTCGCTAGAACACCTTTCAACGAGTTATACAGTGTATAACGTTAGTTAAGAAAGCGCTTTTAATGGAAGAAGCTGGAAATATAATGGTACGCAACTCGAGCGGTAACAAAAGAGATCAAATATCTAGGCTTGCAATTGAACCCAACATTAAATTTCAAAATTCATTTATCGGAAAACAACAAACAAATTAATTTATCTTCAAAATACAAAATATTATACTGTGAAATAAACTCTTGTATGCTGCTCAAGTTTGGGGATCAGAAGAATATGAAGAAATTGAAAAATTTTATAGGAATTTTATAAAGAAATTTTTAACCTACCTCTGAATACACCTATGTAGTTATGCCATATATTTAGAAACAGGACTTCCAAAACTTCTAACAAACACCTTGAAGTCTCAAGCTGACTACATCATCAAAGTCTGCAGCAACCACCAGAGCACAAGACTTTCGAAAAAACTTCTTTTATATGAGTTGAGAAACAAGGACTGGTGGGGTGGTTTGCAAGATGGCAATTTGTTGGCAATGAGCGTGGAGTGAGATTTGATGATGATTTCAGCAATGTAAATCATGCGAAAGAAAAAATGTACAGCATCATAGAGAAAAATGAGGACATAATGAGGCATTCACTGATAGAAGAAGCTCAAGACTCATTCAGTAGAATAATCTACATTCAGCTCAACTAAAATTTTATTTCCAGAAATTATTTTAAGGATTCACTGAGTTACGAAGAGATATCCCTAATCCTTAAAGCAACTTAAATGGAAGTTCTTATAAAGGTAGTTTTAACCAATTCTGTATGCTGTGCAACTTAAAATCAAAAGAAGATTGTCTACACTTCATTGGTATTTGTCCAATACTCAAAACTCAAAGACGCTACAAAATTCTTACCCTACAAGAGACTATAAACATCCTTAACGAGCATGGTTGGAAAACATTAAGTACATTTTTGAAAGTATAGATTGTTATCAATAACAGAATTCTTTTAAATTCAAAAACATAAATTTATGTAAATATTCTTAACTTTTTTTCGTCAACCTGGCTGACGGCATAGCCATAGCATTTAAATTCAAAATATTGTATAAAATTCTTGTAAATTAATGTAAATAAATGAATTACTTACTTGCTGTTAGGTAAGACCATTAATTACTTATATTCATATTTTAAAAAATTTTGTTTTAGATAAAGTATTTTTTAAGTGTGAACTTTTAAACACGTTAATCTAATCTCAAAGCTACATACTGTAATATTCGGCTTGGTCCCATAATTAAAACTTATTCACACTTCGTAAATAAAAACACAAATTTTCTTTATTTAAATCGATATAAACTTATTTATTGAACACTCAATTATTACGTTTCAAACACAGTCTTTACTTTTCAAACACAGTCTTTACTTTACAGCAATTCACAATCCATAATGAACCGCTTCGCTTCCAAGCGCCTATTTATATACCTCCAATCGGTTCGAGAATCTACGAGGTTGTTCTCGATGCTTAACGAAGTTCTCCACTTTATCACTAGATGCTTACCCCTTTCGAGGTTCTTGTATGCGCTGAATGAGTTCCCCTCTAAGCCACTAGATGTTTCTCGATGCTTAAAGAAGCGAGTTCTCCTATTACTACCACTAGATGTTGCCCCTTATTATTGAAAGAGATAAAGAGTGTATACACATTACATTGCCCCCTCCTTAGGATTGATCGTCCCGAACAAATCCATCGTTCTCATCACCACTGTAGCGATGTAGCCGGTCGCGATGTACAACTTTAGGTTTTCCTCTGACTCCCTTTTGTATCCGGTACACGACATCGTTGATTTTTGTAATGACTGTATATAGGCCTTCCCAGTCCCGTTGAAGTTTCGGTGACAATCCTTTTTGTCGATGGGGATTGTAAAGCCACACCCGATCCCCTGCTTGGAACTCTGTTGTTGTCGCTCGTATATCGTAGCGTGTCTTCATTCAGTCACTGAACATCTTTATTTTCAACCTGGTATTGTCGTGGATCTGAAGGAGTCTTTCTCTGAGGTCATCAATGTAGTCATCCTCGGCTTGCGGTTCCGATGTGGGGCATCCAAATTTTATTTCGCTCGGCAGTCTGATGTTCCTTCCCATCAAAATCTCAGACGGTGTATGGCCAGTTGAGCTATGTCTTGCACTTCGATACGCCATCAAAAACAGTGGAATGTGTCGATCCCAATCTCGCTGGTTGTCGTCCACAACTTTGCAAAGATGTTCCTTCAGGGTTCGGTTGAATCGTTCGACCATGCCATCAAATTGTGGGTGAAGTGGTGTTGTTCTTGTCTTCTTGATGTCAAGAAGCCCACAAACTTCCTGAAATATGTTTGATTCAAAATTCCTTCCCTGGTCGGAATGCAGTTCTAATGGAACGCCGAATCTGCTCACCCAGTTGAAGACAATTTGGTCTGCGACTGTTTTGGCTTCTTGATTTGGAATGGCGTATGCTTCAGGCCACTTGCTGAAGTAATCCATGACGACCAGAATATAACGATTCCCATTATTTGTTTCCGGAAATGGACCCGCCACGTCTACTGCAATCCTTTCGAAGGGTGCTCCGACATTATACTGCTGCATTTGGCTGTGGTTCTTTTTGTTCGGTCCTTTGGTGGCAGCACAGGTATCACATTTTCGGCACCACTTCTCGACATCTTCCCTTGCATGTAGCCAGTAAAATCGTTGTCGAACCTTTTCTAGCGTCTTGTTCACTCCTAGATGACCTCCCGAAACACCACCATGCATCTCTCGCAGAACATCCATAACCTTCGATCTCGGTAAGACTAGCTGCATTACATAAGACTTTCCATCTGCTGATTCCCATTTACGTCGAAGGACACCCTCTTGGACATGAAACGAGTCCCACTGTGCCCAATAGGCCTTCGGAGTCGGACTTCTATCGGAGATATCAGCCCATTCTGGTTTTTCCTGGTGTTCCTTCCAAGCGAGGATGGGTTCGATATCTGAGTCTTCTTGTTGAGCCTTCCTCAACTCGTCGTTGCTCCAGCCATAAATGGGATCGGCTCTGGTTCGTTGGACAGTAACCACTTCTTTTTCTTCTTGTCGTCTACAATGCTTACAGTCTTGTTTACATGGTCTCCGAGACAGTGCATCTGCATTTGAGTGAAGCTTCCCCTTCCGATGTTGAATTTCGTAATCGTACGTCTGCAGCCTCTCAATCCACCTTGCCACTTGACTCTCTGGATTCTTGAAATTCAAAAGCCAGTTAAGTGCTCCATGGTCAGTTCGGAGAAGAAACTTCTGTCCATAGATACTTATGGAAGTGCTTTGTTGCCAAAATCAGTGCAAGAAGTTCTCTTCTGGTCACACAATAATTTCTTTCCGACTTCGAGAGTACCTTGCTGTAATAGGCAATCACCTTTTCTTCGCCATTATGCACCTGCGATAGTACAGCACCTATCCCGACATTGCTCGCATCAGCATCAATTATGAAAGGTTTTCCTGGAGTTGGGTAGGTCAGCACTGGTGCATTACACAAGCGTTGCTTGAGCTCTTGAAAGCTGCGCTCGCATTCACCTGACCATCTAAACTGCTTTCCCTTTTCCGTTAGCTGATGTAGACTCTTGGCGATTCCAGCAAAGTCCTTCACAAAGCGCCTATAGTAGGTGGCTAGACCCAGAAAGCTTCGGAGTTGGTGTTTGTCCTGTGGTGTTGGCCAATTCTTCACGGTGTCAACCTTATCAGGATCCGTTTTTACTCCTTGGGATGAGATGATATGTCCCAGATATTTTACTTCGGTTTTGAAGAGTGAACACTTTTCTGGGTTAAGCTTGAGGTGGGCTTCTCGAAGTCTTTGAAACACGGCTCTCAGATTTGTACAGTGTTCGTCAAATGTTTTCCCGTATACTATGACGTCATCCAAATAGACCAGGCAAGATTTCCATGTGAGTCCTTGCAGGACGCATTCCATTAGGCGCTCAAAAGTCGCTGGAGCATTGCAAAGTCCAAAAGGCATCACTTTGAACTGCCACAATCCGTTTCCTGTTGAGAATGCTGTCTTTTCTTTGTCTTCAGGATGGATTTCGACTTGCCAGTAACCACTTTTCAAGTCCAAAGTTGAGAACCATTGTGCTCCTTCCATTGCATCCAGAGTATCACCGATCCTAGGCAGAGGGTAGCTATCCTTCTTGGTCACATCATTCAACCTTCGATAGTCCACGCAAAAGCGGGTTGATCCGTCTTTCCTCTTTACCAGGACCACTGGAGACGCCCAAGGGCTTTTAGAGTTTTCGATCAGACCTTCTCCCTTCATGGTGGTTATCAGTTCTTCAACCTCACCTTGTTTGGCTAGTGGAAGGCGTCTTGCAGGTTGACGAATCGGCCTTGCATCCCCGGTATTGATTCGATGTTGCACCAGTTGCGTTCTGCCATATTTCCCTTTCGATGACGAAAAGATGTCTGCAAATTCTTCGAGGAGACCTTCTGCAGTTCTTCGTTGTTGGTGGCCAAGATTAGATGACTTGAGAATGTTCGTCTTTATGGAGTTCAGCTCTTCGGACTTCAAGGATTGCCTTGACTCTTCTTCGTTGATCCTTGTTATCGCTGATACAGATTCGCATTGTCCGACAATCTCACCTTTTCTAAGCTTAACTTCATACGGCTTGATGTTCAGTATTCGTACCGGAACCATGTTCTTTAATGGTCTCACAAGAGTCTTCCCGATGGTGACGTTTTGGGAGGACTTTACAAATGCTGGTTCGACCATGAGGTATCGATGGCTGCCAGGCTTACCCTTCAATTTCGTCCACACGAATACTTCTGAAGAAGCAGGCAAAGTGAGATCTTCTTTGATGACGGTTTTCACAGATGACGAGGTCTCATACGAGTTAGTCCCATACATCATCGGAATCTCGATGTTTCGATATTTCAGGACTTGGTTCCCGATATCCAATATCACTCCATGATCTTTCATGAAATCGATGCCGACAATGCACTCGTCACATATATCTGCTACCAGGAACGGGTGAGAGAATTCCAACTCTGCTATCCGAATCTTAAGACGTACCTCACCATAAACTTTTGCGGCCTCTCCAGTTGCAGTCCTTAGACGATAGCTGTTGGTGTTGTGGAGCCATGCCTTCTTGACGAGGTCTTGCCGTACGATGGACGCCGTGGCACCGGTGTCAATGGTAGCCACACATTTGTTGCCGTTTATACTTGCTTCCACGGTCAGGCTCTTGTTGTCACGTTTCGTTTGAGAAACCTGGATGTCGTTTCTGGGGCCATCGATACCAGAAACCAGCTTCTGCCCCTCGAAGTTGGTTCTTATTCGTTTCCCGGGTGGGAAACAACTCCGGAAGCAACGTTATTGGTGTTGCTTTGAACGGTTGAATTACTTCTATTTCCACAGTGTTGGCATGTGGTTCTTCTTCGTGGTAATCTGCACTGTCGCTGTAGATGCCCAGTTTTATTGCAGTTCCAGCATCGTGCTGGTCCGTCTCGCTGACTCCTTTCCACAGTAGCCTTCTGACAAGAACATTCTTGGACTTCTATTTCTCTTACGCGATGCACGTTTTGTGAAGCTTGTTCTGCAGCTTCCATCGTCAGAGCGAAAGCCAATGCTTCTGGTAGTGTTCGCTTTCCGGCAGTGCGGATAGCCCTTTGGAGATTTATATCGCCCACAGCTCTCACAAAGGCTTCAACAGCAAGTTGATTTATTATCTCGTTACCAGCTGTTGGATATGCCAGGTGAACCAATCGCTCGATATCTGCCTGAAGCTGCTGCAGAGTTTCACCTCTTTTCTGTGTCCTATTGTTAAGCTGAACTCGGAAGACTTCTGTCATGTGGCTATCCCCAAACCGCTGTTCGATTGCATTTACCAGAACTGTGAAGTCGCCACTCTTCTCCGCTGGTATGGTTTGTAGCACTTCAGCAGCAGATCCTCTTAAAGCAAGCGTAAGAGCAATGTATTTTTCGTGATCGTCCCAGCCGTTTGTTAACGCTGCTGCTTCAAACTGTTTCTTATAGATTGACCACGGAATCTGCCCATCAAAGCTTGGAGGATTTACTTCTCTTTTCCTTGAGCACTCACCAGAAGGTTCTCGAGCTTTCATCTTTCGCACTTTTTCAAGTTCATTTGTAATGGTTTCGATTCGTTCGTCCATTTTCTCGATACGTGCGTTTTGTTTTTCGACACGCTCGACGCGCTCGTCAAGAGTATTGATTTTTCCTTCGAAGACCGAAAACCTGCCTTCTAAAAGGTTTCTCTGTTCGTCGAACCGCTCTAGAATAATCTGCTGTTCTTGCTTTTGGTCGCTTCTTTGGGCTTCTAGTTGTTTTAGGACATTCTGCTGTTCTTGCTTTTGGTCGCTTCTTTGGGCTTCTAGTTGTTTCAGGACATCATTTTTATTTTCTTCAAATTTGGCTAAAAGAACTGACACCATGTTAGATAAGGCAACATTTGCATTTACCTCTTCCACTTTTGCTTCTAATTCGAAAGCAAACGTATCTGGGTCTTCATTTTGCTGCTCCAGATATTCCTGCAGCCGTTTAACGAGTTCGGTTTTTACGCCTGTCCCACTTAAGCCACGTTTGCTTAGTTCGGCCTTTAGCTCAGGGACAGTTAAGTCTTTCAAAACTTTACTCATTTTTTATTTTTTTTTTTAACTTCACTACTTCACACAAAATTGTTCAATCACTGCTCACTGTTTTTATTCTCAATAAGTTTTAATCCCTTATTCTGACACCAATGTAATTTTCGGCTTGGTCCGATAATTAAAACTTATTCACACTTCGTAAATAAAAACACAAATTTTCTTTATTTAAATCGATATAAACTTATTTATTGAACACTCAATTATTACGTTTCAAACACAGTCTTTACTTTTCAAACACAGTCTTTACTTTACAGCAATTCACAATCCATAATGACCCGCTTCGCTTCCAAGCGCCTATTTATATACCTCCAATCGGTTCGAGAATCTACGAGGTTGTTCTCGATGCTTAACGAAGTTCTCCACTTTATCACTAGATGCTTACCCCTTTCGAGGTTCTTGTATGCGCTGAATGAGTTCCCCTCTAAGCCACTAGATGTTTCTCGATGCTTAAAGAAGCGAGTTCTCCTATTACTACCACTAGATGTTGCCCCTTATTATTGAAAGAGATAAAGAGTATATACATTTTACAATACATTTTTTAAATAACTTTTTAACGTTTAGAAGCATTTTTCCTTACACAGCCTAAGTATAGAGCCATTTTCAGGGCTAGTTTTTGCACGGTGGATCATCTTTAGTCCAATTCGTTTATCCTAAAATGTGATTCAAAGTCAATATTTGTATAAAAGAATTTAAAGTTTGAGACGTTAATTATGAATAAAGCTAATAAGCTCTTAGGGCCAGTTTGTAACACTTGATCAACTTTAATCAATGATTATTTCATCATTAAATGAATTTTTAAAAAGATTTCCTTTAAACAATATATTTGGTCTCTGGAGTCGAAAATAAAGAGTAATTCTAAAGTTTTTTTTAGTCATTTTTGAATACTAAAAGAAAATCAATTGGGATTCAATCTAGTGTATTTTACAATGGGGCCAATGGGATCAAGATTTTAATAATTTCAATTCTAATATAAATGCTGGTAGCCTTCGTTTATCTTTAGATGATGTGTTGTCAGCTTTATCATCTCTGTACAACAGTTTCTCCGCTGCACCAGATAATATTCCTCGACTTTTTTTTTTTATTTGTAAATACAATTTAGCAGTCCCGCTGTGTTATATTTTCAACTTGTCTTTGTGAAAAGGTATATTTTTAGATACTTGGAAACGTTCTCTGATTACTCCTCTGCATAAATTTTGGATCTAAGGGATCTGTGGAAAATTATAGACCTATTGCTAAACTTCAGTTAATTCCAAAAGTATTTGAAGCAATTGTTAAAAATAAACTGTATAATTCAGTTCGAAATCATATTTCTCAGCATCAGCATGGCTTTATGAGTGGTAGATCGACAGCAACCAATTTATCAATATTTACGAATTATTGTCTTGATTGTTTAGAAAATCGCTTGCAAGTCGACGCTATTTACACCGATTTTTCAAAGGCATTTGGTCGTGTGCAACACAGTATTGTGTTGAAAAAACTTGAGCTGCTGGGGTTTCACTCTGCTCTCCTTATGACTGGATTAAAAGTTATTTGGTTGGACGCAGGCAATATGTTAAAATTGGTGATGTTTTATCAAATAAAATAATAAACTTTTCAGGTGTTCCTCAAGGCTGCCTTGGACCACTCCTTTTTTTTAATGATTTGCCAAATTATATTTCTTATGCAAATTGTCTCTTATATCCCGATGATCTCAAGATTTTTAACTGTGTAAGATCTCCATTAGATGCCAGTAAAATTCAAACTGATATTGACTGCATTGTTAACTGGTGTACTATAAATGGTTTATATTTCAATATTAAAAAATGTAGTGTTACAGTTTTTAAGATACTAGATCCATTAAGTTTCAATTACAAAATTGATAATCATCCATTACATAGGTTAACAAGACAAAAAGATCTTGGAGTTATCTTTGACTATAAAATGAGTTTTTCGCTTCAAATTGACCACGTTATTTCTAGAGCTAATACGATGTTCGGTTTTATATCTAGAAGTTCTAAGTCTTTTGAAGATCCATATACTCTAAAAACCCTTTATTTATCCCTTGTCAGACCTTTGCTGGAGTATTGTTGCATTATATGGAATCCTTTTACTCAATCAAGTATCCTTAGGATTGAAAAAGTTCAGAAAAGATTTACCAAATTCGCCTTATAGGCTTAACCCCTTGAACAGAATGAGATGCAGCTGTAGCTAAAAAAATCGCTGTAGTATAAGCTGTCAATAAAAACGCTCACTAATGTAGCAAAGGTCGCCCACAATGGTGCAGCGCATCGGGCATGTTCAACGCATATGAAATTTATATTTGAACTGAATTTGCATGATAGCATACTATAAAAAAGTTACAAAACCAGAAAAAATTCTCAAATGCATTGAACGATCCCAAAAAAAAAAAAGTGAAAAGTCAAAGAATGAAATGGGTTTCCCCCATCTGTCATCTCAAATGCAGCTTGTAGCGCCGCCAAAAGTTAAAGTTGAGTCAACTTGCGCTGCAGCTACAGCTACAGCTACAGCTTCTCATTGTGTCGATGTATAGTATTTTCGTATTTTTTAACTTTGACAGTGCTACAGGCAACAGCTACACCATTGTGTTCAAGGGGTAAGTGCCTTGCACATTAGCAACGAACTGCAAACTGCGAATGGACGAACGAACGTGATTTTACACATTTCAAAAAGTTAATTCCACACAAAACACATTTAAATTATAAGAAACCAATTGACTATAATATTAGGATAATAAAATTTGCATTTTGTTCTCTAAAACAAGAGAATTTTGTAAAAACAATTTGGTAGTAACGAATCGCAGTGTGGTTGCTGCGAACTGTCAAACTCTATTCGCGTTCCACATAACATCCACACTTCAACGAATAAATTGTTCGCGCTCAACTTAACCTCAAAATTATACCACTCTTGTTTTGATTTTGTGTGAAAGATCATGGCTGAGGAAAATATGGAGAAAAGGGTTGACAATTCGTCGCTGTCTGCGAATAGAAATAAAGCTCATGTGAAAGAAAAGTCAAAATATGCGAACATCCACAGTTCACAGTTCGTAGCTCATGTGCAAGATGCTTTAAGGTAAGGCGTAAGGTTTTTAGAAACTCAGATATTCCATCTTATGAGACTAGGTGTAAATTAATTAATTCAAAACCTTTAGTGCAGAGAAGAAAGCTATATTCGATACTCTTTGCTTTCGATGTTTTGAATTCTAACATAGATTGTTCTACTTTGATATCAATGTTTAGTTTGCGACCTAGAGATGGAAATTCTTTACATGTTCCTTTTCATAGTACAAATTATGCCAAACACAATCCAATTACTGATTCCTGTATGAATTTGATTTTTTAATTGATTTTAATAATAGTATTAGTAAATATTAAGAGAAATTTATTAAATTTGTTATAAACTGTATTATTTTAAGTTAATTATATTGAACTCATATACGCCCTGCCCCAATTGCATCTTATGATGATTTTCGCCCATTAATTCTTTGAAAGATGACCGATTTCGGGATTTTGTATTTTTCCTCGGCTTCGCGGTATGTAGTTTTTTTATTCAACACATCTCGTACAGCGTTTTGAAGATCGTTTACACTAAAATTTACTTGTGGTTTATTCTTTCTATTTGTTGGGGGAATTTTAAATGCACTTTTAATTATATATAACAAGAAAATAATACTTACGTTTGAAACAAAATCGACTTTTTTTGACACTCACAAACTTGAATTTCACTTTTCAAAGACAGCTTTTTTTCACGACTAAAATTCTCAAGGAAATTCGAACAAGAACTGAAATGAAAGGCATTAAATGCACCAGTGTCGGGACATTTAATATTTTATTTTTTTTTGTCTGGGCTGCTAAATTTTGTTTTTAAACGTGGAAATAACGGCCGTTTACATTTACCCCATGCTTACAATTACCCTAACCGAACCTACCATTTAAAGCGACGTACGTTCTCCGTTTAGGTCTTTATTTTAAAACCCTTTATTTTATTTGTAGTCACCAGCTATCAGAGATCTTTTCCGTAAAGGAACACTTTATAAAGATATCGAATTGATTGAGTTCAAATTGTCAAACCACGAATCAAACGCATTGTACTACGATCTTGACACAGACCCCAACTCACTGTCCAATACAACCGCGTGTAGTCTCAGTGTTATTTCTTCTGTTCACACACGGTAACTTTACAAAGTAGACACTCACCTTCAGTAATAAGTCTGTGAACTCATCCGCCTTGGCAGCGCACACGCTCAACAAAGCCCAATCACAGCCAACTTCATGTGATAACTTCAAATTTCTCGCAAATTTTTTCGTCGTATCCAAAACTGTCAAAACGACGATAGATAAATTTAGAGTCCCCGAGACAACTTTTTCCGGGAGAAAAGTGCATATATCCGCTAAATTAAACCTAAATTTAACTCAAAAACAATCTCCGCCAATTTACAACAATCCTCTAAATCCCTCACCAAATCTAAATCGTTAGTGAAAAGTTAAAAAAAAAAGAACAACAAAAAGAAAAAGCACTAATGCGTGTTGTGTGTTGATTTTTCTTTTTCTGCTTATTTCATATTCATTCGCTTCGCATATAGACAGCTAACAGTATAGGGTTATTAAAAATGGAGCGTTACACGAGAGAACAACGTGCCTTCATTATTAAAGAATATTTCAAAAATAGTGAAAGCTTGGCGGCTGCAGTTCGAAAATTTCATACAAAATATGGTCGGAATAGTGTTTTAACTTCGTCAACTGTGAAGAGATTAATTGAAAAATTCATGGAGACTGGATCCGTTGGAGACGCCAAACACACTGGTCGTCCAAAAACAAGCCGTTCAAATGTGAATGTCGAAGCAGTGCGTGAGAGTGTTGCTGACAATCCAGGAACCTCAATTCGACGTCGTGGACAAGAATTACAAATTTCAAGAACCTCTCTACAGCGTATACTCACCAATGATCTGTGTCTTCATGCTTACAAAATTCAATTAACACAACAATTGGAGCCTAATGACCATGGACAGAGAAGAGAGTTCGTTGAATGGATTATTGAACATCAACAAATGGACCCTGATTTTTCGAGCAAAATCATCCTAAGCGATGAAGCACATTTTCATCTTGATGGCTTTGTCAATCGCCAAAATTGCCGCATTTGGGGTTCGGAGAACCCACATGTGATTGTCGAAAAACAAATGCATCCACAATGCGTAACTGTATGGTGTGGATTTTGGGCTGGAGGCATAATTGGGCCATATTTTTTTGAAAATGATGCTGGTCAAGCAGTGACTGTTACTGGTGCTCGATATCGCGACATGATTACACAGTTCTTTCTGCCAAAATTGGATGATATTGATGTGTCCAATATGTGGTTTCAACAAGACGATGCCACATGTCATACAGACCGTGAAACAATTCAATTACTGCATGAGACATTTCCAGGTCGTGTACTCTCTCGTTTCGGTGATCAAAATTGGCCTCCTAGATCGTGTGATTTAACACCATTAGACTTCTTTTTATGGGGTTATTTGAAATCACAA
Organism: Eupeodes latifasciatus; assembly: GCA_920104205.1. Classification (NCBI taxonomy): domain Eukaryota; kingdom Metazoa; phylum Arthropoda; class Insecta; order Diptera; family Syrphidae; genus Eupeodes; species Eupeodes latifasciatus. Next base: position 10,629,473 of record OV049926.1, read on the forward strand.
GTCTATGTCAACAAACCCACAACCACCCGTGCATTAAAGGAGGAGATTCAACGCTGCATCAACGAAATTCAGCCACATTTATGCAGAATGGTCATGGAAAATTTCAACAAAAGAGTGCGCATGTGCATGCAAAGCCGTGGAGCCCATTTGTCCGATGTGTTATTCCATACATAACCCTATCCTATATACTTTACGAGTCAATAAAAATATAACTATCAAAAGACTAAAAACGGCGTTTTCTATTTAATTCAAATCTTGCGTTAATTTTGGGACACCCTTTAGTTTTGACTATCAATCAATAGATCATTTTAATTGAATTCCAACTACATTTGATTAAAACACGATATGATTTTTTTTCTTTTTTTTATTATAATTTATAATGTAAGCAAAACAAAAATTAAATTAATAAAGCTTTAAACTACTCCGCCTTTTCCTCCATATCTTCTGGACATTCTGCTTCTCCATCTGCAGCATCAGCCTCACCTTCTTTCACATTTTTGGACTTCTTACCAAAAAGTTTAGCTTTCAGCTTTCCGAACAAAGTTTGTGGCTCATCTTTGTTTTCGATGACAATCTTCTTAGTTGCCACACTGTGTATCGGACCAAATGCCAATGCAACTCCTGTGCACGCCAAACAAATGACATTGTATGGCATACTAAAATCTGGTGTCGGAAGTGAGAGAATCAATGATTCTGTTCGAATCTGTAGGAAATACGAAGACCGACTGGCGTTAAAGCAATCAGCGAACAAAAACCCATCGATTGGAATGGCTGTGTAGTTTCTTCCGATGGGGAGGAGAGTTGTTATAACAGCTGATCCTAGGTAATGTCCATGATTGGCGTCTGGAGGGTACTCCAGCCACTTCAAAAATATATAATCAAAGTCAAATGAAACCTGAACACTTGATTTTGCTGGAATTCTAAATGCAATTTCAAGATGATAGGGACGTTCGCGTTGAACACCTGGAATGTAATGAACTTCTGTGGGCTCGATGGGTTTATCTCCGTTCATCAGTTTAAGGGTGTGCATATATGAGGGTACAAACCAAGGAATGTTCTCTTGAAGCAGAATATTAAGGGGTTCCCAGTGGGTGTTAGTTATTTGGGTGACAATTTGACCGTTTTCCTGACCATGGCCTAATATGTAACGATGGGCAAAAATTGGTGGAGCTGGCGATTGAGGAACAAACACTTTTTTGTCCTTAAGTATCCATGCAACATTGAACAATTTATTGGGGGTCTCTTTTTGGACATCGTAGACCCCAAAGTTAACCGAGCTGCCACCACGAACTGACGTGAAGTTGTAATTTGGGGACGGAGACAGAGTGTACTTGTTGTTGGTCATGTCAACGTATACTTTACTAGAACTTGCCAATGGACAAGCTCCGTTCATTCCCTGACCAAACATCTTTCGCAGAGAGAAGTCATTGCTGCCCAATAGTTTTGGATCATAGACAAGATTTGCAGTTTGGACAAGTTCAATGAGACAACCTTTGGAGAAGTCATCGCAGAAAGTGCGCAACGATATTCCCAGGGAGTGGAAATTGGTGTTATGGACGAACCCTGAATTGAGTAACGAAACGAATCCATTTTTGCTGGCGCAGGGCAGAAGTTTTTTCCATGGAGTAAGATTCTCTGTGCAGACAATTTCACGTGGGAGTGATGAATACCTAAAGATGGGTGAATAAGTTGATGTTTGTTGATTTTTAAATGAATTTGAAACTACCTTATGAACTTATCCTGTTTAGTGGCTCCGAACCGCGGTCTGAAAGAGTACTTTGGTTCGACACTGTTCGTCTTGTCAATGAAGTTCAGCGAGGAGCAGAGAATGCCAGAAAAGGTACTGGCCAAATCTTTCCATTGGGTATCAACATCTGCCTGCGTTAGGTTTGTTCCACTGAACCAGGCCCATGCTTCGGCTCCGGGAGGGGCATCTACCACAGGATATCCCCAACTTTCATAGCGCCACAGGCCTTGGGTGAGGCTTATATGAAGCTCTTTCAAGTCAAAATGCAAAAGGATTTCAGCGATAGCTCGCGGTATGAAGTTGGTATTGTGCACTTCAGAGTTATAGTTTCGATAAGATTAAGAATTCGTAAGTAGTTCTTATAAGTTACTTACAATTTTCACCGGCTCCAAGCTTCCATCGAGTTGCAAATTGGAAATATGTATTTACGTGACCACTAGCTAGAGGTTTTACAAACAATTCTTCATGGAATACTTCATTTTGTTGTAATGAGGAGGGAATTAAGTAGAAAAAAAGACAAATTTTTACGAAAAACATTTCTGTTTACGTACGAAGTGCAAATTAGAAATATTTTACGGTCTACGCCTGATTGATTAAAAACTGCTGGACAAAAAAAGAAACATTTTTTCTATAGAGGGGAAAGACGAAAGACGAGAAACACAAAAGAAATGTCAAAAAAGACAGGAGTTAATTGTGGAAGATGGTGTGGAACACATTGAAATGGAAGTATTCAGCTGTTATTGTTACTCTTGCATAAATATAAATCCCTATTACACGATGTTTATATATGTAGTCCTTATACTTTTTTGTATGCACATCAAATTTTTCTAATCTAAAAACGGGTGCTGACATTAGACTCTTGAACTTATATTGACTTCTCATCATTTTAACTTAAAAGTAATAAAGGTTGAAGAATACAAGAAGTGGTGCAGAATCAAAAAAATGGATGGGAACTAAAGTGGATTTAAATGTATCTGCATCTGCATAATGCAGAAAAGTAGGGGGAGGCAGATGTATATGTCAAAACCCTAAAGTGAGAAAGAATTCACAAGTAGTAACTCTTTTTTACTTCCTATAAAATAATATAACATTTTGACAGTACAGTGTTGCCGCAAGCCTTCATGCTTCATGCAAGCTACAAAATAGTAAAAACATTTTTGTACACAGTATTTTTCCATAGTCTCAAAATGATAGTTAGAAGGTATTCATAATTCTTTATAATTTAAAAACGCATTAAAATTCGGAAATCGCAATTAAAAGGAAATTTATATTACATTCTTGAAAAGAAGGTGAACAAAAATTTAACATAATAACAAAATTTAAAAATAAAGAAGAAATGTGAAAGTTTTGCTTCACTTGCAATATTGTAACAACACCTATGCAGACAAAAATGCTATAACAATAGATGAACATGTTTGTCCTATCTATAACCTTGACTTTTACATTTAACTTAATTTCCTATAATGCAGAAGTGGATATCTTCTGGAAGAGGATTTAATTTTTTGATATACATTAACTTGATTTATACTCGGTTTACTTGTGAGAATGCTTTTTTCGATTTTTGTTCCATTTTATTTCAATTTGGCTTAATTGTTGTTTTTATGTCATATAATAAGGCTGAATCGTAATACCCGTGGAATGATGGTTAGTGCGTTGGACTGTCATGCCAGAGGTCTTGGGTTCGATCCCTGCCTATGCCATCTAAAGATTTTTCACGGGTACTGCATCTTGCGAGGAATTGACAAATTCTCCAAGAGTAATTCTTGTCATGAAAAGTGCTTTCTCAAATTAGCCGTTCGGATTCGGCTTAAAACTGTAGGTCCCCTCTATTCCTGACAACAGTACTCGCACACAGGAATGGTTGAGAGTTGTAAATCACTAGGCCCTAGTCCTCAACGGACTGTCACGCCACTCAATTTATTTATTTATTTTAATAGAGCTGAATCAGCTAAGGTGATAATCGATTGCCATTGTCTTGTGACAATCACCTTACACCAATTAAATTTGTTGATTTTGTTTGTCATTTCTCAAAAAAAAAACATCTTAACCGATTCGAAACTTTAAAAATACAGTTTATTCTATACATTTTGTATGATACATTTATAAACTATAATCTATCAGTCTTATTGCATGTAATTAAGTAAAGAAATTCCATTTTTCTATAAATTATAGTTAAACGGCTAAAAGATGTACCACAATAGGGAAATCCATCCCATTTAGCTGTCATTATAAATCGGCTAAAAACAAAGGAAAATGGAAAAATATTTAAATGAAATTGATATACCTACAAACCTTGTTATACATTTTTTCGAAAATATTTATACTTGTTGAATTCTTCATTTGTAAGGTTTATTAGATTAAATATTTTTTCAATACATACATAAATCCCTCTCGGATCCAGAATAACTAGATTTAAATCATTGAAATGATTTATAAGGGAACAAATTTGGGCAAACATCAAAATGACATTTCATCACCATCCTTTTCTAATATAGAGTCTATTCAACCCCTAAACATGTTAAGCTTACTATTTCTCTACGCAACGTTTCATACATACATTTCGAAAAGTCATTGTAAGGAGTACATAACCTTATTTAAGTTTATATGTGTAATTTTACAAACGCATCACTGCAGAGATGATTTGCGATCATCCCTTTAGCACGATTATAAACGCAAATAATTGGCATCACTTAAAATGTCAATTGTTCATTATTGCTAAGTTCGATAAACTGATGCGCAAATATAAACAAAAAAAGCATCAAGAATTTTCTAGATAAGTTGTTGATGCCGACGCGATTTGGAGCAAAAAAGGGGGAAAAAGACAATGAAAAGTATTTAATCAAATTCTAAATTGTTTATAAATTAGTTAATTTGATGAATTTCAGGGAACATTTTACCAGCGCACAAATTAAACTATTAGTAGAAACCAGATTCAAATATGAAGGTGAATTTATTGTCGGCAGAAAATAAAAGTCAGTATTGTGGAGAAAAGTTCTAGAGGAGATAAAATGTGTGGCTCCAGATTTTAATTACAATGAGAGTTTTTATTAGTATCACATCCATCATAAAGCAAAAGTTGTTTTTGAACGTAAAACTTTTTGTCAATCAGCATCGCATCGTAACCAGCTGAGCAACGATCAGCATCGCAAAAAAAAGCAGTGATGCCTAATCATTACCAAAAAATTTGACGTTTTGCGAATTTACCCTACTATACAATCAATTCCATATCACTACTATGGCAGTTTATTTCTACAGAGAAAAAATTATCAGCTTAATGCTTACTGCACATTACACTAATTGCAAAAAGTGAAAAGGTTAATATAAAATACTAACTTTATGGCTGTCATTCAAAACTTTATATAAATAATTAAAAAGGAACATCAGCGAAAAGCTTCTCAAAAAAACGTGCTGTTTTGAAAAAACAGATATTTACACATTTATTTGTCAGTTCTTATGACAGAAAGTTTATTTATTGAGTGTTTTAGCTTTTGATTTTTTGTAAAAATTATTCAAATCGTAGTACTAAGGCATAGATTTATCTAAGTTTTGCAATAATTAAAAATTTAGCTTGAAGAAATTTTCATGTGTGTGGAATTGGATCGCAGCGCCAACAAGACAATGAGTAAATTCACATGCGAGCTAAAAAAAGGCTTTTAATATAAAGTAATGTATTAAAGATTGTCTCATCTCTACATCTGTGTTTTACTATTTGCACGAAGATTTTAGTTTCCTTTGACATTGCATTGCATTTCTAAAATGATAGACATTTATAAAAACAAAAACACACACACTAACTTTGTTTGTATAAAATATTGCCACCACAAATAAACAATGGCTGTCTTTCAAAACTTTATATAAACAGTAAAAAAGAATACTCAGATAAAAACTTCTCAAAAAACTTGGTTTCTTAAAAACATAGATACTTAGATTTTAGTTTGGCTCAACTTTCCATTACCGCAACACGAATTTCGACATGCGATTTTTTTATTTGATAGATACATATATGTGCAAATAAATAATAATTATAGCAATTTTAGAGCGAGGAAATTTATTTCTATTTTAAATTAATTTTTAAAGTTCACTTTTTCACATACAAAACATGCAAAAATGGTTGATTTTGACATTTCTTCCCTGTTTTTTGTTCAGTGTTGCCATACTTGATTTTTTTTGTTGGGGATTTCTTTGATTTTAGTGCTCAAATGCAAAAAGTACTTTGCATATACCCAAACTCGCACCCACCCCAAATCATATAGTGATCCAAGCAGGGGAGCAGCATGCCTTTCCTTACATACCTAGCTGTTAGTACGCCGTACTTTCAATTCAAACAAAACTTGTTTAGGCTCAAGAAACGAAATACAAAAAAAGTAGGGTTAGTCTGAAAAAGAAAATATTTTTTTGTATGACTTAAAGGCCTTAATATTTAAAACATGTTCTATTGAGACCTCTACCTAACTGCACAAAAAAAAAATCAGAAGGAAATTCGTGCTGCGGTAATGGAAAGTCACCCCTTTAGTTTTATTGACGCAATATTTATAAAAAAAAAATAAAAATGTTTTCACTTACATTTTTTTTTAAGAGCCGTTCAGAGCACACATCGATTAACTCCATAAAACAAAAAGTTGAGAAACGCGATGATGTAATACATATTGTTTTTAAAAATTCTTGTGATGATATGAATTCAAATATGTAATGTAGAATGCACAATTGCAGATATAGGGGAGAGTACGATAACTTTGGCGACAAAGTTTAATGACAGATTTGTATAGAACAGTTAAAAACAAACATTTTTTACTATGGGAGGGGGGTCTATCTCCGCCCGTTTAGGCGGTAGGGACAATTTAAAAAATATGTACATGAAATGGACAATAAATAATTAAAAAATAACGGTAATACTAACAATTAAGTGTTATACCTTTTTTTAAAGCCAACATTTTTATCTATTAGCTTGTTTTTAAATCAAGTCAAAACTATGCATAGTTTTTGAAAAAAATTGTTTTAAACTAAAAATGTATGCAAAAAAAATTTAAAAAAAGGTTTAAAGTGTAGTTTTTCAAAACTTTCAAATTATCTAATGTTTTTTTTAGAGTTCATTGCTCTTATTAGTTTTTGATCAAAAACTGAAAACTAGATGACTTTATGTCTTCTAGTTCTTGAGAAAATTGAAAATTACCAAAAAAATATTTTAATTAAATTACTTTTTCCTTGCTTAAGTATTAACGAAGTCTTATTTTGATAGTAATAATCGAATATGGATTAAGATACACCTAGGGTAAATTAATTTTTCTTAAATCCAGCTTATTTAAATGCAAAAGAAACTTTGCATGCACCCCATCTTGCACCCACCGAACCTTGCCCCCTCCCCACCTTGCACGCACTCCAACTTGCACCCACCCCAAATCCTAAAGTGTTCCCAAGCAGATCCCACTGTTGCATACACCCAAACTCGCACGCATCTACTGTTGCATACACCCAAACTCGCCCCTACCATTGTTACTATCAAAATAAGACCACTCAAGCAAAAAAAAAAAGAATTAAATTAAATTAAAATAGTAGTTGTGGTTATTTTCAATTTTCTCAAAAACTAAAAGACATAAAATCATCTAGTTTTCAGTTTTTGATCAAAAACAAATAAGAGCAATAAATTCTGAAATAAAAACAATGGTAGATAATCTTAAAGTATTGAAAAATTACACTTTAAACCTTTTTTTTAACTTTTTTTACTCAAATTTTTAGTTTAAAATTAAATTTTTCAAAAACTACGCATAGTTTTGACTTGAATTAAAAACTGGCTAATAAAACAGAATGTTGGCTTTAAAAAAATGTATAAAACTTAATTGTAAATCTCACCGTTATTTTTTAATTATTTTTTTCCATTTTAAATAATATTTTTTTTAAATTGCCCCTACCGCCTAAACGGGGGAGATAGACCCCCCCTTCCATAGTAAAAAATGCTTGTATTAAACCCCTCTACCAAAAACCGTTATTATATCTTGGCGCCAAAGTTATCGTACTCGTGCCCAGATATAGCTTTTATCTAACGGTATATAAAATAAATAAAAAAGTAAACAATCGTCAGTAATGTTACAGTTTTTATGTGACTGGTGGAGTTAATCGATTTGGCAACTGAAAAAAAATAATAAGATTAAATTTATACTTTACATTTTTAAGTTTTTGTTAAGAAAAAGTTAAATTTTATACATTTAAGCACAGATTTTAATTTTTTTTTAATTAATTTATAGCAGCTTTATGTTTGGGGCATTATTCTTTGGGATGTTTCAGCAATATTATACATAATGTCTTCTTCATCAGCTGTAGGCGAGGATTCGTCATTTCGATTTGTTGACAAATTATTATAGTAATCGTGTTTAACAGGAGGAATGAATTTTAGCAGGTCCATCATATCTCTCCATTTTTCCTTTGTCACAGTTCTTGCTTTAGGAAATAATTAATGCTGATCAATTTTTTTCAAACTTTGCGGTCTACCCACTAAAGATTTTTTTATATTAATGGCTTGAAATTCTTTATATTCATTTTTGAATTCTATGAGATAGGGTTTTGACCTTTTTAACTTTATCTAGCGTATTTTAAGCCAATTTACTGGAAGCCCTGTGACGGTCACTTTTCTGTTAATGATAGACTGTTCTAAAGGTTTTGTTGAAAAAAAATCTTGGTGAGTCATTTGTATTAGATGAAATGGCGCTTTCTTTTTACATGTTTTGATTATATGGTACCAATCATCTGGTAAAAAGATGTTTTGATTTTTTTTCGCACATGTTTCAATAATGGCAAAATCCGCTTCATTGGGTAAATAGCTGTGTCCACTTACCAAAAATTTCACTTCAATTGATACAGCTTTGATTTAATAAACTTAAGACGGTTTTAATATTTCTGTTTTGGCCGGTACACGAATCCGAATATGTTATTATTTGTTCGTAATTTGCAGCGTAAGTCTTTATGTACTTTGTTAGACAAGATGAAATTTCTTGAGACCCACGTGATCCTTCAGTTTCTGGCCAAACAAACATGTGGCTTGTATTTTTATTGAATTCATGACATCCAAAATTATACACATATAAATTTCGCTTATAATAAGCTACAGATGTGGTCAACTTGGGAAAGGCTAAAGCTTTTTCCAAGTCAAAAGAAAATACGAACAACTTATCTGATGTTGCCATTTGATCGGCAGCCATTTGACTGCGAGCCCGTTCAGCTTCTTCTAAGTGAGTTTCCTTTTCAATTTTTGCTATCTGAATACCCTCATCGTCTAAAGATTGAATTTTTATTTGAAAAGCATCACAAGTTTGACACGTATCCTTTGATGGCTGTTTAAAATGTAAATTAAATTTCAGCTGCTTATAAAACAAATAAGTGTCTATGCTCAGCTAGAACAGATACAGCGTTTCCAAAACGATTTACATTGGGGTATGGAGTTAATCGAAATGGCTTCTGAAATACATTACTTATTATTCAATGGCCAAAAAAAATTGTCATTTAACGGTGCTAATCTTTATTATTCGGGAAAGTTATTATAAATATAAAAAGTTATGACTATACCAAGGCCTTTGACAATTAAATTTAAAATTTTTCAAAAAGTGGAGTTAATCGAAGTGTGCACTGAGCGGCTCGCCACCAACAATCAACTCTATTCATGTGAAAAATACGTTTTTTTGGTGTGCTGTCAAAATGACAGTGCGTTTATAGTTGAATTTTCCAAAAATAAAGCTTTACCGAGCGTTATTCCTAAGGTGTTTTGAGTGAACGAGCAATGTCGGTATGTCGGTGCTGAAAAATACACATGACTAGTGCCTTATGCGCAAAGCACCAAAAGTGCCAATGAAAACTATAAATGATGTAGGCGATGCCTTATAAGAGTGGATTGTATCTTCTTGCAGTAGAAACAAAAAAATAACAAATAACCACCAACACAATTACAAATTTTTATTTAACTTCCACTTCCATTCCAGTACTCAAATCTTTTCATATTTTTGATGCAAATTCAAAATTATTTATTTATCTTCATACATTTCAAAATCAATGAATAAAATATATGAAATTTTGATTTAAGCAATAAAAATCATGAAAATTCTTTGCCCATTCCATCCCAAAAAAAAGTCCACCCCCCAATTCTCTTTTTTGTTTTATGTTCTTCAATCAGCAATTCAGCTATATGAATACCTCAATAGACCACACACACATTCAACCATCAACAAAATCATATGGCGTTGAACTTGACAAATTCAGCTATCTAAACATGTAGCTGAATAGAAATGACGAAGAATATTTTGGCGCTGTTCGCATACACCGTATTTTCCAAGGAACCCAGTGGAGCTGCGGCGTTTACCCGTATTCGATCGCAGCACAAAACATTCAATCCACTCAACACATACACGAACGACGTATATCTCGTGCCTTCTGCTTCTGCTTCTCGTCGCCGTTACCTTGCCGCGCCGTGCCCCGTTATTCTCGTTCGTTCTCGTATCGTAGTCGTTGCTGCTTGCTGTATGCTGTCGCTGTCGTAGTTCACGTTTGTTCGTTTCGTTCGTTCGTTGTTCGTTCGTCTTCTCCTCCGTTCCGTCATCCGTCGTCGTCGTGTGGTGTGTGCGGGTACAAAATGGCTGAACACCAACTGCGATTGAAGTCGTCGTGAAGGATTTTTCTCATGTGTCACACACAAGTCATAATAGCTCCGCATAGAAAATTTAAAAATTTTCTCTAAAATTATTCATAAATTCCCAAATAACGGGAAAATTTAATCAAATATAATTAATCAAACAAAAGTGCATGCATTATATTAATTAAATTACTTTGGACCAATCGCAATCGCATCAAATCAAAACAACAAAGGTGAATCTTTAACCAAAAAATTTAAATTAAAATTAAAAAAAGTATAATTTGTGAAAATTGAAATTCAGTTCATCATATTTTTGAAATTGAAATTGTAATTTTTAGCTGCTTGTTTTTCTTTTTGTCTCTTATTTAATATTCTTAAGCAAGTTAAGCAGTTATTTGAGAATTTGAATTTCTTTTATTATTATTATTTCCCTTCTCCTCTACTTCTTGATAAAATAAAAATTACAAAATTTTGAAAATAGTTTCAAACTATTTAAAAAAAAAAAAAAGAAAAAATCTGCCCTGTTCTAATTTTGTGTTTTACTTCTACGACCAACAAAAAGAAAGAAAAAAAAGTCGCAAAAAAAGAAATAAAAAACTTGAACTTGTGCTTCCCTTGTTCATCTTCAAGACTGCGCTGCGTTGCGGCGTGTGAATGTGAAACGGTGAGTTAAATTTATTAAAAATAACTGCTCCTGAAACACAAACCAAACCAGAAAAATCAAATGAAAGAAAATTCCTATTTTGCAAAATATTTGGAGGAAAAAGCTCTCCAAATAAAGGAGAAACACATTTTTGGGTTTTTTTTTTCTTTTGTTCATCGTTGTCTGTCGTTCTTGTTGGTCTTCGTTTCGTTTTCGTTGGTTTTGTTCGTTTTGTCTCTTCTCTTGGAGTAAAAAAAAAAAATTATTTTCTTCGTTCATCGATAACTTTTCACTTTTTATTCCTTTTCTTGAAATTCAAATGAGTGTGTTTTTCTGTTATTTTATTCAGCTATAAGAGAATGCATAAAAACAAGTAAGACGGCATATATATTTCATATCGTTCAGCACCACATGCTTTGAACGAACGAAAATAAAACAACAACAAACATATTTTGCGGAAGTTTATGACGACAAAATAAATCGTTTCGTTTCGTTCATCTTGTGCGAATTGAAATTTGAAAACTCAAAAATGTGGTTTTATTTTTGTTGAGTGATTTTCAAAAACTTTTGCATGCACAAAAATGAATGTGTTCCAATTTGAGAACAAAAACAATGAGATTGCAATTTATTTGAACCTAACAAAAATAGCAATCAACTAAGAATTTAGTTTCCAAACGAGTGAAGGGTTTATACGCATTTCTTGGAGATCATGAAAGAAGCAACAAAATAAAACTTTTTCTGTTTTTAAATTTGGAATACAAATAAAAACAAAGTATACAAAGTTGCGTTAAAAAGTAATTTATGAAAGTTTTTCTCTTTACATATCGCACGCTTATATCGTTGGAAGAATTATTGCGTTTTTCTACAAATCTTCTTTCTCGCTTTTGCTAATATAATATGACAGAGTAGAGCATACTATAGACACCACACAGCTGATTGAGTATTTTCTTGGTTCTTCGTATCCTCGTTCACATTACCTCAAGTTGTATATTACAAAAAGAAAACAGGGTGGTTCAGTTGTTGGGTTCGTTTGAGAGGAAAGAACACACAAAACAAAAATCATGCGCAGAAGGCCGCACATATGGGAATGGGAATTGGGAAGAAGTAAGCAATTTTTTTTTTTCAAAATATAAAAGCTACAATAAAAATATAATAGAGGATTGCTTGTGAATTTTGCGTCTCTCCATGTACACTCTACGTGATGCTATTTAGGACAAGTGGTTTGACAAAGGAGTTTTTGTTTGGTTTATCAAAAAAAAAAAAAAAAAAAAAGGGGTGGCTATGCTATGAGAGAAGTAGATACCCTACCCACCTATATAATATGTATTTATATTTTTAGTACCTATAAAAGAGTACGAAAATTTAAATAATTTTGTCAAAATAAGGGTTTGAAATTTGAATTATATGAATTTTATTTTTCTGAGTCTATTGAATATGTTATGTTAACTGGATGTGGGTAATAGGAAACAATGCATAATCGTAAGCGATGAGAGGATAAAGTGGCTTGTTTAGATTGATTTAATTAGGTTTTTTTGAATTTCAATAGGTATAGGTATATTGTAATGTAACCCAAGTTATCCCAAAACAGAACTCGTAGACACATGTACCTACATATCTAGTTAGAGGAAGATAATTATAATATATACATACATACCTATAGACGTTACATTTAGTTATGTTGTATGAATGGTACTTTTCACTTAAATCTTTCTGAAGGACGGAATACCTATCTATTTATTTTCCTATTTTAATAGGGACGTACCTATATTAGTAAATATAAGTAAATTACTTCTTCTTATATAATAAAATGTATACCTAGATTATTCTAAAATAATTGGAATGGAAGAAGTGGGTACACTTCTTTTATGGTTAATATTAATAGTAACCAAAGTTCATTATGTTCTGTACCTATGTATGTACATAAATTCATCGGTTAAATATATATATATGTACATATATATGTATGTATGTAGTATTATACATACATATGTACATATGTATGTATATACAGGTGCGAGCAAAAAAATAGCAGTGCATGGAAAATTATTTTAAATAAAACATAAAACATAAAAAGAGCTTTGATGTTGGAAATGTTTTTAAGTAAAACTCCTTAAGATTCATTAAAATTTAATTTTTAGTAAGAATGGAATTTAATTTATTGCTAATTAGCTAAGTAGTAATCCAAAAACAAAATACACCTCAAAATAAAGCGAGCAAAATAATAGCAGTGATTTTTTTTTCTGTTAAATTTAAATAAAACAAGGACACAAATTTCTTTTCAACGGTATTTTATTTAATAAAAACTAGTATTTGTTAACAATTATTATTTTTATTTTTTATTATTATTATTTTATTTTTTTAAAACTGCTTCACAACGACGTTTCATTGAGTCCACAAGTCCCTGACATCTTGATGGTGTTATTGATTGCCAAGCCTGCTCAGCAACGCTCCATAGCTCTGTGTTATTTTTTGATATTGCCTTGAATACCTACTTCTTTTTTAATGTCTGCCCAAATATTCTCGATGGGATTGAGGTCAGGAGACTGTGCAGGCCACTCAATGACCTCAATCCGATTATCTTGAAACCATTGCCTGGCTGCTCGGCTGGTATGCTTTGGGTCGTTATCCTGCTGGAAGACCCATTTCAGGGGCAATTCGTATTCGGCATATGGCAGCATAGTGTTTTGCAGGATATCCACGTAAGAGTGCTGGTTCATAATGCTTTTGATGCAGTATATTGGGCCAACTCCATAATAGGAGAAGCATCTCCAAACCATTATACTGGATCCCCCATGCTTAATAGTTTTTGTAGTGTATCTAGGGTTATATTCCATATGCGGGGGTCTTCTCACAAACTGCCGAGATCCTTTACCACCATAGAGAGCCACCTTGCTTTCATCGGTCCAGAGAATGTTTCTCCACATTTCCGGAGCCCATCCAAAATGTTGGCGAGCAAACATCACCCTTTTAACTACAAGGTGTTTCTTTAAAAGTGGAACCTTTCTTGGACTGCGAGCATTTAAGTCATGCTCCCTTAAGTGCCTTGCACATGAGCAACGAACTGCGAACTGTGGATGTTCGCATATTTTGACTTTTCTTTCACACGAGCTTTATTTCTATTTGCAGACAGCGACGAATTGTCAACCCTTTTCTCCATATTTTCCTCAGCCATGATCTTTCACACAAAAACAAATCAAGAGTGGTATAATTTTGAGGTTAAGTTGAGCGCGAACAATTTATTCGTTGAAGTGTGGATGTTATGTGGAACGCGAATAGAGTTTGACAGTTCGCAGCAACCACACTGCGATTCGTTACTACCAAATTGTTTTTACAAAATTCTCTTGTTTTAGAGAACAAAATGCAAATTTTATTATCCTAATATTAGTGTCAATTGGTTTCTTATAATTTAAATGTGTTTTGTGTGGAATTAACTTTTTGAAATGTGTAAAATCACGTTTGTTCGTCCATTCGCAGTTCGCAGTTCGTTGCTCATGTGCAAGGTACTTTAGTGTTCTCCTCACCGTATGCACACCAGACGGAACCTCAAGCTCGGCTGCAATCTCTGTAGCTGCATCTGTAGGATTATTCCTTGAAAAGCAACCCACACGTTTTATATAAGATGGTGTAAGAGATTGTTTCCGTCTATCGTTTCTGCCCTTCTTTCAAAGGTAAGGCGTTCCTTAGCATCTTCGCTGAACAGCCAAGAAGTTCCTGAACCTTTTTGTACGTTTTGCCTTCAAAAATGAGCTTTATTATAAATTCCCGCCTCTTCAGTGTGTAGTGTTTACCTCAACCCACTTTAAATTATTAAATTCAATAATTTTTATTACAATTTTAACGGAAATATAAAATAGAATAACAGGACTTGTTTTTATAAATTTTGAAATCAAAATTTTAATTAAAACACAATTATTTAAATTAAATTTGTCAATCACTGCTATTATTTTGCTCGCCTAAAATAATGAATCACACTACACAAAGCGACATTTAAACAAAGTAATGAGAATTTACCGTTAAATTATCACTTGCACCTTTTAAGATAATTATTACTCCTAAATAAAGTAGAGTTGCGAAAAAGTGTTTGTGTTATTGATTTATGAAAAATTATAGCTTGTTGCCTATTACACTGCTATTATTTTGCTCGCCACTGTACATACATATGTATGTACATACATGCAGCATGCATCATTTTTTGAAATTTATCACATTACACATTATTATTAAATAACATTTTAGTTTATTTAGGTAGGTACTTATTGTTTTTCATTGTTTGCATGAATCACCTTTTGAATCATGACTTAATTTCATAACAAAAACATGAAAAGGGAACAAAATGCAATTAAATCTATATGTATCATATGTAGGTATCCACGACATCTTAAATGGTTCTTCCAAGGATCAAACGTGGGTAGAACTTTGTACAAAAGAAAACGAGGTATACCCATGTACCTACATACCTACCTATTGTGAATCATTGATTCAAAGATGCTTCATTATAAAATTCGAATTATGTATTAGATAAAAGTTGTAGATATGATTGGGACTTCGTGGATCAAAATTGATACGATGAAAGTAGATAATACAAATGTACATACATACCTCTCTTGTGTCTTAACACATATTGGAAAAAATATTACTAGATAATCGAAGATAAGGTTTGACCTTGACAATCTACTTAATGTGATTGTATGAATATGTCCTGAAGGTACCTATTTGTAGTGTTGATTTAATAACTAATGAAATATTTATTAAACTACTAGCGGCCCGTCCCAGCTTCGCACGGGTAGACATAAATAGGTACAGATATTTAAGTTATAAACATGCTAATTAAAACCACCATGAATCACTAAAATAGAAAACATTTTTTGTCCTATCAATAAATAATACCTACTCTTCGCAGCGTATTAGATGAAAGACGTTTTATGGTTGATTTTTTTACACCTTCGGTTGGTTTTAATAGGAATTTCTAAAGATTTCTATAGTAATCTAGTACTAAATATAGCCCTAGACTTATGAAACTTACGATTAATAACAAACATCAACATTGACAATCAGTTTATTATTAATTATAAATTATTAAGGCCATTAATCGAACTATAAACTATCATATATCTCAAGTTAGACCAAATTACACATAAAATACCAACTTTCATCGAAATCGGTTGACTTGGTGAAGAGTTCACTGGGAACATACATACATATGTACATATGACACTGGATTTTTATATATTAAGATAGAAGCAAAAATTAAAATAAAATATTGATTGTGTAGGTATGTAATTTTTATTAGACCTTGTTTTTTTTTTTTTAATTTTAAACACATTCTTATTCAGTATCAAAGGTGCGCCTACCAGAGTTGTAAAGATTTAAGTCAATTGGTAACTGCTTTCCGTTAAGTCAAATGGAATCAGCTAAAGTTTTTATCCTAAAGTTAACGCTCCAGGTTTGACTTTAGCTTTTGAAATATATAGGGCGCTACTTTACTTTAAAGTTAATTGAAGAATTCAACTGACTCAAAGTCAATTCTAATAGCTGTGTGAAGGCAGAACATCAAACTTGAACGTTTTTAGCCGGGTATACATATGGGTGATTATACAAAAGTTGGGTAACTTTTGAGGATATTTTGTTTACGATAGTTTTTAAATCAAACTTCTATAAATTCGGGTGTATATGATAGCTAATCTAATTAATATATTGTTCCCAATCGGGCCAGTCACTTTTTTGAGTACATTGTAAGATATTTAAAAATTTCAGAATTTGACTGCCAGAGGACTGACGAGTATACACAGTTTTGAAAGTATTATTAATGAAATTTAATACAAATTAGTAAAAATCTCTTACGATTTAATAATGATCACTTAAAATCATTTAGTAACAATTAAAAATAATTACTAGGAGAAAATACTACATCAGTTTTCAAAACAGACTTTTGACATTTAACGTAACGTTATTCACTTATCTTTTACTACTTTCACATAGTTTTACTAAATATTTCAAAGTAATCAACAAACAAAATCTAACAATATTCATCTTAAAACTACTAATGATCAAGAAATGAAGAACAATAACAATTTACCTGACACAGAACTGACGCCACACTACTAACGAAAAAGACGAAATTTGAGATTATAATCTGGACTAATGTTTTTTTTTTTTGTAATTTCAAATATCAATAAACTACATTTTAACAAATCAAAGTCTAATACGAATAAATAAAAATAAACTTTAGATTAACAAAAAAATAACGACTCACCATAAAACTGACGTGTTGACTGGCTAAGCACGTGTATAGACAACAAACATAACCCAAACTCTGGTACAGTTATGGTGGCCGTCAAATTGTGCGACCCGCAACTAACTTTATTACCAACATTAAAATTCAAAGTGGGATTTGACATTGAGTCGTCGATATTTCGCACGAATTTTAAATTTAAATAACACACAAGAAACGGACGAATAAAACTGAACACAAAATTTCTTATTTTTTTAAATAAAGTGGAGAACAGTGGATTATGAAAGTTGTAGTATATATTAAACTGTATACATCGCAGATTGTATTAATTTAATAAGTTTTCTCAAATCAATGATAATGTTTAATAGACAGTCACTTAATGGTTGGTTTTCAGGGTTGTGACATGCCAGAGGACTGACGTTTTAAGAACTAATTGTGTTTTTTTAATAACTTGTATTCAAAATGAAGAACTGAAATTGGGTGACTAAATAAAGGTCTTTCCATTGTTTTAAAATAAATTGCAATCTCAATAAAATATAATCAGACTTTGTATATATTGGTTGATGACATCGATTTACCCAACTTTTGTATAATCACACATATCTCATATCTCCAAAGTTTTTCGGGTAATTTTTCTAATCCACCATAAAAATGTACATAGGTATTCATTCACAATTCTTTTTAACTAAAATTTTCAAAAACCAAAAATTAAACAATTAAATCTACTTTACTTCCCCAAATGTCAACTTAGAACATTGGAACGAATTGGATTCGTTGTTCACCACCTGATTATGATTTTCACCAATAATTTTTGTTAGTCCATCTTTAGTTCGAAAGTTATTTCAATTTTCATTTTTATACCACTTTTAAAAAAAAATCTATTGAAATTGATTGTTTACCCAAGACTTTATGGGTTTCCAGCAACAAAAAATTATTTTCCACCGAAATTCCTTTTTTATACTCGTAGCAACTTACTTAAAAATTAAAAGTTCCCTTACACCCCTAAAAATCAACTTACAACTTTTGTGTTGGTTTGAATTTATTCCAGTCTCTTTGAGAGTAAAAAATGCCTAAGTAATAGAAAGATCGCCTTTCTTCGATTCTATCCAAAAGACTCAAGCAGGTTATTGGGACACCAGTCCAAATATGAGAATTATACTCGAGTTTCGGACAAAAATAAAAGCTTTTTAAATTATAGCCAGATCAGAAGGCGTATAAAACTTCTTGCATCGTCGGAGAAAACCTAAACACTTACAGCGTTTTTGGAAATGTAAAATGTGTGATCACTACACAAGAGATGGTTTGTTATGCATATACATATGTATGTACTATGTACCTAGAACTGAAATCTCCTCGATGCAAGTATGTATGGCTATGAAAAGTGGCATTAGGGTGTGTTACCCTTTTACAATGGGTTTTCGAACCATTAAATTCTAACGGTTTTAGAATTTAATGTGCCCCCTATTGGACAATGCTGTCAAGATCACACCACACATCTGAAGGCCCTGTCGCCAGCGAAACACAATTAATTGGGTTAGAAATTTTAGACAAAAGATCATTTATAAAAATAAGAGCGAGTGTCGGAAATAAAACGGAGCCCGTTTATTTTGTGAATATCAGATTTTAACCTGTCCAATACTAATTGAATTGAACGATCCGAGAGGTCCCCAACAAATAACAGATTTTTTAATATCGAAATGCATTTTAAAAGTTTATGATATTTAAGAAATCAAATGACTTAAGCACAATCACTAAAAAGACTTTGATATTTACAACTCTGTTTACTATATAGGTACTTTTAGTCATAGAATTGATTCATTTTCATTAATCCTGCATTTATTTTGTTTTATGTACCTATTTCTTTCCATTTTACAATCCAAATTTCTTTTACTGTTTTATTTTTTCCTTTTAGATTCACGACCGGTGTATTGTGGTTCTTACTGAATTCTTTCTTTTATTCAAAGTGTATATTTGCATAGTCATATGTTACATCATACACAAAATCTGTTCATATTTACATAAATGGATATCAACTTTTGCTTTTTATTGTTTTTACGATTTGAGTTTCATTGTAAAAAGTTAGTGACCTATACCTTCTTACTACAACGCATGTCGTTCAGAATTCTGGCATAACAACAATATTATTAAAAGTTGAATTAGATATTAGAATATTGAATTATGTAATGTTCAGTGAAATAATGTAAATATGTATGTATATTTTCATATATTTCAATAAAGGTATTTAACCTCTTTCAAAATCAATTTTTAAATTTACTTAAACTGCGTGAATCATTTACTATAACGCATGTGATGCACGTGCGCATTATTTTCAAAAAGAAACTAACTTGAAATTTATTCATAAACTTAATTGTACACTTAAATTTAAATTTGACTAAAACAATCCCTAGCCACACGCCTTTCATTGGTTTTTCCAGCAGGTAGGTAAACCATATTAAAAAAGACATTTTGATTGACAACTACTCTAAACAGTGTTCGTTTAGAAGATTCTGGCTTAAGTACCTACTATCTCCATGCTCCGTTTGTGTATTATTGACTGAATGTTCTTTATCATTTAAGACCTTCCTGCTTCCTGCTTCAATAGCAAAAACAAAAAAAAAAATGCAGCTTATAAGTTGGAAGTTAAAGATGCTGCCATATAGCATGTTACAACATTGATTTGAAAATCATTTGATACACTGTAATGCATATACAAATTCCTACATATATTACATGCATATAATAATATGTACCTATTTACATATATTCACACAAGACGACACAATATTCTCTTCTTATCTTTGAATTCTTGAGAAAAATAATAAGCTAAATTATAAAAATATATTATCCACTTTTTTGTATTTTTCTATATTCGTTCTTCAAAGAATTGTGTGCTATGTTAGAAACAATGCAACACACAATAAATTATACCCTGAACTAAAGCTGAAAAGACTGTGCTAAATATTTAAATTGGTTTACAATATACGAGTATTCTTAAATTTATTTTAAAATATACAAATATATTTTTAGCTCCCTGCTGTTAACCATCAATCAAAGTTAAACACTTGAATCTTCTAGAATAGATATACACCTAGGTGGGTACATATTATGTGTATAATTTGTATAGGTATTCGATGAAACATGGTTCATTGTTGTCACCCTGTACATTGCGCACTTTATTATTATCATCCGTCCAACTATACCTAGGTTCTTGTTTAAAAAATAATAATCAAATATACTATTAACATACCTAATACGTACTGCTCTATACGTTTAGTATTAAGCGACTACGCTTGTACACGCTCGTGTGATTTTCGGTTTGGGTAGAGAAGAAAAAAAAAAGCATGCACCAACAACAACAACAACAAAAAAGCAACAAAATACAACTGAGCTTGGGCATGATTTCCCTTTATAAGCCTTCAAGTGAGTATACGAGTAGTATACTATTTTGTTTAGTTCTATCTCTATGGAACGCTTTTCATGCTTAATAAAGTGTGTACTCTTTGCTCACCTAGGTTGTTTTTTTAAATTTCGTCCCACCGCCCTAGAATGATTTTACATTCTACTTTTTTTTTTCTTCTCTGGAACTTAATGTCGATAAATTAAATTTAATTTTTAAATAGTAAACTTTTTCTGGTTTTATTTTAATTTTCTATTTATTCAGTAAAATTTAATCTTTTTGTATTTATGATTAGGCAGATAATGTACATATGTAGGTACCTAGGTACATTAAATTTGTTTATTTGCCATAAATGGGTGTTAAAATATTAGATAAACCTCACTATTGTGGGATACAAAATGCAAATTCGAGCATAATTTAAATACCTAGATATGCTTTTATCACTATCTTTAGACTACAACTTGTTCAAAATTTAAATTTTAATTTTTGGGAAAGCTAAACATTTTAGATAAGAGTGGAAATAATGACATTACGCCAGGCATGGTGCAAAGATATGAAAAGCTTTACCCTTTTGTGTTCGAAGAAGGTTACGTTATTAGCTATTCAAAAAATTCCTAAATTATTTTCTGATTTTATAATGATTTTTTCGTAAAATAGGCAATCATAAAATGTTTAGAATATTGTGCAATGTTTTGAACTCTAAAAATTGGTATACAATTGAATTATCTGGAGACACCGCTAAGGATGACGTGTTAACTAAGTCGAAATGGAATTTGGCATTGCGACAAATAGTAATTGTTTGACTTTAGTTAAGGAAAAGCATACTTGAATATACATAAATATTTGTTTATTCAAGGAACAACATGGAATAACGTTGCATTTTATCTTGAAGAAAAAACTCATATTAGAACCGTTTGGTAATTTGAGAAAGCCAACTGGGACGGTCTCAAGGACTTTTCTGGAACTTTAACTTGTCATTATATGCTTCCTTGACAGTGACGTGGATTCCAGGGCAGAGTTATGTTGTTACAATTTTAATCTTTTTTGGAATGAGAAATTGTATACCCAAATAAAAGTCATGATTTTATTTGAGCTGTAAAGAGGTTACTAGGATTAGAGATGTAAGTTTTAGTTGTTATAAAGATAACCCACTGCGGAAAAGCGGAATAAGTTCAAATAAGCTAGAAAGACCTGCAACAGTTATACTTGATGAACCAAATTTTTATATGATAAGAAACTTAGTCAACAAATATTAAAATGTCAGAAATGTAGTACAAACTTCTCGTCATTTGTGAAAAACGTACGTAAAACTACGTCATCCTCGGTTCCAACGCTTGTTCTTTTCTTTCGCATTCATGCAGTTGCAAGATTACTGAAATATCTTAACATACACTTCTTGATGGAGAACAGCATTTGTCCAGCTTGTTTTATAACTATCGTCCGATTGCACTTACATCCCTTCTTTCCAATATCATGGAAACGATGATTAATCATCAGCTTAAGAAATTAATATCGAAGAACAAAAGCTTCTTAATAACGAACGCAGTATAGCTTTCGTAGCAATAGGACCACCGCTGATGTAATGATTTTTTAACTGGATAGTGAAGTAAATCATACATCGTAAGATTATTGAACTTGATATTTTAAAAGTATTTGATAGAATTTCGCACCAAGCTATCTTATCGAAAATGCTTGCTTTTGGTATTTATGAATCTCTTCTTCGTTGGTTTGGAAATTACTTTTCTAAAATAAATGCTGGTGTCCCCCAGCTTCCTTATATTCATAAACGACTTCTTGTCAGCCACTTCTAATCCATTAAACTGTTTCGCTGCCGACAATACCCTCAGCTTTTCATATTCGTTTCTATATTCACATTCTTGTCCTTCGGATGTAGAATTCCAACGGCAGCGTATGATAAGCTCATTAAATTTCGATCTCGACAGAATTGTCCAATGCTTGATTTTTAACCGTGTAGAATTGAATGCTTTCAAAACTCAATTCTATCTCCTGTCGTTAAAGCATAAACCATCCCCGATGCCACTATTCATGAGTGTCACTTGCATCCAGGAAACTAATCAACTTTATTTCTCAGTTTGTCTATCACTGATCACCTTGTATGGAATGATCACATATTCGACATTGCTAAAAATGCCGTTAGGCGCTTAGGATTTCTCCGCCCGTGTAAGAAATTAGGCACCCCTCCTGATCTTTCTGTAATTTACAAAGCCTTATTCATCCAAAACTTGATTAAAACTCGCATATTTGCGAAAGTGTCCCTAAGTCCCAAGTTTATGTCTTTTGGATAGAATCCAAAAAGGAGCTTTGAATATGCCAGACGATAGAAATTTGTACAAACTATGTTCTGTCGAAGTAGCTAGTTGCATACCCCCTCAAACAATTCAGCTGTAATGCTCGCACTCCCAGTAATGCTCATCAGCTTACCCTTGGTCTCAATTTCAGACGTATTGTTTTAAGGGTGAAGATTATATTATAAAATTGACTGGAATAGGTTTTTTAGGGCAAATCTTTAATACACAAAAAAAAGCGTTAGTCTTAATTTTTGCGCATGCCACAAGAATTCTCGTGAATTTTTTTAATTTCAAATGCCTACTTAAATAAGCCATCACATGCCAATAAACAATTACATTACGATAATCATCTCGTTTTACTTTTGTAATGTTATGTTGCCAGTTCCCGAGGCAATAGGAACCTACATAACATACCTTATTTTGTTTTTTTTTTTTTTCGTTATTTCGTCTCTCCCAAATGTCACATCTTCAAAAAATTTAATGTTACTGACCTTATTTCTGGTGCTTTACTTTGTTTTCTGCTGTTGGGTGCTCTCTTCACCCAACTATGACGCAATTTGATTCTACCAACAACAACAAGAACAACAAAAACGACTAGCTATGCATTTTCTTTTTAAACATTTTTATTTTGTATATTCTGCTTTTGTGAACTATTATATTCAGTTTGTGTCATATCCATGAGTATGTAGCACATGTGTACATAATACACATGATAATGTATTTAAATCTATTTACGTATCTATCTGACATTAGTTTTATGTCAAACTGGAAGGAAGGTGCAGTTGCGGAAGAAGGGGGGAGGGGGCTGTTAGGTAAAGACCTTGTAAACTCAACGCCACTGTTGTATAATTAAATGAATCTACTTGGTTGTGGTCGTTTCAAGTTTTTTTTTTTTTTTTCAATTCAATTCAGGAGATCAATTATCAAGTGTATACTCTTTTTATATAAATAAGAGAATATATTATATATTATTTATTTAGGTATGTACAGTACATTATATATCATGCTATGGGATTCAAGAAAGGTGAGGTGAATTTGAGTAATTAGTCTATTTTGAATAATAATAACAATAATAAGAGATCGCTTTAATGGGTATACAAACAAATGCGCTCTTATGACTGACTATTAGTAAAGTTTTAGAGTTTTAACTAAGTTATGTAATTCAAACGTTTGACGTGGAAACCTAACTACAAAACTTTATAAAGCTGGATGCATACATATGTATGTGTAATTTCAAGTTTTTACCAAATTGAAAACTGCACTAATACAGGATGAGTATTCATGAAAGTCCATTTTAAGTGCAGAGAGTGCTTTGCAAGGGGAAGGCATAGGTATATAAACATCAATGTGTTTGAAAAACTGTCAAAATAGAGGTCTGGATTCAATC
Organism: Eupeodes latifasciatus; assembly: GCA_920104205.1. NCBI lineage: Eukaryota > Metazoa > Arthropoda > Insecta > Diptera > Syrphidae > Eupeodes > Eupeodes latifasciatus. The sequence continues at coordinate 10,653,799 of OV049926.1, forward strand.
CCTGGCCTCGCCACCTGAAAAGTTTTGTTTTCACTGGTAACTTCTTTTGCGGAAGTATTCTTGGCGAGATGAATGTCGTGCCAGAGGTTTTGGGTTTAGTTCCAGCCTGTGCAACCTAAGTTTTTCTTTTCACGGGTACTGCCTATTGTGAGCAATTGACAAATCCTCCTGAGTAATTTTTGCCATGAAAAGTGCTTCTAAATTAAGTCGTTCGCATTCGACATACACATTTTAGGCCTCCCCATTTCTGACATTAAAGATGATTGAGAGATGTGATTCACAAGTTCTCCAGTGGAGTGCCCCCAAATGTGTTATTTTTTATATTGTTTTTTGTAGGTAAACATACATAAGTATTTTGTGTGTTCCAAATTTCGATACAAAACTAAAATGGTGTTGAGCTCATGAGTGTGCCCCCAAGAAAAAAAAGCTATATGAAATCTTGTCGCGTTTAATCAATACATAGTAGATAACTATAGGAAATTTTCAAACATTAACAAATATTTGATGGTTTATTTAAACAACTGGTTATCACATTCTTCGATTTTTCAAGTGTTTCCTTCATAATGTATAGGGTGTTTTTTTAAGAGCTTTAAAACTTAAAATTTTATAATTTCCTTGGATTTATTTTTTATTTATGATTTTCGTATGTCCGCTGTGGCTACGACTAACGTAGTCCCAAAAAATCTGGCCGTAAAGTATCAATATTGGCTTTCAACAATTCAAAGTTTTCCTAGGCTTCGAAATATACCTAACGATTTCATGGCGAAACCATATTTTTTTTTTATAAAATATAACTGACACCTCTAGTAGTACCCGTGCCGTGATGGTTAGTGCGTTGGACTGTCATGCCAGAGGTATTGGGTTCAAACCCTGCCTGTGCCATCTAAAGTTTTTTTTTTCACGGATACTGCCTCTTGCTAGGAATTGACAAATTCTCCAAGAGTTATTCTTGTCATGAAAAGTGCTTTCTCAAATAAGCCGTTTGGATTCGGCTTAAAATTGTAGGTCCCCTCCATTTCTGGCAACATTACTTGCACACAGGAATGGTTGAGAGTTGTAAGTCACTAGGCCTTAGCTCTCAACGGACTGTTGCGCGACCTAATTTCTTTTAAATGACACCTCTCGAGAACAAAGGGTTAAATCGCAGGACCACTTCTGGAAACAAAATTGTCACCTGTTGAATGACATTTGGTCCTTCTTTTTGGAGTTCAAAGCAATTTTCGTCGATGGGTAGCTGATTAATTTTTGGCAAAAAAAAAACATATCAAAATGGATCGATATCCTCATTTTCATAGAAATAAGGACTGATGTTTTCCCTGGCCGGCGCATGTTTACCGCACCAAACAGTAAATTTGAGTGGATGTAATGATGATTCGTTGTTGGCTTAACAATTGTGTTCGCTCCATATACTGCACTTTTGCAAACCAAAAATGAGCTTCATCACTTAATACCGTATACTGGATGAAGTGCTCTATGAACTTCGCGAAAATATTTATTTTCACAATTTGGAAACGTTATTCTAGCGTTAAACTATTTATGATAAACTGCCAAACCTTACTGTACAAATAATGCAACGCTGTTTGACATTCTGTACAGTAAAACCATAGACAAAACTATGGAGCTGAACAAAAAACACCTTATACTAATTTTTACTTGTTATCAAAAATCAAAGGGTGTTATTGCAGCAATATAAAGTGATTTTTATTTAATTGTTATAAAATGTATTAAAGTTCTTCACCCAACAAGCATAAAGTAGGTATCTTTAAACTTTTTTTCAAAGTGCAAAATTATTGCGTTGGAGTATTTCACTAAAAAATTAATTGTCAACCATGGAATTTGAAATAATAGACATCAGGTGGAGTCATATTGTATAAAAGAGATTCATCTTAACCATGCGTTTGCAAATTTTTGTTTCACAACCTACAATTATTCATTTTGGTGTAGGTACACAATTAAATCTACTTTTGATGATAAATTGTTGTATTATCTGTAGTTATTTTTTGCTTCATAATCCATTTTGTTTTATGGTAGATAACCTTGAAAAATAATCAAAAAAAAAGAAAGATACAAAATGTTTGAGTTTGTTTAGAGCTTAGAAGAATGAACTTTATCTTTTTGAAGTTTATACAAACATTATTATTTTTTATTAAATACTAAATCACAGGTAGATACTATAACTTTTTTTAGAAAATATGTTCAAATAACTTTCAATGAACTCTTGTCGTTTGAAAGATTTATTTTATTTTGTGGCTCATCAAAAACCGATGTGCGACCACGCCGAAACTCGTTATACCAATGTTTGACAGTTGCTATGGAAGAAGAAGAGTCATCGTAGACAGCGTGCAAGTATTTTATGATTTTGCTGCGCGATGTCCCTTCTAAAAACAAGAATCGTATTACCGGACGATATTGTTCCTTTTCTATTTTACTACAATTCGGGGACACGTCAGTTTCTATGTTTGGTCAAAACAAAACTACTAACCCGATTTGGCTGAAATTTCGACAGTTACAGTCTGCGAGAATGTTCTATATGATAGTAAATTTTTCTTGCGATAGTTGCGCCCTTAGACGGCGAGGCTAAGTTATTATTAATTATCTACCCTCGTAAGTCACTAACTGACTTAGGAATTAAATCTTTCTTAATTCATAAGTCACTAAACTTGCTTGTGAATTAAAGTCAAACTTAAGCTAGAAGGTGACTTAAGCTTTTGTAACTGTGATTCAGAGGAGTTTCTTATAAGAGAATTTTTCATTTGCTTCCCATCCCACATACATACATTCTTCTATCTGAAAATTTAAAGTTTAATTTGGTTTCGTCCGAGAACAAAGCCTTATTTATAATATTCTGATATCTAAATGATAACTAAGAACTAATGTTCTTCTGATGGTCTCGTGAACTCGCGGCTGACTTCGTGAACTCGTGGCCTCTTAAAAAAAAAAAAAACTTTAAAAACTCGAAAGATTATAAGGGATTTTAGTTGATTTGATTAAGAAGTAGCTTTTTATGGTGCACAATTTTTGCCATTTCTCGTACTGATTTACGGTCCTTGCTTTGCAACAAACCCAATTTTCTAATTTCCAAAGATAGTTGCTTTCCTTTTGCTGCCATTTCGTGGAGCAGAATACTACCTTAAATGTAAGTACAAGTCTTACGTATTACAAGGTTATTATTTAATATTATCACAACATCAAAAGTACCGTTATAAATGAATTAGACTTGGAATGTAGTTTACTACTTCTATACATTTTCTTGGAGAAATTTTATTGTAAAAGTTTACAATTTCTTTGTCCGATTAGTCTTGGGAGCTACTGTATAAGAAATAATTTTTACAACCAACATGCGTCTCCATCCTTCTTTGACAGGGTCCAAGCCTCAGCACCATAAATGAAAACCGGGATGATGAGCGTCTTATAGATGGTGGTTTTAGATGGTAGACAAAGTCCTTAACTACCTCAAAGTTATAGCTTTACATGGTAATGTTTTGTCCAAGACGTCGTTCAATGTTCTTTTTTGATGACAGCATATACTTGGTCTTCCGTCGCAATGCTCAAAAACGCTCCACTGAAATCACGCTTTGATCTTCCAATTACTTCAATATCATCGGAGTATCCGAGTAATTGGATGGACCTTTCCAGAACGATGTTGAAGAAGTGGCATGACAGTGCATCGCCTTGTCTAAACCCTTTTTTAAGTGTGCATTCTCCATCGTCATTCTGCACAAACGGATACGATTAACAAGTATGCCAAAACTAGACATTGCGCTCTGTAAAGCTCTTCCTTATAGATGCTGTCATACACGGCTTTAAAATCGATAAAGATATGATGGGTATCGATTTGAAGTTCCTGGGTTTTTCCCAGATCTATCGTAATGTGAATATTTGGTTGATTGTAGGGATACCTATCAGGTTGTTGACGAACGGCTTCAGACGTTCACATAATACGGCAGAAAGGATCTTATATGCGATGTTCAGAAGAATGATGCCTTTCACTTCGTCGAGTTCGGGTAGGCGGATTAGTTGTTCTGCGTCGCCTAGGTTGAGTGGTTCTATCTACTTAACATGGGAATTCAATTCGTCATCGCCGTTATATAATTTGGAGAAGTCTTCTTTTTTTCATATTCTCAGCATAGACTGCGGTTCTACTACGATGTTCCCCTGATCGTCTTTATAGGCTTCGGTTTGTGTTAATTCTTGTTCGGTTTGAAATAATTCTAGTTTGTTCAAACATAGAGAACCCGAAAATTATTTTATGCATTATTCAAAACCAAAAAGCCTAAGCAGGAAAACAAATAAAATTTGTCCACTTGTTGTGTTTAGAGTAAAAAAAAAAAACCATTGTTATCAACGATATAACACAAAGAATTTAAAAACAGCTGCAGTTCTAGTTAAATGTATGCATACACAAAATTGTGAGTCACAAAAGGTTACCAACCTGATAAGAACTATTTATTTATTTTGTGTTTTCATTTTTCGATCTCGGACATAATAAAAATAAATAATTACAAAGAAACAAAAACAACGTTGAGCGAATAATTTTAACTTGAATCATTTCATATTCATAAAGAGTTGCTAAGGCTTTAGGCAGTAGATGGTGCCTTGTTTCCGAATTCCGAAGAAATTGAACCAAAACCGATGATTTTGTTGGTTGAAATCCACATTTTAAATACAAACTTTGAAAACTTTCGGTCAAAATAAAAAAAATTTGTTAGCATTGAAATATAAACTACTATAAGTTAGCTTCAACTTAGTTTCTGAAAATTTGTACAGACATTTGGAAATGAAAATTTTAAGTTTATCAATATAATTAAGAAAGGCATTTTAGTTGGAAATTATTACTTTTGTACTCGTAAATATTAGAGTCGATGTTTTTTGGGAAGCAATGAAAAGTGGTTTTTCTGAGATGTGTAAAAGTTTTGTGGGCATTTGCCAGAAAAATGTACGTACTATGTTGATTTGGAAGGGCATATTTGTATCTAGAACTTATTATCACCCATCAAGTTTTTAAACAATGCAATAACAACTTGACATCTTGGGGATCTTTTATTATTCCATTATTCAATTAGCGATATATTCAATAGTGTCAACATCAGTGTAGGTAGTTCTTCTCTGTGTTTTCTTACATGTTACAATTACCATGTTTAGATAAGGCTTGCAATATGCATTATACAGCATACGCCCAGTCATAATTTCACTTTCCTTGACCCAGATCAATGTTGCCTATGTACACGAACGTATTTTACCTCTTAACCAAGTTGTTTTATATAGAGTTGGATACACCCCATCGCATCGGGACATCCTTGGTGGTGAAGAGTGTTCATAATAATTTGTGAATCACGACCTCATGCTAAAGAAATATTAACAGATGCCTTGCACAAGTGTTTTTTTTTTTCATCACTGAAAACAAAAATTGAATCATATGAGGCAATTTAGTCGTCGTGCGTAGTTGTATTCGTTGTCGACGATGAACGAACGACCATCATTGGTGATGTCACCTTAATGTAGGTTAATAACCCGCCAATACAAAGCTAAAGCTTAGCACAAAGCCCCAAGCCGCCAGCCGCCAGACAAACTCAATATTTTAGTAGATACCAAAATTTAATAATGAATTGATATAATATGTATATGTATATTATAAAAGATACACGAGATGATGTACATATAGGAGAGCACGAATTCATCCAACAGAAAGACCGGGTCTACATCAGATGATTATCCATTTCGTAACAAAGGACATTGTCCTCGGGTGAATGACTTTCACCTTCGAGACAACATTTTACCTACATTATTTTATCCAAAAACTAATATCTCCATCTTCACCATGAGAAAAATGAGAAATTTGAAAATGAAGGAGAGAAAAATAACACACATGCTGTGTGGCTGAGTCCTGTCTCCTATCTGCTGTTTTCGTCTCTTGTCTGTCTTTTAGTCCTTTTCGTTATGATACATATTCTCTTGTTGTATTGGGTCTCTAGGGACAGGTGTTTTTTTTTTTTTTTTTTTTTAAATGAGTAACACATAGACATCTGTTCGAGAATAATCATCAAAATCAATGCGAACGTCCTGTCCTGTTACCATTTTTCGGAAAATCTTAATCTCAAAATTTCGATTGAGCATCTTCAGGGCTCGTCTTCGTCTTCGTTCTCGTATCATTGAATTTTGTTGAACAAAATTATATACCCTAAGACGACTTCCGGCTAAGTGTTGACTCTGGTTGACGATGACAGACATATAAAAACCGCACACATGGTATAGGTAGTAGGTGAAGTCCCCTGGAGTGGAGACTACAATGAAAACAAGACTTCAATTGTATTCCTTTTTCTTGAAGTAAATATAATGTAGCACCTTTGTTTTTGAGGGAATTTTGTATTTTTCTTTCGTCTAGAGGTTATAGGTGATATTAGAAAAGAGTATTCGAAGGTTGAAACGCACAATTTCTAGGCACAGCTTGGTTTTATGGAGTGGAACATTTCTCTATTGTATTTTTTCCCTTTTGTTTGAATTTTTATTTTTCATTTTGCTGTAGATATGATTTTATGGGTGACATTTTTCAGGGGAAAAGAACTCAAAAGACTTGGAGCTCTGTCGTCACCTCTATCGGCAGATGGGGCTTACAATAAGTTTCTATATTTAAATTTAAAACAATCAAATATCCAAATTTGAAATAAAACAACAATTTTTAACACATTTAGCTTTTCATTCAAATAATTTACACACAAAAGGACGAGAAATTTCCAAAATGTCAAATAAAATGGCAAAAGTTGAACGCATTTTCACATACAAATCTTTCAAAAGTTTCAAAAGCTCTTTTCCCATTGAATGTAGGTAGTAGGAGTATTCTGAGAACTGAAATGGCATTTTCAAAATGTTAAATAAAAATATTTGTGTATGCCATTATATGAGACATTTTCCACCGCCTACAATGCAAAAGTGTTGTTTTCAGATGAAATCAACGTCTGGGTAGGTATGTATATACAAAAGGTTATTGCCCATTAACTTGGTGTTTTTTTTATTGAACCGCATTCATAGAAATTAAATTCAAACAAAAGATGATGACTCAGGTAAAAAGATGTTTTGTTTACTTTTTATTTTTAAAGGAGAAAAATAATAAATGTAGGACGTAGGTGCTGTTAAAATGGTGTGTTGATGTAATAAACATTTGAGATATTTTTATAAGATTCCCTTAACCCAATAAACTATATGATAGGTATGTATGTAGGTACAGATGTATGTACATACATATATGCATACATAATACATTTTATACTAGACGTGTGTCTACTGCGCAATGCCATTTTGACCTAAAAACCTTGACATAACCCCCAAAGTGTTTTATTTAGAAAACTAATTATCTTTCTATAGTAGTATAGGACTAAAGGAAACTACATTGGGGTAAGAAGAAGCAAGGTAAACTTTGAAATAGGAATAGTGTGTGACTTGGTTAAATCTTTTTTTTTTTTTAGTGAATAAATAAAAGGCAAAAGGTTAAGGTTTTAAGAAAATTTGTATGCAGATTTTTTTCAGCTGTTTTCTTGCAACTTTTGTGTTTATTTGGTAGGCCGGCCGGTTTTTAACTATGCGGTGCTGCGGTAATATTTATCATATAAAGGAAAAGAAAGCTTTAACTGCTGAGATAAGAGGAGAAAAGTGTGCATTTCAGTTCTTTATTCGTAATAGAATACACTAGTACAAATAATTTAGTCCTTTGTGAATGCAATCATTGAATTCAACTATTCAGACCTTGTGACTGAAATCAATTGATTGCAATCATTTGAAACTTCATGTATTATTTCGTATTCATTTAAATAATGATTGCAAATTTTCAAATTCCTATTTCTAACAATCTATAGAATGAAGTCATAAGACATTGCATTCGCAAAAGATCTTATTATTTGCAAGTCTGGGATGTACAGACGATTTAATTTTTGTGGACAAGTAATGTGACCTTATATTTGTAAGGACTCAATTTATATACTTCTTCAACATCGTTATCGATTCTTTAACCAAAACAACAAAACCATAATAGTTATGGAGTTTTTGATGAGATGAAGAAGTTATGAATTTGTTTAATACATTTTTTCTTTTTAATTACTATAAGAATTAGTTTATTATTAAGTATCTTCATAAATAAAAAAAAAAACAATCTTATCAATTTTGAATGCAAGTGACATTTAATTTTTTCAAAAAGAAAATATATTTTTTCTTGATTTTCACATTTCTTGTGAATTAAAAAATAGCATAATATAATCTTTGTTCATTTTGAATATGCGGTACAGCGAAGATAGGATGTTTGCCTTTAATCCATACAATTATGGAATTCAACAAGCTATCTCCATTTCAAAGCTCTCAAAGGGTTGCCGGCGTGATCGGTAGGGTTACCAACTGTTTATTTAGATATTATGAACAGAAACATGTAGATCGTGAGATGAATTTAAAATTATTTCCAAGGACGCCCAATCTCTTTTAATGTAAAAACGATATTTCTGGTGAGTTATGGCCCTAGATTTTATTTTTCTTCCAAAAATTGTAGACAGTTCGCTCTGCTACAGAAAATACATCCGCAGGTTTCTTAACGGCTTCCGTCTTATTTCTTACAAGATCAATAAATTTGTTAGTTGTGTCAACGATTGCCTGCTTCTTCTTTACAATTATGTCTTTTGAAGAACTTCAAGTCATTTAAAATTTAAATAAACCCCAAAACACGACACATCAATTATATCAACTCAAAAAGTTTATTATACTGTAATATTTATTCACGAAATTCTCTTTTTTTTTTTTTATTTAAATCTTCATGAACACAAAGTGTATTTGGTACTAAAAATCGAAAGAAATTGATAAAGAACAAACCATGTTAGGTTAGGATGTACGAACCCCTAGTTCGGTTTTTATTTCAGTGGCAATTTCTTAAGTTAGGTGCCATGCAAACACCATCAGGCACCAATGTGTTTGAAAAAGCTCTGCTATAAGGCTCAAATTGAACAGAGTATACAATCGTAAATAAGTTATAAGTATTTTCTTTTTAAAAATTTGGTACTCTGTTGGATGACAATGGTGTTTAAAAGAAGCTTAGCCCTTCTTTAATAAACTTTCGATAAACGTTGGCATCTATTTTGAGGGATTAAGTACCAAGTTTCCAGATTGTTTAAATTTTTTAATTTTGTTTGCCCAATTTCAAATTAAACAAAATTCAATTTTTTTTTGAATTTTGTTTGCCCAATTTCAAATTAAACGTCAAACAAAGCTGCTGGAGCTGACGGCATAGCTGCCGAACTATTTAAAGCAGCAGGCGATGACTTTGTAGGGAGCATGCACCAACTCATCTGCAAAATATGGTCGGAAGAAAGCATACCCGATGAGTGGAATCTCAGCATAGTTTGTCCGATACATAAAAAAGGATACCCTTTAAATTGCGCCAACTACAGAGGGATCAGTCTCCTTAACATTGCATATAAGATCCTTTCTGCCGTACTATGTGAACGTCTGAAGCCGTTCGTCAACAACCTGATAGGTCCTTATCAGTGTGGCTTCAGACCAGGAAAGTCGACTATCGACCAAATATTCACATTACGGCAGATCTTGGAAAAAACCCAGGAGCTTCAAATCGATACCCACCATCTCTTTATCGATTTTAAAGCCGCGTATGACAGCATCCATAGGGAAGAGCTCTACAGAGCAATGTCTAGTTTTGGCATCCCTGTCAAACTTATCCGTTTGTGCAGAATGACGATGGAGAATGCACGCTGCTCCATCAAGGTCGGAAAAGATCTCACCGATGCATTTGATGTCAAAAAAGGTTTTAGACAAGGCGATGCACTGTCATGCGACTTCTTCAACATCGTTCTGGAAAGAATTGTGCAAAACTCAACCGTCAACACTAGAGGCACAATCTTCCAAAGGTCCATCCAATTACTCGGATACGCAGATGATATTGACATAATTGGAAGATCAAAGCGTGATGTCAGTGGAGCGTTTTTGAGCATTGCGACGGAAGCGAAGAAGATGGGTTTAGTGGTCAATGAGGGCAAGACCAAGTATATGCTGTCATCAAAAAAGGACATTGAACAACGACGTCTTGGACAAAACGTCACCATGGACAGCTTTAACTTCGAGGTAGTTAAGGACTTTGTCTACCTAGGCACCGCTATAAACACAGGCAACGACACCAGCTCTGAAATCAAACGAAGAATAACTCTTGCAAATCGCTGCTTCTTTGGACTTAGAAGGCAATTGAGAAGTAAAGTCCTCTTTCGAGCATCTAAAATCACCATCTATAAGACACTCATCATCCCGGTTCTCATTTATGGCGCTGAGGCCTGGACCCTGTCAAAGAAAGATGAGAACGTCTTAGGATGCTTCGAGAGAAAAATTCTTTTAATTATGAGTCTGTTAGACAAGTTTAAACTGAATTCCTAATTTAAAAGGGTCACACTTACATTAACTTGGGACTGCTCTACGAACTTGTATCGAAGTTATGAAAGTTTTTAAAATTGGTCCTATTTTTGTGTCCAGCAGTGAGATAGTAAAAAAAGGGAAAATATCAAAATAGGCACTTTTTAAACATGGTTGCTGCCTCCAATAGTTAATTAAGACAACAAACAAGAGGAACAAAAATTAATACAAACAATTTTATTAACGGAAATTTGGAACGAATGATTTTTCTAAATAATGTGCCATTGGTTTGTCCATAGCTAAAGATAATCATTCCCTTCACTCCAAAATGAATGAATCACTTCGAAACTGAATTCCTTTTTCAATTTTGGAAAAGGTTCAGAGTGATTTTATCGAGGAGTCATTTCCTTTATTTAATTTCGGAAAACGACAGACTTTTAAGTTTCAATTCAGCGGAATGCAGAAGCATTTTTAATATTCTTGGGAAATACAAAATTAATATTGGTACTGAAATGCACTTAGCAATTTTATCGTGGAGCTATTTTCGCATTTAAAACCCATGAGAGCAATTTTATTAATTTTTTTTTACATATCAAATACAATTTCCACCAAGAAAAACCTCGTTCAATATTTAACATAGCCAACCTCACACATTCCACAAAAATAGTAAAAAAAAAAAAATCTCATAAAGAGCCACCACCCGGTTTGGTGACATTCTCAAAAACTTTTGGAAGAAATATTTAGTTCTCATGTTGCGTGCGAGAAACTTATGCGAACACTGGATATGATTTTATTATTAAGTTACATGTTGTTTCACCCTCTATCCGTCCGTCCGTTTGGTGGCTTGCGCCCGTTCGTTCGGTTCGTTCGGTTCGTCTGGTTAACTGGCTGCTGCTGGCTGTTGCTTATTAAACCGTATAAACCAGTTGGTGGTCTATTTCAATAAGCGGAATAATGCTTGATGATCACGTTTACTCTGCTCACATGTAGTCTTGTTATTATTGTGTTTCTGTAATTCAGCCCAATGTCATATGACGAAGTAACAAGCTTTATTTTGGCAAAGTGTCTTCTTAAATAGACGTTTGTATAGCAAGATGTATTGGTTCACAGAGTAGGAATATAGTTATATGAGATGAGTGTAACAGATTTGTGCGTAACTATGAGCATTTACATTTTCGACTTCTTAGAAATCAATATTTTGTGCTGAACGATGGAGGAAAAGAAGACCCCTGCAATGCAGAATCCACACTATTCGTCAGAATCTTGCAGGTCAATTCATTTTCATATTGTATTCAGATCCAAATAAAATAAGTATTCTCATTTCTTAATAAATAATGGGGTGTTCTTCACGTTCAGTTCAGGTTTTCATAAAAGTTATTGTAAAATATCTCACGTGTAAAACGTAAAATATCCGGCGGATATGACGTCAACGCCTTCCGCAATTCATTCAAGCTGAACATCTTTGACCCACAGAACCAGTTTTGACATTTTTGTTGTTTTGTTGTTGTCAGTGTTAAACGTAAGTGATATGATTTCATGGTATAAAGGTGGTAGTAACTTACACATGTATTTATAAGCCCAAGGGGAATCTCGTTTAAAATTCAGTTATTGTCATCTTCCCATCATTCCTTGTGGTGTATCGATGATGACGACATTGTCTTTAGTGTTGTTGTAGTAGAGTATACGAGTATATATTCGTATGATGCGGTTTTCGTGATCATTGTGGTAATTCATTTTATCATTATCATCATTGTTGCTATATAAATGCCGGCCTTATATTAAAAACAAAAACAAGCAGTAAATTACTAATTGTCAGTGAAGGATTATTAAACTGCACAAAAATAGGTAATGCGCCCCTTAAATAGGTTGAAGTTAATAAAAAACTTTTAAGTTTGGTTAATTAAAAAAAAAATTGCATTTTATTATATTTACCAGATTTATAACCTTAAATTCTGATGATAGATGGCGCTAATGCACTTATTGACTTACCTTGGAAACGATATATGTAGGTAATGTTTTTTTCGTGAGTTTGTCATCTGTCAACATTAATCCATGTTTTTCTTTGGGTAATCATGTCCAGTTTTGTGATAAAGAGGGCATAATGTGGGAAGTTTGCTTTTCTGCTTCAATTTATAGAAATCGGCTGTCAAACAACGTGCATGGATGAGAACAATTTTGAACTGCGGGACATTAATTAATTAATCGGCCCAAAAAGGTCGAGGACCATCGATTCTATCATCGCTTGCTTGTCTAGTAATTGTTATCTACAAATTGGCCGAGATATTTGAGAAATGTGCACCAACCGGCCGATAGTACTTTGAACAGCCTTGAAAACTGTGCCACAGCCAGGAAATTATGGCCTCAATTTGACAAAATAAAATCCCGTTCCATTATGCACCTTTCCAAAAAATCTCAACGATTACTTATGAGCGTAATAACCGGCCACAACTTGTTGGAATACCACAGGAAAAAAATGCGTCTGTTAACGAAGACATACTCGTATGCAAGGACACTACTCACTTCCTATCCCACTGCCTAGCATTGTGCCACACAGGATACAAATTCTTAGGAAAAATACTCTTTTGGTAGACTTGACCTAGAACTTTGCAGTTAACTGACTCTTAGGTTTTATCAAAGGCTCTAAGAGGGTGGAAAATGACAACAGCTATACTCATAGGTTATACACTCACTTTTTAAGGAAGCTATAAAACTTTCAGGCTATCACAAGGGATCTACATTGATCTAAGTGTTGTGATAACTAAATCAATCGCAAGTTATTTACCTAACATAAGTACTTTAAAGTAAATTTGCTGTCTAGAACAAGTGTTGATTTAAGGTTATATAGACCTTGCAAACAAATGCCAAGTATCGGTGAGTGCGTGGCGTAATTCCAAGGTACCTTGATGTTTCTTTGTATAACCTAGTTTAAATTTATATTTTGAAAGTCTTAAGTTTTTTTTTTTGTTCAGATCTAACATTTAAAAAACCAAAACGATTCAGCCAGCTACTAAAAGTGCTTTCTTCAGTCTTATATCAAAGTTGTTAAAAAACAACCTTTAGGCGCTTTATCGAACATATGTAAATCCGCTCCTGTGTGGTGTTTCACTTGCTTGCTACGAGTTGAAATTCCATACCTTTCAGTCGTGATGCAATGAAGATTGTTTTCATTACAATTGCTACTCCGTTTTTGTCTCTTCTTTCTGATGTTGGTTTGAAACCCCTCGTCCCACTCCTCCCAACATTCATAATCTTATTCAAGCTTTTCTTTGAGTGTTTTAATATTTTTTTAATGACAATTGACAACTAAATTAACTATTCCGAACATGAAGAAAAAATGTTTTTCTGCTGTTGTTGTAATGATTTAATGTTGAGACAGTTTTTATTTTTGAATGCAAAGATAAGATTAATATAGTACTCGTAGACCAAAATGTTGTCAGCAATATTTTGAATAACTTAAGTAGGTATATTTCGATTATGACTACACAACCAAAAACTTTGAGTTAATTTTACTCTTGTTAAATATTTAAATTTATGCGTGGTCAATTTTTGTAAGTTTGTGAGTTTCTGTCTGTTTGATGTTTATGTTTTCTTAATACTTTTCATTTTCAGTGTTGAGTGTAATTTGTTTGTTCACACGCAACAACTCTGTTTAAGAGAGAAAGAGAGAAGAGTAATGGGAGAAAGTATTGTCATTGTCATTATGAATACTTTACCCACTTAACATAAAAACTGCTTGGAAAAAGTGTTTAAATTAAGTTTTGTGGATGAAACCTTTGAGTCAGTCGTGTGTGGTTTTGCAGTAATTTTGCAAAATTAATTTCTACTGCCACAATTAAGATGTGTCTGTTCGTTGTTAAACAAGCACACGAAATGCAGCATTTGCAAATAAAATAAAGAAACCGCTCATTAAAAAAAAAGAAGAAAAATGTTTATTTAAAAGAGTTTGCTGTTTTATTTTTGAATGTTGGGAACGTGGGAAAAATTGTACTGCGGCGCACGACAACGGTATATCAATTTTAAAAGCTCACTTTATTTTAAATTTTCTTACAGATTTTAATTTTCAAAAGAAATAAATAGAAACTTCACGAGAGAGCACAGTTTTTGACATCAAAAAAGTTGTTCTATACATCTTGTCTCTTAGACGAAACTTTGAAGAATATTTTCAAGTTTACCAAATGTAATGTTGGTAATTATTTCTGTAGCAGTTGTAAGGCAACAAATCTGAAATTTAAATGTCTACTGTTGACTTTTCAGTGAGGTTCATGGGCATTTATTGAAAACTAGAGCCAAATACATAAATTTTGTTGAAATTAGAGCTTCCCTGAAATATATTTGGTTTCGATATCCTGCTGAAACTATCTAAGGTGCATATTATCATAGGCAACATTCTTTACTATTCCAACATGTACGACCATCAATAACAATCAATAACGACCATCAATAACAAAAATTGGACAATTGGTCACCCAAGAAAATTAACCCTTGAGTATAATGCTGTCACCTACAAGTTTATGCGTTGGTTTCATAATTTTGGGTTTGATCGCTTCTCACACACATTGAGCGACGAAAAAACATTTTTCAATCCATTCCAAATAAATTTATTTTTATTTTAACACTTACAAATTTATTCCGCCTATCTTTACGGCTTACTTTTTCACAAAAGCGGTATAAGATTCCACCCCGTCAATACTTTACTCTATAACCAACACATTGCCTCTGTTGAGGGTAATCGCGACTTTAGACTCTGATGTGACCGAGAGCTAAATTTCCTTACTAATATATGTAGATGTAATTATACTCAAAGCCAACAGCTTTGTAAAACGTTGGTCGATCTCTGTACATCACCTTTGTGCGTCTCCTCCTTGAATACGCCTCTCCAATATGGTCCCCTTACCAAGGTGTACATATTTCAAGAATGTCTACCTTGTCATGCTCCCATGATTCTTCCTTTATATCAAGACCTAAGGCGGTCTCAAGACTCTAAAAGACCGTAGACAGATAGATATCTGACATCTTGTTTACCCACCGTCTATTTTCTGGCTCTATTAATTTGTCCTAATCTTTATAACTCCATCCATAAAATAAATAAATTAGGTGACGCAACAGTCCTTTAAGAACTAGGGCCTACTGACTTACAACTCTCAACCATTCCTTTTGTGCGGGTAGTGTTGTCAGGGATGGAGGGGACCTACATTTTTAAGACGAATTCAAAGGCTAATTTGAGCAAGCACTTTTCATGACAAGAATTACTCTTGGAGAATTTGTCAATTCCTCGCAGGAGGCACCACCCGTGAAAAAAAACTTTAGATGGCATAGGCAGGGATCGAACCCAATACATCTGGCATAACAGTCCAACACACGAACCATCATGCCACGGGTACTACAATTTAAGAAATACTCACCTCTTTTATCTTTCCACTTACCCCACCTCTCATGGCGCAAACGAACCCATTACTCTCATGCTAAGGAATTTCAATTTGAATGAAAATTTGTTTGATTTCAAGGTTAGCACTTGTTTCTTAAGACTTCATTTCCAAAATTGCCCTTTTCACTAGCCTCATCCTTAGCTTTAAGTTACTTAGTTTTTATGTACGCTCGTAATATTAAGTTTAAGCCAAATAAATGGTTTATATTGTGTATTTTTGAAAAATGTTGTTTTTGTTTTTGCAATTGCGCTTTCTTTGGAGATTGTAGGTTAATGTTAACCTCCTGCAAAATTCAAAGAACCGTCATTAAGCTGACTTGCGTGTCTAAATCTCGCTACTAATTTTGATAATATAAATACATATATTAGTTTAGATTTTCTTATCAAAGTTGATCTCTAACTTAGAGTAATTTTTCGGTTTCTTTGGATTTTCGTTAACATTCTTACAGAACTTCGGCCAACTTTCGCAATCTCACTTATGGATAAATCGCTATTATGCTAAAATGACTCAGGATGTTTTTTTTTTAATGCAGAGTCTTATTGCACTTATTGTTAATTAGCATATTCAAAGAATGACTTCGAAATCAATCTACGATTAAAAATCCTACCAAAAATTTTAATTTTTTAACCATACAAGTGAGACATGAGATTTTTCGCATATCACTCATAAGATTCTTAATCTTTGGCTTTTTTCAAAACGCCTTAGCCTAATTTAAGTGTAAAAGAATAGTTAAGTTCAAAAGTAAGAAATGTTCCTATTATTTTAACCATAGCTATGATTTCAAGAATTTTCTTTTTTATGTTCTTCCTTTAACGTAAAAAATAAAATCTCTGGACTCTGTCTCTACAAACTCTATAACAGTCCATAACTATCGATCATCTCTAATGAAGATGGCACAACAGTTTAATATGTATTCACCTTTGCTGGGTGCCGGACCATAGAGACATTCCAGGTAACTGTAAGGTAGATGAATTCGCCAGGAACGGTACAGTACCGCCCATCCTACCACGTTTGGCACATACTGGCATACCAATTGCTACATATGGCCAACACTAGATTTAAAGCGTTCAAGGTGCTTGCTATCTCTAAGCAGATCGCATATAAGCTCGATAATAGGTGTCAACCGGACACTGTCTAATAGGAAAGCACGCTACGCGGCTAGGCGTATTCTCAAATGACTTTTGCAGAAGCTGTATGGACAAGAATTACCTAGGAGAATTCTTCTTTAACGATCTTAATCATATCAGCATAATCAGCATCTCACGTTTCGTAAGGGACTCAAACTGGTTCCATTGAGCTTAGGAGGAAGTCTCAAGATTCATGTGGTATCACAATGGGCCATTAAACTGGCCTAAGTGTGTCCGTTTCCATCATGGACAGCCACTTTAACCTAACCTCTTCCTTTAACGTTACACAGAGAGCCCAATTATTCAATGCTCGCCAGAAAATCCCTTTTCATCTTAATTGTTTTACAAGGGTCATTGAGTTTTCGGCCTTAAAATTGTTTTCGAATACTTCCAATGAACTATCATTCTATTATTATTTTGATTAGAAGTATAAAATTTTACTTTTCTACGATCGAATACGGAATAAAAAAAAAATTAATCTTTCTAACTTCAATGATCTTACGTAACCCAATTATTTTAAAAACAAATGAACACACATGCGTTGTGTGTTTTCGTCGTCCCCCATCATAGGAAATCGTAAATAGGTAGGTAGATTAAATGTAGAACAATTATACGGTCGCAGGCACGTATAATAATAATTATCATGCAAAATAATAACAAAAAGATCATCAAGTTCTCTGGCACACGACAACGCCTAAGTAAATTAAACACTGTGTCACATAAAGAAGAGAACTGTACTACATTGGGTTCTCATCTCATTTTCATTTTTGTTCACAGTTTCGCACTAAAAAATCTCATTCTCAACTGAATACTAAACTGAATTTTTAAAAAATTCATCCAAAAATGAAATGGGAAATTATTGCATAGCTTATACAAATGTATATATAAAATAGAGAAATATTTGAGGCAGGAAGACCCAGATGTAGGTACATATGTACATAATATATGTATAAGGAATGATTGAAAAAAATCAACAAACTACAACGACCACTACGACGACGACGCACGACGTCGACGACATTTTGTCGGCATCTTGGCTTTTTTAGAACAAAAACAAAAATAAGAAAAAGAAAAATTATCATCAACCCAACGACAAACAAAACACAATTGCGATTAGGTACTCGTGCCTGCATCACAAACGCGATGTCGTTGTTGCTTCTCTGGTGCTCTGGTGTTCCGACGACCGACCGACGTTCCGATGCTCCAAACGCTCCGAGCCGTCCTTGTTTTTACATTCAGTTGCTTAACTATTTAGCGGCAGTGTTGGTCACCACTGTTCGCCATTTCTCAACTCTAGCTCTAGCTTATAGCATCATTGCTATACCACAAAGCACAGTGCTAGCCGAGTATAGAGTAGGTACGATGTACGAGTATTAAGTAATATCTCTCGGTGAAGCTCTAATAATAAGATATATGTATGTACCTACGAACTGCACACACTTTCTGTGTAGACTGTCAGTAGAGCCAGAGTTATAAATAGAATTATGCTCGTGAATTGTGATTTTAAATTTTCTGCTGCTTCTACTTTTGCTGCTGATGCTAAGTTCTGAGTTTGCTGATGCTGATGCTGATTCTGTTCTTGATGCTGCTGCTCGTTGCTCTTCTTGTTGGAATGTTTTATTCTTGATTGCTCAGTTGATATTTTTGGACAGAAGTACATATACATACATACATATGTACAATCTTCTCTCGAGCTGATACTGAACTTCCAATTTGTTAATTTGAATTAGAAAAATAACATAGAATTTGTTTTTGGAAGATTAATTATTGCAGTGAGAGGCCGACCAAAAACACACCATCAAATAGTTGTCGATACCAAGGAGATGATGATTATGATGATGCCAGGGGCTCGCAGCATCACACCAGACACATTTATGTATCATCACACTTTTTGCCTGCCTGTATACTTAAATGAGTTCCACTTTTGTATCTGCGTTGTCGTTATATCGTGGGGCCCCCCTGAGTCCGCAGCCGCAAGTTAACCGTCCGTTCTACATTTGTATACTCTCGTGGCATACAAACGTGTCCTTCACCCCAATTGGCCGACAGTATTTTTATTTATTTATATTTTCTGTTTGGCCAAAGAAAAATCATCTAATTTACAAAATAAAAACAAAAAAAAAATCTGTACCTACTGCACCTGGCATCACTGTTCAGTTCAATGTTTTAAAAAGAAGCCCCAAACGTGCCTGCTTTATAATTTTCAAATTAATTTAATAGAGTTAGTACACAAATAAATTGTTAAAAAAAAAACAACAATATATATGTAAATTCAAAAATCGCCCTGCCCGCCCCTCACTTCGGTCTACATAAACCTATATCTTTTCTCATTTTTGTGTGTACAAAATGTGTGTGGGTACATATCTAATATTTAAATAATTGTAATTTAAATTGAAACAAATAACCCTGATGAAGGAACATTTGACCTATGGCATGATTTATGCTTCACATTGTGCGGTTAAATAGATTTAGACAAATTCAGCGTTTATCTGTGATTTATTTTTAAAACGTTTGCTGAATGCTATCTTTTATTTTTATATACTACATATGTATATATTTTTTTTTACTTTCTGTACGATCAGTGACGAAAGATATTTTAATTTGTGCCCCGTGTGTGTATAACAGTTTATTTTATTTATTATTTTATTTGTTATTTTCTTGTTTTATTCAGTTGTTCATTTTTGGTGTGTATATTTGAATGATTATTCATGAATTTAATGTTGTTTTGTATTAATTTAAATACATATATGTTATATATGTTTAAAATAAAGATTCTTGTATATAGGAACTTAGATATTTTATAAAATTGCTTAATACATAATTTAAGTGATTCTTCGAATAAGATTAAAAGTTAACACTTTTTCCTAAAAATGTGGCTCTATGGGTAGTATAATGTTGGAAAATGTCTAATACTTGAAAGTAAAGCCATCATTTATGTAATTAAAATTCAACTTTGCCAGATTAGGGGCAAGTTAGTTCACAGCTTGTAATCTTTAATTCAAAATTATCACAGCTGCTGATCTCGAATCGATATTGTTTTAGCAAAATGAGAAAAAGAGGATTCTCGATTCTAATTATGCAACTTTTTTTTTTCAAACTCAACAAACCCCTCGAAGTCTCAGAAATGGGAAATTAATCCATCTTTAATAATTACAAGTCACGGGTTATCACACTCAACTTCAAGTTTTTATACTCAGTACAATAACTACACAACAACTCAGTGAATTTATCGACATAAGTCATTGCAAAACGCCTCAAAACGTCAAATTAGCAGAGAACCTCATGATGGCCGTTTACTGATCGGAGCTAAGGTTTATCCTAAACTTATTTCAGTGGTGGGCAAGATTAAAGTGAATAACATCTTACAAAACACATTACAGATAAGTGTTGACAAAATATTTGTTTATACCCATTACACACCTTAATGGATAAAACTGTCATAAATACATTGTCAACACTATTCTGTGGCATAGGTGTAGACACTTTATTTAGCAACTTAGATAGTCTTGTCGAACGCTTCAGGAACCTGGAAGAAAATCTAGCTTTCCTGTCTGTCCCAAATCGCTTATATCTTCACAATCGTCATTGTGAAGAAATATTAAGAAGATCGAAATCTGGACGGTATATTGTAATGACCCAAAAAGTAAAGGGTATTTAAGGGAATTCCATAAGCCTACGAACTATGACAAAACTGTTTTTCCTTGCGGGTCTTAAGACCAAATGAAAGTCTACCAAATCCAACTTACCACATTTGTATTATTAACAGTTTCTGATTACTACAAAAATCACTAAAACTGATCTCATCATTCCTTCTTGTAAAAAAAACACAACTTTTATTTTTAAATGTATGTTTTATACTATGTATATATGTTTGCATTTAGTTATCAAACTAAGTAAAAACAATAAAAATAATTTAATCTGCTAAAACAATTTTAATCTTCAACTCGACTCATTTGTCCCACTTTTGATTTACATTAATAAATCTTAGCAATATTTTGAACTCTTTAAAAATGATTCATTCGTTAAAGATATATACATACATGTACATAGTATGTATGTATGTATAATTAATTTTATGTTGTAAGGCGGCTCTAAAAAACTACGATCAATTCAAAAAGTTTTTAATTACTTGACTCATTCTGCTGCTGCTCCACTGACACATTGGCCATGACAAACAATTTTCCAATGCATACTTATAATACGCTTATGCATGTGCTTTTTTCGTGTCCGCCCGTTCAGGCAGGCAAAAAGTGACTTTATTTTTCGAGACAGCTTTTTTTTCTTAAATCTATTATAGAGCTCGTTTTGTTGCAACTTGAACAACAACAAAAAAAAAAAAGCCACAATAGATCATGATTAGGTTAAGTCAATTAAATTGTATAATTTTTCTCAATTTTTTTTCTTAAACGATATCATAGGCATATCGAAGGCAAGGCAACGGAGGGGAGGAAGTAAAATTTTATAACAAAACACAACACAATACAAAGACTAAAGGAACCATCATTGCTGGAATTAATAATCTTAAGTGGCTTCTATTTAAGAGAAAATGCCAAGAATCTTTCTTTTTGTTAATTGTTGTCGTCTTTGCCTTTGTCGTTGACTCTTGATTCTTCTTCGTCACTTCCTACGAGTTTTCAAAAAGCAAAAGCAGGAATCTGTAGGTAGATTGAGCAAGAAAAAGGGGTTCGACTTAAAGCACCACCACCACCAGCAGAGCAAGTTATAATAACAAATGGACGACTCTGGGGCTTGGGCTGGTGCCTTATAAACAGAAACAGCTGAATCTGAGTCTAATTGAAACATTTTAATTTTGTTTTCATTGTAGATTGTAGAAGCCTCGCTTTCAATGAACTCATATTTCACACGATTAGCATTGTATACGTTATGAAGATACAATGTGAGACGACGACGACGAGCTCGAAATTGATTCGATTGTTTTTTGTTTTCTTTTCTTTATGTTTTTGCTTCTTTTCTTTATTTTTATTGTTTATATATATAAAGATTTTAATAGATTTTGCCTTGTTTATTTCCCTTCTAAATTCAATAACAGATAATTTCAAACAAATATGAAAAGTCTCTTATCAAGATTCGAAGTAATCTCAAGTAATCTCAATTAATGCAAGCTTCTTTCCTTACGTTTACATCCTATTCCTAATAAAAATAAATAATAATTGTAATTCCGTCTGGAAAAATTAAAACAATAAAGCAATTTACAAAGGAAGTACTACATAAATTTAATTAATCTCAGACTTAAAAGTCTAACCTTTTTCTTTTGCTTCAAAATTAACCAAAAGTTAAATATACTGGAAAACCTGACGAGAAAAATGAAAGTCTTGTGGAGTGGTGAATCCATTTCTAATCTATTCAATTAACCAACATTTCTAAATAAGCTTACTTCAAATCTTTCAATTTTTTTCAAATATCTAGAAGGAAAGAAAACTGTTTCCGATGTATGGCCCAAAACTAAATTTTTTGGGCTTCTAGAACTGAGTGATTGAACGAGTATGGATTAAAAACACTTTCATCCAAAGCTAAATTAAGAATTTATTTTATTCGTTTTATTCTAGATTAGGTTAAAGTTGCTGTTGGCTGGTAGAGTTATTTTCTTCACTTTTTTTCAACTTGTTTAAAATTTCGCCGTTGATCCACTCTTGAGTTGGTGTCAAATTTGAAGTTGAAAGTCAAGTTCAGTTGTTTTTCTTCACTGCGTAGCTTTCAACTCAGTTACTAGACTTTGAATATTTATTTTCTTGAAGTTATT
The DNA here is from genome assembly GCA_920104205.1 of Eupeodes latifasciatus. Taxonomy (NCBI): domain Eukaryota; kingdom Metazoa; phylum Arthropoda; class Insecta; order Diptera; family Syrphidae; genus Eupeodes; species Eupeodes latifasciatus. The sequence continues at coordinate 10,676,499 of OV049926.1, forward strand.
AAGATATTTTTGGATATTCGACAAATTGACATTGCCAAGATGGCTGATAACACGATTTTATGCAGAAAAGATCGATTGTGGCATAGGCTGCGTGTAATATCGGGTGCTATTCTGAATGAACCACATTTCATGCAAATCCATGTCTTCTATTTCAACAAAGTCTGCTAACGACTTTCTTCTCAGCATTGATATCAGCCTTGTTTTTTTTTCACGGGTATTGCCTCTTGCGAGGAATTGACAAATTCTCCAAGAGTAATTCTTCTTTCTTCTCAAATTTTTCGTTTGGATTCGGCTTAAAACTGTAGGTCCTTCCATCCCTGACAACAGTACTCGCACATTGGTTGAGAGTTGTAAGTCACTAGGCCCTAGTACTCAACGGACTGTTGCGCCACCCAATTTATTGATTTATTGTTTAGACGAAAAATGGTCCAATGATGCCACCACTCTACAATCTCCACCAAATCACTCTGTGGGGTTGCGTTGGCTTTTCTTTTTTCTTTCTTTTCATGGGGTTATTTAAAATCATAGGTGTATGTCAAGATCAAGAAGCCTTCAACCACTCGTGAATTAAAGGAGCAGATTCGAAGTTGCATCAACAAAACTCAGAACCATTTATGCAGAATGGTCATGGAATATTTTGACAAACAAGGCATTTTGTCCAATATTTTATACACATTGCCCTATGAAAATCTGATGTAAAGAAGTCTTCTTTATCATTTATTACAAGTTGAGAATATCTAAAGTTGATAAACTTTGGAGTTGAAAATCTTAAATTGGGAATGATCAAAATTAAGTTAAGAAAAGTAATGCTCAAATGGATTATAACTTCGAGTGAAGAAAATAGTTCTCAGACCAGTTTTTGGTCCGATGTAATACCACAACGGATCTTTTTTTATTTGGAGCTAATTATAAAGCTTTTGAGACATTAGATACGTTTACGTTTAAGGTGGCGTGTGGATTCGAAGACTTTTCGGGCCGGAGCATTGGTTTCCATGCGCTCTACGTGACCTAGCCATCTTAGTCGTTGGACTTTTACCCTTCTTGCTAAGTCTACGTCGCTGTACAGCCCGTACAGCTCGTCGTTCCATCTTCTCCTCCACTCCCCTTCGATGCATACGGGACCGTAGATCACACGAAGAATCTTTCTCTCGAAACGACCCAAGGTGCTTTCATCCGCTTTTGTCAAAGTCCATGCTTCTGCACCGTATAGCAGGACGGGGATGATAAGGGTCTTATATAGCGACACTTTGGTCCTTCGAGAGGATTTTTCCACTCAATTGCTTTCTTAACCCAAAGAAACAGCGGTTAGCAAGAGTTATTCTTCGTTTGATCTCAGCGCTGGTGTTGTTTTCTGCGTTTACAGCGGAGCCTAGGTAGACGAAGTCCTTGACTACCTCAAAGTTACGTCTGTCGATGGTGACGTTTTGACCAAGACGTCGGTGTTGTAGGTCCTTTCTTGATGACAGCATGTACTTTGTTTTGCCCTCATTAACCGTTAAACCCATTTTTGCCGCCTCTGCCTCAATACTCACAAAAGCCCCATTGACATCACGCTGAGTTCTTCCGATTATGTCAATGTCATCACCATATGCTAGTAATTGGACATACTTTTGAAAGATAGTGCCTTTGGTGTTGACGTGTGAGCTTTGCACTATTCTTTCAAGTACGATGTTAAAAAAATCACATGACAGCGCATCACCTTGTCTAAAACCTTTTTTGACATCGAAAGGTTCAGTTAAGTTGTTTCCAACCTTTATGGAGCAGCGTGAATTCTCCATGGTCATCCTGCACAAACGGACGAGTTTGGCGGATGGTGGGTGTCGATTTGATGTTCTTGGGTTTTTTCCAGGATCTGCCGTAATGTGAATATTTGATCGACTGTGGACTTTCCTGGTCTAAAACCACACTGATAAGGACCTATCAGGTTGTTGACGATGGGCTTTAGACGTTCACATATTACGGCAGAGAAGATTTTATAAGCGATGTTAAGTAGACTGATTCCTCTATAATTGGTGCAGTTTAGAGGGTCTCCTTTTTTCAGGATCGGGCAAACAATACTGAGGTTCCATTCATCGGGCATGCTTTCTTCCGACCATATCTTACAGATAAGTTGGTGCATGCTCCTAACCAACTTATCTCCAGCTGCTTTAAAGAGCTCGGCATTCAAGCCATCCGCTCCAGCGGCTTTGTTAGACTTCAGCTTAGATATAGCAATCTTTACTTCGTCTAAGTCGGGAGGACGGGATTGTTGGCTTTCGTCGTCTATGTTGAATGGATCATCCTGCCTGACAGCGGAATTCGGTTCGTCGTCGCCGTTATACAGTCTGCAGAAGTGGTCCTTCCATATCCTCAGCATTGACTGCGGTTCCACTATGATGTTTCCACTTTCGTCTTTGCAGCCTTCGGTTCTAGGTTTATGTACTTGTGAATTTCGTTTCACCTGTTCATAAAACTTTCGAACTTCATTTCTGCTTTTAAACTTCTCAACATCTTCGACCGCACGCTTCTCATGCTCTCTCTTTTTCCTTCTGAGAAGTCGGTGTTCCTCTCGCCTCTTCTGCTCATAGAGCTCATGAGCAGCTCTCGTCCTTTTATGCAGCGCCGCCTTGCGTGCCTGTTGTTTGGCTGCATTTGCCTGCCGACATTCCTCATCAAACCAGGGGTTCCTTGTTGGTGGTCGCTTGAAACCCAGCACGTCAGAGGCGGCTTCTCTGAGTGCGTCTTGGCAATGTTGCCACTGGTTTTCTATACATTGTGTTGGCGGCACAGAACTTCGAGAGAGGTTACTTGTAACTCGGTCGGAGAAGGATTTGGCGATCTCTTGCGATTGTAGCCGTTCGACGTTGTACCTTCTCCCAACATCTCCCTGTTTTGCCTTGGGCCTGGAAACCCGAAGTGCTACCTTGGCTACAACAAGGTAGTGGTCCGAGTCGATGTTAGCTCCTCGGAAAGTTCGGACATCCATGATGCTGGAAGCGTGTCTGGCGTCGATCGCAATATGGTCAATCTGGTTGACGGTAGATTGATCTGGAGATCACACCTCAACATCCTTTGTGGATGTTGAGGTGTGGAAAACGCGTACTGGCTACCATGACGTTTCGCCCCGCAGCAAAATCTATGAGCCTGAATCCGTTGTCGGAAGTGTTGTCGTGCAGGCTGTTTTTCCCGATTATTCCACCAAAGGTGTCTTCCCTTCCTAGCTTGGCATTAAAATCGCCCAGGACAACTAGGCTCGTATGTTTTGTCTAAGAGCTCGAAGAACATATCTTTGATGTTGTCATCCTTCTCATCTGTGGGGGCGTGCGCGCATATCAGGCTAATGTTGCCGAATTTAGCCTTGATGCGGATGGTCATGAGGCGCTCGTTGATGCACCTATAGCTTAAGACTTGTTGCCTAAGTCTGGCTCCAATGACGAAGCCGCATCCAAATAAGCGCTGTTGGTTTTCTCGGTAGCAGTCACCATAGTAGATATCGCAGTTTTTCATCCTCTTTTTGCCCGGCCCATCCCATCGTATTTCCTGGATGGCGGTGATGTCTGCTTTATAGCAGTCTAGGGCCTCCGCTAATTCTTCGGCTGCACGTGGTCTGTTAAGGGACCTAACATTCCACGTGCATATCCGAAGTTCGTTGTCCTTAATTCGTTTGCGTTGGTTGTCAGCAGTAAATCCGTCCGTATCCGAGGCTTGTTGGTGCTTCGCAACTATAAGATTTTTAAGTGGTCAGGAAGTCACCCTGACGGCACAACCCCCAACCTGGAGGGCCAGATCCTTAGTATAACTCCAAAGACGGGGAGCCGGATAAACCGCTCCTTATAGGCCTGGGCTCCGAATAAGTCGTAGAAGCCCTATAAGGTGTTCACTAAGTAGTTCAGCCTTACTGGAACTGTAGACGCCACCGTTGATTCCATCTCGGGAATTCCTCCGCTGCCGTCGATGTAAGATTTAATTAGATGTTTGAGATCATTATAGGTGAAGTCTTCTAATAGAAGAGTCTTCATCTTTGTGATAGGGCAGGATATAAACAAAACACATTGCAGCATCTGCAAGATAATTTGGAGAAGTTCCTAATCGAAATACATGCCTACCTATTTAGTTACCAGTGACCAGTTCTTTAAATCGTTTGAATCGCCAACCTTTGGCCAAATTAGTCTTGTTGGTAAGCAACTAGTGGTGTTAGTCTATCTTTCTTTTCCTTTTCCTATAGTGTCATAATATAATTTTACATGTAGCTAAGGGTATACTTGTGATATATTTGTGATTATTATTAAATAAATTAAATATTAAGTTTGAAAGGTAAATTTGTATTGCATCTTAACTTGAATTTATAATAACTAAGAAAGTTATTAACAAAATGCTAATACTTGCTCTATTGAAAACAAATTATTGCATTCGAATGTAATATTCAATATTTAGTTTACATAAAAACCAAAAATTATATTTCCTACAACAATAATTTTACATAATATTATTGCCAGACATATTTCTCACCCTCTCTGCAACAACTTAAAAATAAATGGAACATTTTTACTTTATCAAATGGGCGGTCATATTTATAGTCTCTTCATCTGAGGTAATTTATTGGAAATAAAATGAAGTCAAATCTATATCCACTTGAAAAAACGCACAAATTCGATTTTAAAAACAAATTCCTTTGAAAAACAAAATATTTATTTCGTAAAAACCATGAACTCACGTTTATATACAGAAATATCAAAAACAAAAAATGTTTATCCGTCGGAATTGTGACCTACAGCACGAGTACGCATATAATAATCTTCTACCTACTATTGAATTTTGTTTGGAATAAGAAATATGAATATTAAAGTAAACAACCCAAAAATATCAATTAAACAAGTTTCTTACATTTTGGGAAAATATTTACTAAATAATTGACTGGGGGTAATCAGTGTCTTATCGGTTACAATTTGTCATGCTTTGTAATGAGTTCCAAAAACAAACACAAATATTGATGACCGGCCAGCGACATGTGTTTTCAAGATGTTATTCAAGAAATATTTTCAAGCTCTCATTACAATCTAAATTGTTATCACAACAAACACTTTTTGCCTTTATTTCTAGTGTTATTAACATGCTGCCAATGTTGATAGCTATGTTGAAGTGATATTTTCAAAGACCATACGAAAACTGACTTCAAACATAAAAAGGTCATCCCTTATGACAGTTTGTCTACTACTAGTAAATACAAAGAGCTTTATGTTTATTATCATTTATTAACATCTATTTCCCCACCATAAATATTTATTTTAAGGTAAAAATATTGTGTAGAATATGAGTAAAGGCGTTTTGAACATCCTGCCTCGCTGATTTGATTAGTTTAACAAACAAAATTAGCGGTGTTTTAATCTGTAAGCCTAAATGCGCGGAATGGACTATTATCAAATGAATATACCAAAAATTGGATATTAGGTACACATTTGGAAAAGAGTTGAGAACTGCTTTTTTTCAATAAAGAAATCGAAATTTTGGTAAATATTGATTTATTATAGTTCATTCATTTTTAAATTTTTTAAATTTGATAAGTGTACCCTAAAAAAGTCATTCGGTCCAGCCGTTTCTGATAGGGTAGGGGAGTTTTCAGAAAAACGCTTCTGTCAAAGCAGATTGTTCAGGGGGGTCATTCCGTAAAACGATATCGTTTCGACGATAGTCTCACTTCACGTAAGACGATAATCGTCAAATTGATATCGTCAACACGATAGCGTTTGTACGATAGCTAAGTAGGTATCGTCTGCTATTAATTTCCATTGATAATCAAAACAAATTGAAGCCAAAATGTTTCGGCGTAGTTTAGTTTTGTTACAAAATGAAAATAAAAACTCAAAAAATACAAATAATACGGTTACGAAGAAAATTAAGACATTTATCGGACCTTCTATTTATTCATATACTCATATGTAAGCATTTTTTTATACACAAAACATAAATATGTACCTAAGGAATCTTTCTTAATTGTTGTTAAATATATAAAACAATTGTAGTTTTGTTCAGTCTTGGAATTGCAAAAGAGGATAATGTTGATATTGGAAACAATAAATTTGTCAGACGGTTGTCGTTCTACATACATACTATATACCTTCCATATTAATATTTGCTGTAACCATTGAAACTTTGGGGCGGAGGAACATTGGTATGTTCGATAGGCAACGCTTTTAGTATCGCTCTTGCACAAAGCACTAATCCAAAGTAGTTTCGGAAACAACAAATATTTTTGTCCCCTGTCGATAAAATGGAGTCTTATCTTCCTTCCCTTGGACAGAATTGGGTTTAATATTTGGCGTTTTTCTTTTTTAGTTCAGAGCTGAGCACTGAGCAGAGTCTGAGCGAACAGAGTAGAGTAGACTAGAGTTCTGAGCAGAGTATGTTCAGAGCTTTTCGATTTAATTATGAAACAACTTGAGCACTAAACTGTCATGATTTGAAATGTCGTCTGTTTGAAGGCGTTCAAAATTTTCTTTTATCAAATTAATTAAAAAAAAAACAGTCATAGCGTTGGTCCCATTGACGCCTGGAAGAAATTTTATTCATAAAAATGCTATATGCAATTATTTTTTTTCTAAATTATCTTTCCTTTTGCACTAGAGCGACCAGCCTCTTCCGCCATTTTTATTGTTTTGACGATGATTTTTTTTAAATTCCCGGCTTTCAGATATCAAATTGTTTGTGCTCAGCATTTTACTCCGTTTACTCTGTTATTTTATTCTGAGCTCACAGAGCGCGCTTTGAACATGTTCAGAACTAAAAAAGAAACACGTATTTGAAGCTCTGAACGATCAGAGCTCAAAAAGAAACACAATTATTTTTTTGACAGTTCGAGCTCTGCTCTGAACTAAAAAAGAAAAATGCCAAATGATAATCGTTTTGACGATTATCGTTTTGAAAATTACGGAATGACTCCCCAGCTCTTATGTCAATCCTGGCGACATCAATTACGCCCCGCTCGGAACCTGAGTTTTGCTTTTCAGCAATTTCAATGTCCACTATCTTAGAGCTAGAGGTATTAGAGGTGGTTTATCAGTTTATCACGATGGAATTCGTCAAGCTCATCCTTAGCTTCTAGCTTACGCAATTAACACCATCTGTCATTGCCTTCTGGGCAAAGTTGATGGCAAGGGTTTTTATCTGGAAAAAAATTGTGATAACACGTTGCCCAAACTTCCTTTTTCATATCTTCAAGCTAATCTGGATTAGGTCGAATAGCTAAACCGTAGAACTTCGTTGTTTCTTTAATAACTTTATCAGTAAATCTACCTGGTACTTTTATTCTTACTGACTTTAAAATGACTTCGAATTTTTAAAAATCACTTTACTACTGTAATCTAGACATGCTAAGAAAACAATTTATAAAAAAAAAAGATTTCTTCAGCCTTAAATGTTATTTAAAAAATTCTTCACTAGTGCATTCATGAGTCTTTTTTTAAGTCCTTATAAAATATTGGGCTAGTGAAATTTCTAATGCGATAACGGCTTCCTTGGTCCGGATCAAAGAGTTATTTTGAACCCAGATTTAACTTGGAAATTCAGTAATTCAAATTATGGGTTTAATTCTGATTTCCAAAGCTCAATGCAAGTCAATTACGTATATGTTTTTGAGAGAAGTAAGGCACATGACCCAATTCTAATCTATAGGTCTCTTTAATATCATCTATAATCATCTAAATTGTATCTATTTTAATTTCCATTTAAACCTTTCTTTAAAATATAATACTAATTTTTGTTTTCTTTTCAGACTGTGTTTTTTAAAAAAACAAAATTATATTACTAAAAAACGTAACAAAATACAATTAATTTGTATTGGAATGAAATTCAACTGAAACATGATGCATACAAAACACACATAGGAGCCTTACAAAAGAAGAAACAGCACTTTCGTTTCAATTTTATCTAAAAGCACTGCTTTATAGAAATTAAAAAAATTTAAAATATAAAAACAAAACAGAACAAACAAAATAACAGGAGGAGAAGAACAAACAACTTTAAATCAAATTTAATCATCTAGAGATATTTGCATATCAGAAAACGTCGAATCAATTAATAATAAACAAAACAAACAAAAATCAAAAGAAAAAAGAAAAAAGGCAAGTCTCGGAATCTTTATGAAATCCCAACTAAAAAGCAATCAAGAGATATCAAAATCAAACCATCGAGAAACAGAAGGAAGCCAAAATAAAACAATTTTAATGTATATTAGTAACAACAGTGGCATGGCTACCTTGTTACAACAAAAGAACTGTATGAAAACTCTCACAAATGGCGGTGGTGTCTCCTCAAATGCAGCCAATAGCAATGTATCATCATCAGGCGGATCCACCGCCAACGGTCCATCAGGAGGAATCAACACAAATGGTGCCAATACCATAGTCACACATCATCATATCCATAATCATCATTTAGGGAGCGTTGTTAATGCAACACAACAGACCCGAATGTTGAGGCCACACGAAATGGTTAGTATACCGATTGGCAGCATTGTATCAACAGTTGGCAGCGGTAACGGCAATAGCGGCTCAACACAGGGTGCTTTACTCGTCACTGGATATCAAACGACATCTCATCTTCATAATAATAATCATCATCATCATCATAGTCAGCCATTGACCGACCTGAGTGTATTCAGCAACAGTAGTCAACATAAAAGCAACACAATGTTTAGCCATAATAATCAGCAGCAACATTACAATGTCTCAGCCACTGCAGCAACAACAACAGCATCAGGAACCACCACACAAACTCGATACTTCTCACAATTTAGCAATAATCATCATCAGCAACAGCAGCAGCAGCAGCAGCATGAGCTGAACAGCATTCTCTATCCAGTATCGACGACATCCTCTGGCACAAACACCGTCAATAGAATCGTCTCCAGTAATCATCATTCAGCATCTTCACCCGCCGCCGCTAATAGGAACTCGAACCTTCATTCGAATGCATACACAATTGTGAAGCAAGAGCTTCACCCACCGAACTCCAATCAGCTTCCTCACCTGCAAATAAATCAGCCTGCTATTAAAACTGAGCCGCAATTCGATGAACGGGTCAATGGTGATAAGGAGCAGCAAAATTTAATACCAAATGGTAATCCTTCCACCCCCAACGGAAACGCAACTGAAGAAGTTGACGCCGCCGCTGCTCCAACTCCTGCTGTGGTAGAGGAAGCAGAGCCGGAGCCAGAAATTGATATAGTTATAAACAATGTTGTGTGCTCCTTTAGTGTGCGATGCCACTTGAATTTGCGTGAGATTGCGTTGCAAGGTTTCAATGTGGAATTTCGACGTGAGAACGGTATGGTTACTATGAAATTGAGGCGTCCATATACAACGGCTTCAATCTGGTCATCGGGACGTATAACTTGTACTGGTGCTACATCCGAGGATCAGGTTGGTTGCTTCTTTTGTTTGTCTCTTAAGAAAACATTAACAAAAAATGTTAATTTTGTTTTAAACTGGTTTACTAAAACGTGTCTTAACTTCTATTTTATTTTTTTTTGTTTGTGTTAAGGCTAAAATTGCGGCTCGCCGCTATGCACGTTGCCTTCAGAAATTGGGATTTAGAGTACGCTTTAATAATTTCCGTGTTGTAAATGTTTTGGGCACGTGTAGTATGCCATTTGCCATTAAGATTGTCAACTTCTCGGAAAAATACAAGATGGAAGCTAGCTATGAACCAGAGTTACATCCTGGTGTCACATACAAGTTACGATACCCTAAGGCCACATTGAAGATCTTTTCAACTGGAAGCATTACTGTCACTGGTGAGTGTTATGAATTATTTAAGTAGATTATTTTGATTCTATTAAGTTGTAAGTAATTAATAATTTTGACAAAAATTCGTTGTTATTATTTTATGGCAGATACATTTTTAGTTGGGTTCTGTAATAGGACAAAATTGTACAGCTCTTATGTTCTTCTTTGCATATCAAATTCTTACATTCTCTTTTTGTATTCTTTTTACAAAATATATATTTAAATAAAATATATTAAATACATTTGTTTTTATTTTCAAATTTCACAGCTGCCAGTGTGGCAAACGTACAAGCTGCCATAGAACACATCTTTCCTCTGGTTTATGAGTTCCGTAAGAAACGATCTCCCGAAGAACTGGAAGCACTGCGACTTAAACAACTTCATAACCAAGTTGAACTAGCAGATGTTGAAGAAACTGTTGTACATTCCCCGCCTTCTGCAAAAAGAAAACGAAGAAAAGTCGACACCGATGGTCAGGAAGAAGATGTCGATGATCCAACCATCACAGACCCCAATGCCACAGATGATATTATAATGGTATCTGAGTTTGATGATCCAGAAGATTTGATTGAAGGTCCCGACGATGAAGATGATGATTTGTAAGCGCGCTAAATATCATTTTCTGCGCCAATATGGCTTGCATTGCAATTATCACTTAAAACAAAAGAAAACACCAACCACCAACAAAACTTCCTTACTCTCAATTTTATAATATTAACAAATTATAAAAAAAAGATGCAATTAAATATCAAAATAAACCACAAACAATAAGACGATAGCATAACATCTTACCAGCAAACAAAATAGAGGGGAATATTTGATTGTTTTTTGCTTTTATAATAATCTTTAAAACAAAAATATGTCACAACGACATATTGGAACAAGGAACTTAATAGGGAATCAACAACTATTTTCAATTTTGAGATAAATAATGTAACTGACATAAACAAAAAGAAAACAAAAACAAAATGTACATTTATATACATTTAAAGGATTTTAATGATTTTAGCAAGAAAGAAAGAAAACAAAAAAAAAACATATAAAGCAATTCATGCTTTGAAACAACATACACAATGACTTATGTCTTCATATAAAAATTTCCTGCTATTTGCCAAAAATATAAAACATAATTAGATGGTAGCATTCGTTGATGATATCGTGGAGCTACAAATATTAACTTTAAGGTAAGTCAAAAGAAGTCCTTTATTTAAGTATCAGCCTTACAAATATTTTCTTATGTTTCTTCCTGTAATTCGAATATAAATCTCCACCGGATTTCTTAAAAAAAAAAACGAACAACTTTTTTCTCAGATTAATTCATTAGTAGCTGCCACATTTCAAATTAGCTTACTTAATATTAAAACTTAATGCCTACTTGAGCCAAGTTCTCGAAATTTTGTCTTGCTTAAGGTGGCGCTACAGTCCGGGTCGACCTGGGCCTCAACCAACATGCGTTTCCAACCACCTCGGTCCCTAGCTAGCTGTCTCCAGTTCACACGCCAAGTTGGTTGAGGTCCTCTCACACATTCGCTCTACATGACCCAGCCATTTAAGTCGTTGGACTTTTATTCTTTTAACCAAGCCAGTGTCGCTGAACAGCCCTTACAGTTCGTCGTTGTATCTTCTGTTCCACTCTCCATCTATGCAGATGGGACCAAAAATCACCCGAAAAATTTGTCTCGAAGCTTCCGAAGACGGTCTCATCTGTCTTTGACAGGGTCCAAACATCAGCGCCATAAATGAGAACCAAGATGAGAACCATCTTATAGATAAAAAAAATAAATTGGGTGGCGCAACAGTCCGTTGAGAACTAGGGCCTAGTGACTTACAACTCTCAACCATTCAGTTTTTTTAAGCCGAATACGAACGGCTGATTTGAGAAAGCACTTTTAATGACAAGAATTACTCTTAGAGAATTCGTCAATTCCTCGCAAGAGGCAGTACCCGTACATTGGAATTTTGAATGCCTTACGTCAAAACTATTATAAAACTAGCTGACCCGGCAGATTTCGTACTGCCTCAATCGATAAATAAAAGACCTACACTTTTGTATAAATTAATTTCAAAACAAACAAAACGTATTGAATAAAAAAGCATTTTTTTAATGAAGCATGAAGTTTTATTATTATTTTCGACACATCATGTTGCTTACTTAAAAAACAGAGTTTTCCTGAAATACTGGATATTTATAAGGTTTAAATTTTTATTAACAGACACACACTGTTATGAAAGACAAAATAAGTATTTTGGTTAACTTTAGACCTATGATCTTTGGGGAAAGTTACCCAATATATACAGCATGTAACGGAAAGGGGTATCAACCCTGAAGGAGGTGAATGTGGTAATGAAACTCAACAACTTTCCCCAAAGAACATATATCGAAATATGAAAAAAAAATTGGCCCTCCCTTACAAAACTGACTACCAGCTGATTGATTTACTATGGGATGGCCAAATTTTTTTTCATATTTCGACCTATGTTCTTTGGGGAAAGTTGTTGAGTTTCATGAGCACATTCACCTCCTTCAGGGTTAATACCCCCTTCCGTTACACGCTGTATATATATTTTAGTACAAACTTTTATATTATAAAAAAATATTCTGGTATAATACCTTGAAAGTGGGCATGAAATTGCCAAGAAGTGCTTAGAATCATTTCCAATCCCAGAAACTAAAGAGCGTAAAGGATCTGGTGGTGGGACCAATTGTGGCACTTTTACTTTGCCTGCAGCACAACATAATCAAGTAGATTCACCAGTGTATTTTAACGCCTTACAATATTTACAAATTATTTTCATTTCCCCAATTGTTACCGATTTGTCGGCACAATAATCAATCGCCGGATCATAGTGGAATGCAGCTCGTTCAAGAATCACAGGAGCACTGTGTCTGCGGATTCGCTCAATTTTATTATTGCGTGCTGCTGTTGTTGTGTTTGGTGTGCAGGAACTTGTTGCATTCTAAGCCTATCCACTTCATTGTCACTCACTAAATAACGCAATTCTGACATAGCAATACGAATACGACTATTTTCTTGATCTGTCTTTCTCTGGTCATCAGTGCGATTAGCACGTGAGGTAGCTCTTTGCACATTTGATTGACTGCGACGACCTAAGTCAGGTCGTCTTCTCCTAGGCATCGTGACGTAATTAATCAAAGTGAGGACATTTCTCGCTCACTTAACAGTAACTTAACAGTAAAGTGTCACTATCACAAAACATCAACAAAAAAAGAGCACACTACTTGGAATGTCACTATCACAAAGGATCACAAAAGTAAAAAAGTTCTCGCGCACGTAGCGGTAATCGTCACTCACAAAGATAGAAGGATAAACTCATAGAATATCGTTACCATGATCGTAACACAATATCGTCAATCGAAATACTTTTTTCCGTGTTCTGATTTTTTATTTATTTTTTTTGGAGTTTACCTTTAAGCCATAAATCTCCGTGTTCTGAAGTGCGACAGAATGATTGACATATTAGTTGGTTGTCAAATATTATGGTTGTGTTCAGAAACTTAATTTGTGACAAAACTTAAGATTTATCAAACTTAAAAAAATAATCTGATACAGTTACAACTGAAGTTAGCTAAAATTAAGTTTCGCGAAGCCGACCAAATTAATTGGAAATCAGTACTACTAATAGTTTATTACATTTTTTGTCGCGTACGCGATTCACTTTTGTTTATTTTCGGAACGCGATATTAGATCATCCAAAGTGCACGCGAAGACTATTTTCATAGATATGATTGAATTTTAACTTTATGCAGCGGTAATAAATTGCAAATTGACTCTTTGACGTTAGGAACACACCTAAATTGCTTAGACAACAGTGAGTGATTATAATTTAATATGAACTTTATTGAACAGCAATAAAGTTCAAATTGACTCTAGAAAACGTTTGTATGGGAAATAGAAAAGGGCTGCTTGTAGGGTTTTCCCGGAAATTATTCGAAGTAAAATAAACGGGCTTAGGTTGGTTAGTAAAAAATCTTTAGAAATCAGTCGAAGAACATTTATTAAAAATTAATTAAATAATTTAAAAAAAGTCGGTGAGACCGATCGGCGCCGTCACTAACGCGACGATGTAGGTCAAATTGACGTCACTGTTGACGGGTTAAAAACGCATTGTATGAAATCAGAATGCAATTTTAATTTACCATAAAAAAAGTGATAAATTATCTTATGGCACGTTTAGATTCAGTAACATAGCTTTTAATAGCATATATACCTTTTTAATAAATTAATACAAATGTGAGTTAAAAAAAGCTTTATGTCAGCGATTTGTTACTCCTTTTTCAGGGATATGCCTAATATCAAGGCAACTCACGTTCCTGCAACAATAAAAAATACATACACTACCTAGTACCCTCCATTTTTTCTGTGCAGGATTAGTATTTCGAAGAGCATACTTTCTTTTCCAAAGCTCATACTTACATATGTATATATATTTATATTTCTTTAAAATTGCTTCTGCGTATAGTAGTGAAACCATCTCTTGTGGATTGATCATATATTTGACATCGCCAAAAATGCTGCTATGTGTTAGTTTTTCTCCGACGATGCAAGAAGTTTTTGTTACTTCTGATCTGATTATGATTTACAAAGCTTTTATATGTCCAAAACTCCAGTGACCCAATAACATATGTATGTACTTCAGTCTTTTGGGTAGAATTGAAGAGAGAGCTCTTAAAATAATAGGTGATCATTCTCTTAGTTGGACATTTGCTAATCTTGAACACCACCAAAAGGTCTCGTGCTTATCATTGTTTTATCGCTGTTTTATTATAAACAATGCTCTCGAGAAGTAGCCAGCTTCATTTCTCCCCTCAAAGAATTCATCCGTAATAACCGTAATTTTAGGAATGCTCATCAGTATACCCTTGAGTCCAATTTCGGACATACTGTAAAGTACAGATATTCTTTTGTTATACACTACATGACGTGCTCAATATTTCGCACTCATTTCAATGTGCAGACATTTAAAACTAATGTGTATCGGTATCTCCTTTCTAATCCTATCCTCTACTGTGTTTCATCATTATAAGGGTATTCATAACCCCTTGACTACGCGCATTATACAAAAAAAAAATCGACGGACAGAGCTACTTTTAGTAGATCTTCTTCGCCCATGCTTGCTACGTGCCCAGGCCTCCGGAGTCTACCAAGCTTTATATTTTTTTGTTATATAAGCTTTGCGTATATATATTATTTGTTATACCTGCTTCGGAATTTCTTACAAAAGTTTTCTATCTCTATCGAACTCGAATAAGAGGTTAAGATGTCTTCGACTAAGCCCCCAAGTCTCGAACCCATAACTGAGTACTGGCAGGACCATAGTCTTATACAGCAGCAATTTTGGATAAATGAGTCCTTTACAGCTTGTTGGCTTTTTCCAAAGATGTCAATATTTGTAATTTAATGTTTTTAAATTAAAAATAAGTACTTTTTTTCTTGATGATGTCTTCACTGTCGCAGTCTTTTTTGTAGGACTGCTTAAGACAAACATTACCTGTGACTTAACTTTGTGATTCGATTCTAAGTTAAATTTTTTGATTTTCGAAATTTCGTACTTGAGAGAACTCTATGCTCGTTCCTGAGCGCATTCGAATTTATGTTATTTCACTTGATATTTATTTACCTACCAAAAACTTCGTTATTCGAATTGGATTTAAAACACACAAAAAAAAAACAGCTTTAACTTGATGAGATTTAAGCTAGAAAAAAATGTAATCCAAGAAAAAACTTGAAGGGAAAAGAGGTGAATTAATTGTAAAATTTCAGAGTTTAAAAAATTAATAAAAATACATTTTGAACTCTTTATTTAATTCATTAAACAATAATTTTCTTTCATTACAAAATTAATTCAATTGTTAGGTTAGGTTAGGTTAAAGTGGCTGTTGGTTGGGACGTCCAACACACTTAGACCAAAGTATGGTCCGTTGTGATACCACATGGATCAGTTAATCAGCTCAACTCGTTGAACCAATTGGAGCTTCGAATGAAGCGGAGGAGACAAGTGATGTCTGAATTCTTTAGATCACTGGTATCGTTAAAGTAGTAGTCTCCAAGGTGGATTTTACGTCTTTGTGATAAGGCAGGGCATATGCACAGAAGATGAGAGATTGTCTCTTCTTCTTCTTCGTCCATGCAACTCCTACAAAAATCATTTGCAGGGGCTCCGAGTCGAATAGCATGCCTTCCTATTAAGCAGTGCCCAGTCAGGACACCTATAACGTAGCTAATGTGCAATCTACTCAGAGAGATTAATTGTTTTGAGCGCCTGGCGCTAAGAATAGGCCAAATTAGTTTAGTTGCGACACAGGTGGTGGTGTTATTCCACCTGAGGTTTGTTTTCTCTATGGTATCTTGCTTTAGCATGAGTTTACATGTAGCTAAGGGGATACCTATGCTAGCATTGTGAGCCAGCAGAGGTAAAGTTGTTCCGCTTTTTGCAAGTTCGTCAGCTTTGCAATTTCCTGGAATGTCTCTATGGCCCGGCACCCAGAAAAGGTGAATGTTGAACTGTGTAGCCATCTCCGTAATTCAATTGTTAATATACATAATTTATTTATAAGGTAGTTAAGTTATGTTTTTTGCAATATTAAGTTAATTCTGCCGATTGTCCTCGGTCGTTATGGAAAAAGAAACATTGTTTACATTTAATCGCTTTCCTTTCTTAGGGGGAATGGATAGATGGAAAATCAGTCGTTAAACAATGATTCAATTGAATTTTCTGGGACGTTCCAAAATAATTACCATTTTCCGAACGGATAAATGGAAATTCAACGCTAAAATCGTAATTATGTTTACTTTTATAAATAAATATGGTACACATAATCCAAGTTGATAAGTCTCAGTTTTGTAAGTCATTTTCATGTCCCTTAAAAATTAAAGTATGTACTATCTGACTTTTTGTCGAATTTAGAACATCATCAGAATCGGAAATAACTTGCCAACTGATTTTACTTTGCAATTATTAAATTAAAGAGTTAGGCCCCTGTTTCCTTCACACTTTATAATTTGTATAATTAATTCTTATTCTAATATATCAGCTAGGTTCTACATTTCACTCGAAATGAAATTGAAATTAAATCAAAATATAAATAAGAGTTCTGAAATTCACTTTTATCAATATCATTTTCATTTCTTTCGAACTCAAAACGAAGTGAATTTCGGTATTCTACATTTCGATATCTGCGATTTGTAAGTGATTCGAAATCCACCAAATAAATTTGGTGTGATTTGACTTTGACAAGAGGAAGTTGTTTGAAAACAGTAATATTTTTACTCAAAGAAAGTAAACCAGCTTCTACTTTATATTTGAGGAAAGGGACAACGCATTTAAAACGACTTTTCAAAACACCAAATGTCTTCTCTATACCAAAAACAACGTTCTTTGAAAAACTTTTAAGAAACATTCAGAAAATATACGTTGATACCAGAGTCTTTCCAAGACGATATTTTGAAACTGCTTATCGCAAAGAACCTCAAATTTGTAACAAATGTACATCAACACAGTGCAAATAAAAAAAAAAACACTAACACTCTATATTTATTTTATTATGTTATGAAATCGATCAAATGATTTCGATTTTCAATTTAGATTTCAAATTAAATTGCACTCGATTTTGGCAACCTAGGTGTATTTGTTCCATTCAATAATGTAACGTTAAAGTGTAACAAAAAAACATTCATACATCCACGTTTACAACATTAGTAACGTATATTTTTTAAATCGAATAAAGAAGATAATTCAAAAAATTATTTAATAATTTAATACAATTCAATCCAATTTAATTGACCAATTAATATTCATCTTGTTTTATCTTTTCAGATTTCGTCGAGCTTTGCTTTTATATCAAAATAATTTAAAGAAACAAAAATTAAAACAAACAAAAAAAATGAGGAAGAGAGAACGAAAATAAATAGAAAAAGAAAACCACCGTCAGAGATAAATGATTTAATCTTATATAATTTATATGAAATGTTTAAGTTATCGTTACTATTATCATTATTATTATTATTTTTCAATTTATGTTATAATCAATAACTAACTTTAGTTCTTATCTGGTCACATACAAACCAATAACTTAATTTTGCTTTTGTTAATATTATTTTTATTTTCTCTCATTACAAACAACAAAAATAAAAAAAAGGTACTATCAATAATGAACAAACAAAATAGAAACAACTATCAAATTCAAACATTTTTTCTGCATTATGAACAAAAATAAAATAAAACAATGCAAATTATCCTAACAGACAAATAATATTTATGTTTACATTGTTCCTCATGTTTATAATATTTAAAATCACAACAAAAAAGAAACAAAACTACCAAAAAAAAGAAAATGTTTAAACAAAATAAAGGATTTGATCATATGCAACCAACTACAAAAATCTCGAATCAAAATGATTTCATTTTATGTAAATATTTAAAACAGAATCAATTTTTTTTAATTATACATTAAAAACTAAATAAACATTAGAAAAAAAGAAAACATACATACAATAACAAAAAAAAAAGAAGATTTATTTATTATTTTAGTTTATATTAATAATTTTTATTTTAAAATTTAATAAAAATTACAATAATGATTATAATTATTACAGAATCCATATTATATGAACTATTAATATGTTTTCACTCCATAAATAAAATAAAATAAAATATAGATAATGATGATAATATTAATAATTGTTTTGTAATGGAAATAAAAATTGAAAAATGAAAAAGAAACAAAAAAAAAGAACAGTTACAAAAACAACCACACAACTATTAAATAAAACAAAAATTACGATTGTTAAGCAACAAAAACAAAGTAACAGTTTAAAATTTCTAAAGGCTAAGTAAGTTAATATGTTAAAGTAAAAAATAAAAACATTCTCTCATCCTAAACACAGCAATATATAGAAATAATAGATACAGCGACAACAACAGCAAACAAAAAACGAGAAAAATGTTTTAAAAATTTGATATATTTACTCATTGCTGCGCTCCTCCACCATATACATTAACATACATAACATAGATACATACTACTAGTAGATTGAAAATAATAAATTAAATTTTTTAATGGGGTAAATACATACATATATAAAATGATAAAAAATGATATATAAATATTTATTTAAAAAAAGAAAACAAAATAAACAAAGAATTAAAATAATAAATAGAAAAAGGAAACATAAGTCAGTCAATTATTCTAATATTTAAATTATTATTATTATTATTATTATTTTTTTTTACATTATTAATAATTATTGCTTATTTTTTGTTTGTTATAAAATAATTTTCCTTTTGCCGCAAAGACTGCATTATACCAACAAGATAAGAAGCAAAATAATAGAACATTTAGTAATACCTACAAAAACAAAAATATACTACAAGCTTAGAAAAATAAAATTAAAGCTATAAACAACACAGAAAAGTGTTTTATAAAAACAATGTTAGTAAAATACTAAATTACTGAACAAATTTTCTTTTTTTTTTCTTTTCTTTGTATCTACACTTGACCATTATAATAAATACAATATCTGTTTTCTTTTGTAATTTGCAGAATATATGAACTTTATAGATTTTCCACAAACAAACAAAATAAACAAAAAATCTACAGAAATAGCATTTTTTTACAAATATATAAAACAAAAAGAAAAAAACAATACAGAACAAAAAATAAACTAAATGCAGATTTAAAAACAAGAATCAGGTTTCGTAAAACAAGAAAACAAAAAAACATTTATCCATTATTGATTTGGTTATTATTAATTGAATATGACAAAACAAAAATATAATAAATATTCAATATAAAAGAAAAGTTAATAAAACAATTAAGATTAGTGCCTTGTTATAAAGACGTCTAACAAAACAAAAAAAGAAAAAGAATCAAACAAACAATTCTCCCATAAAAAAAAAAAAAAAAAAAACAAAACCATACGAACTTTCGTTGAAATAAAAATGCTCTTAATTATTTTACTTTTAACTATGCATATATATTATATATATATAAACGCATATATATATATAAATAAAAATAAATATAAATTTAATTTAATATTTTTTTGTAAAAAAAATTGTATTGAATCCAAAGATTAAGATGAAAAAAAAAAATGAAAAAAATGTTTATAAACAAAAAAAAAACGAAAAAAAAAATAAGAGAACAAAACAAAAAAATCAAAAATGCCTTAATAAAAATTACACAAAAGTGTTCTATACTATTTAAATACCTGAAACCACTTATTTATTTATTCTTATGTTGATTTCGAATAATCATTCATATTTCGAATATTGATTTTGTTGTTTTTGAAGATAGTGTGTGTGTGTGACATTGATTTTAGGAAAACTTTATCTTAATTAATGAAAAATCCATATTCTTAACTTGGGTTACTGTGGAACCACACATTGAAATTGGCTTTTCTCATCTTTCTGTTCGAATTTTCTCATTTTCGTCTCCCTGTTATTGTTTCTTGTTTTCATGATAAAAAGACTGTGGTTTTCGTTCTCATTAAAAAAATAAAGTCTAGGTGGGAAACAAGTCTAGAAAGAACTTAAATACTTGCTATACTTTGATTTTGACTCATGTCCTGAATAGATTGAAAGGTTATATTCTTAATGGTGTCCAGATTCTATATTATAAACGATCGCTTGTATTTAAAACACAAAAGAAAATGTGCGATAACGATAAATGAGACTCTGTAATGAGTGCAATCGAATTTGTTCGTTTTTAGAGTTACATAAAGTGAATCGTTCGCACAAGCGATTACGTTCGTTCGTTTAAACGAATGTCCCTCCCAGAGTCTTAGACGAATTTCCTACAATTCAAAAAAGGAAATTACTACTATTTTTTAGTAGATACAATGTATTTGGTGAAAGTCTCTATTGAAGACAGGTACATAAAAATAAAAAATGTAATTGGATATATTGTTCATTTTTTAATGTTTCCCTTCGAATATTGATGACGTGAATTATACCCACAATTTTGTCACGAGTGGAAAACATTTAGTTCAAGACAAATTGGCAACTTTCAAGAAAAAAAAGAAGCGGGAAATTGTCAATATCGGAAAGTATTTTATGGTTCAACTTACAGAGCAAACAAATTGAAACCAAATTTCAATATCATATTTGAGATCCTTATTTTTAAATGGTACTACTATACACATTTTTTTAACCGTGTTCAGAAATCGTATTCCAAAATGTTTCTTTGAGTGGTCATCTAATATTCCCTTAGGCTAAGTTGTTAACTTAATATTCTGAGGCAATGCATCTGAGGTAGAACAAGAGATTCCAACATGACAAAAATTAGATTAACCGTGTTACAAAATGTGTGTATCCCTGTTAAGAAATCGTATTCGAAAAAGTTTTTTTTAAACGGTCACACTTCGTGTTCACTGAGGTTAAGTTGTTAACTTAACATCTTGAGGCACTGTATCTGAGGTGGAACGAGAGATTTCAACATGACAAAAATGGGAGTTCATTTTAAATCTTTTTCGCATTCGTAATTGGGAAAATTTGTTAGAATTTTGAGTGAACATTGACAGCTATAGTTGTATTGTCTTCAAAAGAAACACAAAATTAGTGATTTTAAGTTCTGTTGTAGCAGCTCGAAATTGTAAGTCTTTTATTCCAAATATTTGTCCGAATGTTTATTCTGTCCTTTTATGAATTCCATCGTAATTAGAAACTTTTACGAATCCTGAAAAAAACTTGCTGAATACGTTCGTACAATTTTGCATTACGAACGGATTTCATGATATTGTTTTTTGGAATGCGTACAAGTTTCCGATTAAGATTAAATTCGTCATAGGCCTGTTTATTTCTTCGATATCTGTGCAAATTGAGCACCTATAATTTTACGCAATTTATAAAGTGTAAATAATATCATTTTCCATGTACCAGGAGCTATCGGGAACATGTTTTTTCCCAATGACGAAGTTTGAGAATGCCCATAATTTTGTACTTTTCTTTGTAAGCTCGAAATTTTAACATATTGAAATAAGAGCTCATATCCCCCCCGAAATTGAATTCTTGATAAATAGGGATAGTTTCAACATTATCCACATTTCCAATTTTCGAGGATAGGACAAAATTGGTGTGAGATTTTATTTACGATAGTCCCCCATATAATATAAACTTTGGCATAAAAATGGTTAGTTGTGTTTTCGATTGAAATCAGAGCTAGCAACTTATTTAAAATCGGGAAAACCTTGAGTGATATAAGCAATGCAGTAAAGAAATCGAAATTTATAACCATGATACACAATTGAATAATAAACAAAAAACGCTTTTATTTGAAAATTAATTTACAAATAGCTTGGTACATATCCCTTCTTTAATGTTGTAGTAAAAGTTTTCTAACGTGAGTACGTTTTAGCACAGCGTTTGCACTTCTTCCACTAAACAAATTGGTTTTGTAATTTTTCTATTCTCTGCCACAATACTCTTCTTCAATTAACGTCCATTCAATAAAATTGCAATTATTTTATAAGTTCATATTTTTTGCAAATGCATGCGCAAATCCTTTATCAATATTAATAAATATATAAACTTTCGATAAGCAAACAAACCCTAATAATCCCTTATTACTTTATTAAAATTTATTTTGAATTTTGTAAAAAAGAAAAGAAATCACTTAACTTTAAAGACAAAAATATCAGTTCTGCATTCTAAATAAATATTTTTTTTGTAAAAATTTGTTTACAAGTTCAGAAATAAAAATACTCGTGTTTTTATATATTTCATTTTGTTTTCGATATTTTAAAAATAAATTAAAAAAAAAAAACAAAATTGGAATAATTATTAAGCAAACAAATATCTATTGTTTAAATTTCAAAAAATGCATACATATTATAATGATATATATTTTTTAGGTAAGCATAGAAATTGTATTTCAATGTTAAATTAAAAAGATAAAAAACAACACAATGAACAAAAATAAATATTAGTGTGTCCAAAATAAAATAAGCAAAAGAAAAACTCAAAAGAGAATTAAATCTTTAATTGTATATACTATGAACATTGTAAACATAATTTAAGAAGGAAACATACGAAAACCAAACTAAATAAATTTAAAAAAACAAAAACAAGTACTGAATTCTAATGTCAATGTTCTAATTCATCGATGTTGAATAAAAATAGAAAACTAAGTAAATAAAATAATTTTCTAAGTTATGTTAAAAATACAACATAACAATGAAAATATTAAACAAAAAAAAAACAACTAATAAATTTGATAGAAAAAAAAAAGAAACCAAAGACTTGAAAAAATATGTTATTAATTGACATAACAAATATATTTGTGCACTAATTAATATTTAAAGAAATTTCATAATGTTAACTAAAAACAAATAAAAATTAAGTTAAAAATGATCTTTGTAGTGTGTGAGAGTTCATTTTTGGTTTTATATAATTTTATTAGAATTTTCTAATAAAACTTAAAAATGAAACTTATTTCTTAAAATATATTAGAAACGTAAGTTTTATGAACATATGAACACACTATAAACAAAACAAAAAACTGTGTATACATCATATTTTTCAATTGATATAAATTTTAATTGGGAACATAAACAAAAATACATTTTTAAGAAGAAACAAAAAATGAAAAAAAAAACAACTCAATTAGGTTTTTTTTTTGTTTTTTTAATAATAAACTTTTGAATTGTTATTTTATTAATTTTATTTTTTTTAATTGTTCTTGTTGTATCGTAGAGGAAAAATAAAATTATGGATTAAAGAAACTCGTTTATTTGTTTATATTTGGTTTCATTAAAATTAACAAAACGAAAAAATTAATAAGTTTATGATTATTTAGTTGTTAAGTTATTATTAATATTTTTAACTCTTAGTTATTAGTTATTTTATTTCAATTAATTTTAAATAAATAATAAATTAATTAAATAAACAAAAAATAGTGAAATCATCAGTTAAATATTAAACAAAACAACAAAAACACTGCTTATATTATTTGTTTTTCATTTGCTACAAGGAAAATTGCCATTTTCAGTTTCTTTTACGGTTCATTTTTGTTTTGGTTGGTTGGTATAAATTTAAATAGTTACAGTTTGAGAAATTTAATTCGAATAAAGTTGACAAAAGTTACTTGTGTGAACAAGGTCCTCACCCAACAAACTTCTCCATCTAGCTCGGTCTCTAGCTAGATGTCTCCAGTTTCGCGCTCCAAGTTGGATGAGGTCGCTTTCCACTTGAGCGCGCCACCTGATCCGCGGTCTTCCTCTACTGCGCTGTCCAGTGGGTATGGATTCGAAGACTTTCCGGACGGGATCATTGGTTTCCATGCGCTCTACGTGACCCAGCCATCTTAGTCGTCTAGTCTACGTCGCTGTACAGCTCGTCGTTCCATCTTCGCCTCCACTCGCCTTCTATGCATACGGGACCGTAGATCACGCGAAGAACTTTTCTCTCGAAATGACCCAAGGTGCTTTCATCCGTTTTTGTCATAGTCCATGCTTCTGCACCGTATAGCAGGACGGGGATGATGAGGGTCTTATATAGCTACACTTTAGTCGCTCGAGTGAGGGCTTTGCCACTCAATTGCTTTCTTAGCCCAAAGAAACAGCGGTTAGCAAGAGTTACTTCTTTTGATCTCAGCGCTGGTGTTGTTTTCTGCGTTAATAGCGGAGTCTAGGTAGACGAAGTAGACGAACTACCTTACGTCTGTCGATGGTGATGTTTTGACCGAGACGTCGGTGTTGTAAGCCCTTTCTTGATGACAGCATGTCCTTTGTTTTGCCCTCATTAACCGTTTAACACATTTTTGCCGTCTCTGCCTCAATACTCACAACAGCCCCATTGAATCACGCTGAGTTCTTAGTCTGAGTCATCAGCATATGCTAGTAATTGGACAGACTTTTGAAAGATAGTGCCTCTAGTGTTGACGTGGGAGCTCTGCACTATTTCAAGTACGATGTTAAAAAAAATTGCATGACAGCGCATCACCTTGTTTAAAGCCTTTTTTGTGATCGAATGGTTCTGTTAAGTTGTTTTCAACCTTTATGGACCAGCGCGAATTCTCCATGGTCATCCTGCACAAACGGACGAGTTTGGCGAATGGTGGGTGTCGATTTGATGTTCTTGGGTTTTTTTTCCAGGATCTGCCGTAATGTGAATATTTGTTCGACTGTGGACTTTTCTGGTCTACAATCACACTGATAAGGACTTATCAGGTTGTTGACGATGGGCTTTAGACGTTCACATATTACGGCAGAGAAGATTTTGTAAGCAATGTTAAGTAGACTGATGCCTCTATAGTTGGTGCAGTTTAGAGTGTCTCCTTTTTTCAGAATCGCCCATTTTGGTAGATTTAAAAACTACATTCGACTGCCAACGAATCTGAAAGAGGATCATTTTTCAAAAGCCAAACATGAATTTTACTTCTGACAGTCTTATTTGGTTATACATAAGTTTTTGGGTTAGTATCCTCCTTAAATGAATATTAGTATAGCTATGGTGATGATTTAAGAGACAAATTAGCTTTCTCCATAAGGTTTGTATCAAAAATACTGTTTTTAGAGACATTTTCAAGTAGAGATTTAGTGAGCCTTTTCTTCGTTATGTTAATACAAAATAAGCCAACGAACGTTTTGAGAATCTTTCCAAAATCTTTCAATTAACAGCTTGATCAAATACGATAGAATGCTATTTTTTTACTGTTGGATAATCAATGAATATACGTATGTATGTAACTAAGAGAGATTATCCAGCGTTTCAAACAGAAGGCATTCGAGTTGGTCGCCATGAAATTCTAGTTGACTTCCAAAGACTCAGGTCGACTACATAAGCTCCGGCTTATTTAGTGCGGCTTAGGTATTGCCACGGACTCTCTGCCTAGCTAAATATCATCTGTGTATGGTTTATGCATCCAAATCAGACGCAATAACCTCCACTACTAAGATTCTGTCGAATTATGGAAATAACTTAGTGGTTAAATGAGAAAGAATTGTTCTGATTGACTCCAGCTATCCATAATTGGGTCTACGAATAATAAGAAACTGCTCAACATATCGCTTTGGAGAATTCGTTGTACCTTGTTCTTGATCTTAATCGTCAAAGACAAGAAGTAATGGCAAACGACAGTTGACTTAATCATAGTTAAACACAATAGTAACACATATTCTGTTGGTCAATGCAGACATCGATTTGGAAATTGATTTCTTTTTCTGTTTTAAAAATCGTTATTTTATTCTCAGCTCAATTATTGGTTGCACCTGGAAAATGATAGTTTTTCTATAATTTCCACTTTATGATCTATCGTCGTTTAAAATTCAATTTTACTCAAGACTAAATATTGTAATATTTTGCTAAGTTTTTGGGAGGCTTTTCGAAATCATTGTTTTTCATCGAAGTGAAATTTCATTCAGGTGAAATTCATATACCATCTTTTTAAAATTGAAAGGAAGATTGATTTTGTTTTGTTGTGGTTTTGCGATATATTCGATTCGTTTTAGAATCCAAATCATTGAAAAATCCTAAATCTTCAAAATTGATTTTAGAAAAAGTCAATTTTTTCTAATTCAGAATGTAAACGTTAGAATTTTATACCTAATTCTATCGCAGGAATTCAAATAATGTTGAGCTCAAAAGGATAATCTCAGAAAATTCAATCATCATTTTAAGATTTTGAAATTGTAAAACGAAATATTTTACACGGGATTTGATTTCTTAAAAATGCATTTATGAAAAATCTGGGCGTCGAAACCAAAGGCGTGAAAAGTGTAATTTTGTATTATACCAACGCCGCCGTTCACCTTTACTTTCTATTCTGTCTAAAGTTATATTGAATAGAATTAAAATGATTGATTTTATAAATAACCATTGTTTTATTAAATTAAATAAATAATTACAAATTAGTCTATAATTTTTGTTTGTTAATTTTATTTATTTATTATATTATATATTTTCTATAAATAAATGCTACCGAAATCTGCCTTAATTTTGTAAAAAAAATACTTTGATTTCTATGAAAAAAATAAAATAAAATAAATAATAAATTTATTAAATAAAATTGGAACAACAAACTATAAAGTGTATAGAGTAAAGTAAATACCAAAAATACACCTTATTAGTTAAAGAAAGAAAAAAGTTGAAAAGACCAAAATATTGTTTAAATATTCAGTGGGGGCGTTTGAATAAAAACAAATTACAAGCATTTGATCAAATATTAAATAAAAATAAAACAAACAAATAATCCAACAAAACTCGATGTTAAAATTAAGAATTAAATGTAATGAACTTAGCAATAAAAATAAAATAAAACAAAATTCAAATAATTCTAAGCAATAAGTCAAAATACAAAATACAAATTAAAAACAAATTAAAGAAAAAGAATATTTAATTTTTTATAAAGCTTGATAAAATGTATAATCCTGGGATAAAAACTACACGTAGTCTTTTTTACTTTTAATTTGCAGATTTTTATTAATAAATTATTTTTGTTTTGTATTAATTGGTAGATATATAAGAAAGAAATTAAATTTTAATAAATTGATGACGACAATATTATGAGAAAAATAAAATAAAAGTAAAAAATATCAACCAAAAAATATCCTTATTGAAAAGAAAATACAAACATTTGTTGAAAAAAAAAACAACATTGTATTCAAGCGAAGAAATTTTGAAAAAAAAAAAAAACATTAATGTAAGAGAAGACAAAAATTGTCTTAAAGAAAGTGTTTACTTAAAGAACAGAAATGAAATGAGCCTTTTAACAAAAAAAAAAATATAAAATTAAACTAAACGATTTAATTTAAAAAATACATAAATTAAATTCATAAATATTTTCTATGATTATAAATAAAACTAAAAAAAGGTTTTAAAAAACGCGTTATGAAATATTTTTTTTTTAAATAATGCGATATTCAAAAAATACTAATAAAATTAAAATACAAACAATAATAAAAGAGAATGATTTGTAAAAATAAATAAATAAATAAATAAATAAAAGAATTAAGTTCATATTTTAAAAGAGTGATATCGATATAGAAAAGTTGATGAGACCGCTATGAAAAAAAGCAAAAGTGCATATTATATGAAACATATTATTTTAACTGTAATACAAATTAAATAAAAATAAAAAACATTTATGTGCATTTTTTTGAACGTATTTGGTGGGAGTTTAATTTATTTTTTTAAACACTGAAAGAAGGGAAGGAGAAGCCATTGAATGGTTAAGCGGCATATGTATACGAGCAACAAAATCTCATCAAGCTGTAAGAGTGTGTTTGTGAAATTGAAACACGTATAGAATGTGTGTATGCTTGACGCGAAATCAAAATGTTTTGATTTTTCTTCAATCAGGGGTCTATGCTTGACAAGTGCTTGAAAAGTGTGTGTTCGTCATTGATTGCTTGATCAAGCATCATTCTAATTTTTGCGTTGCTAGTGTCAAGACAGCATTCGGAAGGATTTTTTATAATGTGCATGATGGAAGATACAAATTTTCATTCAAATTCATGCGAACGAAATTTTTGAAGTCATTTGGCGAACTTAATTTCAGTTCATTTAAAAGATTTTCATGTGTAAAAGGCTTTCGTTTTTTTAAACCACTCTTTCATCCAGATCCGTTTTTTCCGCAAATTTTTCCTCTTCATTTTTAACGCCAGCTCTAGTCCCAGAGCTATGCAACAATCGTCCGTGTCACTCATATTTTCCTAACAAAGAATCCGCACATCCATTCACATCCAAAATCTACGAAAAAATGATGCTTGATGACTCATGCTTGATGTGTGTATATTCAACGCGATAAAGAATTTACAAACACACTCTCACATGCTTGATGAGATTTTGACGCGTGTATATGCCGCTTACACGTAAGTATCGGGATTTTGCTAATAGGGAATTGATAACTTCGAATTCAATTTGTGAACGCACCCTTTCACTTATCATCAAACTGTCATTTGCTGCGTTCAATCTGGTGTCGGATAGGGTGTCTTGGATAGGTGGATTTTAAGATACCTTGTTGAACGAGTTGGATAGCTGTATTGAGATAGCTGTCAAAAAATAAAAACAACTTTAAGCTGTTCACAAAAAGCAGAGAAACATTTAAGCTTCGAAGTCAAAATTGTTGTAAGATAAAACATTGGGCGCATTCACAAAGCTAGTGGCTACGTAGTCGAAATTCAACTAGATTTGTGAATGCAAAACTTCACTACAAAGCTAGTCAATCAGGAACTGTCATATCAATGACAAATGCAAATATAAAATACAGGAAACATTTGTGTTTTCAGTACTTTAAATAGTTTGTTTTGTTTTTAAATTCAATAAAACCGAATATATGTAAGATATAATATGACTATGAGTGATTTTTATTTGTATTTAAATACTAAACGATTAATTTCATTTTGAATTTTTGTGTCCTTACCGAGCTGCTGATTGTGAAACGTCAAAACCAATGTGCACTAACTTTGTAGCCGAAAATTTAAAACTACGTTCGGAGGGGAAATTTCAACTACTTTTGTAGTTAGATTTAGCCAATCAGAATCCCTTGACTACATACATATCCACTAGCTTGGTGAATGCGACCATTTAATGGATAATTCAACTGATTCGTCGGACGATGAGGAATTGATAGGTGCGTAACAATTTAATAAATAAGAGATAACCTTAATCTGTAATCTATGTATGTTTCCTCTTAGCTCAATTGGAATTCTATACGATTGATAATTCGGAGGCAAATAGCTTCTTCATCGTGTATTATGTACAGAATATCCTCAAATATACAACTTCAACTAACATTTTGTATCTTTTTGTTTACCAACAAATACAAAAAGCTGAAATCAATTTTCAAGTTTCTTGAAATTCAACCATGTCAGATACCTACATACCCCAGAAATTCTAGGATGCATTTGGATTCCTTTTTTGACATCTCAGCTGTTTTTGACCAGCTGTTATTTTACATGTAAAACACTAACAAAAAGATATCCGGATACCCTATCTGTCTGAGATTAAACGCAGCCCTTGTGGCTACCGCGACATGTCATTAATTTCAAACTTAGAACTTTACTTCTCTATCTCTTACTTGAAGAAAGTTATAACAACATTATTATCTAATAAAGAAACTCATAAACATGTCACAAGTCGATAATAATTAGTTGTGTTTTGTATTGTAAACAAAAAGTCCGTAGTCTTTTTCCAATATGACTGGGAACATTTTTAGACTAATCTTTAAATATAATTTTTTCCAGTCAATAAATAAATTGCAGAATTATGAAATTTAGCTTTCAGTTGAATAAAAACAACACGATGAGTTGAAATTTTGACGTATGTATATGTATAAGTAGACTTAACTTGATTGTAAGGGAGTCAACTCTAAAATAAAATTTGCATTAATTGGAAAAAGCAATTTTTTGACAGCTGACCAATCAGATACTAGAAACTTGGCTTACCTTTTAAGTACCTTATGTCATTTAGTACAAATATTCGAGTCTACATATTCGTTTATTAATGTTGCCGTGTCAGTGTGAGAACGGGTTGGCCGAAGTGTCGAGAATATTGCTGCCCTTCAAACATCTTTCTTTATGTTTTTATTTTTTGGCAGCTATCTCAATTTAAGTATCCAACTCGTTCAATAAGGTACTTAAAGATTCACCTATATCCAGGATACTTCCATATTTTTGGACTGGTGCTCCTGGAACGTACTTATCTTTTCAAAGAAAGATATTTGTGATACCAAAAAAAACGTTGATTTATTTATGTATGTGCTCGTATGTACGTGTCGTTTGATCACCATCGTAATGTCTCTTGTATCACCCTTATTTACCTTTATTTCAATGAAGTATGCTACTTTCATTCATTCCCTTAAGTAATAGTAATAATATATACTAGCGAGTCCAGTAATGTTCATCAGTACACCCTTGTGCACAACGTCTGTCGTACTGTCATATGCAGATATTCGTTATTTAATCGTACAACGCGAATGTGAAATGTTTTTGTAATATTCCTGAATTCAAAACCAATTGACGTGAGGAATGCCCAACTTTGATGTTAGTTTCCCTATAGTTAAGTGACCGGTAAATATTGTAGTTATCCTAGCACTGCGCTCAGTAAGATGTCTCATCCGTTAAGATACCTAGTTGTATCGAAATCATTCGTAACTTCCTTTCTTATTGGAAAAACTAATTTACATATTTGTAGTGTTTTAATCTCAAGGTGGGTGTTAAGATTCCAGTGCTTGTCGAAAAACTATGGAACGTTTGGAACACACCAACAAAAGAATTTCTTAAGTCTCAGTGCGCTGCATGACATTAAACATTTAATGTGTAAGTGATTAAGGGTTTGAATAACACTTTCCGAATTTTACTGTACTACACTTCAAAAAATTCACCATACAATTTGGTGAACAAATTGTATATTTATTTTACAATGTACAACCCTTCTACTTCTAGTTAAGATCATTTTAATATCATACACACTTTCTGAAAGATGTACATCTGAAAGCAGTGAAATAGTAGTAAATTTATGAACGATAATATGCGACAACCCAGGTCATGCATTTTATGTTGTCATGTCAAATTTAAAAATCGATCAACAATGTCAGCTTTGGAAATCCGTGGTGGAAATCTATGGTGTTCATACGATAAGAGGACTACTGCGAGGGCATTAGTTAAACTTTCACAGCCCACGCAAGGTACCACTTTTGAAAAACCCTCGTGCGTCTTCAGTGTGTCAAAAGAACATCTCCCTTGAAGGAATATAAGTGGTCTCATAAATCCAAAATATGGAAGTAAAGGCGTTGCTCTACGAGTTCAACACCACTTCAGCCAGCGAACGCCAGCTAACCTACACTTCAACATTATATATTCTTATTATGTATTATACTTACAAAAGAAAATGCATTCCTCGTTCTTATAGGAAATATTTTTGAGTCTTCATTCAGCTCTGTAATCGGCCAGTCAGCAAGTTGGCAAGCGTTCTTGATAGTTTAAATAAATTGGGTATTTTGCTTTTCCCCAAACAAAATTGGTTTAGTTTTCTTTCGTCTTAAAACAAACATCGGTTCGACGTTGGTTTTTTTTTCGCATTTCTATGCGAGTGTTGAACTTCGGTTACACAATTAGGGAATAATACGCTAGTCTTTGCTGAGGAGCTCATGTCACTAAAATGGTCATTCTAGCAAGATAACGACCCGAAACATACCTTTTTTGTACATTAAAATGAAAGTTTTTCTCGTATTTTTCTTCAAACAAAACTTGTTCTAAATTAACTTACATATATGTATACTCGTATTACAAGATAATATCTCAGTAGCAAGATAATATTTATCAGATCTCTGAATGTAAAACGTACGCAATTATCACGTGATATATCTATCTAACGATCTACATATCTACCAGTAAGTTGACCAAGGACTGGTTTAAGGATATGGATTATTTAACTCAATCTCCTGACCTCAATCCTATTGGAAACCTGTGGGAAGCAGTATGGCATGCTTGGCACAAAAAAAAAAAAAAACAACGAGGATACCACGCATTTTTGAAGGTATAATCTTCTAGTTTTTATTTCCGGTTTTGAATACACATCAATCACTTCCAGTCTTTTAAATTTCATCATTCTACAACAATCAGAAGTATTTTATATAAACAATTTCATATCCAAGAAAAGTGGGCGAATACCACGCCCATGTTGTATAACATCATGTTTTCGATTTTTTCATTATATACACATTGACCCTTTTTCACTCTGCTTAATTTTATTATTCTACAACACTTGGGAGTGGTAATTTTAGCTCATAAAACGTTTAAGAAAGTGGGTGGATACCACGCCCCTTAGAGAACATCATTTGTAAGCTTAAATTGTGTTTGTTTTCATTTGCACTCATATCATTCTACTGAATTTCAATAATCTACAACACTTGCAGTGGTATTTTTTACTCATGGTATAAGGAATTTATTGTTATTTTACTAAGAATTGTTATTTATAATAATAATTTTAATGTTAATAGAAAATTTAAGTTCAATGCACAGAAGGATGTTCCTAGGTCGGGCTGTAGATGAGAAGTGTCCCATTCCAATTGAGAACACTTCCTTATTCAATTGGGGAAAGGATGGAATTAGCTTGAAGCGGGGATGTTATAATGGCTTGTATGTTTTTGTGGTACCACGCTTCCTAAATCGAAAATCGCTGTTGTTATATAATTATACCACAAAACAAGTGATTTCCGGAGAACCTTTGCCTTGGGCTGAAGGTTCGGTTCGATTGTCATAATAGGATCAACAGACATAAAATCATTATTTATTTTTATTGAAATTGATTCCGGTTTATACTGATTTCGTTCAAATGATCAGTGAAAGTTCGACAAGGAATTCAATTAATGACATTATTGCTCGACGTTATAAACAATTTCAATATACATAGTTCGGTTATACTTTACCCTTGACCATTATAAATGGAACATAATGTTCATCTAGGTGACCAATTCCCGTCTGTTCCTAGAAAAAGTATTCCATTCATTGTTTTGAAGTTTTTTCCGGGGTTGATTGGGAGATATTTTGATTTCAAAATAATGGTAGAACATGCTGGACAGCAACGGAATCAATCGATTCGTTTTTAAAATCTAAAACAAATAAACTATAAACTGAGTGAATTCCCATTGCATTTTAATTTCAATTGAAGTCAATTAATTGATTATTTAATTTGATTGATGTTAAAATAAAAGTAAAACCCAGAAAAGGTTTTTGTTTTAAAATTCAATTAAATTTTTATTAATTTCTATTGATTTCTATTCAGTTATTTTATTTTTCTATATATTAACATTTTACATACATTATTAATTTACTGTTGATATTCTACTACATTATGTATTAAAAAATATTCAATATATATATTTTTCGTATAATATGTCCAATCATTTATTTTGTATGTTTAGCTTGGTAATTGATACCAATATTTCATATTCACAAATACTCATACATATATGTAGATAGATCCAACGTTTGTTTTTATTTAATATTTATAAAAACGTTTAAAAATATTCTTTTGCTTTACTTAAATTCGAAAATCAATTACAATTATTAAAATAGTAGAATAGATAATATATATTTAAGATGGGTGATAGAGAGGAGATGAATTATTTTTAAAAATACAGAATGCATTCCACACACGTTTTATTTGTTTCATTTTTCCTCATAGAAAATTTGTATCTACTTTTTTTGTTTTTTAGAATAAAATGAGAAAGATTTTCATGATAATTTGTTACTGCTTTCTCTTGACTAAACTTACAAACTAAAGACTATGAAAACAATATAATGAAAAAAAGAAAAAATGTCATAAAGTCAAATTTCAAAGGAAAAATATTTAAAATTAAATGAACATAACAAAAACAAATTTTCTGTTTCTGTATTTTTTTTTTACAAGAACGGTATGTCCTTAAATTCTGGATCATTTTTAGGACGCACATAAATTTTCCCGTACTTGGCCATGTACTTTTTAATGAATTCTCGTGATTTATTTTTGACTGATTCAGTGACTATGAGTGTTTGGCCAATTGACTCGCAGTACTTTAATTCTTTGACCATCACAAAGTGAGTTAGCTAGAAAAAGAAAAGAGAAAAATCATTAGCTATTTTAAATGTATGTAGGTATTAGTTTTAAAGATGTTATTTGGTTTGTATAGCTAGATGAGAAGTTTCGATCGCTGTTATCTATAGTTTGACATTTCTGTTCGGAAGGTTTGGCAATTTATCAAGAATTGCTTAGCGATATAGCAACGGTTCTAAATTGTGGCAATCACCCCTATTACCGATGTCGTAAACGACAGCAAAATATACGACACGACACAATCTGCATTCCATAAGTCGTTTTCAACTTTTGTCACTCGTTTTGTTGTCGTGTGTAAACGTCAAGTGTGTTGAACGCTTTAATTCAGCATTCTGTAAGACGAAAGGAAACGACGACAATGAAAAAAAACGACGGTATCTCTCGTTTGAAAATTTGCTCACGACGAAGAAATGGAAGTTCGCAAAACTGTAAGTTTCTTTGTTAAATAATTTTAATTTTATGGAATTTATTAGTACTTTATTTGCGATAAATAAAAAATAAATATTTTTGCACATTTTCAGTTAAAATTAACAAACCAAAACCAATTCGAGGCGCTTGTCCGGCTGATGGAAAGCAACGAGCAGTTGGCTAGGGGATTTTTGAAATGTATGAACAAAGACGATTTTAAAAAAGAATGGAATGTAATAGCTGATAAACTCAACAGCAAAGGTCCTCCAATAAGAGATGGTGATGGTTGGCAAAAGGTTTGAATCAGTTTATTCTATTTACATGAACACATTTTAAATATTTGCTTTTATCAGGTTTGGGCTGACTTTGAATTTAAAGTAAAAAAAAATTGTTCAGAACAACAAAAAAGAAGTGAAAGGAACTGGAGGAGGGCCAAACCAATTGCACATCCTATCTGCGCTTGAGGATCCTGTTGCAAATCTACTTAAATATAAACAGATGGTTAAGCCCGAGTGGAAATGCAATTGGTGTATCGCAGCTCCCAACCACTTCAACGTCTTCATCATCCGGACATACATACATACATAAGTCAAAGCAAATTCAGGCTACAAATGCAGATGCCGACGCTTCACTGTCCTATTTTTACAATTAATTGTGCCTTTGCAATATTTCGCTCTCTAACTTCTTCATCATTGTCACTATCGCTGCTTGTGTTGTAATACATTTCAACACTTATCATTTTAATAATTTTTTTATTTGGTAATGATTTAATAAAAACACATTTGTTGAATATCGAGTAATGAAATGATTTAGAATTTGATTTCAGTTTGACAGATCTCTGATACATTTTCATCGTTTAAAAATCTGCTACAAAATAGTCGCGTCGAAAAAGTTATAGAATGCCACTTAAAAAACGACACGACAAAGAAAACGAGAGTCGTCGAAAAAACGAGACGACATCGGTAATAGGCATGAATTTACTTTAACAAAAACATATCCGTTCGAGAAATTTAGTATGGCATTTGAAATAAAAGTCATGGAGCTCATTTCTGGTGCGAACTCTATCTCTTGGAACGTCTAGAAGGTTTATTTTCTCGTTGTGCAAAACCTCAGAAAAAATAAATCCTTCTAGACATTCATTTTTAAAACTTAGTCCGAGAAGTGTGGTAAGAAAGAGAAATGTAAATAACGATCTCAAACAAAACATCATTAACTGGTACACTTCGAGAACATATGAAGGGACTAGTGCAGGAGTCTTTGGGCCTAGAAACAAATTCTCGACGATACTGATGGGATATTACACTGCAGTAAGTTTCAGGAGGAAAATGTGCAGACCGTTCAAAAGACTACAAAAACCAAAATATTTCATCATAACCAAGCCGCATCAAAAGCACTTAGTTCAAAACTGATGTGAAAATACATTGGTAGACTAATTGAGCGTGGCAAGTTCAATAAATTCTCACTTCATTGAGTACCGGGGCACGTTGGAGCCCAGGCAATGAAGTAGCAGATTCCTATTGTGGCATTTGAAAAAGTGTGATCAAAAACAAGATCAAATCAGAGAAGAAACCTAAAAAGATCAAAACTTTGGAATGAACTTTCCAGATTGAGACAGACTAAACTACCACTTTGAAACTAAAATAACAAAACGATGTATTACTCTAAGTGGGAATAATCTAGAGTCACTGCAAGCTGAATAGACACCTCAGCATCTTAGGAATGGAAAGCAGTGCTATTTTTAGTTTTTTTTTTAATGAGTTTGAAGAGACACCGAACTATCTAATAGGTAAATGACTTGCCTTATTAGTCCACTTTTTAATTCCCCCCAAATACTTAAGTCTCTTAAAATAATTAATTTGGAGACCACACTGTAGTGTGGTTATTTTCATGCAGTTCCTATTGATCTAATGTGACCCTTCCCCTGACACAGTGCATCAGCATCCAAATAATAAAATAAAATCAAATATGAAGCAAAAATAATCTTTAAGCCATTAGCGAATTACTTCTATTAAAATTTTGGTTTGGTGCAGTTGGAGGCATCATCTTTTTTTTTGGAAATGAGCTGCCTGACTAATTTCTTTTTTCCAAAACTAAATCAGGTAAACATGAACGACATTTGGTTTTAACAAGACTTAGCAATCATCACTTTGGTGACAACTTTAATTCCAGAATAGGACTTTGGATTACTTTTAATGGGAAGCCAATATTTAAGCAACTATTGAAGCCATACGGCCAGATTTAATAGAAAAATAGTGAAAAAGTATACGGATCGTATAACGCGTAGTTACAGCGGAAATCATATTTAAAAAATAAATACTATGAAATAATTTCATCTTAGTGATACGTGACAGTCACCGACTAGCTTTCGTGCCGTACGCATCTCTGTCTCTGTCAATCCGACTGCTTTCTCTTTAATAAAATAATACCTAATTATTTAATTTATTCAATACAACATCTATTTTCTTTCTCCCTCACTCATACACATTTCAAGTGCATAGTTTTACTCTATCGCGAGTGTATTGATTCCCCATCAAATCCGCATGGCCCCAGGGGCTAAAATGAAGCCTGGGTGCCGTTTTGGCGGACTTTCGGAAGTCTCACTGTCGGAACCCAGTGCCAAAAAAAAACAAAAAATCAAATAATACTCGTTTTGAAGAGTTCCCTATACTACCCAAAAAAACACTTTTCAAGAATCCAAGATTTATCGTTATTGCTCCAAAACACGTTGACCAACCACTAACGAAAGTTAGTATTTTTGCGCTCACAAAAGCTATTGACTCAATTAGCAAAGAATATGAGCAAATCACACAACTTCGTGATGGTAATATTCTGATTTTGACCAAAAACCAACAAATTGCGGACAAATTCATAGCCACCACAAATCTCTCAGGGTTATGTCCAGTTACAATCACATTACACAGCCAACTAAATGCCTCTAAAGGCGTTGTTCATGCTCCGTGTCTTATAAACGTCCCTGAATCCGAAATAATCTCGGAAATGAAATCCCAAAATGTCACAGGAGTCTACAAATTCACAAAAAAAGTTAATGCCCAACCTGAGCCAATTTATAAGCCAACCGGATTAATGATTTTTACTTTTGATTCCTTCCAACCTCCCGATACCGTGGAAATAGGTTGGTACAAGGCCAAAGTGTCTGAGTACTACCCTAATCCCATGCGCTGTCAAATTTGCCAAATTCTTGGTCATACGAAAAAAAAAAATGCAACAGAAATCCAATGTGCAATGTATGTAATCTACCACCTCATAAAGATACCGCGTGTACAAGAAAAATGTGTGCTAATTGTCTTGCCCCTCACTCATCTGACTCAAAAGACTGTCCCACATTTATCCAAATGAAGGAAATTTTAAAAATAAAAACCAAAAATAAGTGTAGTATAACCGAGGCCAAGCGTTTGTATAAGGAACAAAACCCCATACAACCTAACCTAAATCAAAACTCATACTCCGTAATAGCCAACCCAGATCCAACTAAAACACTTTCTTCCAACATAAACACATCCCAATCCACTCAAAACAATAGTACAAATTCAATCTCTATTTCAAATGAAAATAACAACTCCATAAACAATTCTTTACCTCCATCAAAGGCAGCAACATCACAACAACAAATCTCTTCCAATGCAATAAATAATGCAACCACCACTCCAATTAATACTCAAGAAAAAAATACTCAAATTAAACCTTTTTCATTAAATAACAATACAAATAATATCAATCATCAAGAAAACAATAATCAACTTCAACCTTTTTCCTTAAATAACAATACAAACACAAGTAATTCCAATATAAATCCCTTTAACACAATAACAACTTCCGAAAATTCTCAGATCTCTATGATCACTAGCTCACCCATCTCTAATGCCACTCAAACCCTTCTTAAAAACAACAACTATTTTGTCACACCCACCGAAATCGATGATGATTCCATATAACAATAACAATTTTTTACAAAACCCTGACTCTGCTGTTTTGAGGTTGAATCATTTAGGCTCTTTAGGGAGCCTCAATGCTTCAACTTCCAGGCAGCGGAGTCATTATAAACCCGACTACCCTAAAAAAATAACTCAAAATTTTGTACAACCTCAAAATTATTTTAAAGCTCTCCAGTGGAATATTCAAGGCTATATAAACAACTTCGATGAGCTAAAAATTTTAATAAAAGAAAGATCGCCATGTTTAATATCTCTTCAAGAGACACATTGTGCGTATCAATCTACCCCCATAAGTCCCAAATCCTACTCCGGGTATTTTCTTAATACTCCCCAAAACTTAACAGGCAAGCAAGGTATAGCAATGTTAATTAAAAAAAATATCCCCCACTTACTAATCAATATTAATTCCAACATCTTAACTCTCGCTGTAGAAATAAATTTAAAGATTAAATTTACTGTTGTAACTATTTATATCTTGCCAAAACAGACATTCTCTCAGACCGATCTTGAAAATATAATAAGCCAAATACACACGCCGATATTACTTTGTGGAGATGTAAACTCCTGGAATGTTCTTTGGGGTTCACCAACCACAAATCACCGCGGTAGCATGATCGAAAACTTCCTTTTTAATAATAACCTAACTATTTTGAATGACGGCTCGCCAACTCATTTCTCAACCCACAACACCTTCACGCACATCGATATATCTTGCTGCTCACCAATACTTTATCCAATTACAGCTTGGAACACACTAGAGGATCTCCATAATAGTGACCATTTTCCTATTTTCATACAAATACAAATTACACCTAACAAATCCAATTTTCTCCCAAACCCTAAATACAAAACCGATTTAGCTAATTGGGACTCCTTTCAATTTGTTATCAACAACCATTTAGAAAATAACACCCCATCTTCAAACATTAATAAAGAAGCTGCTTTATTACAAAAAGCAATTTGTTTCGCAGCCAACGTTTCAATTCCTCAAAGTGCACCTTTCGCTACTAACAAAACAGTTCCTTGGTGGAATTCTGTTTTAAAATGTTTAAGAGACCAAAAAATGAAAGCTTGGAGATCATTTAAAAAGCATCCCTCAGAAGCTAACCTTATTGTTTACAAAAAAGCAAATGCTCTATTCCGCAGAGAAATGAAAATCAGCAAAGCAAAATCTTTGACAAACTTCACATCAACTATCAACCCAAAATCATCCACCGCAAAAATTTGGCATAATATCCGATGTCTAACCGGCAATTTTGTTCCCCGTTCTATCAGATGTATTAAAACACCCTCTGGCCCAATATCTTCATCTTTAGAGATCGGCAACTCCTTTGCATGTTCTTGGTCTGACCTCTCAAATGACAATAATTTTTCAACATCTTTCAATAATCTCAAAACAAATAGCCTTTCGTGCTATTCTCTACAAACCACTGGAAACATAGCAGCGATACAAATAGAAAGAGCTATAACTGTTATAGAATTGGAAAGTTGTCTCAGTGCTTTAAAAGGAAAAACCCCAAGTAGAGACCGTATCTCATATCTAGTGATTAAAAATTTACCACGAGCTGTTAAATCAAAACTTCTTAGACTATATAACGAAATACTTAATACCGGTATCATCCCGCAGACTTGGAAAGTAGCCAATGTCATTCCACTACCAAAACCCAACAAACCAATAGACTCTATAGAAGGGTATCGTCCCATTTCATTAATTCCTTGCATGTCAAAGGTCTTGGAAAAACTTATTGCTAAACGCCTTTTTTGGTTTTTAGAAACCAAAAAATTAATAAGCACCAACCAAGTTGCTTTTAAATCTAAGAGAGGCTGTTCCGATGCCCTGCTACACATCGATCATTACATATCAAAAGCTTTATCATCCCGAAACCACATTTCGCTACTTTCATTAGATTTTGAGAAGGCTTTCGACCGCATAGGTATCCACTTAATATTAAACAAATTAAAAAATTGGGGCATTGGTCCAAAAATATACTCATTCATTAAATCATTTTTATCAAATCGCAAAATATCCGTTAGGATAAACAATTCTTTTTCCACAGCCAAACCACTGAATAATGGTATCCCACAAGGATCACCATTATCAGTTGCGCTTTTCTTAATGGCTTTTAATGATATCAGTGTCATGATTGAAAAATATAAAC
The DNA here is from genome assembly GCA_920104205.1 of Eupeodes latifasciatus. Classification (NCBI taxonomy): domain Eukaryota; kingdom Metazoa; phylum Arthropoda; class Insecta; order Diptera; family Syrphidae; genus Eupeodes; species Eupeodes latifasciatus. The sequence continues at coordinate 10,717,332 of OV049926.1, forward strand.
TTCTCGATCATTGTGCTTACGCTGATGATATTTTCATCATGTGCAAACTCAACGATTTAGAGAAAGCAAAAAATACATTTTCAAAAATTGTTATCGATATTGTAGAATGGTGTAATAACTCAGGAGCAAAGCTCTCACTAAACAAATGTAAAACTCTACATATATGTCACAAATTATCATGCCCTAAACTTGACCTAGCAATAAATAATATAAATATTGAAAGCGTAGAAAACTTAGATATTTTAGGATTAAGATTTAATAATAAGTATAATTGGAAACCACACTGTATGAATCTTAAAAAGAGCCTAGCTGCAAGAAGCAATATTATAAATTATTTATCCAACAATAAATTAAATGTTCACATTAATACACTATGTAGAATTACTAAAGCTTTAGTTTTAAGTAAAATCGATTATGGTTTTTATATTTATGGCAAATGTCCAACCTCAACACTAAATGTTCTCAAATCAACATACCATCAATCCGCAAGAAGGAGTATCAACGCCTATCGGACTACAAGAATAGACAACATCATGGCAGAGGCTGGACTTCCTACTTTGGAACAGCGTCAATCAGAAAGCCTGTTAAAAATACTGCCAAAGCTCCTATTCTCCAAGGACTCCGTCATTGATAAAGATATCGACTCAACCTCCAAATTGAAAAAAAAATATGCGTCTTCCATCCACAATTGCAAAAGCCTTGTCAACTGCAAAACAAATGGGGTTACCATTTAAGCGTGTCAAAGGAAACACCACTTCAACCTTCCCACCGTGGAACATTAATACAAACTCGTTTGAACTAACTCTTTCAGTATACAATAAAGACAACACAAACAACAGAATCTATCATTCCATTTTCGCCGAAATCATGGAAAATCTTAAACAAGAAGGCTGGATTCCTGTCTTCACGGATGGGTCTAAATCAACTTTAAATACTTCGTTTGCAGTAACTCAAGAAGACGGAACTCTGTTAAGAGCTGGAATTTTATGGGAATTCTCATCAATCTTCACTGCTGAAGCACTAGCCATCTTTGAAGCTGCTAAAACTGTCCTGCAATCCACTTCTAAAGCAGTAATTTGCTCCCCCGACAACGTTAAAATTAATGTGGGTACCCAGTCATATCGGTATACCAGGCAATGAATATGCCGACAAAGCTGCAAAACTCTGCAACGAAACACCTGTTTTTACTTTCGATACATTTTCAAAGAACGACATTCAAAGATATATCGATCAATTATTTAAAAAGAACAAAATTCTCAACTGGAATAGCTACGAAAATCATTATGCAAAGATAAACACTGACAGATCCGCTCCAATCTACCCATCATCACTCTCCAGAACAACAATATCAAACTTTATTCGCCTTCGCTTAGGACACAGTATCTTAACTCACCAACACCTATTAAGGAAAGAAAGTCCACCTCTCTGCCCATCATGCAACAACAACTTGAACATGCCACATATACTTGGCTTATCATCATGTGGAATTTCCAAGAAAATTAATGCTGTTTTAAAAACCGACCAAAATATTTATTCGTTTCTTAATACAATTAATGTCGAAAATATATTAAAAATAGACAAATACCTTCATAGGAATAATTTGATAATATAACTAACTAATAAGTTATATTAGAGTGGAAAGCTTTTGTAGCTAGAGCTCTTTTCTATTAGCATAGGATTTGTAATTTTATGTTAATAAATAATAATAATAATAATAATAATAATAATAATAATAATAATAATAATAATAATAATAATAATAATAATAATAATAATAATAATAATAATAATAATAATAATAATAATAATAATAATAATAATAATAATAATAATAATAATAATAATAGTGATACGTGAAGTTAGACGGTTGGAAGCGGGGAAGTTTAAGTCACCAACCTGTAAAACTATAATATTCTATTTCACTCGAGAGTCTGGTGTAAATTGCTGCTTTCTAAAACAGATTTGAAAAGCTATTTTTTTGATAGCCTTAAGGTGATATGATCCTGAATACCAGGTTCCGGACTAGAGCATTTCAACGTATTACCATCATACAGTGTTATGCTCCACCTTTGCTCCCTTCTGACAAGGAGAAGGAAGCCTTTTGTAAATGATTGAGTGTTGTTTAAGATACCACACCACGAATAGATACCATTGTCCTTTTGTAATGATTGAGTGTTTCTTAAGATACCGCACCACTAAGAGATACCATTATGGTGGTGGTAGATTTGAATGCCGAAATTGACAATGTCAGAATGAGCTTACATTTTATGGGAAAAAATGGAGTTGGTAACTGAAATGACCTTGTTATCAAAAGGAACAGTATTCTAGTCAAGCTTCCAACCAAATTGATCACATTGCGATCGGTCGGTGATTTACAAGCAGTCTTCAAGACGTCCGTAATGCCTAAGATCAATACAGATAGACTTAAGGATCTCACATTCCGTCAATCAACTAGGAGACCACCTTTCACGGCGACTGAACGCAATTAGTAGCGTGAAGCCCACTTCCATCGAAATCCAATAGTGTGCTGTGAAAAAATCTGTTTATATCAGACGCTGAAAGTATAATCGCGCAGTAGTCGCAAGGAAAATGTAGTGCTCGACTTTCCGAAGAAACTTGGGGGCAAGAATCGAAGAAAGAAAACTACTAAAAGCTCGCATTGCAGAAACATGCTAGAATCTACGTATCGAATGAAAGATAAGGGAAGTTCACCGTGTAGTGTCCCGGTGATGAGCGTAACTATATTAACTACAGAAGCAGAAGAAGGTGCTAGTAGGTGTCCAGAGCACCAAAACAACACCAGGTAAAAGACACAAATGGATCTTTGCTAGTTGGGGTTGAGGATCAGCTCAAAAAGTGGAAGGATCACTTTTCTGCGGATTTATGTAGCTATTTTCCCGAAGTGTAAATAAAAAGAATGAGTGTCAAGCTTCCAAAAAACTGGAGAGGAATATGCGTAATTCTTACAAAAGCCAAGATAATAGCATGAATAGGAGTATGAATAGCAAATGAAAGACGACCTCGAAACCACTCGAGACCGAACAATCAGGATTCGAGGATAATCATTGAACAAATGTGTTGAATATTGATCACCACTTCACCTGCTTTCATCGATTTCGAAAAGATGTTCGACAGGGTTAATAGAGAATTTATATGGCTCGATTTGCACTGAACATCCCTCTTTAAGTTTAATGCAATCATCAAGGCTACACATAATGCACCCAAATGTCATGTTTTGCATAAAGGAAGATTGTCAGAGGAATTTGAAATTCAAAGTGTGGTTAGGCAAGGCTCTGTATTCTCACCAATGCTGTATCTGTCGGTGATTAGTGAAGTACTGCACGCAGCTTTGACAGTATCTACAGGGACGAACTGTATAGAGCCATGTCTAGTTTTGGCATCCCTGCCAAACTCGTCCGTTTGTGCAGGATGACCATGGAGAATTCACGCTGCTCCATAAAGGTTGGAAACTTAACTGAACCTTTCGATGTCAAAAAAGGTTTTAGACAAGGTGATGCGCTGTCATGTGATTTTTTTAACATCGTACTTGAAAGAATAGTGCAAAGCTCACACGTCAACACCAGAGGCACTATCTTTCAAAAGTCTGTCCAATTACTAGCATATGCTGATGACATTGACATAATCGAAAGAACTCAGCGTGATGTCAATGGGGCTTTTGTGAGTATTGAGGCAGAGGCGGCAAAAATGGGTTTAACGGTTAATGAGGGCAAAACAAAGTACATGCTGTCATCAAGAAAGGACCTACAACACCGACGTCTTGGTCAAAACGTCATCATCGACAGACGTAACTTTGAGGTAGTCAAGGACTTCGTCTACCTAGGCTCCGCTGTAAACGCAGAAAACAACACCAGCGCTGAGATCAAACGAAGAATAACTCTTGCTAACCGCTGTTTCTTTGGGTTAAGAAAGCAATTGAGTGGAAAAATTCTCTCTCGAAGGACCAAAGTGTCGCTATATAAGACCCTTATCATCCCCGTCCTGCTATACGGTGCAGAAGCATGGACTTTGACAAAAGCGGATGAAAGCACCTTGGGTCGTTTCGAGAGAAAGATTCTTCGTGTGATCTACGGTCCCGTATGCATCGAAGGGGAGTGGAGGAGAAGATGGAACGACGAGCTGTACGGGCTGTACAGCGACGTAGGCTTAGCAAGAAGGGTAAAAGTCCAACGACTAAGATGGCTAGGTCACGTAGAGCGCATGGAAACCAATGCTCCGGCCCGGAAAGTCTTCGAATCCACACCCACAGGACAGCGCAGTAGAGGAAGACCGCGAATCAGGTGGCGCGCACAAGTGGAAGGTGACCTCACCCAACTCGGAGCGCGAAACTGGAGACATCTAGCTAGGGACCGAGCTAGATGGAGAAGTTTGTTGGGTGAGGCCCTAGTTCACACAGGACTGTAGCGCCACCTTAAGTAAGTAAGCACGCAGCTTTGTAGAATGGAAATGGGTAAATTTAATGGGCTCTGCAATCTCACCTCAAACATTTGGACTACTCAACTGAAGTCTACTTATTCACTAATAGGATCATTCATCATCATTCAAATAATAAAAATAATAATAATAATAATAGTTTGGCAGAGTTCCATAGGCGTATGGCGTTGACAAATAACTGTCGTTCCGATTTTAGGCAGATATAACTCCGAGGTTTTTGACAGTCACAACCAAATCAATAACAGTGTTATTCAGAAATAAGCTAAAGAAATATGCAAGAGCAAGTGGCTTTTTAGAAATAACTAAGCATTGTCTTTGAAGGATTTAAAAACGGTCCATATTGCTGGGACCAAATATGGATGCTTAGAATATCCTGATTATTATAATGGGCGCAGTTTTCAATAAGACCAAGCGAACTACTCAAATACAGTTGAACATTATCGGCTCATACATATTAATGTGTTTATTAAAGCATAGATGGTACGTCATGAGCCCAACATCGATCTTTGAGGAGCACCTCTTAAAAGTGGCAAAAAAGACGAAAGTTCATTGGCAATAGATAAAGCCGGCTTTCGTTCACATAAAAATAACAGTACCAGATTAGCTGACCGCATTTGATTTAACCAACTTCAAACTTTCAACCACATTTATAAAATCAATTTCAGAAGAAATAAGAATTATTTACATCTTGATTTGGTAATTCATAAGAATTAGGTGACAATGCAGTCGGATAACTTAAACATTGCTAATTCAGCTCACTAATAATGACGTTGTAACAATCAGCCTTTTTTTGGTTACCAATAACGACCGGCGACGCGACACGTCGCGAAGATTACTGAGTATTCGACCATTCATATTTTAATAAAGGACATTTTTAAAAATGTTAGCTTTTTCATTTTGTACCTTAAACAAAACTTGGTTCCATAGCAACAGATAGGCTTTATAAGAACTTCCTAACCTATGTCGTTTTCAGCGCTTGATTTCGTTGGTAGATAAACTATACAATTTCAGACATCTTGTATAGGGTTTTTCAATAAGGGCCGGTAGATGTTAAAAATGTCAATCGTGGCGTTTGCTGTGTGGCACGTAACGCCGCCGTCCTGCTGGAACCACATGTCGTCTAAGTCCATATGGTTCAATTTGGACGATAAGAAATTAGTTATCATCGTTATATAGCGCTCGCTGTTGACATTGACCGCCTCTCTAACGTCGTTTTCAAAAAATACCACCAATTTCGCCGCCGGCCCAAAATCCACACCAAACGGTAACTTTTTGAGGATGAATTATCATTTGGTGAAACTCGCGTGGGTTGGTGCCGTCCCATATACGGCAATTTTGCTTGTTAACACAGCAATTCATCCAAAAATACGCCTCAAGATGATTTTTCGGCCTCTTGGGTCAGTTGGATCTTGTACGGGTGTAGGCCCAAGTCCCGACGCAAAATTCGCCAAGTTGAAATCTGCGAAAGGCCGAGTTCTTGTGCATGACGAGGAATAGACTGCCTCGGTTTCTGCTGTACACTTTCACGGACGGCGGCGATTTTCTCGGCCGATCTTGCTTTCCTTGAACGTATGGGTGTTGGCTGATTGTTTACTGAACCGGTCATTTCAAATTTGGCCACCAAACGTTGAAGAGTCGACTGTGAAGGGCCACCACGTCTACCGCAAAATGGGCACAATTTTGATAATAAATTTTTATCATTTTAACGTCGTGGAACTTGCAATTATGATATGGCATAAACAACTGAATAATAAACAAAAGATTTGGCAGATGTCACCAAAACAAAATGGCCGCAACGGGGCTCCAAAATCTACCCGCGCCAATTAAAAAACCCTATATTATTATTTAAAGTTCTCAAAGCTTTCGAAAAAACCCACACTCAATATAAAATGTTTAAAATTATATTTACCTTTCGTGCCAAATGATTAAAATCATCATCTGTGCGAATTTTTCCAGTGGAACAACTTTCATCGCGATATGGCTTCAAATGTTGAACAATAATCCCAGCGATTTCGCATCGGAACTTTTCTCTAACTTTGCGGTATTTACTACTGCTACTACTTCCTTCTCCATCCTTATTGCGTTTTGTACTGAAAATACGAATAAGATTGTTGAAAAATATTGACATCTCTCAGAAACTGAGAAAATATCAAATCAACTCAAAAACTTACCTCTTGCTTGAATCCTTAGTTTTATCGACCTTTCGCTTTTTATGATCATATTTATCCCGAATTGGCATGGCTCGTTTTAGGGCTCGCTTTCGCTGCAGCGCATCCAATTCGTCGACAATTTTATCGCCTTGAACAATCTTATCGATAAGTGGACTATTGTTACATTCGGCCTTGAGTATTTCCTCCTCTTCGGAAGACAATAGATAATCCTGTATTGGAAGAGCATCTTTAGCAGCTTCGACGACAGCAGCTTCTGCGGCTTCTGATAAATTCGACCCATCAAGGCTTGCTTTTACAATAATATCACGTCGCCGTCTTATCTCCTCCTTGCGTTTGCGTATTTTTTCTTTGTTCTCTTTGTATTTTCTCACCTCCATTTGGTTATAAATACGATCTTCTTCTTTGCGAGGCTAAAAACCAAAAGAAAAGAAAAAAAAAAAGACAAATCAAATCAAAAGGGGTCAGAAAAAAGATGACTTCCCATTGTTCACTTACGCTTATTGGTTTCTCTTCAACTAGCCTAGTGTAGCGCTGAAGTCTTCTATCCTCGATTTTCTTCTCAATGTAAGCTTGCAATTTGACAGGATCAAGACCTTTAAAACGAAATCCACAACAATTCCAAAATGTGTCTTTTATAATAGAAACAAAAAAGAAAAACCCTCTTACCCTTTATAACTTCAATATCATCCTCGGAACTGTCATTGATACCAGCTGTGGAGGAATCACTTTCGGAATTTTTCACCTCGGTATTGTGTTGCCCGGCCAAGGGTAGAATCTTAATTGGCGGCTCCCATTGGGGTATTCGTATTTTCACATGGTAATAGTAAATTTTTCCCTTGGGGCTGATGGCAAACTTCCACAATGGCGGTAGATCCATGGTTGGGAGTCGATAATCTTCGGGATTTGTTGATTTTGGCTTAACTGGTACCTGGACGTGCGCATAGCTAGGAGGCGTTGAAATTGCTTTTTTGTCAGTTGAATACCATTGACCGGTTGATGGATTGACACAGAAGGGCATATTTTCTGGTCGCATTCTTTTCGGATCGAGGCCGAAGAAGCGGCATTTGATATCGAATTCTCGACGTTCTTCAGCCAGACGCTTCTCAGCTTCATCTCGAGCAACCTAAGTAGGATAAAAATGAACTTTAACTAATTGTCACAATTAAACTTAAAATTCAACTCACCTTTGCAGCAAAAAGTTCTCTCCTCTGCTCTTTGGACAGATGCGATTCGCAAGCTTGAGATCCAGCTGACTTATCGTTTCCATCCTTCCCGCTGTTATTGTTCTGGGCATACTTTCTTCTCTCATTCATACGCTCCCGTTCCTTGTCCTTGGACCAATTAAATCGACCTTTCTGACCACTTTTGCTTTTGAACCTCTCGCGATTACGATTTCTGTCCGATCCAGACGACGACATCAGACCCCTCTCCAAGACCTTGTACTGCCGATCGGCTTCACGTTCGTGTTCCTTCATTTGTTCGATACGCTCCCGCTTCGGTATGCGGAATACTTCTGGTAAATTGTCCCAAGTATGGACCAATTTGGCAGCCAATTTCTGGAGCTCGGAACTGGCATCTTCTGTTGTTGGTGGTGCCGCCAGAGTGTTCACATTTGCTGCTTCCTTAGGCGATCCGTCGCTTGGCGAATGTGATTCCTTATTGTTCGACCAATCGCGTACCGTTTGGTATACCTTGCTGTCGGTCAACATGGTTTTGTTCGATATGGGCAGACACTCCAACGCACTCAACAGCTCCATGCGGATCTCCATGCTCTTGTAGGTGTCTCGAGTGTCTAGGACTTCACTCATCCAACCATGCAACAGCCGTAGACCATGATAGTCGAGGAATAACCTTCGACAAGGTAGTTCTCCTTGACGCAAGATTTGCAGAAGATTGATACGTGTTTCCAGCAATTTGGCTCGCACAATGAGACGGGACAAACGAAGAGTATCGGCTTGATTGCGCAGACCACACTTGACAAGGAAACGAACTTCATCCTCGATATCTGGATCTTCGAGGAACTGTTTGGGCTCTCGGCGCTTGAGTTTCTCTTCCAGCAGCCGTTTCTTCTCTTTCTTTTTCTTGGGAAGTTGCTCTTTTGGCTTTTCCGGAACCACTGCTGGAGTAGGTTCTGTCAATGAAGGTGTCGGTGTGGCGGCGACCGGCTGTGTTGGCGGAGTCATCAGTGAGGGAGTCATTTCAACATCGACAGCAGGAACTTCAATAGTAGTGACCACCACCGGTACAAGAGGCTGTTTCTCGGAGTTGGCCACATCAACGATAGCCGGAATTGGACTTGGAACAACTGAAACCGGTTCAGCTGCCTTTGCTGCCTCGTCCTCTTCAGTCTCTTCACTTTCGTCTTCCTCGTCAACTGCATCATATTCTTCTTCTTCCTCAGAGCTTGGTTCGGCTCCAATCCAACCACGACAATTGGCAGACTCACAATAGCATCTTTGCGCCTCCTTACCATATCTCTGATATTGGTAATCAAAGGTGATCTCCTCACCCGGCATTATGCTCTTCCTACTGAAGAAGCCAATCCTCAGTTCACCATTGACAGTCCACTTCTGGGTCTCGGCATTCGGGTCGCACGAATGGTTTATGAATCGCGAGATGTTACCTTTGGCGGTGGCATCTATCACCGCATCGCTCCGCAGAGCCATGAAGTAGTAATGTTTGTTCTTATCCTTGGAGTACTCATTTATCCGGAACTCAAACTCATCGCCATTGATCACTTCCCCAACATATTCCATGATAAATTCCCCCGGCAAAATTTCAATATCAGCCATGATTCCGAAGCCCTTCTTTTCCGTCCTGAACACACGACACGGTGAATATAGGAATTTATTGAAACGTCGATTGGTGCAACGGTCTCGGACGGTACAATCACCGCCACATTCGATCATCAGCAATCGATTGAGACAGTCTTCGCCGCAGCCCAGTTCTCCACGCTCCTCCTCCTCCTGAGTCAGGAAACAATCGCACAACATTCGTTTGGCCTCCTTGCTTATCACTCGCTCACATTTGTATTCATTCTCACGGATCACACGGAAATTACTCAAACGCTCTTCCATGTCTTTGAGGAACTTCGAATTCTTTGCCTCGACCTCTGCCAAATCCAACTTCTGGTCGTCGATGGAGTATATAGTTTTTTCATCGTCGTTTTTCATTGAGAAGCGCTCTCTCTCCCGCACCAGGCCGCGTCCTACCAAACACTTGGAGCTCTTGGTGTTGTTCTTGATGCGATGCGAACGTCGGATTCCATTTGGTGTATCGACTTCACTGGTCGACGTGTTGGCTGTCATCGTTGAACATTCCGAGTTCGAATTGGAATTGTCGTCATCGCGTGGTGAGCTACCTGGCTGCTTGCCTTCCCCTGAGACGACGCTTTCGTCTAGCTTGCACTTCTTGGGTGTCATCATTTCGTCTGATTTGAGGGTATCCCTGTCCAGAGAGCCATCGTCGTCCGCATCTATTTTGTAGCTTCTCTTTAATAGATTCACTCCGTCTTCTATGAACTTCTCGATGTCCTTCAAAGGATCTGGCAATAAATCGGGTGATTTTTCTTTGACAGGAGAAGATGGTTTCTGAGAAATTGCCATAGGCTCCAGCGGCATTTCATCAGGAATCAATCGCTTCTCAGGGGAAAAGAATTTCGTCTCGGCTTTAGTCTTATGAACCATTGGTGCTTGAGGAATCACAGCCGTGGGTACTTCTGGAGACTGCTTGTTCATTGGGTCATCTTGAAACAGATCTGATAATCTGGATTCCAAGGATTTTGCTTCTTCGGTTTCCTTTGGTTTTGCTGCCACCGCACTCTTCCGTTTTGTTGTTGTTGTTGTTTGATCTTCGGCGGAAAGTTTTTTCAACACTTTGGGTGATTCCTTGGCTTGTTTTTTCTTAAGCTTCGGACTGGTATTTTCAGATTTCTTTAATTCCTCACTCGGTTCTTGCAACTTTTTAGCTAGAGATTTATTTGATTTTGTGTCTTCTTTGGGTGGTTTTGATGGCGAAGCAGAAGAAGAAACCACCAATTGTGGCTGTTCCTTATCTTTTTCCTTCTTTTTCGAGACTTTTTTAGTTGATGTATTCGTCGTGGGCCGAAGAAGCGATTTCTCCAAGGATTCTATGAAACTTGAATCGAGTTGTCTTCGGGGTGTTTGTTTTGGATCAACTTTAATTGGTTCTTCTTGAGGAGGCTTCATAGAATCATCTGATGGATTAGAGGAATCGGACGAAACAATTTTCATATCAACACCTTGATTGAGTGGTTCGTCCACTTTCTTTGTTGCTGAAGAACTGTCTTTAGGTGAATTGATTGGTTCCTGTTGCTCACCCAAAGTTTTTCTCTTTCTGCGAGGAGTCGTCGTTTCCTTTGGGATGGTCATTTTCGGCTCGGATGTTAGAGAAGCCAACATTGATTGCAATTGTTTCTGAATGGCTTTTTTCGAGGCTATATCGGGTTTAAATTGAGAATAAGTTGACACACTTAGATCTGCCATTTCAGATTCGGTTCCTCTTTCAACGGGCAGTTTGTCTTTGTCCGAATTACTCAGTTCTTGAGGTGAATGATGTGGAATTTGTGAATGGGACACTTGATTTTCAGCAAGAGAATTCATTTGGTCATCCGATGGAGTCGGCACAATCGAAACGTTTGGAACTTTAGCATCAGTAAAAGGTTCGAATTCTGGTGGTTTTTGCTTCTGTTGGGAATCTGTTGTGGTTTCATATCTCAACGCTTCTGTGGGTAGCTCTGATTTGGTTTTGTCATCCATTTCTGAGCTTTCATGGACTTGAAGAGCTTGGGCAGACAATCGAGTTCCTTTTTTCGTCCTTAATGATGGCGATTTGAGTATTTCTTGTTGTTCTTTTGTCTCCAAAAACGTCGTAGACCGCGTCGATGAAATAGAAGTAACATCGTTAATTGCCGTTTGGCAATCGTGTAACATTCTTTTGATTTCTTCTTCGATTTTTTGATCCTCGGAACTTTTATCAAGAATGCGAGGAACTCCCCTCCTAACTCTTGTAGGTTTTGATGGCTCCTTTTCTGCAGCGGCTTCCAAAGATGGATTAAAAACATCAGGAATTTCCGTTAGACTTGTGTTTTTAGCGTTTGTTGATGCTACCACCTCCGACTGAATTTGAAGATTTTCTGCATTTTTGGGAGAGAATCGAGTTCCCTTACGAACTCTTGGACTTTTCACAGCAACAACAGGTTGCAATACTTCGGCAGGAGTTGAAATAGTTTTGGGTTCTTCAATTTTTTTAGTATCATCGATATGCGTCTCCTCTGCTGATTCCTCAACTGAACAAGGTTTTAAGACATTCTCTTGGCCGATTGTAGGTCTATCTGGACTTTTGGGAGAAAATCGAGTTGGTTTCCTTCTTCTCTTTGGCGTTTCTGGTAATTTGGGAGCATCGTTTTGTTCAGGCACCAAATTCCCTTCAAGATTTGTCGACTTTAAGAAAGCATTAGTTACTATTTCAGTATCCTTTTTCAGCTCTGAGACTTCTGTAGGCTCATTGGCTTTATCCCCAATAGGTTGGCATTCTTCCCTACTCTGCTCTACCACCGCTAAATCGTTCGAAATTGCACCCTTTGGAGAGGAACGTGTTGTCTTTTTTATTCTTGGCGAAGCTGAATCGGGTTCTTTCTCTGCTATACCAGTTTCACGACTGGACTCAGAATTTTCTTGCGTTTGTTGAACTACTACATCAACTTTAGGTACTTCGGGACTTTTTGCAGAAAATCTTGTTGGTTTCCTTTGCCTGGGCGTCTTTAAAACTTGACCATCCACCGACGTAGATTCATCACCTTGAGCTTGATTTTCATCGTTTCCTAATAACTCTTTGCTCTTGTCTTCCAAATTTGAGCTTTCTAATTTTTTCAAAGACAATCTAGTTCCTTTTCTAGGTGCTGAGAACTTCTCGACTATTTCAGTTGCTTTCGAATTAGGATCTTCTTTATTTTCTTCTGTTGTAATAACTTCTTGAGTAATCAAATTTGAACTAGGCAACAAATCTGAGCTTTTTGGAGTTGATTTATCTGTGTCGTCCTTTGAATGGTCATTTGGTAAAGTGCAAGGCTGAGGGGCTTCCGTATCCTGTTCCGATTCTTTAGGTTTGTCGGTTTTTTCATCATTTTGGTCCACAATCAGCTCCTTGGATTCTTTTTTACTTTTGATTGAAATTGGACTTTTTGCAGAGAGCTTCGTACCTTTTCTTTGTCTGAGGGACTTTATTTCGCAAACTTCCGAGTCCAAAACATCTTCAGAAATAGCCTGAACTTCTTCTGTAGCTTGTGGCGCGGATTTGTTTTCTTTGACATCTTTGAGGTCGGTTTTCTGTGGAAGTTCTACCAAAGCATTCTTTTCTACAACTCTCTCTTCTTCAATGCCAACTGAACTCCCAAGATCTTTCGATTCCTTATTTCCAGAGTCACTAATTTGAGTTTTAAGAGATGATCGTGTTACCTTTCTCTGTCTTGGAATCTCAACCAGCTCTTCTCCTGCAGATAAGTCAGTGAATGATGATGCTGGAGAAGCCGGTTCTGAATGCTCCACTTCTATTTTTTCTTCAGTGTCTTTGGAACTTTCATTAGATTCTTTTGGAGATTCTGTAGAAACCTGATTTTGTACTCGACTTGGGCCCTTGGAAGAATTTCGGATAAGCTTTCTTGATCTTGCAGCTTTTGGTTTAGTCTTCGGTGTTGACTCATCGTCTGCATTTGAATCACATTTCACATCTCCTTCTTTATCATCATCTTTTTTATGTTCCAATTCCTGAATTGCTGAATTTTTCTCACCTCTTTCGTGGATCTTAGATTGAGTTGGTTTGGATTTGCGGCGCACGTATTCCAATGCACAATCTGGTGGACTAAGATTAGAGGGAGGAATTTCTTCGAGTTCACTTGCACTGGAAATAGTCTTCCTGCGAGTTCGAGTCAAACGCATTGAAGTCATTTCAATCGAATTATTTCCATCATCTGACAATGTACCAGATTCCGAGGAGCTATATTTTATTGGAACGAAGCGTCTTGTTCTCTTTTTCGATTTGGCTCTTGGACTAATCGAAGTGTTCGTCATCTCTGGGGCTTCTTGATTTGCTATTGATGCATCTGTTTGTTCATTTTCTGGTTTTTGGGGTGAAGTTTCCTCAGAAGATGGTTTGTCCACTTCAACTTCAACATCGAGTACTTTTTTGGATAATTTTTTTCTCATTTCTGCACCTCTCTCAGCTCTGCCTCTTGATCGACCCGAACGGGTTTTCGAGGTGTGCCGAATTGTTTGAGAAGAACTTTCACTTTCTTCAGAATCTCTGTCGGGTTCCGAGGACGAACGTGGCAATCGCATTGACTTTCGCCTCTCCCTTAGTTTTTCTAATTCATCAAGCTTTGTGTCGCCGGTTTTGGTGGACGAAAAGTTTTCGGAGCTCTCACTATCAGACTTGTTGGATTGAGTTTTGTTGGCATCTGCTGGCAGTCCAGGTGAAACTGGAGATTTGTTTCTTATCGCTTCAAGTCGTTGCGGTTCGTCTTGTTGTTTATGAGGAACTTTTGGTGAAATTTTAGAGGAACGTGTAGATCTTCCTTCTGACGAAGAAGATGACGATGACGATGACGATGAAGAAGAAGACGAAGACGAATTTGATGATGGTGATGATGATGATGATGTTGATGTTGATGTTGATGTTGAAGAGGCCTTGGATGAGGAAGCTGTCATCGATGATGAGGAAGATGATGAAGACGCAATTGAGGAAGTCTCTGAACACAAGCTGCTGGTTTCTTCTTTTGATTTGTCATCGATCACATTTTCTTCCAATATAATGTGTCGACGATTTTTTGGAGATTTCTCAGGACACACGGAACTCTCTGATGATGAGTCTGGTGTACTGGAGTTGGTGGTGGTGGTTTTTGAAATGCAAATCTTTTTTTTAATTTCCCTTTTTGTTGGTTGAACTGAGAAACGCGATCTTAGAGTTTCTCTTCGTCGATCTGGTGTGGTTGCGTCTTCTGAGTCATTAGTTGATTCTTTTTCGGATTTGGAATCTTCTCCTTTTTGTTTTGCTGCTTCTACATCTGGTAGTTGGGTCTTTGATGGTTCTTCTTCGTTCGAAGCTTTAGTGGCAATTTTTTCTTCTGAAAGACTTTGGTCCTCTGATTGTTCTTGCTGCTTGAAGCCTCTGGATCGAGTTGGTTTGGACAAAGTCACTTCTTCGTTCTTATCAGACTCAAAGGGGGGTCTATTTTCAGTCTCACTTGAAGCTTCTTTTCTATTCTTTAAGGATAGTTTTATGTCCGCTTCAGATTCTTCTATCGATCCACTTAATTCTTGGTTTTTAACACCTTCCAATATTTCATCATCTTTCGATGCTTCTGGAGCCAATACTTCCTCCTGTATTTTGGTATATTTTTCAGTGGACGTATCAACAGCTGATTGGGCCTTAATACTTTTTCTTTGTTTTTTTGAAGCTGCTGGAGGAGTTGGTGGTTTAACTTGAACGCTTTGAGCACTTCTCAGGCTTCTTACTTGTGGAGTAGTCTTTTCATTAGATTCTTCAGTTGCTTCCTCGTTCAGAAGATCCCCATCAACTCCCACACTCACCGTATCGCATTCTTTCGACAACAAGATAAAATCTTCTGATTGTGAGTCATCTTCAGGAATTGTTGATGGTCTGGTGGCAGCACTAGTTTCAATTGTCACGTAAGAAGCGGCGGATTTTCCAGAAGAAGAACTACGATTTTTTGGGGAAACATCAGCGTTCTGAGGAGATAATGATTTTTGAGTAGCTTTGACATTTATTTCTTGAGTGAAGGACGACGCTTTTGGGAAAATCGATTCGATCAATTTACAACTTCTTCCTTTACGTAAGTTAGTCGATTGTGATTGCTCAGACTCAAGCTCATTTGTGGGCATTCCTAAGCTAGTTATTTCAATTACACTGCTACTCACCGAAGCTGCATTGGATGTGTCACTTTCGAGTAGAATTATTGGAGGTGTTGCACACGTTTCCAGCTGTTTTCCCATTATCAGTTTGGATTTGGGTTTTCTCGATTTCATTATTGTATCCCCAGTTGAATTCTCATCGTTGGTAGAGGACAGAACTTCTATTGGTTCATCAGTTTGTTCAAAACTCAATGCACGTGGAGACTTTTGGGGAGTCAACGAAACTCTCTTGACTGAGATTCGAATTTTCCTATGTCTCTTCTCACTGTCCTCTGAGCTATTTGTCTCAGTGCTGTTGCTACGCCCGAAAAGCGATATGTCGTCACCTTTTCTTCCACTCTTAGGAGAGTTTATCAGTGATCCCGTTGTTGATTCATCCGAACTATGGACTCTGGCTGTGAATGCATCCTCTTGAGCGGCAACAAATGAATCGTCTGTAGAATTGTGCGCAGAGTCATTTTGAATTATTGGTTGTGGCAGTGTAACGGCACTAGCGTCCAAATTCTCTTTTAAATCAATGCCCGTTGTGGAGTTTTCATCTATGAAACTGATTCTAGGCTCTGACGACTCTACGGGGGAAGGAACCTCCTCCGTGGATCTGATATTTTCCAAAGGAGTTAGCTTACTATTTGCAGATAAATCAAAGCCATCATTGGACGATGACGATTCTGTTGTGCTCTCGGAAAAAAGTTTGGCTTTGGGTTTGCGTCCACGTTTTTGAGGCTTTTTCGGCGGTGGTATCGCTGTCGAAGTCGATGGCACATTCTTACCAACTCCCATACGCATCCTGGCTTGTGGAATTGATGTTGATAATGATGATGATGATGCTGCTGTTGCTGTTCTTGAAGATGAAGATTGCACTGCCGCTTTGGAAGTTGTTGCACTCTCGAGTTTTGTAACTATCAAACTGCTCACTTGTTTGGGTTTCATCATACTGGCCGTGAGAATGTCTTGTGTCCGACTCAGCCGCCGAGCTATCGGTGAAATCGCCGCCAAATTCAGTTCGCCACCGTCCAATGGAAGCTGCTCCAGCTCGCCCACACACTGCTGTATTGTATGAATCAGAGCTCCTGGCGGTGGAGGAGGCCGTGGTGGAAGCTTGTTTTCGGATATCGAAAAGCGCCGAAATATCGCTGATTTTTCAATAAAATTCTTCTGCTTACTATCCATCTCAGCTTTGCTAACCTGGCCAGCGCCTATTTTGGGTGCATTTGAATCGATTCGTGCCTCGATTTGAATTTTATGACTCTTCCGGTTTTTATTCAACAAATCACGAACATCGAATTTGATGGTTTTCTTGCGGGAACTTCGACGGCATTCGGCAGAATTGCCACCGCCGGCGCCACTTCCCCCAGGTCCGGCACCCTCATTCGACGAATCGGCATCTGTGGGTGATGATGAGGAATCTTGTTGCTGCTGTTGTTGTTGTTGTTCTGCTATTGGATTCCGACCCAACCGTCTTCGACTGCCAGGTGGATCCATTTGCATTACGGCGTTTAGCTAATCGTAAACAAAAAACAAAAAAAAAAAAATAAAAAAAAACACATATCAAAAACTGTTATACAAGTGTACAAAAAATTAATCAAATCAAAACAAAACAAAATTCCACTCAAAACGTAGATTAACATAAAAAACAAACCAAAATCAAGTTTATTTTTGTTAATTTTATATTTTACTATAATTTTTGGGTTAAAGAAAGTTACGCGACAAACTGTTATACACACGTACGTAATGTAATTCACAGCTCTATTAGCGAAACAAAGTGGCTAGCGGATGTTTTGATGATGGTTTCATGGTTGTTATTTTTACAACTCAATCAAATCACGTGCAATTGATATTTCTATGCACACATTATTATTAAACATGCCGTGTTATAAATCAGGGAAGAAACTCACAAAAGCAGCATAATCTAATCCCTCACAATCTCGTTGCACTATGCCTCGCCTCTTGGTGGTGATGATGAAGTATGTTCGGTCGTTATGTTTTTTTTTTGTTTTTTTTTTTTTCATTTTTACGTAGGAGGCGAGGAAGGGTGCAAAATATGAATGTAGGTACTCACCTTTGTGGAGCTAGAGCGCCCTCGAGTTGATGATAATAATTCTTGCTTCACAGATTTCTTTCGTAATAGCTTTTGTTTTGAATAATCTTTGGGTCGTTTAGCGACGGCAGCAGCGATAGCCAAAGGCTGAGGAGGGAGCTGCTGTTGCTGTTGTCTTGTGGAGCGACCCATATTTATTTGTATTTCAATTTTTTACTTTAATTCATTTACTGTCCGCACAATCGACAACAAATTGTTAATATAATGTTTATCTTATTCTTGATTGAACAATATTCATTTTTCAGTTTTTCTCTTTCTTATTTCTGTTATATTTCCACAGTTTCTATACTATGCGATATACCTATGTATGTATATAAAAGTCAATCTACACTTTAGTGGATGAAGAGACGAAGGAAAAAAAAGTAATTTTCCATGAAATGGTTCATGAAAATTTCACAAGCGGGCCGTTTCGGATAGAAAATAAATCCAATTGAATGAAAAAGATTGTGTAAATTACCTTTTTATGCATTTTCCTGGGTCTTGGGGTCACTTAAATCGAGCCTGAAGATGATGATGGCAAAGATGATGGCGATAGCGATGGCGATGAGTTGCTGCTGGAGACGGACAAAATTTAATGTTGTTGGTTGATGAAGGGGTAGGGCAGGGGCAGCAGCGCACTGAACTTCAATTGGTTGGGAAGAAAATCTTTTTGTGGGCATTTAAATGGAGCTATTTTGGTTTTAATTTCGATGGAATTTATTGGTTATTGTTCATTTGATAAATTAACTTACTTGTTTAGTATTTTTCTCATCAAGAATTTAAAGAATTTTGTATTTTTCTACTATCGAATGCATCTTGTCGTGCTTTGCGTTTTTAGTTCATCTTTTTCTTTCGTTTTTTTTTTTTGTGATGGAGAGAAGTAGAAAATTTTTGACAGTTGCTTTCGATTTTAGTGGAATATTAGGGATGAGTTCGTAGAGTGTGTTTTTGTGGTTGCAATGTGGAATTCCATTCGAGTTTTTTTTTTATTTCTGTTAAGCTTTGTAGATTTAGATTTAGATTAGGTTGATTTTATTTAAACACACACTTTAACAATAATTTGGTTAATACAATCAATACGATGCATTGCATTACCGTCTGCCAGATAGACAACTAAAATTATAGCTTTATATGTAAGTGCTGTTTTGCATTATGCATATAACTTTGTGACATCCATTTCCTGTAGAAGGCTTATAATTTCAGTATTTGAAAGAAAGTCCCTGTCTAGGATATGTCTTCTTATTTCTCTCAATATCGCACATCGTCCAACAAAATGAAAAACCTCCTAGCTCTCTTTGAAGTTGCACAGGTTGCATAAAAGTGGTAAGTCCTTGCGGTGAGGAATGTAGTTTAGATTAAGGAGTTCTCCTCTTAGCCGGAACATGCACGAAATTTGTTCGATAGTATATTTGTCGTGGAAGTAGTTTCTTTCCCGGAAATCGTAGTCTAGTCTATTGTTAGTCATACGGTGCAGTGAACTTTTGGCTTGCTCCCTGTATTGCTATCTTGAGGCTTCATCCAGACATGCAATTAAGCGATATAAAGTTGGTTTCCACCTGCTCGACTAGTTCTATCCAGTCTTTAAACAATCCACTTCGGGATTGGATTGTTTAAAGAACTACTTTCTTTGGAAGACGATAACTTAGCATATCGAGAGCTTTGTAATCGACCTGCAGCTTAAGTGTTTTTATGAATAAAGTGATAAACCAGTTTCCAACATTATCATGTAGTTTGGCGTACTCTAAGGAAGGTGGAATATCCGCTTCATGTAAAATCTGAGCAGTTTTTCCACTTGTTCATATTTCCGACTTCCCTACGCTTGCACCGCATAAAACATAACCGATTCCGAAACAGCTTCGAAGACCCTGAATTTACTGTTATGCGTAAAGTAGTATTTACATGAGCGCGACCAACGAACGATGAATGAATTACAAAATGTGAGTTTATATACGTTTGAAGACATATTTCCACACAAATTCTTAACAAAGCGATAGCAATATCGTTTCTATTTGATTTATGATGCATACTTTTACTTTTCAATATCATATATTAATTAATTTAAGAAAACAAATTTATTCGTCGCGAAAAAAATTATAGTTGATACGAACTGTCAAACTTTATTCGCGTTCCACATTATCCACACTCGCAACGAATAAAATAATCGGGCGTACTTAACCTAAAAAAATCATTCTTGTTTTGGTTTCGGTGGTGAATGGTGTTCGGCTGTCAAACTTTATTCGCGACGAATTAAAAACTCTCATGTGAAAGAAATGTCAAAATCGACGAATATTCGTTCATTCGTTGGCCGTTGGTCGTTTTCATGTGAATATTGCTTAATTTCCTTATTATCAAAGCATTTCTTCCATGCTACGTTTATAGCTGTTTTCGCCTTAACAAGTTTGTCAGTAAAATGTTTTTCCGTGCTCAAGTTCTTAGTAAAGCAGACTCTTAGATATTTGTTTTCTTTCACCAATTCTTTTCTTTCACCATTATAGCGCCATTGCTCACTTGCACACGATCTTCCTCCGCCATTCTTAAAAACCATCGCTTTGGATTTATTTAAATTTACCACTAGGTTCCGCCTTTTACAATATTCAGCAAGCTTATTTATCATAAGCTGAAGGGACTCCGTGTATACGCGGTGTTATGCTTTGTATATATATATTTGAATAGTACTATCATGAAGGGGAACGCTCAGCGTGACATCTTTTGAAGGACTTCCTAAAGAGTTTGTTCCACATGTTTGACAAATGTGGAATG
Organism: Eupeodes latifasciatus; assembly: GCA_920104205.1. NCBI lineage: Eukaryota > Metazoa > Arthropoda > Insecta > Diptera > Syrphidae > Eupeodes > Eupeodes latifasciatus. Next base: position 10,737,740 of record OV049926.1, read on the forward strand.
TATTGTGGTGAGGGTAAGAATGAGGAGAATTCTAACAAGGAATAATAAATTTCCAAATAATTTAAAAACAGAAGATAGAGAATAATGTAGTATATAAATTTAGTTAACACTATTTTTAGTTTTCTTTTAAGGATAAATAATATAAAAAGACATTACTTATACCAGGCACGTTAACTTCAGAAATTTTATGAAATGTTAATATTTTAATACGTATTAATATTAATTTACACTTCAGTCTATACCTCGTCTACAATTTCTACATCTTTTGGGGATGGATAGTAATGTAACAGAGGAAAATGTAATACAATATACAGCAATGAAGTTAAATATCATAGAGGAAATATATCATAGGATAATATATTTAATCTTCTGAAAGTAAATGGCAACACCAAGATGAAATAGCTGATCCAAAGTTTAAAGCGAATTTATCTGAAATTCACGTATATTTTAAAAATGCTGGTAGTTTACGTACAAAAACCAATGAGCTTTTTCTATCATCTTCTCTTAAAGAGTTCGATGTCATTATATTTGTTGAAACATGACTGAATTCATCGTTTTACATCGCTCTTTGATTCTTCGTACAATTTTTATCGTAAAGATCGTTCAACTAAGACAGGATGGGATCGATGGTGTTTTGATTGCCGTCCGAACAACTTCCAACAGTACTCAATAAAAATTAAAGAATGATGCAGATGTTATTGAGTAGCTTTGTGTTTGTGTAAGTTCTGAATATTCTGCTGAAATTAAGGATTTATTTTTTTTATTGTAGGTTATATCCGCCCAGAGAGCGGAGTAGATTTAAATAAGTGAATTAGCATATAACCAATTTTCTTGTTTACTTGGCGATTTCAACATTGGTGATATCGACAGGTGCTGCATGAAAGAAAATCATATTTTGATCCCTTTTAATGCAAATAAAGATGTAGAAATGTTAGTAGTTGATTCATTTTCTGCTATGGGCCTGTTCCAAATTGATAATTTTAAGAAAAGTTTAAACAGAATATTGGATTTAGTGTTTTTTAACAATGGTTTAAAGTATTCCTTAAAAATTTCTAATTTTCCTCTTTTGAATGACTTTATTCATCATTAGGCTATTTCTTTCTAGTTTGAAAATTATAATTATGCTTCTGCCTCTCTCGAAAAACAAAACAAATTTAATTTTGCTGAGGCAGATTTGACGGCATTAAATAATTTTTATAATACTGTTAATTGGAAGGATTTATTGGAAGGCAAGTCTCTAGAGGATATTTTTACAAGTTTTTGAACGATTTGTTCTAAAGTAACAAATCTTTCGGATGATCGTGCAGTATTTTTCCAGTTGAGAACAGAATTTGATTTTCTTAACTAGTTTTTGTATATGCAAGATATTATCAATGCTTAATCAAATATAAAACATAATTCGAAATCTTTTTGGGTATTTTTGAATTCTAAAAGAAAGTGTTAATCTTTTCCTCAATGTATGGAACACGAGGATCTTACATCCGATGATATTCAGTCCTCATGTGACCTTTTTGCTAGATTCATTTAAACTTCTTATAATTGTAATATTTTAACAATTATCGACAGCTTGTTTCCTGCTATTACTCCTTTGATAGATTTTAAACTACAGTTTTTCAGAACAGGATGTTTTGGATACCTTAAAAGAAATTGATGTGTCAAAAAAATCTGGCTTTGATATGATTCCTCCAATTCTTTTGTCAAAATGTTCGTACTCACTTTGTAGTGTTTTGACCCCAATTTTTAATAAATCTTTACAAACTGGTGTTCTTCTAAAAGAATGGAAAAAATCTTATATAGATGCCATTTATAAGATTGGTCTTAAGCACTTAGTGAAGAACTATAGACCAATATCAAAAATGGTCACCCAAAGACTTTATTTTGCTTCCAAGAGTTTCTTGTCTCAAAAACAATATGGTATTGTAAGGGTAGACCAGAGAGTACTAATTTAAGTCTATTTGCAAATTATTGTTATAATCATGTTGAAAAGGGTAGACAAGTTGATGTCCTGCATACTGATTTTGTTAAAGCCTTTGACCGCGTACATCATGGTCTTCTCCTAAAAAAGCTTAAGATGTTGGGATTGAATGCTTCATTTCTACAGTTTATAGATTCAAACCTGTCTGATAGAAAACAAGCTGTTAAAAAAGATGAATGTGTTTCAAATATTATAGATGTGGTGTCGGGTCTTTTACAAGGCAGTCATTTGGGTCCACTTCTTTTTATAATCTTTATAAATAATTTACCTTCTATTTTTAAATTTTGTTACTGCCTGATGACTTGGCATGATGGTTAGTGTGGACTGTCATGTCACAGGTCTTGGGTTCGATCTCTGCCTATTCTATCTAAAGTATTATTCACGAGTGCTGCCTCTTTCGAGGAATTGACAAATTCTCCAAGAGTAATTCTTGTCATGAAAAGTGCTTTCTCAAATTAGCCGTTCGGATTCGGCTTAAAAAAACTGTAGGTCCCCTCCATCCCTGACAACAGCACTCGCACACAGGAATGGTTGAGAGTTGTAAATCAATAGGCCCTAGTTCTCCACGGACTGTTGCGCCACCCAATTTATTTTTTAACTGCCTGATGTATGCTGATGATGTTAAAGTATTCACAGTAACATCTTCACTTGAAGATTGCTTCTCAATGCAGTTGGATATAAACAATTTTCTTGAACGATGCGACTACAAACATTTTCAGCTGAATTACTCAAAGTGTAAAATTTTTAGTGTTTCTAAATCTTCATCTCTTATGGATTTTGAATATAAATTCTATGATGTTAGTCTTCTGAGGGTAATTGAAGTAAATGATCTTAGGGTGATTTTTGATTCAAAGCTTGACTTTTGATCTTATGTTGTTTACATCGTATCTAAATGTAATTCACTTTTAGGTTTCTTGAAGCGGAACTCCAAAGGTTTTAAGGATGCCTATACTTTGAAGACCTTATTTATGTCTGAAGTTCTACCGGTTTTAGAATATTGTTGTATCGTCTGGTCTCCATTTTATGAAAATAATATTTTGAGAATCGAAAGAGTTCAGAAAAGATTCACTCTTTATGCACTTCGAAAACTTAACTCGTGAAAAATCTTAATTTTGATTTTTACTATCATTTTTTTAATTTAATCAAGTTAAAGTCTGGAAGGTGACATGAGTTTACAAAAATTGTCCTTTTTTGGAAACAAGCAAAATGAGGGTGAGGAGGATTGTGGGTTGTTAAACTAATTTTGTATACTTTTTTGGTTTGGCACATTAATTTTACAAAATTATTTCCTAGAAACTTCCTTACCTTTTTACCTACGCAACAACCTACCAACCAAAACAAAAACTATGGTACTTATACATTTATATTATATATATTATGGCAGAGGTAAACCGGTGGAGGTAAACTGGCAGAGGTAAACCGGCGGTGGTAAACTGGCAGAAGTAAACCGGCGGAGGTGAACTGTCCTGCTTCGTAGCTAACACCCTTAAGTAGTATTCACATGAGCGCGACCAACGAACGACGAATGAATTACAAAATGTGAGTTTATATACGTTTGAAGGCATATTTCCACACAAATTCTTAACAAAACGATAGCAATATAGTTCCTATTTGATTTATGATGCATACTTTTACTTTTCAATATCATATATTAATAAATTTAAGAAAACAAATTTATTCGTCGCGAAAAAAATTATAGTTGATACGAACTGTCAAACTTTATTCGCGTTCCACATTATCCACACTCGCAACGAATAAAATAATCGCGCGTACTTAACCTAAAAAAATCATTCTTGTTTTGGTTTCGGTGGTGAATGGTGTTCGGCTGTCAAACTTTATTCGCGACGAATTAAAAACTCTCATGTGAAAGAAATGTCAAAATCGACGAATATTCGTTCATTCGTTGGTCGTTGGTCGTGCTCATGTGAATATTAGTGCCTGTCTATACGTGTTGTGCCCACAACGTTGTGCTCACAACACTATGTGTCTACATGTATTGTGACTACTCATGACCCCTTTTCCATTTTGTGTTATGGAACAACAAACTTGAATAATTTGGGTTTGAAATTTTGAGCCGGTGTTACTGCCGACCGACATGCATTTACGGTTGCCACTTGAAAAAAAAGTTTGTGTCCAAATTTGAAAATAAAAATGACCACTTGTAGGTAAAAACGACCAACATAATCACATTTTGTTTAACATATTTTCCTTATTACGCAGATGACATTTATTTTTTTAATTACGTACAAATAAACTGACTAAATCCCTAACATACTTAATTAAATTAGATTAACCCAAATAAAGATGACGAAATATAAAAACAAAGCGTTTTAACATTAGATCACAGTATATAAGTTTTTACAATAATTTCGATTTCGAGAATTTTTCTGGCTTGTGTAATGCGTAGATAATTCTCTCAGTCCAATTCAGATCAAGAGTTTATATTTTTAATAAAGTTATTATTTACACAAAGCTGCTTAAATGAGTTTAACACTTAATTCTATTTAGCCATGTGAGTATGTTAAAAGAACGTTTTCGTTACTCAAATTGTCGAACATCTTTTGTCGTTTCCAAAAAATATGACCAAATGGAATAAAAAATTACCATTTGACCAAGCGAAAAAATAATGACCAAATTTGATCACAGATGACCAACGTGGTAACCGTATTACAATATGTGCCAAGCCGAAGAGCAAAACTAGTATACCTTTCGCATCGACGAACAGAAAATAATGAGAAATTCGGAACGAAATGAGAAAGGAACTGTACTGCCCAAGCAGAAAATTCAATTTCTGTCATGAGCATCCCGTCCCTTTACTCAGCTCCTCTCTTGCCCACAAACTCTCGTCACAACGTTGTGGGCACAACACGTATAGACAGGCACTTACTTTACGAAAATCTTACTTGCGAGTGTAAGCCCAGCGAAATTTCAGTGATTCATTTTTGCAACGAGCTTTTCGCTGAACTGCGCCTGTCGAGAATGTACGTCACTGAATGGCAAATTTTAATTTTTAAATGAATCTTGGACTAACCGCTATGTGCAAAAACACTCTAATATATATATTAGTGTTTTTGATTCCTAAAAATCCTAACGCAAACGCGGCGTTAGCGTTCTCGACCAAACTAAAGGGATTCCCCAATTATTTACTTAATTTAAATTTTTAAATAAAATCCGAAAGTAGGTAAGTTGGTATCCAATTATTGCTTATTAATATCTTGTTTATTTATTTAGTGTATTGTATTGATCTTGAATTTTGTATTAACGTCTAAAAAACATTCATCTTTGTTCTAGCGAAATCTTCTAATATGTCCACCAATGATCTGGAACTAATTGATTCTGAGAATTCAGAAAAAACAACACTTTTTGAATGTTCAGAAATCCCAACAAGAATATCACAACACATTCGAGGTCTCGTCGAAAGCAGAGAATTTTCAGATCTCATTCTGATCGGAAGCGACGGCATCAAAATTCCAACTCATCGTATAATATTATGTGCTACAAGTCGATTCTTTTGGGATTCTTTGAACACGATGCCCTTGCCCAACTTTAAAGAACCAACAGAAATCGAAGTGAAGGATTTCGAAAGTTGCACTTTGGAGTTAGTCCTTCAATTCGTGTACACCGGTTCTTTAGTATTTTGCCACGAAATTGTCAGAGACGTACTTAAAGCTGCTACGTGTTTCAAAATGCAACCACTGATTGGTCTTTGTTTGGAATTCTTGGGGCAAGGGCTCAACTGCAGCAATTGCTTAAACACAACTATGCTTGCAAAGGAACATGACTATATGGAACTCTATGAGGAATCCTTATCCTTTGCTTGCATTCATTTTGAAGAGATTTGCTTTGGAATTGACTTCCTAAATCTGGATGAACAAATGGTGGATTCTATTCTCTCTAGCGATGAGGTTGTCGTCTTTTCTGAAGAGGTAATCGTACGGTCACTGTTGATGTGGCTTGAGCATGACAGAAAGAACCGTGAAGAAACCTGGAAGGAGCGTCTCTCCAATGTGCGTTATCAATTTCTGACACTTGAGTTCTTATCAGAGCACAACAATAGCTTATGCATAAACTTGGATTGTCACAAAATTGTTCTTGCATGGCTTCAACAAAATATGTTACCAGAAAAACGAAAAGTTTTAGCCAAGTCAAGGAAGGGCTATCGTACTTTAAAATTGTATATGATCACTGGGTTCGAACTGAATAATTTGAAAGTTCAAACATACTACCCAGAGTTCAATACTTGGACTTTTAAAACCATTAAATCCACATGGAATGATTTAATTTATGTAGGAACAGTTGTTAAAAACGGGATAGTGTATATTGTTGGAGGAGTTTCAAAGGACTATATCCGATCAAATGAAATAAAATGTTTCAATATTGAAACGGAGGAAACTTGGTTATTGCCCCCAATGAAGTGTTCTCGAGCATGTATTGGAGTTGCAATATCAAATGACTATTTATTTGTTTTCGGTGGCCGCGGTCTCGTTGGAGATGCGATAAATTATTTTACATCGATGGAGAGGTATGATTTTTCAGAGCAAAAATGGCAAGATGCTGCGCCAATGCTAAAACCATTTAGTAATGGTAGCAAAGAAGCTATATTAAATGATTTCTTGTATGTTGTTGATATACACAATACGCAATGTTATAGTATAAAAACCAATGAATGGTGTTTGAAAGCATCGAAACGAATTAAAAGTGATTACTTTGGTTTGGTATCTTGCGGTGGATATTTGTTCGTTGTTGGAGGGAATCTACCAAATGGACAGACAACAGATTTAATTGAACGTTACAGTCCCTTATCAGACACTTGGGATACTATTAAAAAGTTAAGCTCACCTCTTGAACAATTGAATTGTCTCGCATTCAATAATACATTCCTTGTCGTTGGAGGTGTACATAATAGTGAATGGGTAAATGAGGTGAAACAATATAATATTGACACAAATGAGTGGAAAAGTTTGGCTCCAATATTATACAAATATTTAAATATTAAAATAATTTTACAATGAACTATTACAACTTCATCCGTATTCTTTATTTAGCCCCATCACGATTACGGTGGAATTTGTGATGGGCCTGATTATTACATAATTTTGGTATTACTTAATTTTTCAATTGTTCTCTTAAACTATTTCAAAATAAACTATGTATTTTACTAAAAAAAAAAACAAAATGGCTTATTTTATTTTTTTTTTATTGTCCTTCAGCCCGATGTCCGGTAAAAAATTGCGTCTGTGTCTTTTTAACATGCTTGTTCGGTATATTGCACCCTATTGAGGATACAAAATATAACAATCCCATGAGTTGGATAGAGATAGTAGATCATAAATGCAATTTTACCTCCAGTTTTTAAATTTCTTTTCGACTTGTATTTAAATATTTAATCGGAGTTATAATTTTGTAACTTTTATAATTGCAAACAGCTTCTTTTAAATCTATAATAGATAAGTTGAATATTTTGTAATATATAAACTCAATTGTGAAAATTTCGTTAATGGTTTAATTGGACTTAACCTACCTAACCTAAAAGCAAATAGAAAGCTTAACACTAACAATGAGCAGGTACAGACAATATAAGGAAGTTCATTTGCAGTCAACTGAATTTTTTGAACGTATGTATATTGGACAGGTTCAAGCGAAATAAGGGACTTGAAAGTAAGGCAAGTTTCTAAGCAGCCCTATCATGAATTCCATCGTAATCGGAAATTTTTACGAATACTGAAAAACTGTATCATGAAATCCGTTCGTAATGCAAAATTGTATGAGATTTTCCACTACGAACGGATTTCATGATACAGTTTTTCGGGATTCGCAAAAATTTCCGATTACGATGGAATTCATGATAGGGCTGAGTATCTGATTGGCCAGCTGTCAAAAAATTGGCTTCCAATTAAGTTACAGTTACAGCTATCATTGGGCAGGTTCAGACAACATTAGGGACTTCATTCTTTGAAAGTAAATTTTGACCAAGGTAACTACATAGTTAGTTTTTCAAGTGTCATGCATTTCAAATTCAGAACTTTACTTCGCAAACCTCTACTTTAAGTTCATAGTACAAAAAGTACCAAAATAATTATTTTCTACAAAACACTCCTCAGGCAAGCTACAAGTCCATCACGATTTGAAATTTTGTATTGTAAATAAATATTACTTATTTCTTTTCCAAATTTACAAGGAACCCTTTTACAGAAAGCATTAAATGAAGTTGTGCAGAAAATAAATAAATCATAGAGTAATAAAGTTCAGCTTTCAGTTGAATGAAAAAACATGATCATTTGATAAAAGTGGACTTGACTTAATAGTTACGGAGATTTTTCTTGACTAACTTTCCAGTCAAATTTACATTAAAGTTGCCTTAATTGGAAGGTAATTTTTTGGCAGCTGGCCAATCAGATACTAGAAACTTGCCTAACTTTCAAGTCTCTTATGTCGTCTGAAACTGCCCATTCAAAGCAATCTGGAAAATTTTTGGATTGGATATTTGACTCTTTGTATATACATATGTATGTATATATTTGAATAGAACTATCATGGAACACAAAATTGTGTTGACTCTTTGACGTAAAAATAAACATTCACGATGTGAACGTTGACGCAGATTAATAATTAAGATTTTTTTGTGATGCCAGAGTCAACGCGTTGACCCTTTACGTTGACCGTGTAAATAATCGCAAAACGACTTAAGGCCTTACAATTCTACTTCCTACACACCAACCTACCCTATCTAATACTTACTCGTACCTACCCACTTTTTCCCACCTTGACTTCAAAAAATACAAATTTAAAAAAATACCTACATCGACTATATTTGCTGCTATGGAAATATTCAAATTATGGCAACGATCAAGCATTGTATCAAAACTTAAATTTGAAAACGTTGCTTTTAAATTTTCAGATTTCACAAAAATTGAAAATCCAAAATTAAATGAATACAATTTTCTGAAAAAACGATAATTTATTGTATTATGCATTCCTTCTTTACATTGATAGGTACGAATACAAAAATCTCAGGTAACGTTGGCAACAACTGACTTTTGTTTACATTCGAGTAATTAAGTTGGCCTTTAAACAGCTAGTTCAGCTAACTCCCTCACACATTTTAATACTTATGAGAACAAAAATCTTTCCCACTCTTGATTTCAATACTTTATATTTCCAGTCGCTCTTAGGTTAGGTACTCACTTAATTTTCGTACAGGCAGCGCCCCCATGGTTCCGCTTCCGTAACACAATTTTTTGTTCCATGTTCCAGTTCTATTCAAATATATACATACATACATATGTACATATACAGAGTCAAATATCCAATCAAAAAAATGTTCCGGATTGATTTCAATGATAGCTGTAACTGGCCCTTTAATTGGAAGAACATTTTTTGACAGCTGGCCAGATTCTAGAAACTTGCCTTACTTTCAAGTCCCTTATATCGCTTGAACCTGCCCAATGTACGTTCAAAAAATTAATTTGACTGCAAATGAACTTCCTTATATTGTCTGTACCTGCTCATTGTTAGTGAAAGCTTTCTATTTGCTTTTACTTCGAATAATTTGCAAAACAAATTTTAAGAAGTCCAATTAAACCATTAACGAAATTTTAATTGAGTTTGTATTTTAAAAAATATTCAACTTCTATTAAAAATTTAAAAGAAGCTTGCAATTATAAACGTTACACAATTGACAACTCCGATTGAATATTTAAATACCTACAAGTCGAAAAGAAATTTAAAAACTGGAGGTAAAATTGCATTTATGATCTACTATCTCTATCCAACTCATGGGATTGTTATATTTTGTATCCTCAATAGGGTGCAATATACCGAACAAGCATGTTAAAAAGACACAGACGCAATTTTTTACCGGACATCGGGCTGAAGGACAATAAAAAAAAAATAAAATAAGCCATTTTGTTTTTTTTTTTAGTAAAATACATAGTTTATTTTGAAATAGTTTAAGAGAACAATTGAAAAATTAAGTAATACCAAAATTATGTAATAATCAGGCCCATCACAAATTCCACCGTAATCGTGATGGGGCTAAATAAAGAATACGGATGAAGTTGTAATAGTTCATTGTAAAATTATTTTAATATTTAAATATTTGTATAATATTGGAGCCAAACTTTTCCACTCATTTGTGTCAATATTATATTGTTTCACCTCATTTACCCATTCACTATTATGTACACCTCCAACGACAAGGAATGTATTATTGAATGCGAGACAATTCAATTGTTCAAGAGGTGAGCTTAACTTTTTAATAGTATCCCAAGTGTCTGATAAGGGACTGTAACGTTCAATTAAATCTGTTGTCTGTCCATTTGGTAGATTCCCTCCAACAACGAACAAATATCCACCGCAAGATACCAAACCAAAGTAATCACTTTTAATTCGTTTCGATGCTTTCAAACACCATTCATTGGTTTTTATACTATAACATTGCGTATTGTGTATATCAACAACATACAAGAAATCATTTAATATAGCTTCTTTGCTACCATTACTAAATGGTTTTAGCATTGGCGCAGCATCTTGCCATTTTTGCTCTGAAAAATCATACCTCTCCATCGATGTAAAATAATTTATCGCATCTCCAACGAGACCGCGGCCACCGAAAACAAATAAATAGTCATTTGATATTGCAACTCCAATACATGCTCGAGAACACTTCATTGGGGGCAATAACCAAGTTTCCTCCGTTTCAATATTGAAACATTTTATTTCATTTGATCGGATATAGTCCTTTGAAACTCCTCCAACAATATACACTATCCCGTTTTTAACAACTGTTCCTACATAAATTAAATCATTCCATGTGGATTTAATGGTTTTAAAAGTCCAAGTATTGAACTCTGGGTAGTATGTTTGAACTTTCAAATTATTCAGTTCGAACCCAGTGATCATATACAATTTTAAAGTACGATAGCCCTTCCTTGACTTGGCTAAAACTTTTCGTTTTTCTGGTAACATATTTTGTTGAAGCCATGCAAGAACAATTTTGTGACAATCCAAGTTTATGCATAAGCTATTGTTGTGCTCTGATAAGAACTCAAGTGTCAGAAATTGATAACGCACATTGGAGAGACGCTCCTTCCAGGTTTCTTCACGGTTCTTTCTGTCATGCTCAAGCCACATCAACAGTGACCGTACGATTACCTCTTCAGAAAAGACGACAACCTCATCGCTAGAGAGAATAGAATCCACCATTTGTTCATCCAGATTTAGGAAGTCAATTCCAAAGCAAATCTCTTCAAAATGAATGCAAGCAAAGGATAAGGATTCCTCATAGAGTTCCATATAGTCATGTTCCTTTGCAAGCATAGTTGTGTTTAAGCAATTGCTGCAGTTGAGCCCTTGCCCCAAGAATTCCAAACAAAGACCAATCAGTGGTTGCATTTTGAAACACGTAGCAGCTTTAAGTACGTCTCTGACAATTTCGTGGCAAAATACTAAAGAACCGGTGTACACGAATTGAAGGACTAACTCCAAAGTGCAACTTTCGAAATCCTTCACTTCGATTTCTGTTGGTTCTTTAAAGTTGGGCAAGGGCATCGTGTTCAAAGAATCCCAAAAGAATCGACTTGTAGCACATAATATTATACGATGAGTTGGAATTTTGATGCCGTCGCTTCCGATCAGAATGAGATCTGAAAATTCTCTGCTTTCGACGAGACCTCGAATGTGTTGTGATATTCTTGTTGGGATTTCTGAACATTCAAAAAGTGTTGTTTTTTCTGAATTCTCAGAATCAATTAGTTCCAGATCATTGGTGGACATATTAGAAGATTTCGCTAGAACAAAGATGAACGTTTTTTAGACGTTAATACAAAATTCAAGATCAATACAATACACTAAATAAATAAACAAGATATTAATAAGCAATAATTGGATACCAACTTACCTACTTTCGGATTTTATTTAAAAATTTAAATTAAGTAAATAATTGGGGAATCCCTTTAGTTTGGTCGAGAACGCTAACGCCGCGTTTGCGTTAGGATTTTTAGGAATCAAAAACACTAATATAGTGTTTTTGCACATAGCGGTTAGTCCAAGATTCATTTAAAAATTAAAATTTGCCATTCAGTGACGTACATTCTCGACAGGCGCAGTTCAGCGAAAAGCTCGTTGCAAAAATGAATCACTGAAATTTCGCTGGGCTTACACTCGCAAGTAAGATTTTCGTAAAGTAAGTGCCTGTCTAAACGTGTTGTGCCCACAACGTTGTGACGAGAGTTTGTGGGCAAGAGAGGAGCTGAGTAAAGGGACGGGATGCTCATGACAGAAATTGAATTTTCTGCTTGGGCAGTACAGTTCCTTTCTCATTTCGTTCCGAATTTCTCATTATTTTCTGTTCGTCGATGCGAAAGGTATACTAGTTTTGCTCTTCGGCTTGGCACATATTGTAATACGGTTACCACGTTGGTCATCTGTGATCAAATTTGGTCATTATTTTTTCGCTTGGTCAAATGGTCATTTTTTATTCCATTTGGTCATATTTTTTGGAAACGACAAAAGATGTTCGACAATTTGAGTAACGAAAACGTTCTTTTAACATACTCACATGGCTAAATAGAATTAACTGTTAAACTCATTTAAGCAGCTTTGTGTAAATAATAACTTTATTAAAAATATAAACTCTTGATCTGAATTGGACTGAGAGAATTATCTACGCATTACACAAGCCAGAAAAATTCTCGAAATCGAAATTATTGTAAAAACTTATATACTGTGATCTAATGTTAAAACGCTTTGTTTTTATATTTCGTCATCTTTATTTGGGTTAATCTAATTTAATTAAGTATGTTAGGGATTTAGTCAGTTTATTTGTACGTAATTAAAAAAATAAATGTCATCTGCGTAATAAGGAAAATATGTTAAACAAAATGTGATTATGTTGGTCGTTTTTACCTACAAGTGGTCATTTTTATTTTCAAATTTGGACACAAACTTTTTTTTCAAGTGGCAACCGTAAATGCATGTCGGTCGGCAGTAACACCGGCTCAAAATTTCAAACCCAAATTATTCAAGTTTGTTGTTCCATAACACAAAATGGAAAAGGGGTCATGAGTAGTCACAATACATGTAGACACATAGTGTTGTGAGCACAACGTTGTGGGCACAACACGTATAGACAGGCACTAATATTCACATGAGCACGACCAACGACCAACGAATGAACGAATATTCGTCGATTTTGACATTTCTTTTACATGAGAGTTCTTAATTCGTCGCGAATGAAGTTTGACAGCCGAACACCATTCACCACCGAAACCAAAACAAGAATAATTTGTTTAAGTTAAAGCATCATTCTCATGAGCGCGACCAACGAACGACGAATGAATTACAAAATGTGAGTTTATATACGTTTAAAGACATATTTCCACACAAATTCTTAACAAAACGATAGCAATATAGTTTCTATTTGATTTATTATGCATACTTTTACTTTTCAAGATAGATAGATAGATAGATAGATAGATAAAAATTTTATTTCCAAGAAATATATACATAGTTAATTTAGTTTTCTTAACTTTAAAATTTAAATTTAATGACAATAACTTATAAAGTTGCCTGTCAGGTAAAGAGTTTTAATAAATTTGTATAATTAGTTTTAGCTTAGCGATTTTTTATGAATACTCATTTATAATCAAACTTCGATAACGTAGTGCATTTCTAAGAAAGTTGTAGAGATTGGTATAATTTTGTCCATTGAGGATATTAAGAAAATGTTCACGATTAAGATGCTCACTGCCTAGAAACTTCTTTCTATACGTCTTGAATATGGGACAGACTCCTACAAAATGGTATGTATTTTCGGCTGCATCGAGATTACAGATTGTGCAAATGCCTACAGATTCTCCGTTGAATGCTCGTGCATTAAGATTGAGCAGTCCACATCGAGACCTGAAAACCAAACTAATCATCTCCCGTGAGTTCTGATCATTGAAATAGTTTGGAACTTCCATGTATTTAAGGTTGCAGTACTCATCGTGAAATTGTGATTGTGTAGCTCGTTGTGTGTGTTCTATCCAGTGTTTTTCTCTAAGTTTAGAGCAAACTTCTATGTGCATTTTACTCCACTCAGACTTTGTGGACCAATTGAAAACAATTCCAACTTGATTGAAGATTGTGGACCATTCACTTGCCCAAAATATTTGTTTCCTGATGATAATATTTGACAGTTTACGTGTTAATCTGTTCTCAGGAAGAGTGTATATTTTTTGAATGTATCGGAAGTGCAATTCTAGTGTAGTAAGAAAGGCCTTGGGAAGTCCGGTTTCTATATTGATTGCATAGTTGGGTGTGTTATTTGGCAGAAAGAAGCATCTTTTTACAAAAAACCGTTGTAGTTTTTCTATTTCAGTATGCTCAGTATAGCCCCAGATTTGTGCACAGTAGTTCATAACTGATCTTGAAACAGCTTCGTATATTTTGTATTTTGAAGATTGCATTATGTTTTTGTTTTTGATGAAATTAGACCAGGTTGCGTTTATTGAATTTTTGGAGATCGTGAGCCTTTCCGATAAATGTTCTGACCAAGACATATTGTACGTAAGTATAGCACCGAGGTATTTGAATTTATTGGTGATTTTGATTTCCTCATTGTTAAAAAACCATTTTTCTCCAACTGCACGACGGCCACCATTTCTAAAAATCACTATTTCCGACTTATCTTGATTGACAAGTAGATTCCATTCATTACAGTAGTTTGTAAAGCTGTTGATCATTGCTTGTAAGGCGGCGGGGGTATCAGATAGTAGAACAATATCATCTGCATACATTAACACTTTGATTGATACATCTTCAATTGTTATTCCCCCTGGAAGTACGGAGTCTAGGTCATTTAAAAAAAGGATGAACAATAGAGCACTAAGAACGCATCCTTGTTTAACTCCTTGATTGATAGGGAAAAAACTACTGGCTCCAGTTCCATTCCAAACAGTTGCGCTATTGTTGTTATAGAGAGCTTTAATAATAGAGACCATCTTTGAAGACATACCAAGAAGTGTTAATTTATAAAACAATGCATCTCTATTAATGTTATCAAATGCGGCTTTTAGGTCTATAAAATATGCACTTTTCAATATCATATATTAATAAATTTAAGAAAACAAATTTATTCGTCGCGAAAAAAATTGTAGTTGATACGAACTGTCAAACTTTATTCGCGTTCCACATTATCCACACTCGCAACGAATAAAAAAATCGGGCGTACTTAACCTAAAAAAATCGTTCTTGTTTTGGTTTCGGTGGTGAATGTCAAACTTCATTCGCGACGAATTAAAAACTCTCATGTGAAAGAAATGTCAAAATCGACGAATATTCGTTCATTCGTTGGTCGTGCTCATGTGAATATTGCTTAAGTACGCGCGAAACGTAAATAAACTCACATTTTGTAATTCATTCATCGTTCGTTGGTCGCGCTCATGTGAATGATGCTTTAGCTACGAAGCAGGACAGTTCACCTCCTCCGGTTTACTTCTGCCAGTTTACCACCGGCGGTATACCTCTGCCAGTTTACAATGCAACACTTCCACAATGCAATTTTACAAAGCAAAATATTCTATATGTATCATTTCCGAAAACAAAATAACAGCTACTATACGCAACCAGAACTGAACCTTTCGATGTCAAAAAAGGTTTTAGACAAGGTGATGCGCTGTCATGTGATTTTTTTAACATCGTACTTGAAAGAATAGTGCAAAGCTTACACGTCAACACCAGAGGCACTATCTTTCAAAAGTCTGTCCAATTACTAGCATATGCTGATGACATTGACATAATCGGAAGAACTCAGCGTGATGTCAATGGGGCTTTTGTGAGTATTGAGGCAGAGGCGGCAAAAATGGGTTTAACGGTTAATGAGGGCAAAACAAAGTACATGCTGTCATCAAGAAAGGACCTACAACACCGACGTCTTGGTCAAAACGTCACCATCGACAGACGTAACTTACTTACTTACTTAGTCAAGGACTTCGTCTACCTAGGCTCCGCTGTAAACGCAGAAAACAACACCAGCGCTGAGATCAAACGAAGAATAACTCTTGCTAACCGCTGTTTCTTTGAGTTAAGAAAGCAATTGAGTGGAAAAATCCTCTCTCAAAGGACCAAAGTGTCGCTATATAAGACCCTTATCATCCCCGTCCTGCTATACGGTGCAGAAGCATGGACTATGACAAAAGCGGATAAAAGCACCTTGGCGAAGCGGGACAGGTTACCTCTGCCGGTTTACCTCTGCAAGTTTACCACCGCCAGTTTACATTTGCCAGTTTACCTCCGCCGGTTTACCTCTGCCAGTTTACCTCTGGACAGTTTACCACCGCCAGTTTAACTCCGGACGGTTTACCTCCAGAGCAGGTAAGGTAGTTTATTATTTGTTATTATTATTAAAATGCGGCTACTATTGATTTTATATGCAAAGATGTCAGTTCTTCTTTTCGATAGAAGAATTCAGAATCGCAACCAGAAGCACTTATACTTTGGAATCGATAAAAGTGTTCAATTGGAATTTGATAAGAATTTTATAAATAAAATACTATTTTACAAAAGAACAAACAATATTTATTTAAGGAAAACGTTCCTACAACTTCAAGTTTTCATTTAATAATAATAATACATTTTTTAATTGATAACAAAAAACTACTTTAAATTATGCATATAGTTGTACCGCACCTTGGGTCGTTTCGAGAAAAAAGTTCTTCGCGCGTGATCTGCGGTGCCGTATGCATAGAAGGGGAGTGGAGGAGAATATGGAACGACGGGCTGTACAGCGACGTAGACTTAGCCAGAAGGATAAAAGTCCAACGACTAAGATGGATGGGTCGCGTAGAGCGCATGGAAACCAATGCTCCGGCCCGGAAAGCCTTCGAATCCACACCCACAGGACAGCGCAGTAGAGGAAGACCGCGAATCAGGTGGCGCACACAAGTGGAAGGTGACCTCACCCAACTCGGAGCGCAAAACTGGAGACATCTAGCTAGGGACCGAGCTAGATGGAGAAGTTTGTTGGGTGAGGCCCTAGTTCACACAGGACTGTAGCGCCACCTTAAGTAAGTAAGTAAGTATACACAACCAGAAGCACTTATACTTCGGAATCGATAAAAGTGTTCGAATGTTACTTGATAAGGATTTTCCAAATAAAATACTATTTTACAAAAGAACAAACAGAAAAGAAAAAATAGTAATAATACATTTTTTAATTGATAACAATAAAACTACTTTAAATTATACATATATTTATACAGTGACATATATATTTTGTTCATTGATTTATCTATCTTTGACAGTACTTCTTCTCCAGGTTACCAATCAAAAAAGGCATTCATCACTTCAACAACTTAATCAAACAAAACTCAAATGTCACCTTCTTCAATAGACAAAACGTCAAATTAACCATAAAAAACATTCATGAGTAAGAGTATTTAAAAATAAATTAACTCACGGCCGAATGGCACTAGATATAATATAAAACGCCAAAAACAGAAAGATCGGCCTTTGCATTACTAAAGAAGCACTCTATAAGCGAAATAAGCCACATTTCAAACTACCTTACCTGCTCTGGAGGTAAACCATCCAGAGTTAAACCGGAGGTGGTAAACTGTCCAGAGGTAAACTGGCAGTGGTAAACCGGCGGAGGTAAACTGGCAGAGGTAAATCGGCGGTGGTACCGGCGGAGGTAAACTGGCAGAGGTAAACCGGCGGTGGTAAACTGGCAGAGGTAAACAGTCACGTACCGGGAATTTTTATGGGAATACGAATCGACTAGCAGTGCAAATCTAAGACGTCAATGGTTTTATAAGTTTTATGTACAAATATCACATTTGATTCACATCACCGTGTTTGGATAAGGTGGAGTCTACATTCAGTTATAAATGTACCTATTTTCTGGTTGAAGGTTGAACGTAACCACTCGGATTATATTTCTATGTTCAGCGACACCTGTAATGCAATGCCATTGAACGCAACCATATGTGCGCTGTTTTTTTTTTGTTATTTTTTTATTTTGAAGAGGCAGTTTTTGAGGTCTATCAACATTTTTAAAAACCTTAATATAACAATAAGGGGAATCACATTTATAAAGCTGGCAGGATGTCCGTCCAAGTTTTGCAACCATCAATCACCAAAAAAAAGCTTTTCGAAGATTCTAATCACACCGCCAAAGTTTTCGAAGGATTTGAGAAGTTTTACAAAGAACAAAAGTACGTGGATATCGTCCTTGTAGCTGCAATTGATGATGTCAAAGTCAAGGCCCATCGAATTGTTGTGTCGGCTTCCAGCGACTATTTTATGGCAATGTTCTCGAGTACACTAAAAGAATCCACTGCCGAAGAAATTGTCCTTCAGAACATCGACGGTTCAACATTGCGCTCGATCATAGATTTCATCTATTCCGGAAAATTGGAGCTAAGCAGTGATATAGTGCAGAATGTCCTGATTGCTGCAGACTTTTTGCAAATAAACGAACTCATTGTGGCTTGTTGCGAATTTATGGCTCATTATCTGGACGTAAGTGATTGTCTGGACACGGCGGTCTTTGCAGAAAACCTCAATTATCCTGAACTATCTCAACAAGCCTACTGTCTGGCTATTAGCAGATTTGCAGAGCTCTTTTATGAAAAGGACTACTTGGAATTGAGTCATGAGCAATTGCTTAAAATGATCTCACACAAGGAAGACGCAGATTGCATTGTAAACGAGGAGACTATCTTTTTGGGCATAGTGGCCTGGATCGAACATGACAAAGCCAACCGTGAAGCCTTTGTATTCGATCTTTTGGCAGTGGTGGAATATCAGTTACTCACGCCCAGGTTCATCATAGAAAACAGACATTCCATTTGCGTAGCACCAGAGTGCTATGAGATGATCCTAAGCTGGTTGGAGTGGCATTTACTGCCCGACGACGCTCATAATTCCCCCAATGCTGCCCCCAATAGAATTGCAAAAAAGAAAAACATCATAATCATAATTCCAGGAGGACAGACGACGACTGAGTTGAAGGCGCAAATGTATAGATCCCAATTGAATTGGTGGTCAGAAATGGAGATTCCCAGTTCGCCGGTAAAGAAGGAAAATTATGGCGTCGCATTTATCAATGAACAAATTATTATAGTCGGTGGAAGGGCTAATGCTAATGGTATGTCGTCAAGTTCAAGTAGTGTTGAATGCCTTAATATTGGCACCATGGAATGGTCTGAGCTGCCCTCAATGCAGCAATCGAGGCATCAGTGCGCTGTTGTGGAACTGAATGGGGAAATGTATGCCATCGGTGGATATTCGACTCAAAATATGCTGAACACAGTCGAAAAATACGATTTCTCGACTTGTGAATGGCAGTATGTGGCACCTCTTGTCCATGGCATACGCATAGCAGAAGCGCAAGTTCTCAACGGGAGGATATATGTACTCGATGTAGCTAGCAGCGTAATGCAATGCTACAATCCCACAACCAATAAATGGTCTTTGACCTCGAGCAAAACTGAAGCCTCCAAATATTATGGAACCGCTGCTGGATGTGGTTATTTATACACTGTAGGTGGTTTTATCAACAATGATCCAACGAATACTGTTGAGCGCTACGATCCCATCGATGATACGTGGTCATTTATGGCTCCATTGGAAAAGCCAAGAAGTGGTACGAAGTGTGTTTTCCTGAATAATCGAATAATTGCTTGTGCAGGACGTGAAAATGAGGGTTTAAGTAGTCGCGTTGAAGAGTACAACCCGAGAACAAATAAATGGACGGAATTGGTACCATTGTTAAGTGCTATGGATGGGCGTTCAAAGATTATGAGTTATTAATGTTTAATAAAAGTTATTAAATTGTGTTTCTATTTTCTTAAAATTTGTTGTAATACTCTTTTTTGTTTGGCAAGGAGAAGTAAATGTGGAATGAAGAAAGCTTTTCGATTCCGTTTTTCTTTTATAAATTCAGCTTCGTCAATAATTTCTCTGTTACGCCATGGATTGGCACATAAATTGATATTTAAACTAAGCTATTTGTCAGATCGATTGGAAACAATAACCCTAGATGAGTTGAACATAAATTTGTTGGTTGTCTTGATTGCCAGAAAATCTTCACTTCCTGTTGTTTCATGAGCTTCCATCAACAGAGGTTATCAGGAGCAAAATATGTCTCCCTTTCGAACATTGGTAATATTATGAAAGACGCTCGAAAGTTCCTTCGAAATTTTTCTTAAACGAAGGATCTTTATTTCGAGAATAATTTTACAAAACTAAAGTTGCCATTCGTAATACAATTTATTCAAAAACATCGAAACAATAGGCAACATCATTTTATCCCAAAGCCGGAAGAACAACAAATAATTTGTAATGGTGGCCAAATAAGGTACTTGGAACTTAGGTTAGGTTAGGTTAAAGTGGCTGTTGGTTTGGGACGACCAACACACTTAGACCAAAGTATGGTCCGTTGTGATACCACATGGATCAGTTAATCAGCTTTACTCGTTGAACCAATTGGAGCTTCGAATGAAGCGTAGGAGACAAGTAATTTCTGAATATTTTAGATCGCTGGTATCGTTAAAGTAGTATTCTCCAAGGTGGATTCTACGTCTTTGTGATAAGGCAGGGCATGTGCACAGAAGATGAGAGATTGTCTCCTCTTCTTCTTCGTCCATGCAACTCCTACAAAAATCATTTGCAGGGGCTCCAAGTCGAATAGCATGCCTTCCTATTAAGCAGTGCCCAGTCAGGACACCTATAACGTAGCTAATGTGCAATCTACTCAGAGAGATTAATTGTTTTGAGCGCCTGGCGCTAAGAATAGGCCAAATTAGTTTAGTTGCGACACAGGTGGTGGTGTTATTCCACCTGAAGTTTGTTTTCTCTATGGTATCTTGCTTTAGCATAAGTTTACATGTAGATAGAGGGATACCTATGTTAGCATTATGAGCCAGCAGAGGTAAAGTTGTTCCGCTTTTTGCAAGTTCGTCAGCTTTGCAATTTCCTGGAATGTCTCTATGGCCCGGCGCCCAGAGAAGGTGAATGTTGAACTGTGTAGCCATCTCCGTAAGAGATGATCGACAATTTAGGGCTGTTAATGAATTTGTGGAGACAGAGTCTAGGGACTTTAACGCAGCTTGGCTATCCGAGAAGATGCGTATATCATTAGTTGATATAACGTTTTCTCTAAGCCAGGATAGGACTTTTTATAGCCAGGATTTCAGCTTGGAACACGCTACAATGATCGGGTAGACGAAAGGAGAGACTTAAGTTTAGTCTATCTGAGTATACGCCTCCACCAACCCCATCCTCCGTTTTTGATCCGTCTGTATAGAAGTTTATAGGACCATCGTTCAAAAATGATGTATTCTCCCAAGAAGACCTGGGAGGTATAGTCACTTTGAAGCTATAGTTATTAAACTGAGGATGGGGTATGGTGTAGTCAATATTACTGTTTATAGTTCTGAACGAGTTCAAAATAGTGGTGTGGCCAATTCCATTATTAATCCACAGAGAGGAGGCTTGAAGCCGTATGGCAGTGTTAGCGGCTGTTTGCTTGCTGAAAATGTCCAGCGGTGTTAGATGGAACAGAACATCTAGTGAGGCGGAGGGGGTGGAGCGAAGTGCTCCTCCCATACACAGGCAGGCTGTTCGTTGGACTTTGCTGAGCGACACCACCTTGTGGCGTACCTCTGCTGACACCCTTTGTGTAGTAAAATCGCCCAGTTTTGAATTGATAATCCTGCTTATCAGCATCTGATTAATCAATTCGCTGATCGACTTATCTACCTTCAGAGATGCCAATACACGTGCAATTGCAGATGTGTCGACATTGTTAAATGCACCTTCTATGTCTAAGAAGGCAACTAAGGTGTACTCTTTATGATGGAGGGAATATTCGATTGTACGTACTATACTGTGTAGAGCCGTTTCAACTGATTTCCCTTTGTGGTAGGCATGTTGGGCCTTTGAAAGGAGGGACTTATCAATACTTGCCCTTAAGTGAATATCGATCAAACGCTCAAAAGTTTTGAGAAGGAATGATGATAAGCTGATAGGTCTTAGGTCTTTAGGGTTTACGTGACTGGATTTTCCAGCTTTTGGAATAAAAACAACTTTAACTTGTCTCCAAGACATCGGGATGTATGCCAAATTAAGGCAAACCTTGAAGATGTTTTCTAGGATGGGTATTAGAAAACTTGCATTTTCTTGCAGTTCGGCTGGAATTACACCATCCGGACCAGCAGATTTATATGGCTTAAAGCTGTTAATAGCCCATTTGAGTTTTTCCCTAGTGACTAGACCTTGTGGGGGATGTAATATATTGTCACCATTATTAGGTGCAATGTTATTAATAATATTAGAGTTACCAGGAAAGTGAACGTCTAGTAGCAAGTTGAGCGATTCTTCGCTTGAATTGGTCCAGAGGCCAGAGGCGTTTTTCAAGCAGCTTGGCATGATTGGATTTTTGAGAGGATTTTGCGCAGCCTGGATGCTTCGGAGCAATCTTCCACGTTGCTACAGAAGTTTCTCCAAGACGATCGTTTGGTTTTCCTCAGTTCTTTTTTATAAATCTTCAGTGATTCTTTATATGAATCCCAGTCTGACATGTCTCTAGAAGCTTTCGCTCTGTTAAAGAGTTTTCTGCATTCTTTTCGAAGTGGATCCAGCCCTGAGTTCCACCAGTGTGGCTTCTTTTTACCTCTTACTTGTATAAGAGGGCATGCAGTATCTAGAGCTTTGTTTAGGGCTAATGTTAGATTATTGACTTTGTCGTCAAGATCTTCGATGTTGGAGGGAGTATTAAAAAGTTCAGGTTTTATTAAACTATTTAACGTTCTCTTATATTTTGGCCAATTTGTTCTTTTCAGATTTCGAAAGATCGGTTGGCAAGGTGGTTCATTTATAAAGTCAAACTGGATGTATCTATGATCAGAAAAAGAGTGATCTTTAGATACCTTCCAGTTCAAAATATTATTATTAATGAATTCGGAGACAAGAGTTATATCTAAAACTTCTTGTCGATTTTTAGTAATAAAGGTTGGCTCCAGTGTTACCGCTGGGATTTTTGAAAAGGTCGCAAAAAAAGGGTCAAATGAAAAAAAAAGTCGCATTTAGATTTTTTTTTTAATACATACCTAAATCAAACGAAATATGTATAAATTGCAAAAAAAAAATGTGTTGTTTTTTAGTTTTTTATTAGTTATACCTTCTAAAGAAAAATAAATTCTTATACTAGTATATAGATATGTATAAAGAAAAATAGTTATTTAAGCTTCCGTTTTTGGGAAAACTACACCATGGAATAAGAATTTTCTGGACTCAAACTTAAGGCAGGTGCTTAGTGAATAGTGTTTCATTTAAGTGCGGAATATTCTTATTCCATGTCGTAGTTTTCCTAAACACGTAGTTTTTTTTTTAAACACACACAATTATTTCCAGGGCTGAAATAACTATTTTTTCTTTATAAATACGAGTGATAAATCGTTTAGATATATTTCATAAAAACTTACCTATCCATTTTAAACAATATCGAGAATGAGCTCCCAACAAATGAACGCCGGCCGAAACACAAAAACACAAAAGACAACAAAATAGTAGGTAAATCTTGACAGATAAATTTTTTTTTCGAAATCATGAATTAATTCAAATTTCATCACAGTCGAACAAACACATATAAATAATTGGGAAACTTTGTTAAAGAGGAACGGAGTGGTGAAATAACCAAAATTACTCATACAAACTTAAAATTGTTAACTATTAACTACATACATTTATATGCAGAGTCGAAAGGTTGAAATGAATTTTTATGCAAGAATAGCAAGATTTCGATTCTGAGCGAACGTGATCGAGTCGACCCAAACAATTTCAATGGAAGTTTGGAAATATTGTATGAATTAAGAAAATAACTTATCTTTTCAATGTATTTTTCTAGAGATGGGGTCAAAAAAGTCGCAGAATTTTTTAAAAAGGGTCAAAATAGACAATTTTTTAAAAAGTCGTATCATGGTCGCATGAGGCACAAAAATGGGTCAAAATGCGACTAAAGTCGCATAGCGGTAACACTGGTTGGCTCATTACCAACGTTACTTACGAGTAGGTTAGTGTTAAGAATATAGTCGAAAAGAGACTCACCTCTGTCGTTTATATCCGTGCTTCCCCATACTGTATGGAACTTGAAACCTGTACCCATTCTCCAGGACTTCTCTTGGCTTCAAACTAGGGATGTTGCGAATATTCGCATTCGCAATTGCGGATTATTCGCAATAATTCCAACATCCGCATAAACTAAACTGATGCGGAGTTTGTTGCGGATGCGGATGTTTTTAAACGCTTTTTTTCAAATTTGTAGTTGCAATCGAAAAATAGCAACAGCACGGCATACTATATCATGATCAACAACAACGACCCTTTCACCCTTAGTAAAACTGTTAAATTCAAAAATCTCTGTTCCAAGTAGGCAACGACAAAAGCAACAACAAGTGATATGCAATGGTCACAGATTGGAGGATATAAAAGCTCTTGCTAGCTAAGTGGCTAGAGGACACAGTTTATTTTTATATATTTAGCGAAAAAGTGATACAGATACAGAACATAAATGCCGCCACCAACAAAAAGCATCATCTGGATTTATTTTAATTTAAACAAAAATGATCCTGACAAGTCCAAGTGTAAAATATATCGTAAAACTTATTCACGAAAAGGACGCACGACTTCTTCATTGAAAAACCACCTGAAGTCAAAGCACCCAGAGGAGTTTGGTTTATTTGAGAGTGCGAATAATGAAAATCTTAAAAAAAAAAAAGAAAGAAGATACAGGTATGATATTTATTTATAAACATTAAATTCTGAAATAGCTTGTTAATATACGATCCACTAAGAAACAGATTGCAGTCTGAGAAGGCTGCAATCATGCTTTTTATTAAATATAACTCACCCATTTTTAAATTTAATTATTAAACGCAAAGATAATCAATAAAATATTCCTTTATTTACGGACTTAAAATTATTGTTTTTATTTAATAAATTCTAAAATCCGCATCCGCATTCGCATCCGCGGATGTGAATCTCAAAAAATCCGCATTCGCATCCGCGGATGTAAAAATTTTTACATCCGCAACAACCCTGCTTCAAACATTCATAGTTAATTTTTCGTTTGCACGGTCGGGTCGCTTAGTCTTGTTCTGTCGATTTCTTTCAAATTATTTCATCGTCTCACAAAAGATAAAAAACTCAAGAAATCATAAGTCATAACTCCACCACACCCATGTATTTTTTTATATCAATTCCTTATCAGTTTCTAGTGCATTTGATTTATTTCTTATCAAGTTAGAAAAACTTGAGTAAAATGCATTTATTTGCATCCAAAGGTAGATAAAGTAATCGGAATGAAAAACAAAGAAAAAAATCAAAAGTAGATGCAAGAGTTCCAGCTTAAGTTCGACGTATTAAATAACATTCCATTTTAAAAATGATTTACAGCTATGGCCAAAATAATAGGAACAATTTAAGAAAAATTTCATACATTAGTCTTTTTGTTTAAAAAAGTAATTTTTTGGTAGGGTTTTTAATCTGGATTATAATATGCCACATAGCAACAGGTGTAATGAAACACTGCACTAAAAAACATCTTGAAGTTTTCTGCATAATAGAAATTTCCAAAAGTGGGATCGCGAAAGTAGACACAAGTACTACAAGAATGTAGCTTAATATTATATATGTAAATGGAAAAAAAAAACAGAAGATATCAGTTTAAATGACTTTGAGGGACAGAGGAACTTTAGTAAGAAAATCTAAAGCTAATCTATTTAAGCCATCGAAACATCTGCATCAAATTTTGTACACACACAAGTCAATTCTGGAATGGTTCCTCGTATCCTGCCTAGAGACTAACCTTAAAGCACACAATTTTTGTAGAAAGTGCAATTGAAAAAAAAAAAAACAGACGTACCCGGAAGCAATGGCGGATCCAAGGAGGGTTGTAGGAGTCATGACCCCACCCCCCTTGTAAAAGTATTCTTTTTTTAATTTTCGTAAGAGTTCCCTTGTATTCCTAGATTTCAAATTGGTTATTTATTGTATATAAAAATAAAATTTGTATTTAAATGCTTTCCAATTTGTGACTGAAAGCGTTACTTTAAACTAAGGATTGCACCAAAAAGACACAAAATTGAAGATCAGGAAATCCAGGTCTCTTTCAATCCCACCGCACAAATTCATCAATTTTCGACCAATGGGTGGTCCAGGAGGTGTATGAGCCATACAGCTTAAACAGTTCAGTTGTTTAACCAAAGATTTAACCTCCAGATTTTGTAGTAATTTAATTTACCAAAAAAGTTGTTTGACGGTCAAAAACAACTTAAATAATTGTTAAAACCTTAAAGGAATTCAAAAAATGTTTAATTTAGAAAAACTTTAGTAGTAATCTCAAATCAAAAATAAATCAATTTATTTTGAACCATGGCATGGAATGCAAAAACAGGTGACAGAATAAATTGATTTATTTTACCTATGGAAAACCCCATTAGTGTGTGTTTTGTTTTCCTTTCAAAATTGATTATCTATAAAATACGAAAGCTTTTAAGATATTAATAAATTTAAGAAATCTACTTTTTGTGGTGAATTTGCTTTGGATGTTCTAGAACTGAGATTTCAAGAATATAAATGTCCCAAAAACAGTAAAAGTGACACGCTCGTTAAACTGATGGCTAATTAAAAAACATAATGAACATTGCATGTCTATTAATTTAATATAAAAGAATTGAATTGAGATCACTTCACGTGTATTTTGTGAGTGCCGCATTTTAGTTTCTTCCCAACGTAGTTTTTTACACAAACTAATAAAATAAATAAATTGGGTGGAGCAACAGTCCGTAGAGAACCAGGGCCTAGTGATTTACAACTCTCAACCATTCCTGTGTGCGAGTAATTGCAGGGATGGAGGGGACCTACAGTTTATATGCCGAATCCGAACGGCTAATTTGAGAAAGCACTTTATCATGACAAGAATTACTCTTGGAGAATTTGTCAATTCCTCGCAAGAGGCAGTACCCGTGAAAAAAACTTTAGGTGGTACAGGCAGGGATCGAACCCAAGACCTCTCGCATGACAGTCCAACGCACTTTTTTTTCAAATTCATTTTTATTAATTCAATCTTAGATCTATCTTAAAGCTAGACAAAAATTCATAAAACTAGCCTAATTAACCATAACTTACAACTAACTTACTGGTCCCATACGGACACTCTAAGTTAAACTATAACACTTAATAATACTAATGCCTTTCAGCCCTAAGATCTATTTTACTTCAATTCAATTTTATTTATTTTTGTATTTATTAGAACATTTGAAAAAAAAAAATAATATCAATATCCTTTTTTATTTTTACTTAAAAACTACGTAAAATTAGGTCCTTGCATAAAACTTAAAACTAACTTCAACTACTCGTACCTATTCCACCTATAAACTACTTAAAACTAGAACAACCACAGCAGCAAACCTAACTATCTAACATTTTTTGTTTTTCATTTTTCATTTTTTATTTTCCTTTTTTTTCTTATTCCATGTTTTTTTATTTTTTTTTGTAATAATTATTTTTTTTGTGCCACCATGCCCATTCTACTTAAAACTAAACCCTAAAACTATAAACCAGTATGTAAGCCGGCCAAGGCTTAAAACTCCATCCCGACTACTCACTATCAAGTGCCGATCATTGAAGCCACCAAAACTGGTTCTCCTGCTTCACCCTATCAGTTCGGTCCCGTTCGGACACAGTCCTACTGAACCGGAGGAGCTCTGCTCCGCCTTGTGCCATGACGTCCCGAGTCCAACGCACTAACCATCATGCCACGGGTAGTACTACTTTTACACACACAAACTAAGATTGTTTTTAATTTTTAGAGAAACTAGGTTTACCCAAAAGAACCTATTTTTTTAAATTCAAAAAACAAACATTTTTCTCTGTTTCTAATTTTTAAGTTTTGTTGACTTCTTTTGATCAAAACATTTGCAAAAGGTTCATGCAGAACAGTAATTGTTTAGAATTTGTCTTCTAGCATCCTCTCTAATCTAAGAGTTAGTAGGGTGAAAATGGCAGTAATAATAGACTCCCGGAAGCTGGCCAATCAGATACTAGCAACTTGCCTTACTTTCAAGTCCCTTATGTCGCCTGAACCTGCCCAATGACTTTATTTACCTAGGCACTATAAATTTAGACAACGACACAAGCACTGAAATCAAACGGAGAATAATTCTGTCAAATTGCAGATTCTTTGGACTTAGAAGGTAATCGATTAGTAAAGTCCTCTCTTGAGCATCTAAAGTCACCATCATCCCGGTTCTCATTTAAGATGAGAGCGTCTTAGGATGCTTCGAGAAAAAAATTTTTCGGGCGATTCTTGGACCCATATGCATAGATGGAGCGGTGAATAGAAGATAAAACGACGAACAGTACGGGCTCTACGGGGTCATATCGAGCGAATGGACATTAATGCTCCAACCCGGAAGGTCTTCGAGTCCAATCCCGAGGGACGAATTCGATTGGATTATCCTCAGGAGAGGATAGCCGCAACTAAGATGGCGCGCGCAGGTGCGAGAGGACCTCAACTAACTTTACGTGCGAAACTGGAGATAGCTAGCTAGGGAATTGTTACACAAAATACCATTTGAAAAATTGTCCGTTCCAAGACCTATCTATGTACGGGCAAAATATAAAATGTTTGAGCACAATTTCTACCATCATCGTCACAGGTAGAGGCCTTTCATTTGATTTGCCTTATAAAAGTTTGCTATAGCCTGGACATATTTGTATTCCGCTCATAGACTCACAATTTGTGTCTCTGAACTTTTAGTTTATATTAAATTCATGTATCTTAAGTAGCAATCTAAGGTGAGAGCGTTTTGAAGGCAGGATCAAATTATTTTAAAATTGATATGAATGATCTAAGTTTATGACAGTCAAGACTTGCACCCTCTATGAAATATTTAACCATTTTTCTTCAAAAAGATATGTTCAAAAGATTTTTTGTTTTAATTTAAATATCATGGTTTTTATTCTTGTCACTTGCTGGGTATAAATTTCCACTTACTGACCAATTACTTCTAAATAAATATAATTTATTTCTTTTCTGGGGTTGCTGGTGGAGCTGCAGCATCAACTGGAGCTTGATTCTTGTTTGGATCATCTGGTTTCATGGCAGGGAACAGCAGAACCTCCTGTAGATCAAAATAATTTCCAATAAGACTTTTCTTTAGAGTGAAAGAAAACAACAAAAAAAACTATACCTTAATATTATTTGAATCGGTTAGGAACATCGTCAAACGATCAATTCCTAGACCCCAACCACCAGTTGGCGGCAAACCATATTCCAATGCGGTACAGAAGTTCTCATCGACCAATTGCGCCTCATCATCGCCGGCCGCCTTATCGCCCGCCTGCTGTTCGAAACGCTCACGTTGCACCGCTGGATCATTCAACTCGGTGTAGGCATTGCAGACCTCCTTCTTCATGACGAACAACTCGAAACGCTCAGTTAGTCCTGGCTCACTGCGATGGTACTTGGCCAATGGACTCATCACTTGTGGATGGTCACAGATGAACGTAGGATTGATGCATGTCTCCTCGATGAAGTCACCCACCAGTTTGTCCAGCAAACGGGCCGTGGTCCTTGGAGCTGGACATTCAACCTGATGCTTGATGCACAACTGACTGAGGAATTCGGTAGTTTCCTTCTTGTGGAAAGTAGTCGGACTGGGGAATTTGACATTTAATTTCTCTTCAAGGGTTTTGATCATCGACACTCGTCTGAAGGGTGGTGTGAAGTCGATTTCCTGCTCCTCACCCTCAGGACCATCTGGATGGTATTTGATCTTATAGGATCCATGTACGGCTTTGACCATTCCCGAAATCATTTGCTCAGTCAGCTCGATGAGATCGTGATAATCAGCATAGGCCATGTAGAATTCACAAGTTGTGAATTCGGGATTGTGGGTTAGATCGATGCCCTCGTTACGGAACTGACGACCGATTTCGTACACACGATCCAAACCACCAACTACAAGCATTTTGTGATACAGTTCGGGAGCTATACGCATGTAAAGATCCATATTGAGATCGTTGTGATGTGTGATGAAGGGTTTGGCGGTAGCACCTCCAGCAATCATATTCATCATTGGGGTTTCGATCTCAAGGAATCCCATTTTATCGAGGAATTGACGAACATATGCAATAATCTGGAATTTGAGTACAGATTCACAAAACACTCACTCAAATGTATATAGTTTCTGTCTTACCTTAGCTCTGATCTGGAAAGTCTCTCTGACTTTGTTATTCAGAATAAGATCCAAATACCTTTGACGGAATCGAGTCTCCTTATCCTTGAGCCCGAAATGCAGATGTGGCAACATATGCAAACATGGTGATAGGAGTTTTATCTAACAAAAAGAAAAAAATATTCTTCTTCAAGTTCAATTCAATATTTTTTCCTAAGTACTACACAACTTACCGTCCTTGGAATAACTGATAGTTCGCCTTTCTTAGTTTTCCCGGGATAGCCATTGATTCCAATTATATCACCACGTCGGAGTTTTGTCAAATCGGTCTCGAATGCCGCTTCGCTTTCGTACAATTTGGCATTGGCCATAACTTGGAGTTTGACTCCTTCGCCACGCAAATCGTAGAATATCAATTTGGCTCCAGATTCACGAATCGCATGAACTCGTCCAGCAACACTGTGTCCGCCAATATAAAACTTAGAACTTCTCAATCGTACTTAGAAGGGGGGATTATAAATCTTACCTTAGACTGACATCCGACAACATATCACCGTCCTTCAAGTCCGAGTACTTTTCGATGAAGTTCTCAAGCGATATGCTAACATGGAACTTGTGAGGATAGGGATGGGAGTCGGGTGTCTTTTTGAGCTCAGCCACGGCAGTGGAACGCAATTTAAAATACTCATTCGGTGAGATTTCTTCTTCTTTGATTTTGTCTTTTTTATCGGCGGATGCAGTTTTTTGTGGAGGAGCTGGCTTCTCGGCTTTTTCTTTAGCTTTCTGCTCGGCTTTTAGTCGTCTTTTGAGCTCACTGTAAAAATAGAGGTGGGACATTTTTTTAAAAGAATTTTGATATGGGGATACATTTAGGATCGTCCTACATATTGGATGCCTTACTGGCAAAGCGGCATTCTTGACTTAATCTAACAGGCCCAAATTCTATCTTCGGGTAAATACTTTGCCGAACCGCTCTGGAAGCTATTTTGAATAGCAACCGGCGCGGTTGAAGCTGATGCAATACTTCTTGTATTAGCATTTCTTCAAAACAATTGATGAATTCATCAAAAAACAAAGTGAAGTTTTCTTTTTCAAGCTCTCAATTACCCCCTCGTTCGTACAGTACACGTGCAGCAGGGAAAATTTTTACTTGTCATATTGGACGTAGACGACAGCTGAGTGTCATCTATCATCGAGATAGCTGCAGCATGCACATAACCAAAGATCTACTTTTGATTTAGGGCTTGTTTTTTAGATTAAGGATTTGACTTACTTTTTGGATAGTTCGCCAGTTTGTTGTGACATTTTTCAAATAAAATAATCAACGAGAAAAGAATTGAATTTGAGTTTATTATTTTTTGAACCCCGTGAAGCTGGACAAAATTCTGCCGCGGAAGCAAAATCGCGTTTCTTGGAAGGATGGAATTGTTCAGCAAGTTTATAGTTGACATTTCTTGGGTTTTGCATTCTTCGAGTGCTAAAACAAACATTTTAGTACAAATCGAATGAATATGTTCAGAGAACAGATTGATTTCACACGACGAAGCTCAAATTTTGACATTTGTAACTTATAAGACTTTTTCGGAAGGGTCTTTCTGAATTTTAAATTCTTATTAGGTTAGCTGAAGGGTAATTGTCTAGAATAGCTACTTTTGCTAAAAACATAGAAAAAAATTCGGAAAATAGCCAAATCGGTGTATTTTTTCGTAAACTTTAATAAAAAATCGGGGAAGTGCAATTTCGCAACAATTTTTTTGTTGTTGATTAAAAAATTGTTATTAATTAAAAAAGTTGCTCGATTGAAATTTTTGAAATTGGAGCCTAAAACAAGTTTTTTTTGAATTGATAGCACGGCCGGCGTACTAACAGCTAGGTATGTAAGGGGGGCATGCTGCCCCACTGCAACCCCCCTGCTTGGGATCACTATAGGATTTGGGGTGGGTGCGAGTTGAAGAGCTCCTGCTGGGGTCAACAGAACCCGAAAACGTATATCTAAAATTTAAAATAAATACATATGAACATATATACTAGTTTTCGAAATTTTATGTTAAAGCGAAAATAAATTGAACATTGATTTAGTGCTACCTACTACAATTAGCTGTTTTAGCAAAATCTAGCTAAATTTTCATTTTTCAATTCTATATTTTGTTTTAAAATATCTTATTTTACTTTGTCGGAAGACTCCTAAGCTTTTCTTTGAATTGCGGATTCCATGGTGTCAATTTTGTTATTTGTTTTAAAATTAAATTTTGTTTTACAGAATTCAATCTTTCAGAAAACAGCTGACAAAGATTTGTTGATGTTGATTCTTTAAAGTTACGTGACACAAACTTCGATTATACTCGTACATAGATAAGAATTGTAACGCAACTTAAATATTTAAGTACACTTAACTAAAGGACCTTTGAGAAACTTCTTAGGAAAATTTAATAGATATCACTGTTTGTCCATAAGACACATAGTAATATCATCAGAGAGACTACCTTCGAGGCCAGCATCTAGTGGCCACGGCGGCATTAGCTCGTGGAGAATTTTCTGACCTATTCCTTGTTTATAAAACCTTCAACGCCACATTATGGCTACGGCGTACGTTAAAACAAATTGCTCCATGATTTTTCTATAGGTTTTATACAAAAAGGTGCTACTACTTGCTAAAAGGCTTTACAAATTTTGTATGTTGGGTGTTTTTTAAGAGGTTGAGAACTTTAAATAATAATACAATAAAAATACAACAAAAATTATTAGAATGAATTTTGTGTCATTATAATTCCACAGAAATTATTCTTTTAAAAAGATTTCCGGTTTTTGCCCGTTGGGTGGCTACTAGTTAGATACGTAGTCCTTTCGATCAGTGCAATTTTCTCATACTTTTCCCAATAAATCAATTTTGGGTTTGAATATTTTCCTCGAATGTCTAAAAAATTGTTCGTTTTATTTGTAAGTAGCATAAAACAATCAACTGACATAAGCCTCGTAAAAAGTAATCGAAAGGGTTAAGTGGCCCAAATTAAGGGGCTAGTTTACAGAACTAATTCAGCTGAAGCTTGCTTTATGACAAGTGCCATCTTTTGGAAACAAAATATCGGTCAGCATAGCTCGCGATAGCACTCGCCATTCACCTTAATGGCATCTACTTGCTCATTTCAAAAAGAAATAAGGATCGATTATGTTACCAGCGTGTAAGACACAACAAACAGAGTCAATTTTAAAAGATTTAATGATGATTCTTTAATGGAATTAAGGAATGTCTTCACTTCATAAAAAAAACAATTTTGCTTATAAACGAATCCATTGAACCAGACATGAACATCATCATTGAGCATTGTAAAATAGATGAAATGCCCTTAGAACTCCGCGAAAAGAGTAATTTTGTTTTCAGAGTGAATACAAACAATTTTGAAGGGTTTTTCTGACGTTAAACGATTCGTGGTGAAGTAAACCTCACTGAAGAGAAATGTCAACACACCTTGATATTCTTAACTGTCAAATCATAGATAGAAACTGCTCATGAAGCCAAAAAACACCACAAAACCAAAACACCAAAAAAACCACATATATAAATGGCGCATTCATAAAGCTAGTGACTTTATAATGGGTGATTTTTTTGAGGTTAGGATTTTCATGCATTAGTATTTGACAGATCACGCGGGATTTCAGACATGGTGTCAAAGAGAAAGATGCTCAGTATGCTTTGACATTTCATCATGAATAGACTTACTAACGAGCAACGCTTGCAAATCATTGAATTTTATTACCAAAATCAGTGTTCGGTTCGAAATGTGTTATCGACAAATTTTGTTCAGCGATGAGGCTCATTTCTGGTTGAATGGCTACGTAAATAAGCAAAATTACCGCATTTGGAGTGAAGAGCAACCAGAAGCCGTTCAAGAACTGCCCATGCATCCCGAAAAATGCACTGTTTGGTGTGGTTTGTACGCTGGTGGAATCATTGGACCGTATTTTTTCAAAGATGCTGTTGGACGCAACGTTACGGTGAATGGCGATCGCTATCGTTCAATGCTAACAAACTTTTTGTTGCCAAAAATGGAAGAACTGAACTTGGTTGACATGTGGTTTCAACAAGATGGCGCTACATGCCACACAGCTCGCGATTCTATGGCCATTTTGAGGGAAAACTTCGGAGAACAATTCATCTCAAGGAATGGACCGGTAAGTTGGCCACCAAGATCATGCGATTTGACGCCTTTAGACTATTTTTTGTGGGGCTACGTCAAGTCTAAAGTCTACACAAATAAGCCAGCAACTATTCCAGCTTTGGAAGACAACATTTCCGAAGAAATTCGGGCTATTCCGGCCGAAATGCTCGAAAAAGTTACCCAAAATTGGACTTTCCGAATGGACCACCTAAGACGCAGCCGCGGTCAACATTTAAATGAAATTATCTTCAAAAAGTAAATGTCATGGACCAATCTAACGTTTCAAATAAAGAATCGATGAGATTTTGCAAATTTTATGCGTTTTTTTTAAAAAAAAGTTCTCAAGCTCTTAAAAAATCACCCGATACGTAGTCAAAATTCAACTAACTTTGTGAATGCAAAATTGCACTACAAAGCTAGTCAATCCGAAACTGTCATATTAATGACAACTACAAATATGTATATAAAATAAGAAACATTTGTGTTTTCAGAACTTTAAATAGTTTTTTTTCTTTTTAAATTCAATAGAAGATTATAATATGATTGATTTACATATATTTGTATTTAAATACCGAAAGATTCATTTCATTTTGAATTCTTGTGTCCTTACCGAGCAGCTGATTGTGAAACGTCAAAATTAGTGTGCACTAACTTTGTAGCCGAAATTTGTACACTACGTCGTCGGAGGGGAAATTTCAACTACTTTTGTAGTTAGATTTAGCCAATCAGAATCCCTTAACTACGTAGCCACTAGCTTTGTGAATGCGACCATTTAGGTATGTGGTTTTTTTAAATAATTTTCTTTTAAATTTTGTGCTTTTTGTAGGGTAAATTCATATTTCTTTTAAAAATGTATGTTTTTTTTTGGCGCATGGAAAACAATTGGAGTTGTTTTTTTTTTTTCTTAAAAGAGAGATCTGGACAAAAATCCAGATTTGAGCTTAAATCAATAGATCAATTTATTTTGCCCATGGAATGTAAAAACTTGTGTTTTAACAATGGATAACCCAACGACAGTCAGCTTTTGGCTTACGCGATTTCACCACATGTTTTTAAAATACGTCACTTTAAAATATTATATTATACGAGTATATTCAAGACAACCAAAAGCGCTGCTAGGGTAAAAGACAGTATATTCCTATATTATTATCTTACTTTCTGGAAGTTCTCACTAGTTATGACTATGAGTCTTTATTTGACTCTATGTATATGAAGGTTTTGAGAAACCTTATGAATTTCATATGCTTACCTAATTTTTAAAAATACGTTTTGAATTAATTTTAAGTGCTTTATTTTTATGTGTACATACATATGTAGGTATGTGTTCAATATATTTCCAAAAATTGGTGTGATTGCCTTGTTTCCACTTACGTACTAAAAGAACAACTCTACGGGTTATTACAGGCTGTCGACATCTACCAGCGGAATGAAAATTTACAAAAAATGTCATCTTCAATCAACAGAGTCATTTACCCCAAGTGAGCAACTTAATAATTTAAACGGCTCACCTTATAAGGGTGCATCCACTACACAGCACCCTTTGCAATTTGAATTCAAAAGAAGATACTTTTCATTTTTTATCAATATCCCCAGTTTATAAAGAACTTAGAGTCCTCTACTTTGGCAAACCTATGTACATACTCTAACTATGGAGCAAACTTTGACAATTTTAAATGGTGAAAATTGGATTGGATAATTACTATTATACATTATTGTTGTATATTATTTATTATTATATTATTACTTTAAATAACTGAAATTTTGTTTTAACTAAACTAAAATTCTTTACATGACGCTTAATTTTTAATGAGTTAAAATACCCTTTATTTTTGTTTTAGCCAAACTAAAAGCTCTTCATTTTTGTAATCTTGAATCCAAGTTTTACTCAACTCTAATTTTGTTTTTGCCAAACTAAAAGCTGTTAATTCTTTTGCCTAAAAATTATGTATTAATTATTAAGTAATTTATTTTTGTTTTAGCTAAACTGAAAGCCCTGTTTGCATCTTTATATAATTTCTGCAATTGTTCATTTATATTTTGTTAAATAGTAAACATTTTCTTTGAACATAATTTGAAAACACATAGTCAATCTGGCAGACGGCATTGCCACCGCCAGTTTTATTACCAAATTTATATTCCAATCAAATGTAACCGAAACTATTGTATTTAACAATTTTAAGTAATTAAAATCTATCTATCTACTTTAAACGTTTAAATTGAATATTGAACACAAGTATTATATATTTGGAAAATTATCACGATTAAATGAAAAAGAAATTCCTCATGAATTTTTCTAGACACAAAAATTCTTGTTTTTTTTTGGAACTACAAAAAGTAATATCTCAAAAAAATGAAGTGATAGAATGGTTTTGGATTCGGATTTGAATTAATGCCATCGGAAAAGTGCAGTTTGCTAAAAACAAAACTTAGTTTGTTGTATGAGCCCGACGGCTAATTTAATGTTGATACAAAATTTTGACATGGTTTGGAGTTGATAAGCGTTCACTTAAGAATCTCAATGTTTCTGATATCCGCCAAAAGCAAATAATTGCCAGAAGCAACCATTGAGAACGCAAGGGGATAAATATTTTACCACTTCGAAGAAGATAAAAATAAAATTGAAATAATTCTCAAAAGAAGCCCTGAAATAATTAATTAATAAATAAAATATTCTAGAAGCCGGTAGCCAACACATAACAGTTTATATTTTCAAAGTTAGGTCCATTCTGCTTCCCAAAGGTTTTTAAATTAATGTAAATAATTTTATTTTCTTCCAAAACAGAACTATCTTAATTATCCAACAAAATTGAGAAACAAATTTGTTTAAGAAGATGTTACTGACTTATTTTTTATTTCCCTTAATAATTAAGATTATTAAAAACCGACCCATACAAAAAAAAAAATAATAATAAACAATTCTCAGCTCTCTAGCAACTTTTTAATGTTTTCATCATCGGCCACTTCCAGAGCTATAGATCCCTCATTATCTCGTAAATCTTTATCAGCACCAAATTTGATCAATATCCTCAGACAATCAAAATGTCCACAGCTTGCAGCATAGTGAAGGCTCGACTGTCCATCAGAGTCCTGAAGATTCACATTAGCTCCAGACGAGAGAAGATATTCTAGGAGATCACCAGAATTCCGGTCAGTCGCCCAATGAATAAGCCCCATGCCACTGTCTTCTTCTAGCTCGTTAATTGATTCCTTAACCAGAACTCTCTTCAGTCCGGAGAGATTGTTCTCCTTGACGTAATCAAATGGATTCTTATTCTTTTCGTCGATTTGTTCTTCTTCTTCCACCGCATGCACAGAGTGGACAACCCAACCAGTTTTTCCTGCTGATTTATCCACTGCTCGCCACTCCGGGTCAAGTTGAGTTATCTTCTCAGTGTACAATCGTCTGGCTTGCTTCTGATCCATTTCGCCCAGTGCATTCCACGCGTTCCATTTCGATCTAGCTTGTGCCTGGAATATACCTGGCTTTGTGGTGTTACACTTGCCACAGGTGCTTTGTTTGTAAAGGCCATAGAGTTCTAGTAAATCGGCCGCCGAAAGTTTAGTGTGAATCTTCTGAACGGCCTCGGCAGCAGAGTTAAAATTCAAATCGGTGTCACTGTCGCTGTCGGAGAAGTCGGACATTGTCCTTTGCTTTGCTTACAAACTAAACTTAAAACTAAGAAAAATGTATTGATGGTTGTTTTTTATTGGATCGATTTAACTTTGTTTCTGGACGTTCAGATAATTGCCTTCCAGAAAATGTCTCGATTCGTTTTCGACTTTTTGCAACAAGGACAAATTATTGAATGTTACAAAACCGTATCCTTTGGATAAGCCTGTTTTCTTGTCAAAGACAACGCTGGCGTTAATCACTTTGCCGAAATCCTTGAAATACGAGCGCAACTCCTGATTGCCCACTGTCCAAGGAAGATTTCTTACAAATAGTTTGTGTAATCCTCGAGCAGTACGTGCAGATGCCATTGCCTTTTTTAAGTTAATCGATGATTAAATTGTTTCCGGTTTTGGTTGTATCTGAAAATACACGTTTTTTAATTGCATAATCAAGTTAAAAGTAATTTATTTTTCTTTGTTAAATAAAAGAAAAAAAATATTTTTTTATACCGAACGATAGTGATCAAAGTTGAAATGAAAATTTTCACAACTGACAGATGTCAGTGCTATGACAGTTCCAGGAAATAAATGTGGGAATAGTTCTATTTATTGAATAGGGCGCTACCTGTAGAGAGAATCGGAACAGTTAAATTTAATAAAGGGTGTTTCAAAAGAATGAATTTCAAGTTATAAGGAGCACTAGAAATTTTAAGGGAATGAATTGACGAGACAATTTGGAGATGAATAAAAATGAACGCGATATTATAGCGTAAAGACTGTATCAAATAAAATTGAATGTAAAAGTGAAAAAAAAATATATTGAGTGAAATCCATGATTTCAAATCAGGAAATCAAATCAGAAGCCTGAAAAGACCCAAACTGCAAAAGATATTTATTGCTTTAGTATAGGAAATTCGAAAATTGCAGAATTGAAGATTAAAGCAAAGATGAACATGTTAATTTTTGTATAGTAGCTTCGTTTGCATCAGTGTTGCCACAATGTTACAAGTTTATAAAAATCTTTACATTTCTTCTTTTTTAAGAATCCTTCTTTTAGTTGTAAAGTTTGTGAAACTAATTGGAATATTTTCATTACATCAGTATGATACTTCTTCGAATTTGAATGTTTTTGTACCGTACAAATTGTATGTACATTGTTGCTATAATTTTAAGACTATGGAGAAACACTATTTACTTAAATTTAGCCACCTATTCTCTTTTAAAGCAATGTTTTTGTTTTATTTTTCAGAAAATATTTTCTGATTTGTTACTATTTTTTAACTTTTCTTATATTTTTCAGGCTTGTGTCAACACTGTGCTGTCAAAAATGTATAGTATTTTATAGGAAGTAAAAACGCGAATTAACACTGGTGTATTCTCTCCCACTTCCAGGTTTCGACATTTACCTGCCTCCCTCCAATATTTATGGAGATGCAGATTGCAGAGCCATGCAAATTCACTTTAAAAAGATTTGAACGGAGCTTGCTACGAAAATACATAAGTATTCTAAAACAGTTTTCATTTAATTATACTATCATTATACTAAATAGAAATTGTATAAATAAATTTTGAAAATCAGCCTTCGCACAGCTTCAAAAGAGAATAGGGCATTTACTTTCAGATGCTTTTGGGTGCGTTTATTGAAATTTGCTTCAACAAATCAATCGGTTGTTGTTTAAAGAACAACCACTAAACGATATTAGCTTTAAAATTCCAAGTTCAATATTTTGATTTATTGAAATTGTATGTGGTTCCTATAAAATTTTTTATAAAAAACGGTGATTGAATATGTATAAATTCCACGAAATTAATATGGTGTCTTGACATTTATTTGACATAAGACCATGATGAATATATTGCAACACATATATGTACACACAAATTTTGTCCCTTACTTTGATTGAAAATTATTA
Source organism: Eupeodes latifasciatus (assembly GCA_920104205.1). Lineage (NCBI taxonomy): Eukaryota > Metazoa > Arthropoda > Insecta > Diptera > Syrphidae > Eupeodes > Eupeodes latifasciatus. The sequence goes on from OV049926.1 coordinate 10,777,623, forward strand.
TGTTTTAAAAAAATTATCTATCTGCTTACCATAAATTATAACTTACTATCCACATTTTAACTAGAAGTTTCTCATGTTGAGCTTCCGCTTAGTGATGGATTTCACCACTTTCAAAATAACCATAAAAACTGAAATCTCAGAACATTGAGCTTGAACTCATAATTTTATAAACTAAAGGTTTTTCATGCAATGTGATACATTTCGGTTTTGCAAAAAGCTTCGGAAAAAATTACATTAGTCGTGTTTGTTTTTCGTGAAATGCCATATTAATGTAAGATTTCTGTTAATTTTCTGAATTTATTAGGTTTACCATTCCGATGTCCTTATGAAATTTTTATTCGTGAAATAAATGTATGCATACTCTATTTACAAAATTTTGGAAGTCCGTTTGTGGGGTGATATTTTGGTTAAGTTTATCAATTTTTTCAGGTTTTTCATATCCACACATAAATACTCCTATCACTTATTATTATTATTATTATTATTATTATAGCCGCGTTTTATTATCACCGTGATCTGATCCGGATCAATGGAAGCTCCACAATTTTTGAAAATGTTTCTGCAAATCACCATTGCACTCTCAAACTCAAAGCATCCAGGAACGCTTTGGTCTCACATGTAGTACAGATTCTTTTTGACCGTTGAATAAATGTGACACTTAAATAATTTAATTTAGAGATTACTTACAATTTATTTGTACATTTGTGCTGCAGATTTCACGGTTTTATTTATATTTTTTGACATTTAAAGCAGGGTTGCCCAAAGAACATTTTGCTCAATGATTTTTTTGTTCCTTTTTTTCGGGGAAAATAATACCCATAAATTATGTCAAATATACATTTTTTTGGGCTTAATTATTTTGATTTCACCAATTAATATCTAGTTTTGTTAAAATATCTAATTATTTCATGGATTATATACCAAATAAATAAATATAAAGCTTCTCGCTTTCTATTTAAAAATATTTTATTTCAGTCAAATGGAAATGTTTATATGGCAATACAGGTTTTATTTAATTCGTTTGCAATGATACCAACATTTACATGTGAAATAACAATGATAAAGCGCTCCTTGTTGTGAAAAAAAGAATTAAATTTTGGATCTCAAATTGAGATCCAAACACAAAGCAGGATCTTGTGTTGTTGTTGTAATGCATGTAAATTCAAGATCCGGATCAGATCATGGTGATAATAAAACGCGGCTATTATTGTCTGTTAAAAAGGCAACACTTTTCTCTGTGTACTTGAACTTTAAGTTTTGTAAGCATGAACTCGCCAGTCATCAAAAGCTTCTTGTTTATGTTTTGTACTGAAGTGACGTCACTGTTCAAAGCATACTTTTGCACACCAACTTTATTCTAGGGTTCGGACTGAGAAAATTCTACTTTAAACAAAATTAAATTAAAAATAAAAAAACAATAAACCACCCAAGGTATTAAATTTTTAATTGTGTTTAATTAAATGCAAAATTTACAAAAAACGTTGATTTGTCTTCAAAAGTACTAATTATAAAAAAAAACTAATAAATGCGTACATTTAGACAACTCAATTAACACAAGTGCAATGCAAGTCTTAAGTCTATGATTGGTCAGCTGTCAAAAATTGCCTTCAAATTAACTCAAGTTTTTGGAAAACTAAACAAAAAGTTTAGCTAAGAAAAATGACTCGAAGTGGTACAAAAGTTAATAACCCTAACGAAAGATATTATACATTTTAAAAATGACATTTTTCACGTTGATCAAATTTGACACTTGAAAACTTGACAGCTGTATATACGATTAGACAAACAATGAAAAGCTATACTTCTCAAAATAATAATTTTTCCATCATTCTATATAACATTTTGCATTTAGCAAGAAATAATTATTCAATTTGTAGGTATATTGACAGAAAACGAAGATGGTGTCAAATGCTTCTCCAACGCACGCCAGCATTGCCATTCAATCATATCAATCAAAATTGAAATTGCAGTGGTGCCGTAAGTACTTTAAAATCCCACAAAAGCACAACTACAGTCCGAACTCTGTCTGTACCATTCATCAACTCATACTCAACCCGTTTGTAGACTGAAATCAAAATCAAAATAATGAAAAAAGTACCTTCTGATGAAATTGATTTTACTCTCATTCTCAGTAGATGTTTAGTATTTGTTAAGGCTTGAAGTGGTTTGCATTCATTCAACAACAACCGACGCACGACGGCGAGGACGGTTTTTTCTTCCAAAGAAAAAAAATCGAATTTTAGTTACCTACACAAAATAAAGAAAACAAAAATCGGGCTGTGATTGTTTACAAATAAAAAGAATTCCAAGAACCGTGTGAACTAAGCATCAAGTATGCTGGCTGTTGACGTTTCGTGCAACTTGTTCATAGTTAATTTTTCTAATAAATAATTTATTAAAATTGTTAGCTAGTACGAAGAAAAATAAAATTTTAACTTTAATGTACATAACATAATATTTAGGTAGGTACACAAAATTCAGAGTTCTTTTTTAATAGTGTTTGTGTTATATAAGACTGACATATTATTTGTCAAGAAGAGTGTAAAGAACTGTCAACCAGCTGGTGGTTGGATTTTGAGTTGGTCAAGTTCAAGTGATAAATAAGTATTACAACAATCAAAGTCCTGTGACCTGTCATTTCATTATTATCTGTCATAAGTTTATTAAAAACAAAAAATATATCTAATCAATAAAACTACCTGCTTTTTGCAATCATATCTCTACAAAGAAAGGTAAGTTAATACTTTTTGTTCTTTGTGTCATAAAACTTCTTTTTGTTTCTTGAACATTAGATATTCCTGTCATAGCCCAACGATATGTATTTTATTTTTGTTTTAAATAATGGCAAAATGCTTTGTGTAATACAAATTTTTGTCTGTCTTCCATGTTTGCAAATTGTGTGGGGGCTATAAAAATATATAAATTTAAGTATCTTTACCTTGCATGAATTCGTTTTCGATAATAGAAAATAAAAATTGAAATCGTGCTCATTATGGATTGAATGTATCCAGTATATACATATGTACATGTACATACGTCAGATAGATGAATGCGTGAATACCCAAGAAAGAATCCACCCGATAGTTCGATAAAATTAAAGGGGTTGGTTTTTGTTTAATGTCAAAAATAAAATTACCTAAAAATACCTCATCAATGATTTTTTCACTTCTCTTCTCATCTTCTGATGTTCTTTCAATTGGGAATAGAGTATAGCGTGGTATGGAATGGAAGAACCGGTTGCTAGAAGGGATGTTTTTGTGCAAAAATAGACGAAAACAATGATGTAAATTCATGATTTTTGTTTTGATTCTGTTCTTTTTACATTTTGAATATGTAAATTTATAGCTCCTCGGAAGATGGTGGCAAAAACAGAAAAAAGAATGTATGTAAATAACACATAATAATTATTATGTACTGTGCGCGTGAAACATGACAGTTCATTTCATATGTATTCTTGCAATTTTGTAGGTAGGTATTTCCTATTTCATAAAATCTTAAATGACGTTAAGAAGAACCGGCCGGTTAGCGCTAGCGCATGATTTTATTACGTTTTAATAATAAGTCTATTCCACAACTGTACATACTTGCATGTATCTATTGACATTCTAATTCAAAAAAAAACCTGTGGTGAAATTAACAACTTGTTTGTAGCAATTTTTTGATATTTTGCTATAGTAGGTATACTGTAATTGATTGTTTTTATGGCATTTCATTATGGGTAAAATTCCTGGTATAAAATAGTGAAAGGAAGTAGAAGTAGGATAATTTGTTAGTGGTATAAACTTTAGCATTTTGTTTTGTATGGATCAACCTAAATTTGTGTAATTATGGCAAACCAGAAAATGAACCATTCAAAATGTAATAAAATACAAAGCAAAATTAAAATTATTTCTCATGCTTCTAACTATTCAAAAGTTTCAAAATCTACACAGAAAGATACATAAATATTGAAATTTTGTAGTCCAAAAATTCAAAATCTTCATCATAAATGTAGATTATAGGAACTATCATGATGACAAATGTAATAAGACAGATTTATATGCAAATGCAGAAATTATGCGAAACTTTAGTTTAGGATAGATGTAAGCCAAAAAACCAACCAAATGTGTAAATGAGGGGCTCCACGACGATGAACATATTCATCTATATATCTACATACATTATGGCATTTCCTATAATCTGATCTGCATTCATGAAGATCTCTGGATATTTAGTCCGTTTTAGGGTAGTTATAATATGTTTGACAATTGCAGTTTGATTAACTAGAATTTGAAAATGTGAATATGTGATCGCTTCATCAAACAGTTTTTCAGTCAAATATGTATGTATGTTGGATACAAATACGAGTATTTTGATTTTTTGCATGTTTGACAAGCATACTTGAAAATAAAAACGCAAACTTTTCAAATTTGAAATAAAATAATTTTAAGGGAATATTTTAATGGATGCACATAATAAGAAACACATTTGAGATTAATTATTATTTCTGCAGACTTGGAAAATACAAATTAAAATTTCATTGATATTCAATCGAATTTAAATGGAAAATGATATTTGACCGTATTCACAATCATACTGAATGCAAATCGTTTCAAAAACGTCAAATATATTTGAGAATTTGACATCTTAAAACTGACACATTAAGTTAAGTAGATACTATGGTACAGTGGTTGAGCTCAATCGCAACACATAACAAAGTGGTTCCTTAAAAACAGGGACGTCTTAGGTACTACACATTTAAATACTATTGGGAATAATAATTTGATGACATCATCCATTTTTAAGTAAATTTAAATTGTTTTGATATAAAAATTGGTATTTGTTATTACTCCATGAAGATTTAATATTAAAATAGTGTATGCGTAAATTCCTAATGCCTTTTCTCCAAAAGTTAAATGTTTTTTAATAAAGGTTTTTGTAATACAAAGTCCAAATTAAACTGAAGGAAATCATTCAGATAGAATACTTTAGCACTAATTAAAATGTAATCTATAATGTTTTATTAACTAATATAATTATCATAAATTTTAATCGTAAATAGTAAAAAACAATTTCCTCTAGTGATTATAGTTTCCTTTTTTTTGTATAAAATACGCCAATATTGTTATTGTTATCAATTGAAAATTTATTGTGGTAGGTACTTATGTATGTATAAAATACATACGTGACTTTATTCAATTGAAATTGAGCATTAACCTCGCTAAAATAAATTTAAAATTTGCATCAATTTATTGTTTTTTTTTTTAAGTATCTAAGAATATTAGATACTCCTCCGTCACATTGTCTTTATTTGGTTTAAATAATTGTTTTGAAGTTGTGTATTGAATTATGGTTACGAAATTATGATCCACTGTGTGACGACGGAAAAAAGATACATATATTTACATTATCACGGAATCAGACGAGTAGGCAGCGAAGGAAATCAAATGTCAATTTTGACATATGTATATACCATAGTAAAAATGTCAAATAATCACTCTGAATCCATCCGAAACAAGTACAAGTACCAGTGCAATTCTTTGGTTCTTCAACTGTTTTTTTGAAATATTTTAGGAATTTTTAGGAGTTGAAATACATACCTATGGAATTGGAAAGGATTTAAACCGCAAAAGTACAAGTTTTGGCACTGGTACTTAAAATTAAAAATTTTAAGTACCAAGGAATAATATTTTACTTGAATTGTAATTTAGTACCAATATGCTTATAAATGTCAATTTATTTTGTCTTTAATTTCCGCAAGCATTTATCTGTTTTTATTTTATTTAAAATACATAATGTACATATTACTGCTGGAACACAATGGGGTCGGAGCCGGAGTCGGAGTCGTAACTGGAATAGCTGTCAAAGTATTCAATGTACACAAATGCAAATGTACGAACACAACGCGACGCAACTGGAATCGGAGCCGCAGCCGGAGTCGGAAGAGTTGACCAACTTTTAACTTTGACGTACGACACATGTGACGTTTCCATTTTTGAAGTGAATAACTTGGTGATTATATTTTTTTTAATAGTTTTTCAATAAAAAAGTGGAAAAATATTTAAATAAGAAATAAAAGTAAACAAAAAAATATTTTCTGAGAAATTTGATGTGGTTGTAAACTGCAAATATACCAAATAACATCAAAAAGCCGTACGACGCATTGTGTGCGTACTTTCTGTTAACGTACGACAGCTATTCCGACTCCGGCTCCGGCTGCGGCTCCGATTTTTGCATTGTGTTCCAGCAGTTAAGTGTTTTTGTTTGCTCAGAGCAAAACATTGAGCAGAGACGTCAAACACGCTCGTGAGCAGAGTTTGCTCCGAGCTCTCTGATTTATTTTTTCTCGAGAATTGAACTGTCAAAAGTTTTAAAATTTAACATCTATTGTTGTCAGTCCACACAAAGTCGCGCTCAGCTTTTTACTCCCTTAGATCCAACATTTTATTCAGAGCTTATAAACTTTTGAAGATTTTGTAAAAGTTGTACATTAGACTTTTGACAAAATAAAAGAAAGTTTGCTAAAATTTGTATATCAATTTTATAATGCCAAAAAGGTATTCGCAAAATTGAGTACGAAGAAATCAACTAAAAACCAAAAGCTGCACTCCTCACAACAAACCATGGTTCACAAATGACATACGTTCTTTGATGAGACAGCGTGACCTAGCCTATAGACGGTGGAAACTCTTTCGTCTTGACAGCCTTCACCAAAAATTTACCTCTTTGCGCAACAAAACTGTTCAAAAAATTCGTAAGGCAAAATCCGCTTTGTATGCAACTCGCTTCAACGCGTCTTTAGGAAGTAGGCAAATTTGGAACAATTTGAAGAATATCGGTGTTGGAAAAGTATCTTGTGGTTTGGCTGAAGACATAGACATCAACGCTCTCAACAAATCTTTCGTTTCTAACCCAATTATTAACCACCAATCGTTAAATCCCCTACAATATTTTGAAGAGATTTTTTCATCGCATACCTCAAACTCAAATTCATTTATGTTTTCTGTAATAACTGCGGAGGATGTTGTAGAAGCACTCCTCTCTATTAAGTCCAATGCTATAGGCTTTGATAATATGCACCCTTCGTTTTTGAAAATTATTTTACCAACGCTCTTGCCCGTTATTACCCATATTTTTAATTCCATTTTGATAAAAAATGAATTCCCAGCACAATGGAAAAGGGCAAAAGTTTTACCCATTCCAAAAACTTCCAAAGGAGACGAATTTAGGCCAATTTCAATATTGCCATTTTTATCAAAAGTTTTTGAGAAAATTATACAAAAACAAATGAATGAGTTTCTTAATCTGTTCAGTCTATTAACCCCCAAGCAATCAGGCTTTCGAAAGAAAAACAGCTGCATTACAGCTTTGTTAAGTGTCTCGGAAGATATTAGGAAAGCTATAGACGAGGATAATGTCACATTTTTAATACTCCTCGATTTCTCAAAAGCGTTTGACATGGTAAATCACATGGTACTTTGCGAAAAACTCTTACGTCATTTTAACTTTTCTTCCTCCGCAGTCAGGCTCTTATTTTCATACCTTACTGATCGAGTGCAAGCAGTAGAGGTTAACAGAACTCTTTCCAACTTCCTACCTGTCGTTAGGGGTGTTCCGCAAGGTTCGATCCTTGGCCCGTTGTTGTTTTCAATTTATGTTAACGAACTTCCTTCAATTGTAAGACAATGTTCAACACGCATGTATGCTGATGACACCCAACTCTACTAGAGCTGCCCATTGGGACGTATTGAACACTCTGCAGCTTGTATAAATGAGGACTTAAGCTTGATTGAGCGTTGGTCGGTTAATAACTGCTTACTTCTTAACCCAAAGAAATCAAAGTGTCTCGTGGTCTCAAAAAACAAAATTGATGTGCCTTACTTTCCAGCAATCCTTTTGAATAACTGTCCTATTGCTTACGTCGACTCAGCTAAAAATTTAGGTGTAGTTTTTAACCGCAGCCTTACCTGGACACATCATATAAACAACACAATTGGGAAATCGTATGGTGTCCTACGCATGCTATGGTCAACACAGCACTTTATTCCTTTAACAATTAGAATTCTGCTAGTGAAAACGCTGATTTTACCTCTGCTTACTTACGGCTGTGAAATTTTTTGTAAGTTAGACTTCGAGAGTAAAAGGAAATTAACGGTTGCATTCAATAGCGCAATAAGATATATTCACGGGCTGCGACGTTACGATAGAGTTTCGCAGCATACATCCCAACTTCTTGGGATGTGGTTTGAGAATTTTTTTTAATTCCGCACAATAACCTTGTTCTCTGACATACTTCTAACCCACCAACCTGTGGATCTTTACAATGAATTAAACTTTTTCAACTCTAATAGATGTCGTAATCTAGTAATTCCGCGTTTCCAGTGTCTAACATCTGAACGTCAGTTCTTTGTCAACTCAGTAAGAATTTGGAATTCATTGCCGCGATAAATAAAAAGTATTAATAACACGAAACAAATGGGAAAGGAACTTAAACTTTACTTTAATAATGCATAGATTAAGTTATATTCGCAAATTTATAAATATGTAAAACTTGAATTAAAATCAATTATGTATGTAGCTACAGTACATTTTACAAGCTACACTATAAATAAGATATTGTATCTTAAAGTGTAAGCTAATCAAGAAATAAAATAAATACTAAACAACTTTAAATCTAGCCAAGATCACTTTCTCATCAAATGTCTAAATTTTATCTAACAATCGACTTTTTGAATTGTCCTCAATTACGAATAGCAAATATTTATTAACTTATTGCTTGAACACAATGAGTGAAGCTTGAATCTTAAAAATCCGCTTGCAGCCGATGCTGTCATTAAGAATCCGCATTTTGAAGCCAAGGCCGTCCAAAATAATGAAATGCGATAAGAATTGAAATTTTGAAGCTGTCAAAAAAGGTAATTCATGTGTCAATTTTGTACGGGAGTTTTGTTGTCGTGTGGTATTTGTTGATTATTTTCATTGATTGTCTTACAAAAAATGATTGTGTTGAACGAACTCATTAAAATGTCAAAAATCTGCGCAGCATGAAATTTAAGTAAAAATTCACCCAACTTTCACTCCAACTTCGCATTGTAGCGCTATGTGTTGTTTTCGTACTTTTCAAGTTTGACAGAACCACAAGTTTCAGTTTCAGCTTCGCCATTGTTTTTAGCCAGTTAATTGCTCAAACTGTCAAATATTATAGACTTAAAATAACAGGTGTTTAAAGTTGGCAACATTATTTTAACTATCGGCCATTTTGTCATCTGTCAAGTGATTTTTTTTTAGGTTGCTTTCGCATTTCCATAATTGATCGTATAGCAAGCGATACGATCGGTAAATTGTTTAGCGATGAAGCTCTCTGTTGGTTGAATGGATACGTCAATGAACAAAACTGCCGTATTTGGAGTGATGATAATTCTCAAGTGTATCCGTTACATCAACATAAAACGGATTTTTTGGTGTGCTCTATGGGTTAGTGGAATAATTAATCCGAATTTCTTTAAAAACAATGCTGGCCAAAACGTTACATTCCATGGTGACTGCTATAGATCCATGATAACTGTCTTTTTCGTTCATCAATTAAACAACTACAATTTACAATTTACTTTCAACAAGATGGCGGTGATACAACATGTCACACAGCTCGTGGTAACCGCATAGTTTTACGTCACGGAATACAGACTTACATAGTTGACTGTTTTCTGTGGGGATATGTGTCACTGAAGCTGACGCTAATAAGCCCGAAACGTTTGATCCTTTGGAAGAAAACATTCGTGGCGTTATTGTCGATATAAGGTAATACACGTTGGAAAATGTTTGCGAAAATTGGACCCCCAGATTATACTAAAAGCCGTGGCCGTGATCATTTATAAGGGCGGGTCAATAAGTCCGTGACTTTTGGAATAAAACACAGATTTTTTGATAAAAAAATAATTTTATTTTTCAACGTAGTCTCCCTTGAGCTCTATACACTTTGTCCAACGCTTCTCCAATTTTTTGTATACCTTCCAAAAAAAAATGATTTGTCGAGGTCCTCAAAATAGGCCTTTGTTTGCGAGATGACTTCATCATTGGAGTCAAATCTTTTTCCACCAAGCAACCAATGTGTGCACCCTTGCATTGTCTTGGTGGAAAAAAAATTTTTTCTTGGCCAAACGAGGTCGGTTTTTTTTCAAATCGTCATTGAATCGGTCCAATAAGTTGGCATAATATTCCCCATTGAATGTTCTTCCCTTTTGAAGGTAGTCAATGTGGATTATCCCGCGTGCATCCCAAAAAACAGTCGCCATAACATTATTGGCTGACAAACCCATCTTGGCCTTCTTTGGCGCCGTTTCACCCTTAGAAACCCACTGTTTTGACTGTTGTTTGGTCTTTGGTGTGTTGTGATGGATCCATGTTTCGTCCACGGTTACAAAACGGCGCACAAACTCCTCCATATTGCGATTAAACAACGCCAAACCTTCCTGTGAAGTTGTTACACGATTGCGTTTGTGGTCGACTGTGAGCAAACGTGGCACCCATCTTGCGGAAAGCTTTCTCATGCCCAAGTGATCATTCAAAATTGAAACCACTGAGCCATGCGAGATCCCTACGGCTTCCACAATCTCTCACACTTTCAACCTTCGGTCGGTCAACACCATATCGTGAATTTTTTCGATTGTTTCGGCTGTAGAGGCCTCAACTGGGCGTCCAGGACGTTCGGCATCTTCAGTGCTTGTACGGCCACACCGAAATTCAGTAAACCACATTTTTACCATTGAAATCGATGGTGCAGATTCCCCATAGCATTTATCAAGCTTAGCCTTGGTCTCGGTAATGGTTTTTTTTTTCGCAAGAAATAATGCTTAATAAGCACACGAAATTCACTTTTTAATAAAAAATAAAGATAAAAATAGCTGTCAAACACAAACTAACTGACGCAGCAGTTAGCAGTTAGGCAGATTCAACAAGTTTTGATTTATTACCAAAACGTCAATGGCCTAAGGACAAAGATCAATACCATCTATAAAAATATTAACAATCTACAACTTGACATAATTACTCTTACAGAAACATGGCTAAATAATTCCTTCATAGATACCGAACTCTTTGACTCAACTTACCAAGTCTTTAGACGAGATAGGCACCAATCGAGCGACTCGGAGACAGTTGGTGGTGGAATACTATTTGCGGTAAAAAACTACCTTATATGCACTTTGGTTGATACTTTTGATCTTTCTGACGGACGTCGAAATGCTATGTATTAAAATCAAATTGGAAACAGGTTATCTCTTTATCATCTCAGTATACATACCTCCAAGATCTACCAGTTTTGTCTATGAAAATTGCATACATTTAACTGAGAAGATCCACGAACAAATAGAACCTAATGATGAACTGCTGATCGTAGGTGATTTCAATCTTCCGAACCTCAACTGGACAAAATCATCAGATTTCAACTATTTTACACCTATCAGTCCAACGAGCACCAATGAATTCACAATTATTGATGGTTTAGCTTCTTGTGGACTTGTTCAATTTAATGGGGTTGCCAATCAATACAACAAATATTTGGACCTAATATTTTTCTCCGACACGATAAATACTGACGTAGCTGTATCTCCAGCCGATGTTAAACTAGTAGAAGAAGACCGTCACCATCTAGCTTTAAATATATCACTGAATATAAATGTGTGCAATATCCCTAATACATCAAATGAAAAACTTGAATTCAATTTTAAAAAATGTAACTTTAATGAACTAACTAACTTATTGTGTAATGTTGACTGGAATCAACTGCTCCTAAATCGTAATATTGATGACATGTGTCTAAATTTTTATAGTATTCTTTTTAACTGTTTTTATGAAACTACGCCATTACGGAAATCTCGCTAAAAATCTAAAACTTCACCATGGTTTGACACTCAATTAAAAAACTTAAAAAATAAAAGAAATAAGGCATGGCTAAAATTTAGTAAAACTAGAGCAGAAGAAGACTTCAGGATTTACTCCGAACTTAAAAATATTTTCATTGACTACTCCAATATTCTATACTCTGACTATATTATAAAAATTGAAAATGAATTGAAACAGACCCCAAAAAACTTCTGGGATTTTGTGAAAAGTAAAAGAAAAACTGACGGTTACCCAAACTCTATGTCTTTTAATAACACAACAAGTCATGACTCCCAAATAATTTTAAATATGTTTGCTAATTTCTTCAAAGATGCTTTCGACGTGCCTCCTTCTTTTCAAATTCCCGATTCGTTCTTTCCAGCCCAAAATTATCCACACCTTAACTCACTTGACTTGACAATATGTGAGGATTCAATTGTTCGTTGTGTCTCAGAACTTGATGACTGTTTTCACCCTGGCCCTGATGGAGTACCATCATGTATTTTAAAAAAATGTGTGTCTCATTTATCGTACCCTCTGTTTGTTTTGTTCAATGAATCTCTTAGAAGCTCAATTTTCCCACTATTATGGAAAAGTGCATTTATAACTCCGATTCATAAAAAAGGGTCTAAGTATGAAATAACGAATTACCGGCCGATTGCCAAACTTTCTGTTATTCCCAAACTGTTTGAGTCCATTATCTGTAAGATGTTATCCTTTAATTGTAAATCAATTGTATGTGAAAATCAACATGGTTTCGTCCAGAATAAATCAACAATTACAAACCTACTTCATTTCACTTCTTTCTGCCTTGACTCCTTCGAAGATCGTAAGCAAGCAGATTACGTATTCACAGATTTCAGTAAAGCCTTTGACAAATTGTGTCACAAGACTTTAGTCCATAAACTTAAGGCCTTAGGGTTTAACGACCAATTCTTAACGTGGATCTCGTCTTATCTTAAGAACAGAAGTTATAGCGTTATATTGAGAAATGAACTCTCAGACCAATTTTACGTCAACTCTGGTGTTCCACAGGGTAGCCATTTAGGTCCTTTATTATTTATCTTATATATAAATGACATAACATCCGTTATAAAAAAACTCCTCCGTTTTAATATACGCTGATGACATTGAAATTTTCAAATCTATTAGTTCAATTAATGACTGCTCACAGCTTCAAGAAGATCTTCATAGTTTTAGGGAATGGTGCAATACAAACCGACTTTTACTGAATATTGACAAATGTAAAACTATGTGTTTTACACGCAAAAAAACAATTATAGATTATAACTATTTATTAGATTCTTCCTCCCTTTGTAAGCTTTCCGTTTTCTCTGATTTAGGTGTTATTCTTGACAGTAAATTAACGTTCTGCATTAATCTTTAATCTTTAATCTTTATTGAATACATCCTAACACAGTAAGAATACACTTTTAAATCTGTGATAGATCTATGTACATTATTAATTAATTAATTATAATAATAATAATAATATTTCACTAAAAATAAAATAAATAGAGTTCCGAATATGCTAATGATAAAAATAATATAATTTTAAATGCAAAAGTTTGAGTTGATAAAGTAAGAAAATAAAGAAAAGAAAATAAATTGTATACATATATTTTATAATCTCACTTGAGATTGCTTGAAACAAAACATATACGTTTTTTTACTTTAGTTTGACAGGAATGTCCCCAGTTCCTTCTTAAATCGATGTGTGTCATTCAGTTCTCTTAGGTAGCGCGGAAGTGAATTCCAGAGCCGGATGGCAGCAATGAAGAATTGTCTTTCGGATACTAAGTAGTAAAATCGTGGTAAAATCAAGTCTAGAGATCTGTTTGATATCGGAAACTTGATTTTGTTGTATAGGCAGCTTGGTTGCTTTGTTCTTATTATGTTCTGAAGAATAACAAGAGTTCTAAATTTGATATAGTCTTCGAAGGTCATATCCATCAAGTTTTTTGCTAAGTGTGATACGTGGTCATATCTCCTTAGACTATAAATATAGCGTATAGTGCTGTTGAAAGCTATTTGTAGTTTTCTCCTACTTTCACTATCACAGTTGTAAAAAATTTCACAACCATAAACTAACACAGGAATGACCAATGATTTCGCAAGGAGAAATCTTGTTTTCATGGGTGTAAATTTTTGTGCGGACCACAAAGTTCTTAGGATTCCATAAACTTTTCCTACGATCAAATTTATGTGATTATTCCATGTAAGTGTACGGTTAAAAATAACACCAAGGTTTTTTGCACTATTCACAAATTCAATTCTTGAGTTGTTAAGCAAAATAGGCGGAAAATATGAAAGGTCTACTATCTTTCGTGAAATTACTAAGCACTTACACTTATTTGGATTGAGCACGAGACCGTTCTCCAAAGACCAGTTTTCGATATGTTTTAAATCTTCATTTAAAATGTTTGCACAGTTTTCTATTAAACCTAATGGACAACTGAGGTAAATTTGGATATCGTCAGCATATAAGCGCTTAGACGAGCGAAGAATAATGGAAGCAATATCATTAATGAATATGGAGAACAGAAGTGGCCCAAGAATTGATCCTTGAGGAACACCTCTGGCCAAGGAGACAAAAGCTGACGAAACATTCCCAAGAGTAACTGACTGTTTTCTACCAGATAAGTAAGATGAGACTAGTTCTGTAGCAAAAGGAGAAAAATTAAAGCAATAGCGTAGTTTCTTAAGGAGTATAGTGTGATCCACCATATCAAACGCTTTTGAAAAATCTAAAAGAACTAGAAACGTTACATAATCTTGATCCAATTGTTCTCTTATATCTTCAACGACACCTAACAAAGCAGTTGTGCAGCTATTTTTTGCTTTAAAACCAGACTGAAATGGAACGAGTAGGTTGTTTGCAGTTAAGAACTTATTAATTTGATTATGCATTATTCGTTCACATACCTTAGAAAGGAATGAAAGAATTGATATAGGTCTAAACTCTTCACCTGTAGAATTCTTTGGGATTGGAATTATTTTTGCCAATTTCCATTGCTGTGGAAAAATAGCTGTCATAAAAATTGTATTTATCACATGAGTGAAATAGTCCAACAACAATGGCAATATGGCTTTGATAAAGACTGGGTTTATTTCATCGAGCCCGGTAGCGTTTGATTTGACAGACAATAAAGCCTCTACGAAGTCTGTTTTATCTATTCTTGATAATGTAAAGGGTGTTTCTGTTGAAACCGGAAAGCCATCAAAAGATCTTGTACTATGTAATGCTGAAAGTACAGGACTGGGTAACGATACTAACTGGCGATTCAATTCATCAGGATCAATATCAGCTGGACTTCTTAATTTTTGCTTCCCTATGCCTAGATCTCTTATATTACCCCACAATTTGCGGCAGTTATTATTTGTGGAAAGGCGATGTAAATAAAATTGCTTTTTTGCTTCCTTTATAGCACGAACTACGCTATTGCGCAACATTTTATAATTTTGATAAAGAGCCTCTACTCGAAAACGTTTCCACCTTCTGTAAGCCTGGTCCCTTTGCATCATTAGCTCTCGAATTTCATTGGTAAACCACGACTTTTCTTTAACTGTCCCAGTTTTTGTTGGGATATATTCATCAAATAAGTGTTTAATATTTCTATTAAGAAACTCTACCTGATCATCTGGCGAGGGCATATAATAAACTAACTCCCAAGGAATATTGTGTATGTGTTGCTCAAGTAAGGACCTATCAACATTCTTGAAATCTCTATAGCTATAAGTTACAGGTGCAAAATTTTCATGGACATGAAAGTCATAAGTAAGGAATATAAGGTCGTGTTTTGAAAAAGCCGGAGCAGAAGTTTGACTATAAAAAAGAATTCTATCAGTCTTATTTACGAAAAATAAATCTAATAGAGTACTGGAGAGATTTGTAAAATGTGTAGGGCAAACTGCATTCACTGGATGCAAATCAAACATATCAAAAGTATCAGTGAGGCTTGTATCAACAATTATGTTACTATTAAAATCACCACACAATATTAAGTCAGTAGAAGTTGTAGTTATTTGCTCTATCAATGTGTTTATCGGTGTTAGATCAATGTTTCTGTTTGGACGGTAAAATACACCCAAGCGACAACTACTTGAGCCACACACTATATCTAGGAAAATATAGTCAATCAAAGATCCAGTGGGAGATATACATTTTAACTTCCAATAAGACTACCTAGCACATATATTGCAACACCACCACCAGACCTATTCCTTCTATCAGAACGATAGAGCGTATAACCACTCAGCGCATAAACTGCATCGTTTATATCCGCATGAAACCAAGTTTCCGACACACAAATTGCATGAATTCCTGAATTAATAAAAATTTCTCTAAATTCATCAATTTTTCCATGCAAGCTCTGAGCGTTTATATGACAAACTTTCAAACCTTGTCTTCGGCTACAAAAAATTTTTAGCATCGATTGCAAAACGTCAATACCTCCATCACCCCCGAAACCACCCCCGCTTTGTGTTAAATCAATTTTAGAATATAAATATGATTTTTCAGAGAACGAAAGAACACACAAAGATAAAGATTAAGAGAACCCCCCTCGCCAACAGAGCAGAAAAAAAGATCTAATAAGATCATTGCATAAACAAAACAAAAATAAAAATTATTAATTACAATGTTTTCAAGCAAACACAGATAAGAGTTAACAATTTAATGAAAACAAGTAGAAAATGAATGAGAAAAATTAAGAGAAATTGAAACGGATAAAGAGAAGAAGAGAGCAAAAAAGAAATAATAAGATAAACAATACCTAGTAATAAAAATAATCAAATATTCGGTTTCTCTATAAGCTTTGGTTCTTTTTCTGTGTTGGTTTTTGCATCCGATTGACATCTCGCGACTATTGAATTCATAACTTCATCACTCTCTATCATGATAGCCTCACCCAGTGCATTCTCCTTAACGTAGACGTAACCAGAACGTGTATAGACAGCAAATAGTTGGTTATTTCGCTTAAGACAGTCATTCTGCGCCCATTATAACTTTATAGTTAAAAAAGCTAACAAGATTCTAGCTTTTATTAAACGTTTTTCTCGTGACTTTCGTGACCCCTACGTCTTAAAACTTCTTTATGCATCATTTGTCAGGCCAAAACTTGAATACGGCTGTGTTATATGGGCACCATACTATTCAGTCCATATAGACAGACTTGAAAGTATCCAAAAAAGATTTATGCGTTTTTGTCTTCGTTTTCTTCCGTTTTCCCAAATATTCACACCACCTCCTTATTCTCAGAGACTTTTGCTAATAAACCTCCCTACACTTTCACAACATAGACAATATCTCCAATTTTGTTTTATTTTAAAATTAATTAATGGTTCTATTATATCCGCAACAGCTCTGAATCGTCTAAATTTTAGCTATAGTCAAACTAGTATAAGAAGACAGATACCTTTATGTCCGATCTTTAGCAGAACTAACTATGGTATGAATAGCCCTTTAAATCAATTGATTTCAGTCTTCAATAAATTTTATAATTTAATTTCATCTGTTAATGACAATATTAAAAGTAAACAATTTAAAGAAAGCTTTTTTAATATGTTATAGTATATTTATTTATTTCTATGTTAATTAAAATTTTAAATTAAAAATTATGTAAATAGCTATAAGTTTATATTAACGTTAGATAATTAACAGATTAAATAAATAGCAAGTTTAAATTTTGACACGAGTCAACTGACAGATGCCTGTTGACAGGAGCAATGTTGCTGTTTCAGTAAAGAGGTCAGAAATTCAAAAAGTCACGGACTTATTGACCCGCCATGTCAGAAGACTATCTTTCCAATAAAGTAAAATCCATGTAAATTTTAATTTTCTTCAATTTTAAAGATCTTTACCTTTAAAAAACACCCTTTACATTGAAATTCGGAGTTCGCTAAAATATTCGCAACTTATCGAATTCATTATTAATGAGAGCTTTAATTAAAATTCATTTTAAAAATAAAAGAAACCGCGAAATATGAATCACAAATCATGTATTAAGCTATTTTATATAAAAGTCTTCAGAGCTGTTTTTGAGATACATAGATTTTTAAACTCTTTTTATTGTAATTTGGATCTTAAATATGTTATCTATTGTGGAACAAAAGTATGTTTTGTAATAATTAATTTTTAATTTAAAAACTTGCGATGACATGCATAAACAATTAAGAGAATGGTTAGCGCAAAGTCTACAATTATTCATACAACTTATTATGTAGTTATAATTGAGTTATGAATAATGACTCAACAAGTCAAATAAAACAACCACAATAAAACTAAGAAGTTATATTGCGTGAAATTGCGCTATGAATTGTTCATTAGTTAAGGAATGTAACTGAATACCTATAGAAATGAATTATTAGACTTTAACGACAATTTTTATTTATTTTCATATTGATATTGATATTGACTCAACTTTTGCATATATTTCAGCTAAGATTCCCGTTGATTTGTATATTGTTAATATCTTTTTGTTTGTCTTTTAAATCAATTTTAAAGCGTGGCATATTTTTTAATTTCGATTATACTCGTAGATACCTACCTAGGGTAATTCCAGTTACGTAGATATACCTAGACGTTATGTACCTCCTTCAAGTCAACTTTCTTATCTGATGAATTATTGTAATTTTTTTTTTTGAAATACAAAAATTATATTATTTGCTGTTTTAAATCATTTTGCTTGGAAATGATGAAAGGGTGAGTGTCTATGTGTAATCAAACATGTTTTTAGTTTTCTAACATATCTACATGTTTTTATATTTTTTCGTATTATGCAAATTGCGTGCATGACCAGCGGCAGATTTATGTTGATTTTCGCCCTGGGCTAATTATTAATTGGGCCGCCTATCTCTTGTGTTATATACAAAAATTACTATCGAAGAAAGTGACAACTAAGTTCAATTGTTTGTTACGTATTCGCCAAAGTGCGCTTTTAATTTTTCTACTTCGATTTAAAATTTTTAAAATCAATTAAGTAATTGTAGGCCTTGTTTGAGTTTTTTTTTTTGGAAAAAGGTTACGTAAAGTCTTTTGAAAATTAATTTAATAATACCTCAAGGCCCCTTAAAAACTTTTTTAAGTCAAATAAATAATATGACATCAAAACTTTTCTCTATTAAAAGAAAAATTTCAATTGGATTGATTTTGTTGAAAAAAAAAGTAGTGTCCAAAATAACATTTTTCTAATATAGAGTGTTTAAATTGGCTCGGGTAGATTTTGGCGTCCCGTAGCGGCCATTTTGTTTTGGTGACATCTGTCAAATCATTTATTTATTATTCAGTTGTTTATGCCAAATCATAATGGCAAGTTCCACGACGTTAAAATGATATAACTTTATTATCAAAATTGTGCCCAT
This sequence comes from Eupeodes latifasciatus, assembly GCA_920104205.1. Classification (NCBI taxonomy): domain Eukaryota; kingdom Metazoa; phylum Arthropoda; class Insecta; order Diptera; family Syrphidae; genus Eupeodes; species Eupeodes latifasciatus. Next base: position 10,796,844 of record OV049926.1, read on the forward strand.
TTTACGGTAGACGTGGTGGCCCTTCACAGTCGACTCTTCAACGTTTGGTGGCCCAATTTGAAATGACCGGTTCAGTAAACAATCAGCCAACACCCAAACGATCAAGGAAAGCAAGATCGGCCGAGAACATCGCCGCGGTCCGTGAAAGTGTACAACAGAACCCGAGGCAGTCTATTCCTCGCCATGCCCAAGAACTCAGCCTTTCGCAGATTTCAACTTGGCGAGTTTTGCGTCGGGACTTGGGCCTACACCCGTATAAGATCCAACTGACCCAGGAGGCCGAAAAATCATCTTTAGTGACGAGGCGCATTTTTGGATGAATGGCTATGTTAACAAGCAAAATTGCCGTATATGGGACGGTGTTAATTCATCCTCAAAAAGTTACCTTTTAGTGTGGATTTTGGGCCGGCGGCAAAATTGGTCCGTACTTTTTTAAAAACGACGTTAGTGAGGCGGTCACCGCCAACAGCGAGCGCTACATAACGATGATAACTATTTTCTTATGACCCAAATTGAACCATAGGGACCTAGACGACATGTGGTTCCAGCAGGACGGCGCTACATGCCACACAGGAAACGCCACGACATCTACACACAACATCTACCCGCCCTTATTGAAAACCCCTATATTTAAAATATTTTTCTTCTTGTATCGTCTTAGGAAACCCAAACATCTTGTGGCATTTTTTGCAACATCGCTGATGTAATCGTTCCACAAGAAGTAGTTGGAAATACACATAATTGATGCAAGTGCCACTCATGGATTGTGGTAAAGGTGGTAAATTCTGGAAGACCTATTGCTACGAAAGCCATACTGCCGGTCATTAAGAAGAGATATTTCTTAAATTGATAATTGATCAGCGTTTACATGACCTTGGAAAGAAGAGACTTAAATGCGATAGGTCGATATTTAGAGGGGAAGGAGAATCCACTTTTTTGGGTATCGGCTGGACAATGATGAACATGCGGTTTTGCTAGGTTTGAAGAACACCTCTCCAGCACAATAGCGGGATGATATCCTGGTATCAAATATAGTTGCGAAAATTGCAAGACCCGCATTTACTAAAAGACTTTCATAGCTCGAAAAAACTAGTTTTGAACAAAACATGTTAAATTTTTCAAATTAATATCCCGTTTTTTTTGAGTTATGACAGTCTTCAAGTAAGGTACCAGCATTCATTGGTTTTTATCATTTTATTCGATATTTAAAAGTGATTAATAGAATTAAATTTGTTATCTTTGGTGTCAAAATGAAGCTGATAAATTGTAGATTTTTTCTACTAAAAAATAAAATTATTTAACCCAAAACTTGTTATTAAGTTCATTTTTAATTTTTCATTGATTTTTCTTCAATGAACTGCTGATTGTTGATTTCAAATTTCAAAACATAATCGTTCCATTTCAAGCGTTTTGTTTTCTTTGCATTCCCACCTGTCAAATATGCTTGATACATATCAGAAAATGCTTAATTCCAATTAGGAATTATTTATCCAAAGACAGACATTTCAAATGAAAGCTAAAACCAACCTGTCAAAAAAATTTCAGTTCAATGATGAAAATCAATGACAGCTATAAATGACAACTAAATGAGAATACGCAACATTTCTAATCAAATCAAACACGAAGGGATCATAAATTATTTAAATTTCTTATCTTTTCTAAATATTTTCAATCTGTGCCAAAATTATTTTGGGATGTATTCAAAAAGTTGTCTCAGCCAATTGCAAGGTAAAGTGTTGGCAACCCTTAAAAAAACAACTTGATAACTAGTTTCACTCTATGAAAGTGGATAACTATTCTGCGGTCAGAATGTGACATTTCCTCAACAATGCAATTATCGGGTGTTTTTTTAACTTCCCATAGGAAGTTATTGTAATGGGTCCGATTTGTCAAATTGAAAATTTTGACATTTCTCGACGTTTCAAGGCCGCTGGAGTCGAAATAAAAGATTTTTAGAAAGATGTTTGTGCGTGCGTGTGTACGTACGTTCGTACGTTCGTACGTCCGTACGTCTGTACGTTCGCTACGTTTTTTTCGTCTTCCATAACTCAAGAACCAGAAGAGATATCGACTTCAAATAAATTTTGTTATACAGATAATAAGACAGAAAGATGCAGAAAGGGCTCTCAAGAAAATTGCGTGGGTGGTTTTTTTACCATAGCAGTTTAAAAAAAAGGTGAAAATTTTGGTTAACCCTAAATATCTAATGAACCAATGACGCTAAAGACTTAAATTAAATTTTATATTATATATTGTAACGTAATACAAAATAAGTATATTTTTGGAAAAAAAATCCAATTAACGGTTTTTTTTATAAATCAAAAAAAAACTGAAAAAAAAATTGTCACCTCGAAAATTTTACGACTAAAATATGATTTCATCTCCAAAACAATTTTGTGCAACGAAGAATAATGTTTTTGACATCTGATAAAATTTTGAGAAAAATCTAATTGACAGTTTTTTTATAAAAAATAAAAGCCTAAAAAAAACATTACTCAATGTTGGGAAAAATTGAATTTCGACTCAAATATCTTTTCAAAAACTTGAGACTTAGGCTTCAAACTTATTTTATCTTATAAGAAATATTGTTGTCAACATTCAGTAAAATTTTGAAAAAAAAAATCGAATTGACAGTTTTTTTACAAAAAATAAAAACCTAAAAAAAAATTAATAAAAGTTGGTAAAAATTGATTTTCGACTCAAATATCTTTTCAAAAATTTGAGATAATGGCTTCTTACTAATTTTAACTTATAAGAAATATTGTTCTCAACATTAGGAACAATTTTGAGAAAAATTGAATTGACAGTTTTTTTTACAAAAAATAAAAATCTAAAAAAAACAATACTAAAACTTGGTAAAAATTTACTTTCGCCTTAAATAGCTTTTCAAAAGGTTAAAATATTGGCTTCAAACTTATTTTATTTCACAGAAAATATTGTTTTCGATATTCAGTAATTTTTCTCATCGATTCTTTATTTGAAACGTTAGATTGGTCCATGACATTTACTTTTTGAAGATAATTTCATTTAAATGTTGACCGCGGCTGCGTCTTAGGTGGTCCATTCGGAAAGTCCAATTTTGGGTAACTTTTTCGAACATTTCGGCTGGAATAGCCCGAATTTCTTCGGAAATGTTGTCTTCCAAAGCTGGAATAGTTGCTGGCTTATTTGTGTAGACTTTTTGTTATCCGAAGTTTTCCCTCAAAATGGCCATAGAATCGCGAGTTGTATGGCATGTAGCGCCATCTTGTTGAAACCACATGTCAACCAAGTTCAGTTCTTCCATTTTTGGCAACAAAAAGTTTGTTAGCATTGAACGATAGCGATCGCCATTCACCGTAACGTTGCGTCCAACAGCATCTTTGAAAAAATACGGTCCAATGATTCCACCAGCGTACAAACCACACCAAACAGTGCATTTTTCGGGATGCATGGGCAGTTCTTGAACGGCTTCTGGTTGCTCTTCACTCCAAATGCGGCAATTTTGCTTACTTACGTAGCCATTCATTCGTTGATTATGTAGACCATAAATCGGACGTAAAGCGCGAAACACATTTCGAACCGAACACTGATTTTGGTAATAAAATTCAATGATTTGCAAGCGTTGCTCGTTAGTAAGTCTATTCATGACGAAATGTCAAAGCATACTGAGCATCTTTCTCTTTGACACCATGTCTGAAATCCCGCGTGATCTGTCAAATACTAATGCATGAAAATCCTAACCTCAAAAAAATCACCCATTAGTACGCAAATTTGGTAAAAATTGATACATATAGACAAACTTTCAAGCAAGACAAATCGACAGACGGGATGGGAATTTATCAGTGTGGGTCGCAACCCAGCCTCTTTTTTTTTTTTAAGTTTGAGCACTCTTAACTATGTATGTTGGCATGAATTAATGGTAGATAATTTTATGGCTTTTATTTAAAAAAAAAAAGTAATTCTGACACATGTCCGAAACCACTCCTTGATGGTTAAGCTCGCTTTATGACAAGTTGAGCTTCATCATTTAACACCTTAAAATGGACGAAGGGCTCTATGAACTTCGAAAATAGATTTTTGTTTTGCAAAACAAATTTCTAAAGTTATTCAATAAATTGTAAAACCTTACCGAACCGAAATGTCAACAAAATTTGACATTTTCAACTGTCAAACCATCGACAAAAACTTACGAAACTTTTCATGCCGCTTAAAAAAAACACCCTATATTTTGAGAATTATTAAAAAAGTCATTGGTCGCGGATGATCATTCAAAAAAGCAATTAGTTTCTCTAACATATTCAGAGGAACGACTCAAAAAACAAACAAAAACACACATTTTCAACTATATAAACTACCAAAACTAATTTTCTTTACGGAAATTTATTAAAAACAAAACAAAAACTCTTAATAATACTTCGTTATACGGTCATTAAGTTTCCTGTTAAGTTCATGCAAGTGCATTGCATTCACAGTCACGAAGAAAACACTTTTTTTTTTTTTTTTTGTAATTTTTTAATTAACTTTGACGCATGATTGTAAATACGAGTACTTTCTCAAAATTTGGTAAAAATGTGTTGAAAGTAAAATGCATTGCAGAACATAAAATTATATATTACAAAAAATAATAATTTGTGCTAAGTCCATTTATTAACAAATAAACTATTAAGAGTTTCAGAAGGAAAACCAATAATTTAAGTATTTCAGAAATACAAACATTTATGGAAATCATAAAATTGCACTTGGCATCATAAATGATGCTGCTCAATGACAACATACCCTGATTTCTTCAATTCACTATCACTCCATAACCACATAATAATTATATTAATTTTACACCTAGAAAAGTAACTTATGTATGTTATAATCGTTACCACAAAACTTCAATCAATAAATTCGACCTCATGATGTTTTGACAATGTTATTATAAGATACACACGGATAATTGCCATTCTATAATTCGCAAGCAATTATTTCAAGTTGCTGTTACTACCTCTTACCATAGTGGTGGCGGCGCTGCTGTTGTGGTTCGATTTTTTATTTCCATTACTATTTCAAATTTGCGTGAATTCAAATGTTTATTTTTATTTTCTTAATGGACCGCGGCGTAGTTATTATTAAATTTAAAGTGGATTCTGCAAGTAACCTCTTAACCGTTAAGCAACAGAAAACTAGCTCGAAGCAAAACGCATTTACCTTTTTTCAAGTGTGTGCTATCCGGTATAGCTAATGTTATGTAAACGTCAAAAATTATGGTTAACAGTCTGCCATTCATTTATGTCATAAAACTAGGTAGGAATGCATAAACTGGATGACGTCTAAATATTCATATATGTACGAGTGTTATGTATGTATTGTATACGTCTATTTATTTTGTTCATTTCTTTTTGTTTTTTCTTGTATAATTATTATGACGTTTGGAATTGTGTTGGGTACTTAAGGTATTAAGTAATTGCTTGATGAGCTGGAATAACATGTTCCGTTTTTGAAAGAGTAAAAAAAGAGGAAAACCTTTTATAATCCACCCCTTTTAAGCTTCAACAAGCTTAGTATATACATATGTCACCTGAAAGTATTAAGAGGGTATTTTATCTAAAGCTATTTTAATCGTGCAATTAATGTCCTCACTTGTTTGGTTGTTTGATTTGGTAGTATCTATTATAAACTATAGCATTTAATCGTATTCCCATATGAATAAAAGTTGTAATGTGTCATATGATTTTTCTGTAGATATAAATGTTTATTTATCAGATTGCGGTACAATTCGCGCGTTGTATATGTAGTTTTGTTATCAACTTTGACTTAAGTATTAATTAATGATTAAAATTTTCTTCTTTTGTTCTTGTTTTCATATAGAAAAAAAGAAACAAAAGTATAGAAAAACTATTTTATATTATCGCAATAATGTCAACAAATAATAATCAAGAGAAAAGCTTTCCAGTATCATTTTCCATATACATATGTACATATATGGCATAATTTATTGCGTCGTAAACTGGTGTTTTTTTTTTTCAAAACGTTTACAGTAAACGTGTAACCATACCTTTATTTCGACGCAAACTTGTGTTCATTGTGAAAGGTAATTGCATTGCATGGCATATTGAAATGAACTTGATGGAGTATGTATAAGGTATCGATTAAATACTTAGTACTTAATATATATTTTATTAAAATTCTGTTTCCACCCTAAAGTATTCAATGCACCTACATATTTTGTGGAAATACCAACCAAGATTTATTATTCGATATGATTATTAATTGAACAAAATGTATTGAATTTTTAAAAGAGGGTTTAAATGTCATTTCCCATATACATACATGTGTATGACAATTTTGAACCTGGTATTTATTAAGGTTGAAATGTCTAACTACTTAATTATATTAAATTTAATCAGATTTTTCGTCATACCGAAGTTGTAGTTGGTCCAAAAATAAATGACTGTTTAAAAAACAAGAGAAATGTCAAAACGAACTGGATGGAGAATTTTTTCATTATAAATTGTGATATATGTATGTACGTCAAAAACGGATTTGAAATTGCGGGTTTCTAAATAAAAAGAGAAGGCAACTACATAATAACAAATTTATTATGATATTTATAAAGATTTATATTTGCCTTAAATCTATGAGTTGCATGATTATTTTTGATTTTGATTTATTGATAAGAAAACAGCTGTATATTAAGAATAACTTATAAATAGTACAGGATGTATTACAAAAGATTAACAAGGATATGCAAGAATGTATTATATCAAATAACAATTATAGCAAAATTAAATAACAATTATAACAAAATATTACTAGTTAATTTTACAAAAGTAAATTTAAGCTTAATAAAGTTTTTAAATGAATTTAATAAAATTTAAAGCAAAGTCGCAAAAGAAGAAGATAAATAATAAAAAAGTCATCTCAGTTCATGTTAGAGAAATATTCAAAGATAAGTTCATTAAACTTTTTGTTTTCGATTCCAGACCTCATGTGACTGGAAACATTATTCCACAGTCTGACAGAATAAACGAAAAATTGTCTGCGTGATGTCAAACAGGTATATCTTGAGGAGCGCAATAGAATGGAACGATTTGAAGAACAGAAATTAAGTTTGGAAATAGATAGTTCGGAGTCCTATTAACAATTAATTTGAAGAGAAACAAACAACACCGATACATGAAGAAAATTGACGAGCCTGGAGCGGAATGTGATCAAACCTTCGAAGGTTGAAAACGTAACGGGCAATAGCATTGAATGCAACCTTTAACTTTTGAAGTGAATGAAAATCAGGATCTGCGAACAACTCACACCCATATGATAATATGGGTAGTACAAACGATCTTACAAGCTTCAATTTGACTTGAGTAGAGAGTATTGTTTTAGTTACAGATAGTCCTCTAAGTGAACCATATATCTTGGCAATTATAGAATCAATATGAGTGTCCCATGTTAGTTTATTGTTGAAGATTATACCTATGTAGGTTTTTAACATTGGTGACTTATTCAATTTCGCATGTATTTAAAAGGAGGCGGGGAAGGTTTTGAAGGTTTTGAAGGTGAGGATTATTTTTGGATATAGGGATAGCTTTGTTTTCTCTGGATTAAGTTTAAGTCCATTGCGGTTAGACCAGTCATATATTGAGCTTAAATCAATGTTCATGCTAGATATGGCATCTTCAACCATCCCATTGGGAAAACTAATGTATAACTGCACATCATCCGCGTAGATATGACACTGACAGTAAGATAAAACAGATGGCAAATCATTAATGAACATAGAGAACAGTAAAGGCCCAAGGATAGATCCTTGAGGAACACCAGAACTAACAGGAAGAAACGAAGACAGCTTACCATTGCACGATACAGCTTGCATACGATTGGTCAAGTAGGAATGAATAAGATTTTTTGTTGTGTCAGATTAAAGTAGGTCGTCAGTTTATCACAGAGAATATTAGAGTTAACGCAATCAAATGCTTTTGAGAAGTCAAGTAAAGTTATCACAGTTATATAATTTTTATCTAATGCCTGTCTAATATCATCAGACACTTTAAGAAGGGCTGAAATGCAACTATGTCCAGGTCGGACACCAGATTGCAGAGCGTGAAGGAGATGTTTTTGTTTAATATAACTTTTTATCTGGTTGCTTATTATGTTTTCAAAAACCTTAGATAGAGAAGGAAGGATAGCTATGGGTCTGTATTCTTTTGTTTTTCCTTGTTTAGGGATAGGGATAATTTTTGATTGTTTCCAGGAAGTGGGATAGGTTGAGGTCATTATTATAGTGTTGAAAATGTGAGTTATATGAGGAAGTATGAAAGGAAGAAGGATTTTTATAAAATCGGGATGATTGTTGTCGAGACCAGTAGATTTGGATTTTATTGAGAAAATTGCTTTTCCTACTTGATATTCATCAACAGCACACACAGAAAATGCATCAGCTCTATCGTTCTCAGGAAGTCCGGAGACCATATTGTTGAGTTGGGTTGGAGGAGTAGAGAAATTATGATTCAGTTCCTCTAAATCAATGCTCTCATCGTAAACACAGGTATCTTTTTTTAAACCAACACTTTTTACTTCTTTCCAAAAGAACTTGGAGAAAAGATTTGTGTTCAACCTGTTATTATAATAATTGTATTTGGCTGTTTTTATTATTATTATTATTTTGGAAAATATAATTTTTCAGTATCACAGTAATTGTCAAGAGTTTAAATTTGGACAGGAATAAACGATCTATTTCATTAGTTTGGTGCACTGATTGAAGAAAATAGGAATAATATAAGTAGACAGTGTAGACAGTTTTAGTGAGGACCTTCGATAAATTATGTCACAAAACTTTAACATCATCTTATTTGAGTTATAGTGGCTTATATAGAATAAAACATTTTGCTCAATTTCTGGTCAACTCTGGTGCCCCGCAGGGAAGCTATTTAGGTCCCTTATTGTTTATTTCACATGTATGTAGATGACTTAACCACAATTACAAAATACTCTGCGGTTCTTATTTAAGCCGTTTATATTAAAATCAGTAGTATCCGTGGCGTCGCAGTGCTGTCATTTTGGAAAAGTCCAAAGCAGTACATTCAGTACAAAAGCAATAAGTATATATTTTGTAATTCATATTTATACCATATATATATCATACTTAGATAAATTTCTACTTTATATATCTATTAGCCTTTTAGTTCAATTGCTTAGTCTTATTTTAACATTCATATTTTTATTAATTTCACTTTTAATAAAATAGGAACTTTTTTTTATAATAAAAATAAATATATATTATAGCTATATAACTATTACTTACTTACTTAAGGTGGCGCTACAGTCCTGTGTGAACTAGGGCCTCACCCAACAAACTTCTCCATCTAGCTCGGTCCCTAGCTAGATGTCTCCAGTTTCGCGCTCCGAGTTGGGTGAGGTCACCTTCCACTTGTGCGCGCCACCTGATTCGCGGTCTTCCTCTACTGCGCTGTCCTGTGGGTGTGGATTCGAAGACTTTCCGGGCCGGAGCATTGGTTTCCATGCGCTCTACGTGACCTAGCCATCTTAGTCGTTGGACTTTTACCCTTCTTGCTAAGTCTACGTCGCTGTACAGCCCGTACAGCTCGTCGTTCCATCTTCTCCTCCACTCCCCTTCGATGCATACGGGACCGTAGATCACACGAAGAATCTTTCTCTCGAAACGACCCAAGGTGCTTTCATCCGCTTTTGTCAATGTCCATGCTTCTGCACCGTATAGCAGGACGGGGATGATAAGGGTCTTATATAGCGACACTTTGGTCCTTCGAGAGAGAATTTTTCCACTCAATTGCTTTCTTAACCCAAAGAAACAGCGGTTAGCAAGAGTTATTCTTCGTTTGATCTCAGCGCTGGTGTTGTTTTCTGCGTTTACAGCGGAGCCTAGGTAGACGAAGTCCTTGACTACCTCAAAGTTACGTCTGTCGATGGTGACGTTTTGACCAAGACGTCGGTGTTGTAGGTCCTTTCTTGATGACAGCATGTACTTTGTTTTGCCCTCATTAACCGTTAAACCCATTTTTGCCGCCTCTGCCTCAATACTCACAAAAGCCCCATTGACATCACGCTGAGTTCTTCCGATTATGTCAATGTCATCAGCATATGCTAGTAATTGGACAGACTTTTGAAAGATAGTGCCTCTGGTGTTGACGTGTGAGCTTTGCACTATTCTTTCAAGTACGATGTTAAAAAAATCACATGACAGCGCATCACCTTGTCTAAAACCTTTTTTGACATCGAAAGGTTCAGTTAAGTTGTTTCCAACCTTTATGGAGCAGCGTGAATTCTCCATGGTCATCCTGCACAAACGGACGAGTTTGGCAGGGATGCCAAAACTAGACATGGCTCTATACAGTTCGTCCCTGTAGATACTGTCATATGCGGCCTTGAAATCGATGAAAAGATGGTGGGTGTCGATTTGGTGTTCTTGGGTTTTTTCCAGGATCTGCCGTAATGTGAATATTTGATCGACTGTGGACTTTCCTGGTCTAAAACCACACTGATAAGGACCTATCAGGTTGTTGACGATGGGCTTTAGACGTTCACATATTACGGCAGAGAAGATTTTATAAGCGATGTTAAGTAGACTGATTCCTCTATAGTTGGTGCAGTTTAGAGGGTCTCCTTTTTTTCAGGATCGGGCAAACAATACTGAGGTTCCATTCATCGGGCATGCTTTCTTCCGACCATATCTTACAGATAAGTTGGTGCATGCTCCTAACCAACTTATCTCCAGCTGCTTTAAAGAGCTCGGCATTCAAGCCATCCGCTCCAGCGGCTTTGTTAGACTTCAGCTTAGATATAGCAATCTTTACTTCGTCTAAGTCGGGAGGACGGGATTGTTGGCTTTCGTCGTCTATGTTGAATGGATCATCCTGCCTGACAGCGGAATTCGGTTCGTCGTCGCCGTTATACAGTCTGCAGAAGTGGTCCTTCCATATCCTCAGCATTGACTGCGGTTCCACTATGATGTTTCCACTTTCGTCTTTGCAGCCTTCGGTTCTAGGTTTATGTACTTGTGAATTTCGTGTCACCTGTTCATAAAACTTTCGAACTTCGTTTCTGCTTTTAAACCTCTCAACATCTTCGACCGCACGCTTCTCATGCTCTCTCTTTTTCCTTCTGAGAAGTCGGTGTTCCTCTCGCCTCTTCTGCTCATAGAGCTCATGAGCAGCTCTCGTCCTTTTATGCAGCGCCGCCTTGCGTGCCTGTTGTTTGGCTGCATTTGCCTGCCGACATTCCTCATCAAACCAGGGGTTCCTTGTTGGTGGTCGCTTGAAACCCAGCACGTCAGAGGCGGCTTCTCTGAGTGCGTCTTGGCAATGTTGCCACTGGTTTTCTATACATTGTGTTGGCGGCACAGAACTTCGAGAGAGGTTACTTGTAACTCGGTCGGAGAAGGATTTGGCGATCTCTTGCGATTGTAGCCGTTCGACGTTGTACCTTCTCCCAACATCTCCCTGTTTTGCCTTGGGCCTGGAAACCCGAAGTGCTACCTTGGCTACAACAAGGTAGTGGTCCGAGTCGATGTTAGCTTCTCGGAAAGTTCGGACATCCATGATGCTGGAAGCGTGTCTGGCGTCGATCGCAATATGGTCAATCTGGTTGACGGTAGATTGATCTGGAGATCTCCAAGTTCCTTTGTGGATGTTGAGGTGTGGAAAACGCGTACTGGCTACCATGACGTTTCGCCCCGCAGCAAAATCTATGAGCCTGAATCCGTTGTCGGAAGTGTTGTCGTGCAGACTGTTTTTCCCGATTATTCCACCAAAGATGTCTTCCCTTCCTAGCTTGGCATTAAAATCGCCCAGGACAATTTTAATATCGTAGCTAGGACACTGCTCGTATGTTTTGTCTAAGAGCTCGAAGAACATATCTTTGGTGTTGTCATCCTTCTCATCTGTGGGGGCGTGCGCGCATATCAGGCTAATGTTGCCGAATTTAGCCTTGATGCGGATGGTCATGAGGCGCTCGTTGATGCACCTATAGCTTAAGACTTGTTGCCTAAGTCTGGCTCCAATGACGAAGCCGCATCCAAATAAGCGCTGTTGGTTTTCTCGGTAGCAGTCACCATAGTAGATATCGCAGTTTTTCATCCTCTTTTTGCCCGGCCCATCCCATCGTATTTCCTGGATGGCGGTGATGTCTGCTTTATAGAAGTCTAGGGCCTCCGCTAATTCTTCGGCTGCACGTGGTCTGTTAAGGGACCTAACATTCCACGTGCATATCCGAAGTTCGTTGTCCTTAATTCGTTTGCGTTGGTTGTCAGCAGTAAATCCGTCCGTATCCGAGGCTTGTTGGTGCTTCGCAACTATAAGATTTTTAAGTGGTCAGGAAGTCACCCTGACGGCACAACCCCCAACCTGGAGGGCCAGATCCTTAGTATAACTCCAAGGACGGGGAGCCGGATAAACCGCTCCTTATAGGCCTGGGCTCCGAATAAGTCGTAGAAGCCCTATAAGGTGTTCACTAAGTAGTTCAACCTTACTGGAACTGTAGACGCCACCGTTGATTCCATCTCGGGAATTCCTCCGCTGCCGTCTGGATAAGGAGAGGTGCCTTAGTGGACGCACCTCTCCCCCCTCTCTCGTTTGCTGCCCCCAACAACTTTCCACTGGGGTTGGAACCCAATCTCCAGTTGAGGTACTAGGCACCCGATGTTCACCACGGGGAGGTGAGAGTAGGAGTTGGTAGACAGAGGTTGGTTTTGAGAAAAACCTGTGGACGCTTGTGTCCTCTTGAATGCACATGTCTACCATTTGAACATATAACTATTATACAAAAATAAATGAATATAAATAAAATAAAATTATCGCAGTTGATTTCAATTCATAGATATTTGTGATTTTTTAAACACATTTAATATGTAATTTTAGCACGAGAATATTTTTGTATAAAGACTCAACACAGTAAAGAGTTTTTTTTTTATCTTTTATCAAAGCTACTTGCGAAAATATGCGCTCTGCACTTGCACTGCTATGCGGAAAGCATAAAATGGACCCAACAAATGTTTTTAAAAGGGAAACATTGGAGCATTTAATACGTTTTTTAAATTAAAGATAGCGCTCCAATAGTCTTCGAATTTCAAATCTACACTTATCATACTTTGATGTAAAAGAGCCCTCCATTCATCATCAAGGTCATTGACAAGTTCTTCTTGAATTAAATTTGGAAACAATTGTATAAGCGGGGTAAGGCTTCGGGATTTATCCTTAACCTCACCTGTTAAGCCCCCAGAGCAAACTAAAATGTTGATAGACTTCTTTTGAATCTTAAAAGCAATATTTATTGCAAAAATCTATTGAGTTCAGAGAGGCGTCATCGATATATTCGTTTTTGACAAAGTTCGACAAAATAGTGGAACTTGGAAGTGCACTTTCATGGAAAATATTTAAAGTGATGCCATCTCTAAACTTTTTTTCATATTTAGTTTTATGAACAACGAATTTAAAAAGGCAATACAAATGGCAATACAAAAATGAAAATGCAGTACAAAAGAAAAGTGTGCAGTACGGCAGTACGTACAAAGCTAAAGCAATACAAATATTGCTTTTGCAGTACGTTCGACAGCATTGGGCGTGATGTTTACTGCGAAGGACTATCATATTGAGTTCAATCCCTGCCAGTGCTTTTTCAATTTTTCCGTTCAGATTTGTTATAAAAACTGTAGGTCATCTACATCCTTGCACACAGGAATGGATTTGTGTAGTAAGCAGCGTTGCCGCAAAAAAAAAATGTCGTGCCACATTTTTTGAAAAAACGTGCCATTTATGAAATTTTCGTGCCATATGAAAAAAAAATTCAAGTTGTTTTTTAAAAATAAATTTTAATTCAATACTTTTACTATTACAAAAAAAAATCGATTCCTCTATTCGTGTAGGCATTGTCCAGAAACAGGAGTTTTTGGCAAGTTCATAACTACCTATTTCACATCACATTATGAGTAGGTATTATTATTAAAAATATTATTAAGCCAAAACGTTTTTGAATCTTCAAGAAAAACGCTTTCCAATCTCAAAAATTTGTCTTATTTCACCAAAAAGAACATCTTTCCTGCACTCTAATAGATGAGAAAATTCTGATACCAAAATATTGAATTAAGACAAAATACTTTGTATGTTTGGATTATTTTTTAAAAAGGTTGGATCAATTATCTTAAACGCATTATCCTCTAAATTAAGTTTTCTTTCAAATTCTTGTAAAAGTTCTTTATAGAATATTTGACAATCTTTTAAAACATTCAATTTTTCGTTAGTCTCTAAATTTTGAAGTTCTTCTGTGCATTCAATTCCCAAAAAAATATCATCTATTGGTTTACAGTTTTCGATTTCATAGCAAATATAATCTTTGTTTTTTAAAGAATTAACATAATCTTCTTTTAAAAAATTTTAAGGATAATTTGGTGAAAAGTAGATATATGTATATCTGAAACTAATAAATTTATTTTTGGGGTAAAAAAAACGTGCCATATTTAAACTTTTCGTGCCACCGTGCCACGAGAAAATTTCCGTGTCAAAATGGCACGATCGTGCCACACCGGCAACGCTGGTTGTAAGTTAATAGGCAATGAAAATAAAGTTGACGTTTGCTCGAGTCTCGAAAATAAATGTTGATACAGTTGATAACTCTTGTGTATCTCGGGGCATGTTCGTAAAGTATGTTAATTAGTTTAAGTGTTTGTTGCACTTTGATTTCATGTTTTATCTGAAATCAAACAAAAGCGAAGCGAAAAAGCGACAGAATTAAAACCTCGTCGACAGCATTTTTATAAGAAGAACGTTGCATTTTTTATGGTATTGGTGTCATATAAAGCTGTGTAAGCCAACGCGTTTGAAGCAGAAACATAAGTTCCCTTAGCTGTCTAATTTTAGTAACCCACGGTTTCATCAGTTTTCGCAGACAGAGTTTTTATTTTTTTTATATTTCTAAACAAAATTGTGGCGGCTCCGTATCAAACCTACACATTATTTTGGAGTCTTCAAATAAGGATAAAGAAAATTAAAATCGTACTTGTCATTCTGGTTTTCAACTAAAAGTAATTAATGCTTATCTTATCGTTTTTGGCAAAAATGTCGATTATTACAGAAGCTTTTTCTCGCTACAGTTGCCATCGTTTTTGTAAAGTCTTGGTACAAATAACTTGCAGATCACAGTCTACAAAACTTATGGTTAAATATTTTGTAGGTTGTCAAAATTTAAACCATCGAACAAAATAAAAATGCTTGCTCAAGGTGACAGCTGAACAAACACAATATGGCATGCTATGTGAAGGAAAAGGACGCCTTATAACAATGTCAACTTAATTTGTGACGACAATCGGTGAAAAAAAGTGTGAATTGTGTAAGATTTCGTAGGGACGAAAAGGTATTGAGTTGATTTTTGATAATCAGTGAGCGGCGGCGGCGGATTATTTCTCTTAAGAAACAACAACAAAAAACGATTTTTAATGAAAATTTATTTGGACAAAACACATTTTCGCTTTACTAAGAAATAAAACACACCACAAATTCGGCCGTACGAATTCTTGAATGCGAATTCGAAGGGGAAAATCTGCAAAATTGAAATATACATGTACATGTATGTGCCTACATATCTGGTGACTCTGGGCATGAGCTACGAATTACGAACAACTGATTGTAAATGATTCCTTACTTTGACATTTGATTCATCTGATTGTCATTATGAAACATAAACAATAAAGTATCAAATTTATTGCTAAATTTGAACTAAGTTTTAAGTTCTTGGTTTATAAAACGCGTCTTTTATTGTTAACTCTGATTTGCAAATATGTATGTATATTATATTTATTTTTAAATAGTTTTTTCTTTTTAAAATTAAAATTTTTGACATTCTCGACCTTCCAAGGTCGCTAGAAATAAAATGTAAGGGTTTTATAGAGATATCTTTGTTTGCGTGTGTACGTCCATTTTGATTTCCTTTTTTGCGTCGGTCATATCTCAAAAACAGAGCAGAGATATCGACTTCAAATAAATTTTATCTTAAAGATAAGAATATCAAGATATACCGATAGATAGAAAAACTGAACAAAATTGTTTACGAAAAAAGGTGGTATTAGCTCTAAAACAATTTTAAGCAACGTTACAATGTGTAGTAATTTTTCAAAAACTAAAATTTTTAAAAAAAATATTAGGATAAGCAGGTCTCAAGCTACATAAGGCATTATAACCAAGCGTAAGAAATATAATTTTTTGAGTCATCCCTTAAATTGTTTCTATTTTTAAGTGTAAAATAAAATATTTAAATGTTTCAAAACGCGTTGATAAATCTTCTTCGGAACTCTGAGTAATATATTATCATGTCTTTCATTTTCCCAAAAAAAACCTACACAATTTTGAGTACCTATGTTGAGTCACAATATTTACCTAAATTCCAAAATCACTTCTTATGTTAAAAGATAAGAATTTATCAATATGAATGAATATTACTCATAACTGTGATATTTCAAAAGTAGCTAGATTAACAATGAATATTATTGAAAGAATTCAACAAGAAGTAGAAGCAGAAGCAAAAGAAGTGGGCCTAAATATCAACACATTTATTTAATTCAAATAAAACCATGAATCATAAATGAATGATAAATAGCAGTAGACATTTAATAAGGAAGTAGTAGAAATTTGTGTAGCTGTCAATTTCGAAGCTGTCATTTTCTGAAATTTGACAATAAGCAGGTTCAGGCGACATAAGGGAAAGTAAGGCAAGTTTCTAGTATCTGATTGGCCAACTGCCAAAAAATTGCTTTCCAATTAGGGCAACTTTATTGAAAAAGTGACTGGAAAGTTAGTCAAGCAGAATCTGACTTACTATCAAGTCTATTCCACTTATGTCAAAATGACAGCTAATCATGATTTTTCAACTAACTAAAATCTGAACTTTATAACTCTGCGGTTTATTCATTTTCTGCACAATTTTATTTATTATTTTATGTAAAAGGGTTCCTTGTGAAATTGGGAAAAGAATAAGAAATATTTGTTGAAAATCCCAAATACAAGTCGAGATGGACTTATAGCTTGCCTGAGTTGGTAGTTTTTGCACGATCAACTGAAAGTAGAGGTTAATGAAATAAAGTTCAGAGTTTGAAGTTTATGACACTTGACCACTATGATTCAACTAGTTAGTGCCCTGGTCAAAATTTACGTTCAAAGAATGCAAAGACTGCAAATGAAGTCCCTTATTTTGTCTGAACCTGCCCAATCAAAATTCCGTTATTACCTTAAATGGAACCATATACGCCTCAACAACGCAAAGTTCGTACGCACTATATCCTTTTCATGATATGGTGATTTGGTAAGCAAACAAATTTAAAGCTAAAATTCCATCGTGTAAATTGTACAAAGTAAATTTATACAATACGAGTAGGTTTTAGGTGTATCCCAAACTTTTTTTTGGGGAAAATTACACATGCGGATTCTTAAAACTTTACAGTTCGCTTAAATTCCCCCATGTAAACACGGAAATACTTATGTACATTTACTGGTGTGAACATACGAAGTTGCAATAACTTTTGAAGTATGTACATTGTACATATTTCACCGACCATCTGTATAGTACTTGCCTATTTTTAATTTTATCAACACGTAAAACAGCTTTTATAATTATCAGGTATTCGAAACCAATTGAAATTTATAGTAGGTTCATATATTTCTACGTCAGATGAGTCATTTTTCTATTGTTTGTATACTCTAAACGTAACGTCTATGCACAATTATTATTTTTCCTTATCGAATTTATAGCTTATCAGTTTCTTTTTTTTTATTGAATGTAAATTAATTAAAAACCCTTTGCTATATTTCGTTTTAGTATAACAAATATTAACGTAACGTAATAATTCAGTTAGCGACTTGTCGGACAAGAAGTCGTACGCAAATTGCAACAAAAACACAAGAACTGTTCCTGACGTTTGGGAACGTTGTTCGTTGAAGCTTACTCGGTACTTGTTTTTAATAACAGTTCAGGAATTGTCAATTTTCTTTAATTATTGGGTATTGAAAATTATATATTATTTTTAATGAATTAGAACTTTACAGAACAAAAAAAAACTGGTTTTAAAATACCTGTGTATTTGAATTTTGAGTTTAGATACTAATTCGTTATTGTGAAGTCAAATTGCTGGTTACGAAGTGTCAAAATAGTTGCTCAATGAACGAACTATATAACACACCGAACTGTCAAACTGTTTCTTATTTCAAAATTAATTAATGTATAGTGAAATAAATAGTGAATTACAATAAATTTGTATCATAATTAAGTCTGAGAAATCACACAACAACGATTGTAAAAATGTTATCCAAGTTCCAAGTGTCATCATATTGTCCAATGTGACAGTCCAGAGTGTCCAGTGCTCTTTTCTTTTTAAATAAATTGACATTTTTGCTGGTTGAAAAAAATGTTAGAAAATTTACTTTCTTATGAAACTTACTATCACGTGTCTCGAAATAAATAAAAATGGAAAATTAAGATTATGACCTTTGATTTTTATTTTTAATTGTGCAAAAACTTTCAGACGGAATAATTTTATCTATATTATTATTGATTAAAATGTTCTGTCTGCAGAAATCTTATCTTTGTTTCATTGGTCATTTATACTCCTACAAAATGCGATAAAGTAAATTAATTTTGTTTAAGAAATAGAACGAGGGGGTAATAACTTTATGTTTCAATGATTCGACTTTTTTGTGTGTGCAAAAACATATTAATTTTGTAATTGGATTAAAATGTTGACAAAATTTGATCCCAGATTAGACTTTCAGCTTTATTTTGTAAATTTTCTGTTAAGTAAATTTGAATTCCTTTTTATGTACATATGTTTTTATACAAATTTGTTAGCACAAGGTGACAGATAATAATTTGAAATTTGTTTGAAAATATAAAAACTCATTACGGAATGTCAAAAATTATGATCATTTATTAACATACATATTAGGTCCGTTCGCGTACCCTCCTAAAACAGTCCAATTTTACGAAAAAATACGAAATTTAACCAAATCCTGTTCGCGTACTCAAAAATTTCGTAGTTTTTCGTAAAAGAGAGAGAGTAAAATATTTCCCCAACCTACGAATTTTACCCCAAGAAATTTCCTTGGGCTGATTTATGAAAATTGTCAAATTTGATAGAAATTCAAATAAATTAAATAAATTGCTTGCTTTTGCTGTCAGTTATAAAATTTAAAAACAAATTTTCAAAGAACAGCAACAAGACAGCAATATTGTGTGAAAAATTTGTTGTTTTCCCGTTCGCTTACTTTTTTGTAGTTTTTTTTTAGTGAGAGAATTTTACCCCCACTCTTTAAAATATCTCTTTTTAAGAATTTTGGTGCAGAAAGTACGCGAACGGACCTAATAGCAGAAACAAAAACCTTTTATTTTGGCTTAGATCTGTCAAATTAAATTTGACATTATTCGACTTCTAATTGTGTAAAAAAATAATTTTTTTTTATTAGACAGTTGCATTTTGTAAATTAATATTTCACTTATGCCACAGTATATCAGAACAATTATCATACATTTTTCAATGTTTTGACATATTACTTAACTATAAGATGTCAATGTTTTCTTTACCGTTGTCATTCTGTCGAATTAGTGAATTTAAAATTATTCGTCTTCTAATTGGCTACGAAAATTGATTTTTTTTCGGACAGACAATTTAATTTCGTAGATTGATTTTTTTTCTTATACCACCGTACGTAAGAACAACTGTTCTCAATTTTCATTCTTTTGACATATTGCTCAACTATAAGCTGTTAATGTTTTCGCTAGGGTTGTCATTCTGTCAAATTTTTTAACTTAACATTAATTGTTTTCTAATTGGCTATACAAATTTATTTTTTTTTTTGATCAGACTATTTTATTGTTTTGACATATTGCTCAACTATATACATAAGTTTTCAATATTTTCTTTAGCGTTGTCATTAAAAACTGTCATTCTGGGAGAGTCATCATTTGTCTTAAATTCTTTGCCAAATTTTATGCATTCAATTATGTTAACAGAAAAGCCTACAACACATTTGTACGTCTAACATCAGGCTTGGGTTACTTATATTTTTAATTTTTTCGACATATTGTTCAACTATAAGCTGTCAATGCTTTTGTTATAAGAAATTTACATTTTTTGACAACCATCACATTTGTGTAAATCCTTGCATGCCCAAGTTTTATGCATTAATTTATTTTGACAGAAAAGCCTACAACACGATTGTATGTCTAACAGCCAGCTTGGGTTAGTTTAATTTAAGCGTAATATTGATCTACTCTTAAGGTACGTATCAACTAATATCAAGAGGTATAATCCAATCGAAGTAGTTCAAAAACAAAGTATTTGTTTTGCTATTACTTTCGTCATTTAATTTAATTACTAAATAATTATTTTCAAATTCCTTTAATCAAGTTCAAGTTAAAATCAAATCAAAAATAATAAATTCTTTTCCGATTGATATCTTAAAAAATAAACATGTAAGCACTTATGTACATATATGTTTACTTAAAACTTACAAATTGTAAATAAATAGAGCCCTTCAAAGATTTCAAGAGCAATTTCAAAGCCCTTCAAACATTTCAAGAGTAATGTCAATCATTTTGTCATCAACCTCCAAGAAAGTTATGGGTGCATTTGCACGGGATATGCCTCTTCAAAAAGTGAACTTCAATTTTTTGACCATTAAACTTTTCATCGAAGTTAAGTTCATTTTAGACCAACAAAAATTCATTCTTTAACGTCAAAAATGGAATGGTTTTAAGTAATAATTTTAATAACATTTATTTACTTTTTTCATTTCAGCTTATTTGTGATATATTATTAATAAGGACAAAACCAATGCATACACAAACGATATAAATCTAAAAAAACAAAAATGGTGACAAGTAATTTTGACAAATTTCGACTACTTCTATGGAAGAACTGGATACTACAATGGAATCACAAACTTCAACTTTGTGTGGAACTAGTGCTGCCTGCACTTTTCTCATTGCTGCTTGTTTTGGTGCGAGTTTTGGTGCCAATAGAACATGAAGGCGCTACAATATATAATAAAGCATTGCCTTTAGATACTCTTGATTTATTAAAGTAAGTTCTTAATACTCGTAGATTTATGTGTAATTTTGTCTTTTTGGCAAGAAAAAAATACATATTATTTCAATTTCGTCGCAATTAAAAAATACTCAAGAAAAGAAATGCACAGAATTTAAAATAAAAAAAAAAAGAAAAGCATTGCTTTATAGGTGCCCCCCCACTTGAAAATCTTGAACAGATCTCCATTCTTTTCCCTTCACTAAAGCACACGATAAACCTTTAACCTTTTGGTTTGGTTTAATTTGTTTTGGTTTTATTTATTTTTTTTTACTTTTTTTTATTTTTTTTTTACTTTTTTTATTCGACATAAATGCAAAATCCATTTCGTATCATTTTTTGTTTAAGTTTTTTTGCAGTCAAACTTCAAAATGTCACTGAAACAATTAAGGTTTACACTTTTTTGACGTTAATGCTGTCATATGCATACATACAACATGTGAAAACCTTAATTTCAAAGCAAAACTGAAATTATTTTAGATCAATTTTGTTAGCGAAACTGAAAATGACAGTTTGTTTTGATGTAAGCAAAGCATGTGTCGATAAATTAAGATACAAGTTTTTCTTAAACAACATGACAGCATTTTTTTGAAGTTTTAATCGAGCTTGGGCAAAAGCTTTACAATTGGGAAAGGGTTTCAAATGTGACATTTAACTGTATTCAGACGCCTTTTCGTGAATCTATTACAATTTCATAGGGAACTGCCAATTTTGTATGCTTACAACTGTCACATAAGGTGTTACCAGCTTGAATAAATTTAAATTATTTTTGGTTATTTTATATTATTTAATTCAATATCATACTTCAATTGGATTTTTTGTTTAAAAATGTTAACATGTTGAGCACACACTTTCATCTTGCTTTTACACATATTTTTTTGTCATTTTTTCCTCCAATTTTTTAGGTCTCTTTTTGGACGTTCAGCGATTATCAGGAAATTAAAACGGAAGACATTCCAACCCAGGCAAGCACGTTTGATAGATCAAAAAAAGCTCTTTTTGTAGCTTTAATAGAAATTCCTTTAAAAAAAAACAACAATTTTTACTTACACAATTATTTATCTTACTTAACCACAATCTTCCATTGTAAAATGCATGATTCTGTAGTTATAGAAAAACCAACATAACCTAACCTAAACCTCTTAAATGTCTGAAAGTTAACGAAAGTTTTTAAGTAGAAATTTTTACATTTTATTAGATAGCAATTTTATTAACTTTTTATACCATTTTTCATTAAAAACACTATACATACACTTTTAACAAGCCTTAATTTGTATATTAACTTCATGTGGCATGTCAGATTTAACTATAATTTACTTAATTACGCCCTCTTACAGACAAAGCGTCACAACAAAATCGTTAGAGAAATTAAGTTACCATTTGGCATATTCACCAAATACGACATGTTTTGAAAATATTGTAAAATATGCAGCTGACAGCTTGAACTTGACATACAGTGGATATGCCAGTGGTAAGGAAATGCAAGATGCTCTTTTGGACAACACTTATCTTGGTGGTATTCAGTTCGACGATTCGACGAATTGTTATGAAAATTTGAACTACCAAATTCGATTTCCCAGCGAGCTGAGAACAGCTGCCAGTTCAAATACACTTAAAACATGGCTGACCAATACGCTTTTTATACCATTCGATCCAATTGGTCCACGAAATACCCCCGATGTGGATGGAGGAATTCCAGTGGGATATCTGAGGGAAGGATTTCTTCCAGTGCAGAATGCGATATCGACGGCTTTCATCAAGCTTTCGTCAAAAAATCTCACCGATCAAATTTTGCCAAGAGTGATGCTTCAACGGTTCCCGTATCCCGAGTACACCAATGATCCGCTATTGGTTGGTTTAGCTTCGATGATGTCTTTCATAATTGTTCTCAGTTACATTTACCCGGTAACCTATACAGTCAAGGTGAGTTCTAGAATGAGAATTCTTGAGAAGGAAAGAGTTCAAAGTTTGGTTTTGTTTTAGTACATTACAGCAGAAAAAGAAAAGCAGCTTAAGGAAGTCATGAAGATTATGGGCCTTCAAAATTGGTTGCATTGGACAGCGTGGTTTGTCAAGGGATTCCTCATGATGGGCTTCTCGTCCCTTTTGATCACAACTATTTTAATGGTACTTATTTTAAGAGATTGGTAGAGACTCTGTTTTACTCAATCTTGCCTTCATATTTTCCAGATAAAATGGAGCGACGGAGTTGGTGTCTTGACACATAGTTCATTTACGGCAGTTTTTTTCTTCTTTCTAATTTTCACCGTAACCACGAATACATTTTGCTTTATGCTGGCAACACTTTTTTCTAAGGCCAGTACTGCTGCAGCTATAACGGGACTAATATGGTTCATCTTGTACATACCGTACACCTTTTTCCAGTTAAACTACGAGGGCCTAGCACTGGCTACCAAATTGCTGTGGTCACTTTTGTGCAACACAGCTCTCAGTTTCGGAATTCGGGTTATCATAAGTTTCGAAATCGATGGTAAGGGTTTTCAGTGGGATAATATGTTCTCACCTGTCAGTGTTGATGATTCCCTAACGATGGCTCACATTCTGGGTATGATGCTGTTGTCAAGTGTCATCTACATGATAATTTGCTTGTATTTGGAGCAAATCTACGCTGGAGATTATGGAGTTCCCAAAAAATGGTATTTCCCATTTACCAAGACATTTTGGTTTGGAGAACCGGTCTTTTTGGGTATTGAAGATTCAAGTAATGACACAAAACGAGACCATCCAGGCTCGTTTGAAATCGAGCCAGTAGGAAAGCATGTTGGGCTGCAAATTAAGAACCTAACGAAGGTCTTTGGCCAACGAAAAGCTGTCAAAGATCTTTCGTTAAATATGTACGAAGATGAAATAACGGTTTTGCTGGGTCACAATGGAGCTGGCAAAACAACAACGATCTCAATGTTAACAGGAATGTTCCCGCCTTCGTCGGGAACAGCAATTATCAATGGAAGTGACATAAGAACAAACATAGATGGCGCTCGTATGTCATTGGGCATATGCCCTCAGCATAATATTCTCTTTGATGATCTTACCGTTAGAGACCATTTGATATTCTACAGTCGTCTGAAAGGTCTAAAAGGTGAAGAATTAGAAGCTGAAGTCAGTAGATATATTAAGAAAATTGAATTGGAGAATAAGGCAAATGTGGCATCGTCAAAGCTGTCAGGTGGTATGAAGCGAAAACTTTCGGTGTGTGCAGCATTCTGTGGTGGCACAAAAGTTGTTTTATGCGATGAACCCAGCTCTGGTATGGATCCAGCGGCTAGAAGACAACTATGGGATTTGCTACAATCTGAAAAAGCCGGACGGACGATATTGTTGACGACGCATTTCATGGACGAAGCTGATGTTTTGGGAGATCGAATTGCAATTATGTCAGATGGAGAGCTGAAGTGCATGGGGACATCGTTCTTTTTGAAGAAGAAATACGGAAGTGGCTATAAATTGGTGAGTAAAGCCTTGATTATGCTTGATTTTTTTCAAAAACTTTGTTTCTTTTTGAAAGATTTGTGTGAAAAAGAAAGAATGTGACGCAGCAAGTGTGACAAAGCTTCTCAACCAATACATTCCCGACTTGAAACCCGAAGCCGATATCGGTGCTGAACTCTCGTACCAATTACCGGACTCATACTCATCGCATTTCGAAAGAATGTTCCACGATCTAGAAACTCAATCGGATGAACTAGCACTTAATGGTTATGGTATTTCGATAACATCCCTCGAAGAAGTTTTCATGAAAGTTGGTGCTGAAAAGTCGATGGCCATAAACTCTGTAGGTTCACCAATAATGAATGGCAATGGATTTGGATCCGACGATGGGGAATCTATGACTTGTAAGCTATAAAAAAAAATCTATGACATATGTAATGTAGTTCCTAACTTTTATTACCGATTCTTTTTTCCAGCTGATAATATGTTCTCGGACAATCAGCGTCTCCTCAAAGGCCACAATCTCATCCTAAGTCAATGGCAATCTATGATGATGAAGAAAGTCCTCTTTACAATTCGAAGTAGATTATTATTTGCCATTCAAAATCTTATTCCGATTCTCTTTGTTGCCATGACAATTCTTGTATCGAAAAATAGTTCTTACGCGGTGCTAAGACCCATGAAAATGGGTATCACTCAATATCCAACAACTGTGACAGTCCTAGAAACAACTTCGAAAGTTGCTAGCGGATCATTGGAAGCAAATATTAGTGCAAATTATAAGACAATTGTTGAATCATATTCATCTGCTCACGAACTTCAGGAAACAGGAGGTGTGGGCTTCAAAGACTTTATGTTGGAACTTGGAAAAACAATTCAAATTCGCATCAATTCGAGATATATTGCTGCAGCAACCATTGACACAGGCACCATAATAGCTTGGCTGAATAATAAGCCACTTCATTCAGCACCACTAACAGTCAACTTAATTCACAATGCCATGGCCAAGTAAGATAATAATTTTAAATTAAATTGAGTCTAATCTTATTCTTGAACTTTTTCTTCGTTTTTTTTTATAGAGCTCTTATTGGAAGTAATGCTTCTATAACGGTCACAAATGCTCCGCTGCCATTTTCTAAAGATTCAAAGTTCCAATTGCTGAATAGCGGACAAAATCTAGGAACTCAACTTTCGTTAAATTTATGCTTTTGTATGTGTTTTGTTAGTGCTTTGTATGTTATGTTCTTAATTAAGGAAAATCAAAGTCGTGCCAAATTGTTGCAATTTGTGAGTGGAGTAAAAGTTTTGACATTTTGGTTTTCACATTTTGTCTGGGATTATGTAACTTATACGTTTACAACGATTGTTTTGATTTTAACATTGGCGTGCTTTCAAGAAGAGGGATATGCAACGTTTGACGAATTGGGTAAGTTATTTTTTGACATTTTTTTTCTAAACTACTATTTTCTGTCAAAATAAAATTCACATAAAATTTGATCCAAGCGATTTTATTGGCTGAACTGAGATTCAACTTGGATTCAGGGTTTGAGTTCGTTAAAATATTAAATTTAAGGTTATAACTCATTGAAATCGAACGGAACCTTAGCCAGTCTAAAAACAGAATGTACAATTTTAACACAACCAAATGTCAAACAATGTCAATTTTGCGAGAGTTAACGAAACTTAACGAACAAATGTTTACTGATAATCATGAACATATTCATACATACATAAGAAGTAATTCTACACACTTAAGGCCCAACTATAATAGGCATAAGCAAACATAAGCTTATGTCAAAAACCCAACGAAAATTCACTTAAGTTTGTGAAATTACTGCGGATAGCCATAATGCAATTTTGCTCACGTATCTACATATCAAAATAATATTCGCAAAACACTCTATATGAAGATATAAATCCTTCGTACGTATCACCCTCCAAAACCCATTTGTTTACATTGTTGTATTTGTAATGTGAAAGAATTCAACAAGAAAAATTGACGTGTTTCCACGCATACATAGAAATAACTAATGAGTTTTTTGGTGAAATTTCATAAATTAGAGGAGAATTGACACGCACACTATGAATAAGTTTATGAGGCTGATTTCCGGTTATGATAAACATTCTGAGAGAAATTATCTGCAGTGGAGTTGGCCTGTGTGTATTTGATCAAAACTGTCAGATTTACTTATGCGGCGAGCGACTGGGATCGCTCTTGCTTAAGTTTGCTTAAGTTAACGAAACTGAGAAATTGAACGAAACGGAGCTAGACTCCATTATGTTCACTCGTTCTTTGTATTCGCACGTTTACTTATGCGCGCATATGCTAGCTTATGCCTATTATAGTTGGGCCTTTAAGCTTAAATAAGTCTGTTATAGTTGGGACTTAATTTTTTTTTTTAACTGAGAATTAAGGCGTGTACGTCAATAATTTCACTTAGTAGACAAAATTGAATTTCGTTCATTTAGAAATCATTTGAAATCTCAACGATGTTAATTTTTTTTAAATTAATCTTTTCAGGTCGAAACTTTGCGCTTATGTTACTTTTTGGATGTTCAGTGTTGCCATTTACGTACTTAATGTCAGGATTATTCTCAGAACCTGCTACTGGACTTGCTAGACTTTCAATAATTAATATATTTTGTGGTAAATTGTAGATTTAAACTTTCATCAAACATCAAATTTATGTTTTTTTGTATTGATTTTCAGGAAATGCACTTTTCATTGTGATTCTTGTTATGAGCTCAAATTTATTCGACACCAAAGATACAGCTGATATATTGGAGAAATTCTTCCTTGCTTTCCCACATTTTTCATTAGCTCAGGGATTGAATAAACTTTTTACAAATTCTCAAACTAGAAAACTTTGTTTAGCAATTCCGGAATTTATTCGCTGTTCGGTATACAAACAGTGCTGTCGTAAGTATTAAATTTATTCAATGTTATTGAATTTGAGTAGGTACTTATCGAGTTTTCTTTTTTAGCATTACAACCATATTTTACATGGGAAGCACCAGGAATACTTCGTGAAGTGGTTTATCTAATGATTACCACTGTTGCTTTCTTAATAATTTTAATAGTTAAGGAATATCGTATTTTGGGCAATGTTTGGTTCAAAATCAAAGAAAAAACAACGTGAGAATAAATTAAAAACTTAAATTCAAGAGTTTTTTTTGTATTAAGTTAAATTTTTCGTTGAGTAGTAAACCACCACAACCACCACCAGAAGATGGATATTTTGACGAAGATGTACAACAGGAAAAACAGAGGGTTGAAAACATGTCATCGACGGATATTGCTATACAAAATTTGGTCCTTGATAAAGTCACTAAATTCTATGGGAAATTTATGGCAGTCAATCAAGTTTCAGTTGGAGTTAAACAGTGAGTAAAAAAAACAATGGATTCCTGTGTGATTTAACGAAAGTTTTTAACTGGCGCCCAATTAAAACATCAGAAAAGTGTTTGAAATAGAACTTTATGACCTTTTAATTTTCTTTTTAGCTCAGAATGTTTTGGTTTACTTGGTGTAAATGGTGCTGGCAAAACGACAACCTTCAAAATGCTCACTGGTGACGAAAGAATATCATCTGGTGATGGCTACGTCAAAGGCTTGAGCTTGAAACGGGATATGAATGAAGTGTACCAAGAAATCGGTTACTGTCCACAGTTCGATGCGTTGTTCGACAATTTTACGGGACGTGAGACTTTGAAAATTTACGCTCTACTGCGCGGAATTCCAGACAAGAGGATCCCTCAGGTTTCTTCAGATCTGGCCAAATCGTTCGGTTTTATGCAGCACTACAACAAACATGTCCAAGCTTACAGTGGAGGCAATAAGCGAAAGCTCAGCACCGCTTTGGCAGTGATGGGCAGTCCGTCCGTAGTTTATCTTGACGAACCGACAACGGGAATGGATCCCGGTGCTCGACGTCAACTGTGGAATATGGTTTGCCGAATTCGTGATGCTGGCAAATCCATAGTTCTGACTTCACATAGTATGGAAGAATGTGAGGCTCTATGCACCCGTTTGGCTATAATGGTGAATGGAGAATTCAAGTGCATAGGTTCAACGCAGCATCTCAAGAACAAATTTACCAAAGGCTTTATACTTAAATTCAAATTGAAAAGAGGAAGCGAAAATGATGCGATAGAGGTTATGGAAGAGGACACACAAAAAGTAATGAATTTCATTATGACAGAATTCCCCGAAGCTGTTTTGCAGTAAGTTTTCAAAAATCTATCCCAATTTTGTTCGTTTCTAAAAATCTAACATTTTTCATTTTCTTCTTGTTTAGGGAGAGATTCCAAGTAATTTTGACATTCTACATTCCATTGTCGAGCATTTCATGGTCAAGAATATTTGGTCTTGTAGAGAGCAATAAGGATGCTCTCAATATCGAGGACTATTCGATAAGTCAAACCACCCTCGAGGAAATATTCTTGCAGTTCGCCAAATACCAGCGAGATGATCCGCGTGAGATCAAGTGAGGAATCGATGTAGAATTTGTTATGTAGCTAAAGTAGAACTAATCGGATTTTAATGTAGCAAATTAATATTTTTAAATTTGTAAATAGTCTGTTAACTTTTTCTAATTTCAAAGATCTAACTAACAATGAAATAATCCAGCTGAAACTACTAACATAATTATGGAGCATTTTTGACTTAAGAAACCAAAAAAAACTGCTATAATGACAAATATTTTAAAATTTTTTTTAAACAATAAAAAACAAAAAAGTAGACATGGATTGGGCCTGTTCAAAGAATGTGTGATATGTGGAGCAACGTAAATTAAAATTAAAACCATTCAAAAGGCTATCGAAGGAATTATTGAAGTGTCCTTAAAACTACAAACTAATTGACCAACAGACTGTGACAGCACATGCAGATAAAACAATTACATATATAGCTTAATTTATTAAAATTAGTTTTTTTTTTTAAACAAATTAAAATTGAAATTATAATTTTGTTTAATTTCATTTTTCTATCATAGTAGTTACGCGTGTAGGTACTTATAATGTTGTATATTTATATTACATAATTATGTAATGTGTACATAATGGAGAATTTTACTTAATTTAGGGCGAGTATTAACTTTTCTTTTGTATTTTTTTTTTTCAAATTGTGAAATGCCCAAGAATTATATAATTCTACTATAAAATCGAACAATACTTTTTTCTTGTTTATTTTCTTTTTTATTTTTATTTTGTATCAAGAAAACATTAAATGTGATGATTTATAATTTTAAGAAATTTGTATAGAAAAATAAACAAAAAAGTAAACTATTTATATGTAAAAGAATATGTAAAATGTATTTATGTATGAATTTGTAAAAATGATTATAAATAGTTTGAAGTGCGATATGAAAATAAAATAAAAATGTTGAAAAAAATCGAAACCAAAATATACATAATGTCATTTTTTACAAAAGATTTTGCATGATTTTTTGTGTCACTGATTCTTTTGACGTTTCATCAACTTACCCCACTTCGATTTATCTTTGAGAAAAAGTAAAAATTGTATTTCTTCTTTTCATTTAAGGCATTAAGTGAGACAGACACAAATTATAAGTTGTCGAAGATATTGTTAATGGCTTTATATAATAATATTCAAATTCAGCCTTATTTTGACATTCTCTTTCGTTCGAAAGTTATTCGAATTCGTATGATACGTATTTTCACTTTCTAACGATTCGAAAGTTAATTTTAATTCGAAACTAAAGCAAACTTTGACTTTCTAATCATTCGAAACAAACGTCATTTGTTAAGCGTTCACATCTTGATGAGAGAATTAAAAGAAAAACATGTAAGTTCTGTTTTTTTTTTCCGAAAAATAAAGAAAATGGAATATATTTTAATGAAAATCTGTTGATGTTTTTATTAAAGGTCACAGTCACACTCAAATTGAACAACTAGAGAACAAAAGGAAGTTCTTATAAAATTAATGGAAGAAAACTATGAAATCGCGAGAGGTTTTCTTACAAATCGAATCCCCAATCGATTTGATGCATCCATAATTCTTCTTCTATTTATGCTGCTTTGATTTTTCATAAATAAAACAATTTGAATTTTTGAAAGACAATTTGAACGATTTTAACGACTGTGTTACTTTTTGATTCTTGTTGACAATTGTGAAGAGTGACCAGGTGTGATTCAAATAAAGAGACTTTAAATTTCCTATTTTTGGTAATGCATGTTGGACAAAAGCAAATCGAATTATAAGTACATTAATTATTTTATTAGAATTAAAAGTGCTGAGTTAGCTGTACAAAATTTTTTAATATATTTTTTTTACTTTTCATATCAATAAACTTAAATTTATGTTCCCATATTCAAAGTGTCATTGATGGTTTTTTAAATAATTAACAACACTAGCACTTAGAACTTTATTAAGTTAATTTTTCCTAAGTTAAGGTATTTTTTGTTTTCCATCCAATTGTTTCAATGAAATTGAAAGTTTGTGGAACAATTTTAAATTTTGTTACTTTGGTCACACTAAATAATAAACTTCGAATTCGAGTTCATTCCGGTTCATTTAATACATTCATTCAACAACGAACATTATTCGTTAGAATGTCAAAATACAGAAATTTCATTCTAATGAATAGATTTATTCTAACGAATTGGCTATTCATTAGAATGTCAGAATAAGCGTGATACTTCATAGAATGTCCACAAATGTAAAACCGTGAAATGTCAAACTTGTCGTTAAGAAAAATAGGCCTCGAGCTGCGTGAATGAATTGTTGGATACTTTACTGAACGAGTTGCATAGCAAAATTGACATAGTTGTCAAAAAATAAAATCAGTATCAAAAATATTGTGAAATAAAATATTTAATGGATAGGTTTAGTAATTCACCGGGTTTGTCAATGGAAATACAGACATATGAATACTTTTAATCAATTTCTAGGTTCCTTCAAATTCCACCATACATGCATAATGTTGAATTAGCTGTACCGTCAGTAACCACAGCACTTCCTGCATAGCTTTGGATTTCTTTTGTTGTTCTTTTATACTTTACACACTCACAAGAGGTTATCCGGATACCATGTCTAACAAATTGAACACAGTCAATAAAAATAGTATATAAAACATCGGCAAACGTCAAATCATGACATGTCAAATTTGTGCAGTTTTCACATAAATATACCTGAAACAATTTAATGGCGTTTTGGCTTGGTAAATTCCGGTTTGTCATTCTATAAGGAAAAAGCGAACGAATGTTTTTGCTTCTACATACAAACGATTTTTTGCATGCATCTAAAACACGGATTATTGGTAATGAATTAGTTTTTTTCTTGTGTCAAAAGCTAAGTTTAAAAAATGTTTAGTAAGTTCCTAGAGAGCATTTAAAGGCCAATTTTTCGAGTAATGTATTGAATTGCTTTCCGAATCCGAAGAAAATTCAATAAAATAAGATTTTTTATAAACAAAATTTTCATTTAAAAAACAAATAACTGAAAGTATCAATAAACTAAGAAGAAAAGCGAATAGCTTTACAGAATGCCAAATATCGTTTTCGTTCAATTTGTTTCGTTTTTGAAAAATTATAGAATTCGATCTAAAAAATGATTTCCACCCCAAATAGAGTCCGATTAATTTTTAACTTCCCATAGGAAGTTATTGTAATGGGTCCGATTTGTCAAATTGAAAATTTTGACATTTCTCGACGTTTCAAGGTCCCTAGAGTCGAAATAAAAGATTTTTAGAAAGATGTCTGTGCGTGCGTGTGTACGTACGTCCGTACGTCCGTACGTTCGCGACGTTTTTTTCGTCGTCCATAGCTGTTATACAGATAATAAGACAGAATGATGCAGAAAGGGCTCTCAAGAAAATTGCGTGGGTGGTTTTTTTTACCATAGCAGTTTAAAAAAAGGTGAAAATTTTGGTTAACCTTAATATCTTACGAACCAAAAATGCTATAGATTTGAATTAAATTTTATATAATATATTGTAACGTGATACCAAACAAGTATATTTTTTGAAAAAAATCCAGTTAACAGTTTTTTTTATATCGGGTGATTTTTTTGAGGTTAGGATTTTCATGCATTAGTATTTGACAGATCACGCGGGATTTCAGACATGGTGTCAAAGAGAAAGATGCTCAGTATGCTTTGACATGTCATCATGAATAGACTTACTAACGAGCAACGCTTGCAAATCATTGAATTTTATTACCAAAATCAGTGTTCGGTTCGAAATGTGTTTCGCGCTTTACGCAAATTTTATGCGTTTTTTTTTTTTAAAAAGTTCTCAAGCTCTTAAAAAATCACCCATTATATTAAACAATGTCCTCTTTTCAATGGAGGACAATAAATACATAATGGGTGATTTTTTAAGAGCTTGAGAACTTTTTAAAAAAAAAAAACGCATAAAATTTGCGTAAAGCGCGAAACACATTTCGAACCGAACACTGATTTTGGTAATAAAATTCAATGATTTGCAAGCGTTGCTTGTTAGTAAGTCTATTCATGATGAAATGTCAAAGCATACTGAGCATCTTTCTCTTTGACACCATGTCTGAAATCCCGCGTGATCTGTCAAATACTAATGCATGAAAATCCTAACCTCAAAAAAATCACCCGATAAATCAAAAAAACTGAAAAAAAAATTTGTCACCTCGAAAATTTTACGAATACAAAATGATTTTATCTCCAAAACAATTTTGTGCAACGAAGAATAATGTTTTTGACATCTGGTAAAATTTTGAGAAAAATCGAATTGATAGTTTTTTTATAAAAAATAAAAACCTAAAAAAAACATTACTCAAAGTTGGTAAAAATTGAATTTCGACTCAAATATCTTTTCAAAACTTTGAGATATTGGCTTAAAACTAATTTTATCTTTCAAAAAATATTGTTGTCAACATTCAGTAAAATTTTGAAAAAAATCGAATTGATAGTTTTCTTACAAAAAATAAAATCTTAAAAGAAAATTTAACAAAAGTTGGTAAAAATTGATTTTCGACTCAAATATCTTTTCAAAAATTTTGAGATTATGGCTTCCAACGAATTTTAACTTATAAGAATTATTGTTTTCAACATTCGGAAAAATTTTGAGAAAAATCGAATTGACAGTTTTTTTACAAAAAATAAAAACCTAAACAAAAAAATTAATAAAAGTTGGTAAAAATTGATTTTCGACTCAAATATCTTTTTAAAAATTTGAGATATTGGGTTTTAACTACTTTTATCTTTTGAAAAATAATGTTGTCAACATGCAGTAAAATTTTGATAAAAATCTAATTGACAGTTTTTTTTTACAAAAAATAAAAACCTAACAAAAAAACAATACTAAAACTTGGTAAAAATTTACTTTCGACTCAAATACCTTTTCAAAAATTAAAAATATTGTCTTCAATTTATTTCACAGAAAATATTGTTTTCGATATTCAGTGGTTTTTTATAAAAATCCAACAGTCCATTTTTTCATAAAAAAATAAAATCTACAAGAAATAGTACGCGAATTTGGTAAAAATTGATGTTCGGTTCTTGATATCTCTCAAATTAATTTAATTCATCTAATTAGAAAAATTTAAGAAATGCTACTAAAATTGGTAAAAATTTGTTTTTCACTAAAAATCTATTTAACAAAACTAGATTTTCAAACTAAACTATTTCTTTATATGAAAAATATTGTTGGTAATTTTAAAATTTTTAAGAATAATTCAACTGACAACTTTTTTAACCCAACACGAAAACCTACAAACTTTGAAGCAAGACAAATCGACAGACGGGATGGGAAGTTTTCAGTGTGGGTCGCATCCCAGCCTCTTTTTTTTTGACAATTGAGTCCTTTGACATTTCATACATTATTTGGAATAAATGACAACAATTTCTCACTGAAGCATAAAGTTATACCTTACGATGTTATTTATTAGTTTTACTCTAACCAAAAGTGAAGAACATACAATTTTACGTAAAATAGTTAAAGCAGTTTTTATATGATGTCCATTATCAATAATCAATTTCAACCATTTTTCAAATGTACGATTATATCACTAACGGTATTTTTAATCTAAAAATAATTCACAATTAATAACAAACGTTAAAAAACACTTGATTAACTTCTTAATTTATTGAAGTAACATTAATGATTTTCAAAATATCAAAGTTTCAAATTTTAAGCATACCGTTTTTGATGATGATCAGAAAATTTGATGGAGATCAGAAAAAAATTCATTAATTTTATTTGTATTTAAAAAAGAGATAAAATTTATGATAAAAAGTAAGAAGAATTGCATATTCAGCTCCTTTTGCGCTACTTACATATGAGTTT
Source organism: Eupeodes latifasciatus (assembly GCA_920104205.1). Lineage (NCBI taxonomy): Eukaryota > Metazoa > Arthropoda > Insecta > Diptera > Syrphidae > Eupeodes > Eupeodes latifasciatus. The sequence goes on from OV049926.1 coordinate 10,831,635, forward strand.
CAAGCATGGGTTTTATTTAGTCTTAATTGTGTTTTTATAAGACACCAGCAACGTAAACATGCTACATTCACAAAACAACGATAAGAATTCGATAAAATTTAAAGTGAACACAAAAAAAATAAACTGTACCATAAAGAAGCTATAATGGGGGCGGATTTAAAAAGAATAATACAGAAATGCGAACTTGACATTTTATTATTTTTCAAAGATTGACATTTATAGCTTGGGTCGTAGAATGTTTATATACCTTCTTTTTTTTTTTAATTGTGATATCACTTTCATTAATATAGCAGTAAAAATAACGCTTAGTTATGGAAGCATAAAAAATGAAAGTCAAATTTTGAAACTTAACGAAAAATTAAAGCAACTGCAAAATAAATCCAGAAAGTGAAGAGTGCACAGAGAAATAGTTTTTGAACTTCATGATTTTTTACCAAAAACAAAGATAAAATCAATTTTATAAGCTTCACTTTTCAAATCATTGAGCTCTTTCCGTCAAATTATAGTAAACGTCAAAAAATTTATTTCGTAATTGAAAAATCCAAAGTTTACTGCCACTTTATGAAACCACTTACCTATGCCTTAAATTGGACGTGATGGCTTCATGTGTTACAAGGAAATTACAATAATTAGTTTTATTTTTATGTATATTAAAAATGTCACTTGTAATAAAATGGCGGATAGTGGGCGATATGTAGTTAGACAAAGATTACCATCGGAATTATAGAGTGGGGGCTGCCAAAAACTCAACCTTTTTCCTGTTATATTTATTTTTGTATTAGATTTACATACATAATTTGGTGAAAACATTTTTCTTTTGATGTTGTTTCAATTTATAGTAATTTTTGCATGTATTTTCCTATAAAATATTGATTCTTGAACTGACAGAAGATTAATTTCCAGGTTAATTACCAATTCTAATTTTACTCACGGTAAACTTTAAGTGGTCGTTAAAATCTACAGTGCTGGTTAGTTTATAAGTTACTAATATGTTTATACTTCAATAATAGTTTCTACATATTTTCCAAAGGAAAGCAAGAAAAGTTTGTTTGTTTTAGCATTTTTTTTAATTCATATGTGTCATATAAACATAACAACATTATTTTTTTAACCACTGACTAAAAGCTTGTCGTGTGATGGATACTATAACATACTTAATTGTTGAATCTATTAATTATTTGCTTTTTTTAATTTAACCACAACACATTCAGTTTTTAAGAGCAATGACATACGATAAAGTCGGCTTTAATTTCTATTTTTATTTGCCTCTCTGCATCTATAAACATTCATGCGATATCATCGCACCCTCTCGCTGAACTTTTGTCGCTTGAAAAAGGTTTGGTTTTCTTTGGAGTTTACACAAAATATGAGTCAGACGTCAGAAGTCAGATGGTGGAACAGTCTGTCTCTTTGTATACAACATACTCACTCTTATATCATGCTTAAGTAAATAATTTATTTTATTTCAGTCTCAGACAGATGGGTGTTAACAGAGATGGTATAAGATTTGATATTTTCTCAAGTGATGATTTTTCCGAAGACAGAAAGGCTTTAGAAATAGAAAAAATTAGTAAATAAAGCAAGAATCAACTGAGAAGCATATATTGAACTAAGCAATTTTAGATGTTTTTTTTTGTTTTCGGTAAAACCAGTTAATGGTGTACATACAAGTGGCATTTAAATTCTAATTGGTGTAAACCAACAAATTATTTTTGGCGCAAAAATAAGTATAGATATCTACTTTATTTTTGAAGTTTGTTTACTTCAAAAAATGCTGGTCATTTATCCTTGACCCTAATTTCGGAAGTATTGTTAAGTACAGAGATTCTTTCTATGGCCGCACTACACGAATGTGAGGTGCTTTACCTATTCTGTTTACTATTCTATTTTCCTAATTACTCACTTTGTTTTATTATTATAAAGTTTTGTGCTCTTGGAACTTAAGTTAACGTTGGCCTTAAAATTGTTTTCATAGCAGTAAAAACAAAATTTAAGTTTCTTTTTAGAAGAAACATATTCCTACGGCTAAAATGTAGGTAAATCAAACAAAATTAATTTAGTTGCGCTACAGATTGTACATAACCAAGTGGTTCCCATTTTATTAACATTGCATAACGTATATTGACAGGTGTCATAATTGTCAGTTAAATGTAATAAACATTTTGTCACTTAAAAAAAAAATATTTTCAACATTTTTCATTAAATTGCACTTCAATTTCTTCATCTCTTTCACTTGATAACATAATAGTAGACATTTCAAGACCCAAACTCAATTGCCTGTCACAAATGTGAAATTTTTTAATAAAAAAAAAGAGGCTGGGATGCGACCCACACTGATAACTTCCCATCCTGTCTGTCGATTAGTCTTGCTTAAAAGTTTGTAGGTTTTCGTGTTTTGTTAAAAAAGTTATCAGTTGAATTATTCTTAAAAATTTAAAAACTACCAATAATATTTTGCATATAATGAAATAGTTTGATTTCGAAATTATTTTCTTGTTAACGAGATTTTTAGTCGAAAACCAATTCTTACCAATTTTAGTAGCATTTCTTAAAAAAAAATATTTCTTATATAAAAAAATACAAATTGGATGAATGAAATTAATTTAAAGTCAATATCTTCTATTGTTCACGAGATATCAAAAACCGAACATCAATTTTTACCAATTTTGCGTACTATTTTTTGTAGATTTTAATTTTATATGAGATAAAATAAGTGTGAAACCAATATTTTTAATTTTTGAAAAGATATTTGAGTCGAAAGTAAATTTTTACTAAGTTGTAGTATTGTTTTTTTAGGTTTTTATTTTTTATAAAAAAAACTGTCAATTCGATTTTCCTCAAAACTTTACCGGATATTGAAAACAATATTGCTTATAATAAAAAATTTGTTTAAAGCCAATATATTAAAGTATTTAAAAGAGATTTGAGTCGAAACTCAATTTTTACCGACTTTTATTAATTTTTGTTTAGTTTTTATTTTTTTGTTAAAAAAACTGTCAATTCGATTTTTCTCAAAATTTTACTGAATATTGACAACAATATGTTTTAAAATATAAAATTAGTTTAAGACCAATATCTCAAAGTTTTGAAAAGATATTTGAGTCGAAAATCAATTTTTACTAACTTTTATAAGTTTTTTTTTTAGGTTTTTATTTTTTGTAAAAAAACTGTCAATTCGATTTTTCTCAACATTTTTAAGAATGTTGAAAACAATATTTCTTAAAAGATAAAATAAGTTTGAAGCCATAATCTCAAGTTTTTAAAAAGATATTTGAGTCGAAATTCAATTTTTACCAACTTTGAGTAATGTTTTTTTTAGGTTTTTATTTTTTATAAAAAACTGTCAATTAGATTTTTCTCAAAATTTTATCAGATGTCAAAAACATTATTGTTTGTTGCACAAAATTGTTTTGGAGATGAAATCATATTTTAGTCGTAAAATTTTCGAGGTGACAAATTTTTGTTTTTTTATAAAAAAAAAAACCGTTAATTGGATTTTTTTCCAAAAATATAATTGTTTTGTATCACGTTACAATATATAATATAAAATTTAATTCAAGTCTCTAGCGTCATTGGTTCATGAGATATTTAGGTTTAACCAACATTTTCACCTTTTTTAAACTGCTATGGTAAAAAAACCACCCACGCAATTTTCTTGAGAGCCCTTTCTGCATCTTTCTGCCTTATTATCTGTATAACAAAATTTATTTGAAGTCGATATCTCTTCTGGTTCTTGAGCTATGGACGACGAAAAAAACGTCGCGAACGTACAGACGTACGGAACGGACGTACGGACGTATGTCAACATTTTTCACGGGATAGAATTTAGACAGTTGCCAATTTGTCATCTGTCGCGCTTGTCAATTATTATGAAATTTTTGTATTGAATTATGATTCTCATAACGACTGTTGTGTGATAATAATGCCTGGAATTGGGGGACTTACAGTTTTTAAGCTGAATCCGAACGACTTGTACATACTATGTCAAAAACCCTCTTTTCATGGCAATAATTACTCTTCGAAGATTTTTAAATTAATTTTCAGTTTTCGATGACTTTTACGCATAAATAAGGCTGAATTTGACCGATGACATCGATTATGTTGTCTCTGAGGACCACGATGGTCTGCCGCTTATCGGCATAGACCTGCGCATTGCGCAAGCCCCATAATAAAAAGTCTAAAGTCCCATAAAACCGCTCGAGCAGAATATCGATTGTGTCTTGAGGAGTGTGGTCGTGCCACAAGAAGTTGGTGATCATAGACCTACATATCATCTATAGCGATCGGCGTTGACGGTGATGTCCTGGCCACCATCGTTTTCGAAGAAGTACGCCTCCAAGATGACGCCTCCAGCCCAAAATCCACACTAAAAAGTAACTTCTTTTTGATATATTGGCACCTCGTGAATCTCGCGTGGATTGGTGTCGTCCCATCAAAATTGGGATCAACTTCCAACTTCCAACTAGTGAACATACGACGCTAGGTATGGTTGTTTGGTTTCAGCTCCTGGGTCGGTTGGATTTCGTATCGGTGCAGACGCAAATCAGGACGCAAAATTAGTCATGTTGTGGTCTGTGACATTCCAAGTTCTAGTGGGTGACGAAGTTTTGATTAGTACAGATTCTGCTGCTAACTTCCACGTAAAGCGGCAATGTTTTCGGCAGATCTTGCGTTTCGTTTTCGTTGATGTACGGGTGTTGAATGATTATTCACTGACCTTTGGGACTCGAATTTTGGGCACCAAACGTTAAGTAGTTGACTTAGAAGGACGCTCATGCATACTAAAAAAGGGCGCAACACGCACATAGTTGCTTTTAGAGAACACCAATTTTTATAATAAAATTTTATCATTTGCAGGTGTTGCTTGCGACTGTAACTTGCCATGATGATTTTTCTTTAGTGATTAATTGAAAGAAGATATTTTGACAGAAAGTAAAAGAAACAATATGGCCACCATGAGCTGTCAAAATCACCCTATTTTAAAACCCTTGATTTAGCACAAGATACATACGTTACATTTTTGACTTTAACGTTGGTCTTGTCTACTCCTGAAAATTATATCTTATGTTCTAAAAATTACTCTTTAGTGACTGATTGGCTCCGTTCAATCTCAGACAGATAGGGTATCCGGATACCTTTTTGTTAGTGTTTTACGTGTAAAATAACAGCTGATCAAAAGCAGCTGAGATGTCAAAAAAGGAATCCAAAGGTATCCAAGAATTTCTGGGGTATGTATGTAGGTATCTGACAGAACAGCTGATTCAACACATGGTTGAATTTCAAGAAACTTGAAAATTGATTTCAGCCTTTTGTATTTGTTGGTATACAAAAAGATACAAAATGTTAGTTGAAGTTGTTTTTGAGGATGTTCTGTACATAATAGACGATGTAGAAGCTATTTGCCTCCGAATTAAACGTAAATCGTTTAAAACCGGAGATTTCGCAAGTAAATTATTAATCGTAGAGAATTCCAATTGAGCTAAGAGGAAATTTAACCTAGATTACAGATTAAGGTTATCTCTTATTTATTAAATTGTTACGCACCTATCAATTCATCATCGTCCGACGAATCAGTTGAATTATGCATTAAATGTTTTATCTCACAACAATTTTGACTTCGAAGCTTAAATATTTCTCTGCTTTTTGTGCTAAAAGTTGTTTTTATTTTTGACAGCTATCTCAATACAGCTATCCAACTCGTTCAACAAGGTATCTAAAAATCCACCTAGAGATACCCTATCCAACATGAGAACGCAGCCATTAAAAGAAGATATTTTGACAGAAAGTAAAGGAAACAATAGGGCCACCAAGAGCTGTCAAAATCATCTTATTTTAAAACAAACAAACAAAAAACATACAAACATCTGAGACAAAATAATTCTATCTTCCTTGAAGAATGCTAAAGTACTGAAATAGTTGATGGGTTCAACTTTTTATATATAATTAATTTTAATTGTTTTTTTTTTTAAGACTTACGGAGTCCTAAGGCCCAACTATAATAGACTTAACCGAGATTAAGCCAGCTTAAGTGAACGAACCTTATATGTCACTAACCATAATAGACGTTCTGCTCAGTTTCGTTAAATTTCGGTAACTTTCGTGCAATTACGCAAGAGCCATTTATATGGCTCGAGCTTAAGCAAATGTCAAATTTGAAACGCATTTGCTTAAGTTACTTGAATCCATTATGGTTACTTTTTGTTTTGACGATAACTTTTGATAACTTTTCGTTCGGTTTTGACATTAGCTTACTTTCGGTTAAGTCTATTATAGTTGGGCCCCTAGACTTTATCCGTCGATTTACTTTTAACAATTCTGTATACCATCGCTGCCTTAAATCTATCTTATCGACCATGAATGAAAGGGTATCTCCTCCTCTGTCCCCTTTATGTATATCGCTCGCTACAGGTTTTGTTTTGCGAAAAATTGTATTTATTTTTTCTGTATGTAGACAACTTATTTCAAGGCGCGCCGGCTATGCTCTGCTTTGCTTCTGCCTCTGCTAGTATCAGCCGGCAAGAAAGGTGGTAGGTAACGGTAGCTTTAGCCAGAAACAGTTTTAGACGTATAGTAGTTTAATATATTCTTTGGATATTTGCCACCTCTCTTGGAAAATGTGGTCATCAAATAAAATTTTGTTCTCACCAGACTCAGTTTAAGTTATAAACTCGTCGAGGGTGCACATAAAGTGTTTGCCGCAATTCGAAAACCAAATCATTTTCAACTAAAAAATTAATAATAATATTTCCAGCTGTATATACCTACATAAATATAGTATAGTTAATGAAAAACGAAAATTGGCAAAATCCATTGTGGTTGTGATTTGGCTACACGTGTGAATAATTTCAATATTTTCAAAAAATTTCTTCTCTCGAACCTCAAAAGTACATAAATATTTCGTGTGGCAAACAAAGTATTGAGTCTTTAAAAATATGAATAATTGTGAGTGAAAATAATTTGTAATGTTTTAAATGTTGTAAAATTCTTTTGAAATTCAATTTTCTTTTGAGAGTAATAAGTTTTATTCGACTTGAGAGAAAACAGCGAAATATCCAAACTTCCCACAACACTAAATATCTGACGTTGTCATTTGTAGGTTTTTGTTAAAAGTTGATAAACAATATCGACCTTGGTTTTTTGTTTGCTTGCACCATATTGTTGCTGTCACTGTCATTTACAAGGCCTAAAGTGCATATTATTGTTATTAAAGTTCCTTACACTGTCTGGTCTGAGAGCTCTGGTAAAGTACCTAACCTTTAACACCAACGTCGCAGCACCGCCCGACTGTCTAGAGAAAGCTTTTTACATATTAACACAAAAATATAGTTTTGTTGACTAATCGATTTACTTTATGAACAATTTCATAGTTTAGTGTTATTGAAGTCGAGGACAAGTGCATTTGATTGAACACATCAGGCTTGATGAAGATAAGACAATAATTCGACTAAGTTCGAATATATGTATGTATGGGGAGAAAATGCATTATTTCAATAAACTAATGTTATTGTTGAGATAATTATGAGGTGGGGGTTTGAAAATAATGAACTTTATTTTGTTTCTATTATAAAGGGTGTTCTTTTTTTTGATTACAACCTATAACAAGATAATTAAGTTTGTATGAAATTTTATGTGGGTAGTGCATAAAAATGGCTGAAATTGCGTACCTATGTATATGAAGAAGAGGTCAAGTTTTTGAAGACGACTTTTATCGATTAGATGAGGTCATATAGGAGTAACTTATTTATTCAAAATGGGTTAATGTGTTAGTTCATAGTGATTAAGGAATGTGTAGGTACCTAATTTTATGGCTACAAATCATCTGTGAACTGTGAAACATAGCAACAATGTATTAAAAATGATGATTAAACTAAACTTCTATAAGATTAAAAATTACACTTAATGAGACAGTAGACGGTAGTTTTTTGACTAAAGACTAAGTCCCACAAAAATAAAGGAGTGAGTATGATGACCGGTGTTGGCACCCGCAAAACATACATAATTCCAGCCTTGTCGTAGCACAATCAAATTTCTGTTGTAGTATTAAAACCCCATACTAAACCCAGTTTATTTGAGTTTTGGTTCTAATTTTTAGTAAGAATAATAACATATTGCAGACTCATGATAAAATCCAATCTTTAGTAAATGTAATTACATATATGATACTTCAAAATGATGAAATCACCAATTTTATTTGACATCAAAAAGATTGCAACAGTTTTTCTATTCATTCATTTGATTGCATTCAAATGATTACATTCGTTTCATTCATTTGATTGCATTCAGTAGATTTCATTCGTTTGAGGCTTAAAACTAAATACCTACATTCATTTAAAATCTTTGTACACTTTTTTTTCAGTATCAATTGGTTTTATATAATGAATGTAAAGATTTTATTTATTTTTTTCAGGATTTTCCAATAAAATTGTTTCATATTTATAAAAACGAGTATTTCTTAAGAGAAATCAATTTACATTTAGTTGCGAGAAGGAAATAAAAAGCAAGTTTAGTCTTAGGATTTTTATTTAGCAAAATTGTGTCTGCATCGCTACGATTTATAGTTTTCCAGATATTAGTCGCTGCAGTATAAGACATTTTCTTAAATTTGATTTGAAAATGTATTGGAATTCAATGCTACTCCCCCTTCAACAACTAATACCACGAAGACTATAAATCTTAGCGATATGGTGCTGGGAATTTTTTTGTTGGAAATTAAATATCCTATAAAATTGTTTTAGGGGAAAGTTACATATAGCTATCATTGAAATCGATCCGGAAAAATTTTTGAATCGATATTTGTAGGTGTTTCCCTTTGATTAGAAATGAAAATTATATAACGATCGATCGAAAATCAAACAAAGAATTTTTTTTGACAAAAAAAAGTGTAATTACGTATTTATTTTTCTCTAAAAATGTATTTTTCTATTTTCCGGGCGGAAATTCATTTTCCTGAACAGCTGATACTTTTATGTTCAAAATTGAAACGAATCGTTCTACTGATTTGTGTTCCAATTTCACACAATTCTAATGACAGATTTCAAATAATTGGAGCCTTTTTATGACATTTTCCATGAGCAATTCAAACATTTCGGCTGTACGTATCTACTCGAAAGCTTCACGAATTCCAACTAGTGGCCAACCAAGTGGCGTAAACTATTCACCGTAACAAAAATCGAACCTAGTTTTCGTAATTAAAATGACCCATATTGCTAAAGATAATTTTTCGATAACATTCCGAACCATTTGGATGCAATTTAATTTTAGTAATGACGTAGTTTTTATTTGCCAAACGTCAAAAAATTACAGCTTTTTTCTCTATTCAAACCCTGTATTGAACAGAAATATCAACACAGTTTGACATTCTCAACTGTCTTCTTTTACATGATGTCAAAAAATTTGCATCCAAATTTTCAACTCAAAGCGTTTTTTTTTTTGTATGATGAGAGAATGAAACTGAACTGCCAAAAAAGATGTATGAAGTATGATTGTTAAAAAGCTAAAAGCTTAAAAGTTCAGAACAAATCCTCAACTCTCAAATAAAAAGTTTCTTTTTTAACTCTGAAGTTTCAGATCTTCAAATTTTTGGTTCTATTTCATTCTGAATGTGTTCTGAGCTTGTTCAGATTAGTCCCCTATTACACGTTGACTCACGACTCATTTTTGACTTTCCTTATAAATTTGTATTCGGTGAGGCAAGCGCTATTACACGCTGACTCGTGCCCCATGCCTCAAATTTGACAATTATTGTTTGTTTTGTTTTGAATGCTGGCTTGGCTTTAATTTTTCGATAGTTTTTGAAGTTGAGTAAAATTTATAAAACAAAATAAATAGGATTTTGGAAATGGATTCCGAAAATTTTTTAAAGCTGTTGAAGTTACACACTTTTCTGGTTTTCAAACAAATTCGATGTTGTTTATCCCAGGAACAAGAAAATCGAATGAAAAAGAACAGCATAAAACGAATATGAGAAAAAAGAAACGTCAAAGTGAGTCTACTAAAAATTTGCCCGAGACTCACCGGAAATTTTTTTGCATCTCATTTTCTCACAGCTGCTTTCTTTTTCGCACTCATGTGAGTCGTGAGTCGTGAGGCATCGTGTAATAGCAGACTTAGTTGTTTTATTATTATTATTATTATTATTATTATTATTATTATTATTATTATTATTATTATTATTATTATTATTATTATTATTATTATTATTATTATTATTATTATTATTATTATTATCATCTTTATTTTTTCATTTCAAAAGTTTACAAACTTAAAACTAAAGATTACAAGCATGGCTCATGGGCCGTCTGCCGGTATATTTTTCTAAACTAAACATTTTGTGAGAGAAAGTACGAAAATTTGGTTATATAAAGAAAATAGCAATTGAAAAAAGAAAAAAAAAATAATGCCATAGTGTATGTAATTTAATAGATAAATAAATTTATAAAAAAAATATAAACAAAATCTGATTCGGGCTTTTAGTTTAGCTAAAACAAAATTATTAAGTTTATAAGAACAGCAATTCATTTAATTATGGCAATATGTGTTAAACAATTGATTCAAATGTTCTAAGGGCTTTTAGTTTGGCTAAAACAAAAAAAAAAAGGATACATAGATCTTAAAGAATTTGCAATTTCAAATGCGGTTTGTGCTTTTAGTTTGGCGAAAACGAAAAAAAAAGAAAAATATCTCAAGGAATTTAATGATTAGCAATTTTTCAAATGCGATTTAGGCTTTTAGTTTAGCTAAAACAAAATTGTAATAGAATTATTACTCTAGTATATATTGATGTATGTACATGTTTCTATATGAAACTGCATCTAACAAAAACTGAATGAGTAGACGCCAACCGTTATCTCCATTCAGAACGCCTAGACATTCTTCAAGTGACAGAAAACTCTTGTTAAAATAAAGCCGACGAATTTCCTGCAAGATTGGGCACAATGCAACAAAGTGGAAAATGTTTTCAACTTGATTAAGGTTGCACAAAGTGCAGTTTGGGTTGTTACCAGTTCTGTGCGGTCTGTGATTAAGCTCTAACATCTCCGTGCGTGCTTTAAATATGATGCTCATTTCCATTACAGTATATTTATCTCTAAAGTAATTAGAAGACCCGAGTCTGAGGTTAAGTTTACTGTAAATTGATCTCGACACAGACTCCCTCGCCCTATCTAGATAGCTTTGGAATAAGTGATCATCAATGGTAGATATACAGTCGTAGAGAGCGCTTCTCCACGTATCTAAACTATCAACAGATAGAGACAGAGGAAATTTGTGTGCCGAGGCCAAATCATACCAGTCTTTAAATGGTGTATACCGCAGCGTTACCACTTTACTTCAATTGAAGTAGATCTACTTCTTTTTTTCAAATAAATTCAAAAGCTACTTCCTACTTCGCACCATCATCAAAATATTGAAATCTACTTCATTTTTAAAATCTGTGTTTCTACCTACTTCAATTTTAGTAGAAATAGACTGAATCTACTACTTTTTTCTCCTTATCACTCTTGTGTGTAGTCTCAAAATTTTCTAGAGAATTAAAAATCGCTTGAGTATTTGCATTTCCGGTGAGGTTCCGTTTTATATAATGTATTCTAGTTCAAGCCTTTTGTCATTTTTACTTTCGACATATAGAACCTGTATGGCAAGTTTTTCATTCGTAAACAAATTCGAATTCGAGATTTTAATCAAACATGGCATTACGATGGTAGAGAAGTCGAAAAAAGTGGGTCCCCCGGTTTTGTCGATTTGTCTGTATGTCTTTCCTGTTTTTTTTTCAAACTAAAAATAACAGTAGTCCCAATACAAATTTGTACGGTCAAAAATCGATAATTTAAATTTTTTCAAAATCAAACCGATAGATTTTTTTTAAATTCTTGCAAAAATTTGTGTTCTTAATTTGGCTACTTTCAATATAAAAAAATATGTTTGTTATGCTCCAGAAGGGTACCCTAATTAGGACCGTTATATTGTTTTTAAGTTTTCTCAAGAACTAAACTATTTTTTTGCAAAAATTTTCATTGTTTTTATTTTTAATCTAAAAACAAATATTATTTTTTTTTTCGAAATTTGATATCTTGAAAACCGGTCATCATTTTTTACAAAATTGAAATGCAAGACGTCTAATAATAAGTTCAAAACTATATACCAAAAATATTTTTAAACTAAAATTCAAAAACGATTTTCAAATACAAATTTAAAAAAATTAAGTTTTTTTTGAGAAATCAAATGGCTTTTACATTTTTGAAAACAAACTTTTTTGCAGGTTCATTTTAATTCTTAAAATACAGGAAATAGTATTAAACACACTTTTTTATATACATGAGCAAGTTCATGCGAACCAGTCATGCATTTTATTTCCTTTTTGTTTTTTATTGTTATTTGCATTAAGTTGTGCTCTACAATAACTATTTCTTGTAGAACTCGTCCTTTGCAATCAAAACATCCTAAAATAATTTTATTTTACCAACACGAGCCCAATCTTTGCGCTTTCGTTGCCAACGACCAAGAATTAATTTAAGAAATTTTGAATTAACATATTGAATTATATGATATGAAGGCTTAAATAATACTAGTTTTTTTTTCAATTTTTTTATTGAAATAATGTAATTTAAAAATATGTAGAATAATATGAAAAAGTAAACTTTTGAAATCTACTTCCATTTTTCTCAATCTACTTCACTTTTTTCCTAAAATCTACTTCCACTTTTTTTTGAGAAGTGGTAACGCTTACCGGCATCTTAAACACACTGATAGGACCCTCTTTTGCAAATTGTTGGCCGACCTTTGCATTACCCTCAATATATAATCAGCGTTTGCTTTTAAATTCATAATAAATATTGGAGCAAGTCCCGATTCAATATGTATAGCATAATTGGGCGTGTTAGTTGGGAGTCTAAAGATACGCTTGAAAAAATATCTTTGGACAGCTTCGATATCTTCTATTTGCTTGTACCCATAGACTTGGTTGCCATAACACAAACAACTTTTGATAGTTGCTTCAAACACTTTGAACTTAGACGTAGGATCAACAAGTTTGTTATTAAAAAAGTTTGACCACATACAATTTATTGCAGTTTTTGCAACTCTCACCTTATCTTTTATGTGAACACCAAAATTCAGGTTATGAGTTAATGTGTAGCCTAAATATTTAAATTCTTTCACCACTTCTAAGTTGGAACCATTGAGGGTCCAGTTGCGGTCGGTTCTAATGCTACGATGTTGGGACCTAAAGACCAAAATCTTCGACTTTGAGGTGTTTATTTGGAGATCCCACAGATCACAAAATTGTTTTAATTTGTTTATTTGAAGCTGAAGTGTGACTGCATTATCAGTTAAGATCACCAAGTCATCGGCGTAGAGCAAAACTTTAATAGATAAATCACCAAAAGTAACTCCACCAGGGATATAGTCTTCAATATCATTTATAAATAGTGAAAAGATAAGCGGGCTTAAAATGCAGCCTTGAGGCACACCTGTATTACAACTAAACGGTTTCGATTTGCTACTACCATTTGAAACTACAGCTGTCATATTTGAGAGCAGCTGCTCATAGATTCGGATAAAATTTGTCGAAAGCCCGATAGCTTCAAGTTTAAATAGTAGAGATCTTCTGTTAATGGTGTCAAATGCTGATTTAAAGTCAACGAAAAAGGAGTAAAGATTTATTTTTTTCTCTAAGTAACGCCTAGCAACACTCGTGAGAGTGAAAATTTGGTCGATTGTCGAAAGGTTAGCTCGAAAGCCCGCTTGTTTTATTCTGAGCTCTATGATGTCAGAATAAAATAACTAATCAGGCCGAGTTTAATGCCCAATTTAAAATTAAAAATAAAATCTCAAACAATTAAATAAGCGCAAGTGCATGATTATAATTAGTTTTTCGGTTTAAATTTAAGATTTTAATCATATTTCTTGTTTCTCTAGAAAAAATGACAAGTAAATCGACAAAAATGTCAAATAGTGACAATTTAGTGTCCAGGTGTGTTTCAAAAATAATTCTGAGCTATCAGAACACGTTTTGTTCAGAGTATGTTCAGAAAATGCTCGTTATGTTCAGAACTCTTTTGAGTGTAAAAAAGAAAGAAAGCTTATTGAGGTAAAAATTGGTACGAGTATGTTCAATGAGCATTGAGCAAACAGTTTCCGATACTGATTGTTCTAGGTAATTCAGTTTGCCTATAGATAAGGTATGCCAATACATTTAAAGCTGGATAAGGTTGTCGTTTTTATAAAATTCATCCTTCGAGTAAGTTTCTTTAAAGACTTTCAGTTGGATTCCCTTGTTGGGTAAGGAATGAGCTTCGAAGGACATTTTCTATGCTTTTCTTAAAGTACAACACCATTAAGCTTGTGTGTCCTTTTTTCCTGAAAATAAAAACAAACCTGCCACAAGAAAAGTCTGGTGATGTCATTATTATTATACAAAAAAAGCTCTATGAAAAGATAGACATTTCAAGAACAAAAACAAAAACTATGGTACTTTGCCATTAAATAATTCAAATTGATTAAAATACTGTTTTCGCAAAAAGTAAGCAGTGTCTATTTTTAAAAATATGTGACGTAGGTTGTCAGTATTTTGCAAATGTTGAAGCATGCGTGATGTTGGTCCAGCCCAAGGCCAATACAATATAACAAATTTTTGATTTTAGAACAGTATTAGTATTTTCTTTTGTTTATTATTAAAAATTGAAGAAAATTCTTGTCTATAAGTTAAGATATTATTAGGAAAAAATCAATATTGTCCAATTATGTTGTTTCTTCTTTTATACCCTAAACTTATTTTTAAATCTTTTTTTAGAAATTGGGAGCGGTATCATGAAATCAACACAAATTTTATTACCTTCATACATTTTCTATGTAGTATGTCATTGGCATGTTTAAAAAACATAAACCAGATGAATTTGGTATTGTAGTAAATTTTTTCATCGGGAGTTTGAATTGGGTGTGTACTGTGTAGACAGTAAAACCCAGATAAATCCCTCTAGTTTAATTGCCCAACTCACATAAGTACTTTTAAACCCTAATTACCTTCTTCTCTTACTAGCCTTTCATTTTGTATACTTTTAATTTAAATTAATTATACCTGAAAAAAACTTTCTGGTCAGGAAAGTAAGCCATAAAATGTAACCAAATCCTTACGTAAATTTAACGAAAGTAACCGTTGAGCCAATTAAAAGTTACTTTATTTTTAGACGTCGACAACTTTAACTAGCTTAACTGAGATAATAAAGATAAGCATTGATGATTATGGAAAGAGTCATAGTCTTATGATATTTTGCGTTAATTCAATGTAATTTTAAATAGATTGATGTAAGATAAATTCGTCAGTTTACAATCGCTTTCGTAAATCTTATGAAATTGTTTACAAATCAAGATAATTAAACGAAATTTTTTGTTCCATTTATGAATATTTTCATAAACTTCTTAGAACATATTCGCAATGTCCGGTACATATTGCAGTGACCCTGGCTATATCATTCGATAGAACAGTTTTTGTTACAGATAGGCCATATCATCCTGGATATGGTACAGTCCGTTAGACTGTTCCACCTGCGGTTGGATTCTCTCTGAAAAATTGGAGGAAAATTTGCTCTTCATATATCCAAGAGAAAAATTTACCCTTTCCGCTATGAAGGACCGATCCTTGCAGGGCCAACTCATCAGCCCGTTCATTTCCATCAATACCAATATGGCCGGGCATCCAAATAAGAGTGACACAAAGGTTGATGTTGAGGCTGGATAATTCATTCCGACATTGTTGTCCCAGTAAAGAGGATGTTGTGTCCAAATTGATAGCCATAACAGCCGTCTGGCCTGTCAGTGAGATAGCCGTGTTTCTATTTTGCTTTGAGTTTAATTTGAGTATTTTGCATGCTTCTCTGATTGCTAGTAATTCCGCTTGAAATACACTGGCTTATAATCAGGCAGCCGAATACCCTTCAAAAAAGTGAACAAAAAGATTGGTGCCCTAAGAACTTGCAAAACATTGGGTGTATTCATAAACGCAGAAAATCTGGGCTAGTACAATCGCATTTCTTTTCTGATGCATTTGTGAACGCACTCCCAATGCAGAATGTCTGCAGTAAACAAAAAGGTCTGACTTAGTCCGATTTGTATGTAAACAGAGTTCATAAACGACAGAGAAAAATGGCTGCCAAACAAAACAAAATGGCTTATTCGATTTGTAATAATTAAAAGTTTAATATTGTTAGTTGTCAATACAGTACCTACAGTACTTTCATCATCCCTTTAAAAACAATAATTTAAATTATTTTTATCAAAAAATTAACAAAATTTTGCCATTACTTACATTCTTTACGAGTCAGTGCCGCTTCGTCCTTCTTGTTGTTGTAAAAATTAATTTAATAATTCTTGCTCTTTCTGCAGCCAAACGAATTCAGCTGCATCAATCTGCCCGACCGATGGTGACGACAGTCTGACGGTTATGAACGGTAGTTACTGCAGTTCAACTAGGTTAGTTCGATCGAAGATCTGACTTTATGAATGCAGATAACGCAGTTCTTAGTTAGGCTGACGTTTATGAATACACCCATTTTATGTAAAAATTGTCATTAGAAACGATTTTAAAAGTATGAAATCATAAATTAGATTTGCTTTCTGTCCAAATATTTAAAATGTTAAAAATATTTAGTAATATTTTTGGCAGGATTTTAATTTATGTTAAGCAATTACTGAAAATTGGATTTTTCAAAATATTTAACGAAATTTTAGCAACTACATATAATATGTATTAGATAAAAAGTTTCAGCCTTTATTTGGTCTCAATATATTTTAGTTTGAAATCAATTTTAAAATTTATTTTTTAATTTTTGTAAAACTGCTGTCAATTTGATTTTCCTAAAAACTTTACTAGAAGTCAAAAACGTCATAAAATTTTAGACGTTATATTATTACCTTTACGTTTCTTTTCTTTAATTTCAAAAAAAGCTTTCCGTTGAAATTTGAATGAATTTTGATTCTAGGGACCTTGACACGTCAAAATATTTGACATATAAAGTTGAAAAAACAAAACCTAAGTTAAGGATTTGAAGAAACCAAAAATGTCAAAATGTTGTTGTTTTTTTTTTCTTTGATGTCATAATTCATATTGAGGTTCTTATAATTGCTTAACCTTCATTAAAATAGTGGCTTTCAAAACAAGGAACCTATCTGGGTCTAAATGTTTTCACTTTAGTTACAAATATTTCAATATTAAGAGTTCAATTTTTATTATGGGAAAAAAGATAATTTTAAATTCAACTCAGGATATTATTGAAATGCAAAAAAAAAAAAAAATCCCCTCTAAATTTTGAATTAAGACTACAGCGCCACCTATTGTGTTCATATTTTGTTAGTCTGTCAAATAAAAGGTAATCAAATCCAAAAGTAACTAAAAAGTAATCGCCACTGTTAATCGGTACTGGTAATCGTTATTCAACTAAGTGACGGATTAATTTTTAAGAAGTAATCGTTACTTTTTGAAGATTGAAAAGTGCTAAAATTTAAAGCAATTCTAAAAAGAAAAACGCTTAAGAAAATCAATATGAATTCCCATTAAAAAAGTACATTAAAGCATTATCGCAAAAGAACGAAATTCCGTCTTTATCTAGTGACTATGACTTTAGTCACAATAATTACTTAATTAAATTGTAATGTCATGTTTTTTGATCTAATATTGATTTATTTAACACAAACGTGCAATTTGCCTCTGCATTGCCTTTATGATTAGGCATTGAAACGTGTGCACTGAAATTATATAAAATAATAATAGGCGTTATCAATGGAACACATGACTAAGGACTTACTCAGGACTGGAACCAGTAAAACTTGCGCCTTATGTAATTGTTATAGAAAATTATAGTGTTGTTAAAAAATTATAGCAACAAATTTAATTATAATTACTTGTAATTGAAACTTCCACACACTTTTTCAATTAATTTAAAATGTAATTGAATTGACCTTCAACTACTAATTACAAGTAATCGAATGTAATCGAAAACAAAAGTAATGCTCAAAAAAGCAGTAATTTTGTAAGTAATCATTACACAAAAATTTATTTAAATACTAAACATCTAATAAATAACAACCAACAATTTATCAAAAAAATTTAAATGTAATTTAAAAGTGCTTTTCCCCAAGAACTTGAACAATTCCATTACAATTTCCAACTACGCCACTGGGTTGGGGTCAAAATTCTGCCGGGGTCAAAATTCTTTTGTCAAAATTCTGCTTTCAAAATTCTGCTTTTCAAAATTCTGCTTTCAAAATTCTGCTTTTCAAAATTCTGTTTTTCAAAATTCTGCTTTTCAAAATTCTGTTTTTCAAAATTCTGTTTTACAAAATTCTGGAAATAATAAAAATAAGGTTTGGAAAATGTTAAAAAGCGCGCGCTTTTTAACATTTTCCAAACCTTATTTTTATTATTTCCAGAATTTTGTAAAATTATCCTCTCGCTTGCATAAGCGAGATGTTTAGACGCAATTAATTTTTGCTTATCACTGTTAAAACTGAAGCTGAGCGTGCAAAAAATGGGGAGAGAATAAAAAAGAAGAGAAAAATTGTATTGAAAAACAAACAAATAAAGAGAATAATTAAAAAGAGAACAGATCTCAGCCATGTAGGTTATCTAAAGCGTATTGCTAACAATATTAATCTCTCCACTTTAACGTAATTTGCTTTTCGTTTTTTAATTGTTGTTATTATTTTTTGTTTACATTTTGTTTTTGTTGTTGTTATTTTTGCTCTCTTTTCAGTTATTGTTTATAATTATTAAAAGACGAAATTTTGATTTTTTTTTTGTTAAAATTGAAACAAAAACCATGTTAAATTGACTTTTCCGTTAATAAATATACTATTAAAAAAAAGCAGAATTAGCAGAATTTTTTTTAATATAAATTTCCAGAATTTTGAAAAGCAGAATCTGGAAAAGCTGAATTTTGAAAAGCAGAATTTTGTAAACCAGACAAAAAAAAAAGCAGAATTTTGAAAAGCAGAATTTTCGTTAAAAAAGCAGAATTCTGAAAAGCAGAATTTTGAAGCCAGAATTTTGACCCGATCCCACGCCACTTTGTATAATATTTAACCTTTCTTTAGGTAATGGTGAGTTCTTAGATGAATTGAAATACTCTATAATAACTCCCCTTCATAAATCAGGTACAAAAAGCTCGATTGAAAATTACAGACCAATTGCAAAACTGCAGTTAATTCCTAAGGTTTTCGAAGCTGTAGTAAAAAATTGTATAATCTTGTTCACAATAACATTTCAGTTTACCAACATGGTTTCTTAAAAGGTAGATCCACTACTACAAATTTATCAATATTTTCAAATTTTTGTTTTTATCACAGATGGAAATGCGTTCTCAAGTCGACACTATTTACACTGATTTTTCAAAGGCTTTCGACCGCGTTCAACATAGTGTTCTCGTAAAGAAACTAGAGATATATGGATTTCACTCTCAGCTCCTAATGTGGATAAAGAGCTATTTAGTAGGTAGGAAACAGGTGGTAAAAAATGATAATGCCTTGTCTAAGGAAATTATAAATTTTTCGGGTGTTCCTCAAGGTAGTCACCTTGGACCACTTCTTTTCATCATTTTTATTAACGACTTACCTCTACATCTTACTTTTTCTAAATGTCTTCTATTTGCTGACGATTTGAAAATATTCAGTTCCATAAATTCACTTAACGGTTAAAGTTCAAATTGATTTAAATAATTTAATTAAATGGTGTAATATCAATGGGCTATATTTTAACAATAAGAAATGTAGCGTTGTAACATTTTCTAGAAATCACAGTCCATTATATTATAAATTTAAACTTGAAAATGGCATTTTACAAAGACTTGATAGCCATAGGGATCTAGGCGTAATCTTCGATTCTAAAATGAATTTCTCAAATCACATAGACCATGCGATCTCAAAAGCAAACTCTATGCTAGGTTTTGTTTTTCGAAATTCAAAAGATTTCGAAGATCCCTATACATTAAAAGCTCTTTATTCTAGTCTCGTCCGACCACATTTAGAATATTGTACTGCTATATGGAGTCCCTTTACCGCGTCTAGCATTTTTCGTATAGAAAGAGTTCAAAAAAGGTTCACAAAGTTTGCCTTACGAAAAATATATGGTTATTCAAATGTTCCATCTTATGAGACGAGGTGTATTTTAATTGACCTAAAACTTCTTGCGCAGAGAAGAAAATTAAACTCAATACTTTTTGCTTTTGATGTCTTGAATTTTAATATTGACTGTCCAGTTTTGTTATCTATGTTTTTTATTTATGCGCCTTCTAGAAACTTGCGCCCTCGTGACTGTGATTTCTTAAATGTTCCTTACCACAGTACTAGCTATGCTAAGTATAATCCTATCACAAGAGCTTGTATGGATTTTAATGAATATGATTTTGCAATTGATTTTAATATTAATAGAAATGTTTTGAAAAATAAATTAGTATAAAGAATTTATTGTTATTTTATTAAGAATTAATTGTTATTTATAAGAATAATTGAAATACTAATAGAAAATGTAAGTAATTAATAGAAAATGTAAGTTCAATGCACAGAAGGATGTTCTTAGGTCGAACTGTAGATGAGAAGTGTCCCATCCCATTCCAGTTATGAACACTTCCTTATTCAATTGGGGAACGGATGGGATTGGAATTGGCTTGAAGCGGGGATGTTATATTAGTAAATTTGTTATAATGCTATAAGTAAATTATGTATTTTATTTTTATGTTATGTATCATAATTATTAGTCTAAATGGAGTGTGTAACTTTTAAGACGAATAAATAAATAAATTTCTTATAAATTGCAGTTAGTAATTAAATTACAAGTACTTGAAATTTATATTTGTTTTCAATTACAATTACAGGTGTCATTTTAATTACTTATAACTTATAATTGAAGTCAAAACTTAATTTAATTAAAAGTAGTCATTATTTCAAAAGTTTAATTGGGGTTATTCAAACAAAAATGCAAACAGTGCTATGTGTTCGCACAAGATCGAATTCATGAATGGCTAATGCGGCTCTGCATTTATTTTATAATTATAGAAACTCCTATAAAATGATATTTTCATTCATTTTTATACTATCACCAAATAATCATATGGATGGTATTAATGGTATTGGTTTGATTAAAAGTATAATTTTTTGCGATTAGTTTTCTTTTGCATTTAAATTAGTTTTGACGTAGATGAAAATGTATTTCCTTTTCATTAAGGTAATAATCAACACAACTTTTAAAATAAAATCTTAATTATTTTTGTATTTTCCATCTAAAATGATGACTAAGTTAATTATCTTTGTTTCTTTAAGTGTAGGATTACTTGAGTACTTTTATCCATATATACATTGATATAAAAACAACATTAACTTCATTGCATGGCGTTAGTAATTTAAAAAGCTTGTTTAATATTAAAAGTGTACTTAGAATCAAGTTAATTTTTAAAAATAGCTTTAGAAACATTTCAATTTCTAAGAATTTATGAATATATGACTTTTAACGAATCAATGGGAAAACATGTTTTAATAATTTATTTAAATGTAATTACTTTCTACGTGAATACTTTTATTTTTATAGAAAGTTTGTTTTCTGCTATAAATTCAAATTCTGTTTCTGTCACTGTTTTAATTATTTATTCTTTTTTTTCTTTATTTTCAGATTATTCCACTTAAAAGTCTTCAAAAGAAATAATTTATCATGGCTACTAATAATTTTGACAAGCTTCGGCTATTATTATGGAAGGATTGGATCTTACAATGGAACCATAAATTACAACTAATCGTTGAACTTTTACTACCCGCCGTTTTCTCGTTACTATTGGTGTTAATTCGATCTTTATCAGAACCTTTTGTACGAGAATCTATTTCTTACAATAACTCACTTCCCATCAACAATCTTGATTCTTTAAAGTAAGTTTTTTTTTGTATATTTATCTAATTTAAAAACAATAAAAAAGTATAATTATTATGTAGATTTCGTGGCAAAATAAATTGTAGAAAATCAACGAATTAAACTCTCTGTGTAGTTTGTTTACAAACGTCAAAAGCGTCGCTTTGGAGTTTTGACTCTTGCATACAGTGTATTTAAAACAATCAAAAACTGAAATTTGAAACTGCGGAATGACATTTAAGTCAATGTTCATTTGTGTTCAAATTGTGTTTACCATAATGCTAAACAAGCGAATGCTCACTAGGAGTCTCTCACAACTCACCACTAATTAATAGTAACGAACTAGCTTTAATTTCTAGAGCCAATAGAATGGCGAGTATAAAGGAGATGAATTTGACAAGAAGTTTTTGTTGTCAGCTTTCTTATCATTTTCCAGTCACTTTCGACATTTCCAAAGTCATAGAGTAAAGAGTAAAAAGAGAATAACTTGACTAAAAGGTTTTTGTCGGTAACTCTCCTTAGTGATTACTCGCTTGTTTAGTTTTCTAGGTTTGGTCTGTCACTTTTGATGTTTTTAAAGTTAATAGGGTAACGAGTAAAAAGGAGAATAATATGAAAAGTAATTTTTGTTGTCAACTATCTACAGTCATAGCTCGTTTGACTAGTTTTGGGGTAAACTATAAATTTTATAATTAAATTGCCTCGTCTTTCAGCTTTTCCAAGCTTTTGAAATTTAATTTTGACGTTTCCAAAGCCAATTGTGTAACGAGTAGAAAGAAGAATAATTTGACAATAAGTTTTTGTTGTCAACTCTTTATGGTGATTAATTGCTTGAATGGTTGAAGTCATCTGTCAGCATTTCCAAGATTTTAGCTGTCACTTTCGACGTTTCCAAAGCCAATAGATTAACCATCAGAAAGGGGAATAATTTGACAAGGAGGTTTTTGTTGTCAACTCTCTTCAGTAATTACTCGCTCGAATGGTTTTGGGGTAAATATAACAGTTTTAAATAGAATCACATCAACTGTAACAGAACTGCCACTTTTGACGTTTCCAAAGGCAATAGAGAAACGAGTACAAAGGAGAAATATTTG
The DNA here is from genome assembly GCA_920104205.1 of Eupeodes latifasciatus. Lineage (NCBI taxonomy): Eukaryota > Metazoa > Arthropoda > Insecta > Diptera > Syrphidae > Eupeodes > Eupeodes latifasciatus. The sequence goes on from OV049926.1 coordinate 10,854,609, forward strand.
ACGAACTGTTTTTTGTTGATAACTCGTTACAGTTACAGTGATTACTCGCAAATCTGACTTTATGAACATATCTTACGGAGGTTTTCGTTAGACATAACGTTTCTGAAAACACTCCTTAGTTGCGAGCTGTCAATTTTTGTTTGGGTAGGGTTGCCAACAGCTCCAGCACAAGTAGATAATGATTACATTTTTTAACTTCCTTCTTTATATGTTTTTTTTTTTTTGTATTCGTTGCAGAACTCATCTAATTAATCATAATGTAACATTCCATTTGGCCTACTCTCCAAACACAAATTTGGTTTTCGATAACATCGTGAAGGAAGCAGCATTAAGTTTAAATCTCAATTACAGTGGCTACGCGAATTCACGTGATCTACAAGATGTCATGATAAAGGAAAGTTTCTTTAGTGGCATAGAATTTGATGATTCATTGGCAAATGTAACAAAACTTCCAATGCACTTAAACTATCGTATTCGTTTTCCAAGTGAACTACGAACTATGTATTGGTATACGACTTCCGTAAGTTCTTGGCTGACAAACAGTCTTTATTTGCCTGGCATGGATTCACCTGGACCAAGAAATTATTATGATGAAGATGGTGGACTTCCGGTTGGTTATTTAAGAGAAGGTTTTCTAGCTGTACAGAATGCTGTCTCAAGGGCTTTTATGAGACAATTAAATCCAAAGTCCTATCTCGGTTTGCCAGAAATTTATCTTCAAAGATATCCTTATCCGGAATATACGTTTGATCATTTGATCGATGTTATTGGCATCTTGCTGCCGCTTGTAATATTTTTGAGTTACATGTACTCATCTACATGGTTGATAAAGGTACAATACAAAAAGTCAACATATGACAGTAATTTACTCACTTAATTTGACAGTTCATCACAGCAGAAAAGGAGAAACAACTCAAGGAGGTGATGAAGATGATGGGTCTGGAGAATTGGTTACATTGGACAGGTTGGTTTCTGCAGGGATTTTTTGCAATGGGAACCTCAACGCTTCTAATTGTCATCATTCTAACGGTAAATTCTGACATTCAAAAATGCATTAATATTTTAATAAATTCTGAACGTTTATTTTTGTGTACAGAATAAATGGAGTGAGCACCAACCAGTACTTATAAACAGTTCATTTACAGCGGTTCTGTTTTTCTTCTTGGTTTACACGGCAACCACAGTGACATTCTGCCTTATGGTGGCAACATTTTTCTCCAAAGCGAATACAGCGGCATCTGTCAGCAGCATTATATGGTTTGTCAGTTTTATACCTCACCTTTATTTCATGGCAAACGAATATGATGTTGCTCCCGCCATGAAACTAGGCTGGTCCCTGCTCTGCAACACTGCTATGGGTCTTGGAATCCACATAATTGTTGGCCTTGAATCGAATGGATATGGCTTCCAGTGGTCTGATATGTTTGCACGTGTCAGACCTGATGATCCCGTTACAATGGCTCATGTTTTGGCAGTAATGGTGTTTTCATGCTTCATGAACTTGACAATATGCTTGTACATAGAGCAAATTTATCCAGGTGAATTTGGAGTGCCGAAAAAATGGTATTTTCCATTTACCAAGAACTTCTGGTGTGGAGACCATGAGTACTTTGAAAATGAAGACTCTCACAGCGGCGCGTGGCGGATAAATACAGAATCATTTGAAGCCGAGCCAATCGGCAAACGTATTGGCTTGGAAGTGAAGAGTTTGAGCAAGTCGTTTGGCCAATCGAAAGCAGTGAAGGGAGTTTCTATGAATATGTATGAAGATCAAATCACCGTTTTGTTGGGTCATAACGGTGCTGGTAAGACCACAACAATCTCTATGCTAACTGGAATGTTCCCGCCCACATCGGGAACGGCCATTTTGAATGGATGTGACATTAGAACTGACATTAATGGTGCTCGTGCATCATTAGGTGTTTGTCCACAGCATAATATTTTGTTCGATGAACTAACGGTTAAGCAACATTTGATTTTCTATAGCCGTTTGAAGGGTCTCAAAGGGAACGCATTAGAGCAGGAGGTAACAAATTACATGAGAAAAATCGAGCTGGAGAACAAAGCAAATGTGGCTTCTTCCGAACTGTCAGGAGGTATGAAGAGAAAACTGTCAGTTTGCGCAGCTTTTTGTGGTGGTAGCAAAGTCGTTTTGTGCGACGAACCAAGTTCGGGTATGGACCCGGCTGCCAGGAGGCAACTGTGGGATCTACTGCAGGCTGAGAAAGCCGGACGAACAGTTTTGCTGACAACACATTTCATGGATGAAGCCGATGTCTTGGGAGATCGAATTGCAATTATGTCCGCTGGAGAGCTGAAATGCATGGGAACACCTTTTTTCCTGAAGAAAGTTTTTGGCAGTGGATATTTATTGGTGAGTTATTTAAAACTATGAAATCTACACAGAATTTTGTCTAAATAGGTACGAGTACATTTTTCTCTTTTCCTTTAAGGTTTGTGTCAAGAAAAATAACTGCATGACTTCCAAAGTGACGCAACTTCTTAGAAAATACATACCCGATTTGAAACCAGAATCTGACATTGGAGCTGAACTGTCATATCAACTACCTGACAGATATTCATCTCATTTCGAAGATATGTTCCTTGCTCTTGAAACAAAATCCGATGAACTGCAACTAAATGGCTATGGCATTTCTATAACATCCCTGGAAGAAGTCTTTATGAAAGTTGGTGCTGAAAAGGAGGAAAAGACAAATGTCAATAATGATAATGACATTAACAATAGATACCTAATGGACAATGGAATAAGTGAATCATTGAGTGATAAGCATCTTCTTCGAGGATTGAGCCTAACAGTCAACCAATGGCGGGCAATGATGATGAAAAAGTTCTTATTTTCTTTGCGAAACAAGTTGCGGTTTTTGGTGCAAAATTGTTTGCCCATATTATTTATAACTTCGATCCTAAGTGATGGTTCAACGAAGTCTCTTTCTGAATTAAGTCCAATGACAATTCAACTCAATCAATATCCAGAAACAGTGACAGTTCTGCAAACAACTTCAAATGTCAAAATGAATTCGTTAGAATGGGATATCGCCCAGAATTACAAAAATCTAGTGTATTCGTATGGATGGCCGCATCTTCTCCGAGATATCAAAAGCGAATCTTTCGTTGAGTATATTTTGAAATTAGGAAAGAATCAACAGCCCGAAGTCAATTCTAAGTTCTTAGCTGCAGCAACGGTTGATGAAAACAAAATTACAGCATGGTTAAATAATAAGCCATTGCATACAGCTCCGTTGACAGTTAATTTAATTCACAATGCTATGGCAAGGTAAATGTTTAAATGTCAAAAATCCATGAAATCTACGGACAATAAAAATTATTTCTTTAATTTAGAACACTTGAACCGAAGGCTTCTATATCCGTCACAAATGCACCACTGCCCTTTGAATGGCACGAATCACCAAGAGCTAATTTCTCCCAATCCAGTGAAGTGCTTGGCGTGCAAATAACAATTGTTGTTGGTTTTTGCATGTGTATTGTAAGTGCTTTCTATGTTATATTCGTTATTAAGGAACGTGAAAGTCGAGCGAAATTGTTACAATTTGTGAGCGGAGTTAAGGTCTTCACATTTTGGTTGACACATCTTGTGTGGGATTATTTGACATTGATGATAACTTCGATTATTATTATAATAACACTTGCATACTTTCAAAAGGAAGGATTTTCAACTTTTGCCGAATTAGGTAAGATGATGTCTGCAAAGGTTTATGAGTGTTTGATTTAAAAATTTTAACTGACAAGCACTATTCACATGAGCACGACCAACGACCAACAAATGGACGAATATTCGTCGATTTTGACATTTCTTTCACATGAGAGTTTTTAATTCGTCGCGAATGAAGTTTGACATTTACCACCGAAACCAAAACAAGAATTATTTTTTTAGGTTAAGTACGCGCGATTATTTTATTCTTTGCGAGTGTGGATAATGTGGAACGCGAATAAAGTCTGACAGTTCGTATCAACTACAATTTTCAAGACGAATAAATTTGTTTTCTTAAATTTATTAATGCATATATGATATTGAAAAGTAAAAGTATGCATCATAAATCAAATAGAAACTATATTGCTATCGTTTTGTTAAGAATTTATGTGTCTTCAAACGTATATAAACTCACATTTTGTTATTCAATCGTCGTTCGTTGGTCGCGCTCATGTGAATGCTGCTTTAATAGAAAGCATACACAAATTGACAGCTTATACGACACTTGAACTTAACTAAAGAGTTTATTGATGTAATCGAACTTTGACAGTTGATTTCTTATATTTTAAACGTAAAATTTTTAACGTTTGAACGTTGCCATTTATGACAGTTAAATTTAACAAAAAAAAAGATGTCTTCTTTTTAGAACACTAGCTGTCATTTTCAGACAAGAGTAATACTTAATTAAAACTGACACTTGAATATTGAGATTTAAGTTGGTCAGTGGATTTAGTGGACAATTAAATGCAATTTGTTCAAAATTCTGAAAATTTTTACGCAACAGTCAAAATTCATTATTTTTCTAACTCAACATCACTTTCTTCCAATACGGACAATTGTTAGAAACAAAATGTTCTGACACTTGACACATGATGACATTTGATTGTTATGTTTACACGTTGCATTCGTTGCATCTGTGAATTTATAAGTTAACTTTTTAAAACACAACGTATATAGGTGACAAGTACAATACGGCTATGTTCTTACCATTCAGCTTTTTAAAAACAAAAATCAATTCTTATAATGAAGTTTTGAGGGCTTGCATTAGTTTACTTAGAACCTTCTTCAAAACTTATGAATTGTATTCTTTCTTTTTCCAGGTCGAAATTTTGCAGTGCTCTTACTTTTTGGATGCTCAGTCTTACCATTTACCTACCTCTTGTCATATCTCTTTACCGAAACATCAACCGGTCTTTCTAGACTCTCTGCTATTAATTTAGTATTGGGTATGTATAAATTGATCTTAATTTTTAAAGTGATCAATTTCGATCTGAAAAGAATCAATCTTTTCTTTTTTTTGATAGGTGTTGTCCTCTTCACTTTTGTCTTCATTATGCGTCAAATGAATAAGGCCGACAAGTACGAGATATACTGCCTTGTGTTTCCTCATTTCTCTTTGATCCAAGGAGTTTTTAAACTCAACGACAATAATATCCAAAGGAGGCATTGTGATATTTCAAATAATGACAACGATTGTTTGTCGAGTATGAAAACCATCAGATGACAGTAATCTGCAACTTTTAGTAACTTTAAACATTTTTTATTTTCAGAATTGCAGCCATATTTTGGCTGGAAATATCCCGGAATACTTCGTGAAGTCATAAGCTTCATTGCTTCTGGTCTTTTATATTTTGTCATACTTCTTCTGAAAGATTATCGTTTCTTTGATCCGATTTTGTACAAGTTCAATGAGACAATAAGGTGAGTTTTTGAGTGAACTCAAGATCGAAAAAACAGTTAACAGACATATTTTTCACTTCCATAGAAAACCACCAGCGTTGTTGAGAGGCGGAAATATCGATGAAGATGTCGAAGAAGAGAAAAAACGAGTGGAAAATATGTCGTTTTCAGAAATTTCTTCACAAAATTTGATTCTAGATAAGTTTTCAAAGTTTTACGGTGGTTTTCTAGCTGTCAACCAGATTTCCATTGGAGTCAAAGAGTGAGAATCATCATTGATCATTAACTGCAGTCAAATGAATAAAACTTTCACACTTCTGTTTTTTAGATCGGAATGTTTTGGACTGCTTGGTGTGAACGGTGCCGGAAAAACAACAACTTTCAAGATCCTTACAGGTGACGAACGAATTTTCTTAGGTGAAGCCTACGTTAAAGGTTTGAGTTTGAAAACAAAAATGCAAAAGGTGGACCAAGAGATTGGCTATTGTCCACAATTCGATGCACTGTTTGATGATCTCACCGGGCAGGAAACTCTAAAATTGTTTGGTTTGCTTCGAGGTATTCCCGCGAATAGAATTGCGGCGGTTTCCTTAGAGCTTGCCAAGTCTTTCGGTTTCACCCAACACTACCAGAAACCTGTGCGGGCCTACAGTGGTGGTAATAAACGAAAACTTAGTACAGCTGTGGCAATCATGGGAGGTCCCTCGGTGTTGTATCTTGACGAACCAACAACCGGAATGGATCCGGCTGCACGTCGTCAATTGTGGAATGTTCTCTGCAAGTTTCGTGACTCGGGCAAGACAATAATACTGACCTCACACAGTATGGAAGAATGTGAAGCGTTATGTACCCGATTGGCAATTATGGTGAATGGTGAGTTTAAGTGCTTGGGTTCAACACAGCACTTAAAGAACAGATTCAGCAAGGGTTTGATTTTGAAGTTTAAAATGAGGAAAATCCCAGACAATATGCCAATGGATCTGATAGAAGAAGACGTTCAAAATGTCACAGATTTCATAACGAAAGAATTTCCTGAAGCTAAATTACAGTAAGTTCAATATTCAAAATCCTAACAATTAAAATGTTTACACTTTTTTCAATTTCAAAAAGGGAACGTTTTCAACGAATTTTGACATTTTACATTCCATTGTCGAGTATTTCTTGGTCAAGAGTATTCGGACTAATGGAGCGAAATAAGGAAGTTCTAAGCATTGAGGACTATTCTATAAGCCAGACAACATTGGAGGAAATTTTCCTACAATTTGCTGAGGCTCAGCGAAATGATCCAAGGGATCATAAGAAAAAGTGTCCATGTTTACCATGTTAAGAATTTAATTAATCTTCTTTTGTATACTTTTAAATTTACCTGATAACTTTTATGATACAAATTTAAGCGTCCAAAGTTAATTTTAATGCAATTTTTCTATTTTTAATTTATATACTACATATGTATATTATTATAAATAATATTATTGTATACAGGAAAATATTATAATTTTACAAAATATTTCAAAAATTGTCTACGATTTATCCTATCTACTTGACGCAGTATAAATATGAACTTTTTATAACAAATTTTTCTCAAATAAACTAAACAACTTGTATTAATTTTATTTATTAAAACTTCATAATTAAATATATATGTATGAATTTAATTCAAGTGATTTAATTAAGATTAAACTATCAAACAGCCTTTTTGTGCCTACAGTAAAAAAGTATTATACCTACTATAAAAAAAGTGTTTCAAAAACGCAAACAGAAGCTTTGAAATGCTTTAAAAAATAAAATGTGACTTTTTGTTAAGTGTTTGAAAAAATATTGTGTTTCATTTAATAAGAAATCAACATGAAACCAAGAAAGTAAGGAACATCTTAAATATTAAAACGATGATTCGTTTTTTAAAAACGAAAGAAATTGAGCGATAATTATACCTACATGTATAAAATTTTCGAATTCAGAATCGAAAAAGTTCGTCCGTTTTTTTTGCTTAGAGGTAAAGAACGTAAAGTTGGCAACACTATTTATACTGGCGGCCATTTTGTTTGGCTGTCAAGTGTTTCCCTATAAATTGGTTTGGCATTTGAATAGACGTCATTGACGTCTGAACAAGCATTGTATATATATTTACTATAGCACTATTAAGCATCATTCACATGAGCGCGACCAACGAACGACGAATGAATTACAAAATGTGAGTTTATATACGTTTGAAGACATATTTCCACACAAATTCTTAACAAAACGATAGCAATATAGTTTCTCTTTGATTTATGATGCATACTTTTACTTTTCAATATCATATATTAATAAATTTAGGAAAACAAATTTATTCGTCGCGAAAAAAATTATAGTTGATACGAACTGTCAAACTTTATTCGCGTTCCACATTATCCACACTCGCAACGAATAAAAAAATCGCGCGTACTTAACCTAAAAAAATCGTTCTTGTTTTGGTTTCGGTGGTGAATGTCAAACTTCATTCGCGACGAATTAAAAACTCTCATGTGAAAGAAATGTCAAAATCGACGAATATTCGTTCATTCGTTGGTCGTTGGTCGTTGGTCGTTGGTCGTTGGTCGTGCTCATGTGAATATTGCTTTATGAGACGAATTTTTTTATTTCATCTCCACAACTATTGAGGGCGCTGCGTGTATCAAAGTACTTGGTAGGGAATTAAGAATGAGGAGAAAATTACTAAAGAAAGAATGAGAAAAGTAAATTTGTATAAGTTTCATAAGCATTAATATGTTCGAGGGAGATAGCCAAAATACAAATGTCAAACCAAGAAGGAATAAAATTTGTTTACATTTTTTTTGCTTTCACGTGTGAATGTAGAGGAGATGTGCATATGCATACATAATGTTTGTAGCTATGTATGCATACTTTAACGTTATAGGTATTTTGAATTTAATAATTCTCGTTTGATTTAAGCTTAATATAATGAGGTATCATGATGACATGGTAGTAATTTGGACAGAATGGAAGTGTTTCTTGTGTGGAGATATCATTAGGATAACATTAATTGCTTCTGTGAGAGTCTTCGATTCATTAGTCCAGACCATTTTACTTTTTTCGGTTTTAATCTTTTGAGGTCTTTTCTTGTAAAAGATTCAAACATAATTGTATGCCGAGTTTGCACCTTGTTTCAAGAGTTTCTTATTTACAACATTAACATGACCATGATTCCACATTAGTTTGATATTGGAGGGCATTTTAATTAGCTTATTAGCATGTCTCGGAATTTAGCAACAAAACAGTCTCAAAAATGGATATCTTATTAGAACATATAGCCCCAAGGAATTCGTAGATAGTTTGAGGTTTAGCTGCAAGTATTGACGCAATCAAAATTATTAACGAATAGCTTATCAAGAATAAAATCCTTTTGAAAACAAAAGACTCCCTTTTAAAGTAAAGGGTGATTTTGTAGCTATTATCTCTTTGGCAACACTGGTTTAAATAGCTGACGCACGTTTCGTGTTTTGTTTGACTGTCAAACATGTTCAGTTTGGTCTATAATTTAACCATGAAACGTCCTACAAACAAACAACGCTTGCAAATTATTGAATTTTACTATCAAAATACGTGCTCTGTTGAGAAAGTTCATCGCGCGCTTCTTCCAGCAAGCGACGAAGCTCATTTTTGGCTCGATGGGTACGTAAATAAGCAGAATTGTCGATTTTGGAGTGAATATCAGCCAGAAGCATTTCAAGAGCTACCAATGCATTCAGAAAAAGTCACAGTTTGGTGCAGTTTATGGGCTGGTGGAATCATTGGACCGTACTTCTTCAAAGATGATGCGAATCGTAACGTAACTGTGAATGGTGAGCGCTACGTGAGATGATATCAAATTTTTTTTTGCCCAAAATGCAAGAGCTTGACTTGCATGACATGTGGTTTCAACAAGACGGTGCCACATGCCACATGCCTCATGCCACACAGCACGCGCAACAATGGACTTATTGAGAGGCGAGTTCGGTGAACTCACGTTCGGGACCGGTCAATTGGCCGCCTAGATCGTGCGATTTAGCCTTCCTTTACATTTAGACTATTTTTTGTGCCAAAATTGGACTAATCGGATGGACCATTTGAGGCGCAGTCAAGGTGAACATTTGCATGAAATAATCTTCAAACATTAAATTATATGGACCGTACTATCGATTCAATAAATATTTCATGCATTTTTCTGAATTTTATGTGTTTTTTTTTAATAACTTTCCTAAAGCTTTTAAAAACTCACCCTTTTTATACATATTCATATACATATACATATACATATAAAACGGACAAACTAAAGGAATTATATCACACTAAATTTTTGGTATAAAAAAGATAAAATATAATTTTTTTTTAAATTCAAGATTCATATCAAAAACAAAAATACTCCATTTATCAAGATCGGAATCTTAGACTGACATTTCGGTTTGCCTACAAGCTACTTAGGACTAAATGTGAGAAAGTGTGCGTGAAATGATGCAAGAAACCAAACACATTCTCACATTTAGTCCTAATCCTAAGGCCCATCAAAATGCTTCATTATAATCCTCAGCCCCATCTAAATGCTTCATTTTGAATGTTTCATGGCCTCGTTCAAAAACTAAACAATCCTTACCAACAGAATCTGAAGTGCTGACATGGTCTTAAATTGGAAGATTTGTATAGCTTTTTAATTTCAATCCAAATAAATGTTGTAAATGTATATTAAATAAAATAAAATTGACCAAATACATATTTAATGATTTATTAGTGCTGTTTTTTATTTACTTAAATTATTTGCGAACGCAATATGAGCAGCAACTGGTTAAGTATAATTGGAAATGGACAAAAGTGTAACTCAATACTTTGTAAAACAACAAAACAGACAATGTAGTTTGCTTAGAGCATTTTTTTGGCGGCGTTAGAAGTTCAGGTGGAAACAATAGGCGGGTGCCTCCGTATTTTTTTGTACAGAAAATGCTACGAGAAGCATACTTGTGAAGTTCCATTGCCAACTTTAGCTAGTTCAGATTCCTTTATTAGATTAGTATTTTCATCATTTAAGCAGTTCGACAAATGCAACACCAAGTTTTAGTTTTGTTTGTAGCAGAAATATTCCTGAAATTTTCTTTTTGAGGGACTATGTTAGAGTTAGAATTTTGTTTGTAGTTAGATTTTGGAATACAAATTTGAGGGAATCATGTTTTAAAAATAAGTTGCTTTGTGTAAAGCATCTTTAAGGAATATAGAAATAGGCAATATGGTTACAAACAATACCAACTAAATGAGTGCAATAAATGGATTTAAGTAACTTTTTTTTATTCCAATATGGGGAAACCGAACACCCAATAGAAACAAATCGGTGAACGCGCCAAAATGAATACTTCTTGACTAAATAATGTTATCTTCTATGCTTACGCATAAAATTACGAATTTTGTTGCATAATGAACATTTCTAGACATTTTACAATGTGAACAATTAAATATGCTATGAAATAATTGGCTGCTATTAATGCTAATTTTTTTTCTAAAACGTTGATGAAGGTTAGCTGAAGCGGAAATTTCTTTAATGAACATACCTAAAATATTGGCTTTCTCAAAAATATTTTTCTACACTAACCTCTGCTTTATACCTGAAAACTATTGTTTATGTATATTTTCTTCCATGTTCTGCATTTATAAAATGTAATCTATGGAAGTATTTACTATATTAAGAAAAACATGTACGTAAAACTCATTAATTTGTTTCATTTTTAGCAGCACTTTTACTAAACATACCCTTCAAACAATAATAAGTAAACTTGAACTTTGGTAACTCAACATTTTTAAGAAATGAATGAAAATTGTATTTTGCATTAAACTGTGGGAATTCACTAAAAGAAAGTTCTGTACATCAACAATATAGCAAAGACATTGATTGAAAATGCGAACAAAAAAAATGATTTGGCTTTTATAACGTTATAAATATAAATTTTATTTCAATATAAGATTTTACCAAGTTGTAATTTTCTTGCTTGAAGGATTACCTTGCGATGTATACCTCTCCGTGGTCAAACTAAAAAGAAAGACTATACTTTACAGTTGACTTAAATCGAACGATAAATTTGTTTTTCATCTTAGCTAATCCAAAAACAATTCATTGCAAGATATGCTGATATGCTGATTCTTGGCCTTGGGTGAGGATTAAAAGGGATTATAAGAATTTGGTTTAAGTAAGTACAGTGAGTATCGCAAATAATCTTCCAAGCTGGAGTTTTAATAATATTTATACAATTTAAATGATTTTAATGAAAATTAAGATAAAACAAATAATTTTGTTAAGCAATTAATTTTTACACAATCATAAACATCCCGGCCCCCCTGGAACATGTTTCAGGACCGTGGTAGTAACGCAAGTTTGGTTATGGATCGTGTACTCGTACCCTTGGTAGTACGAACAGTAGCTACTCGCACTAGATTATCTGCACCTCTGTTGACGTTTTCAATTCTTCCCATCAGCCACTTGGTTGGAGGAAGATTTGGCTCTTTGATAACAACTAGATCGCCAGGCTTCAGGTTGGTTGTTTTCCGTTGCCATTTAGGGCGTTCCTGGAGTGAAGTTAGGTACTCCATGTGCCATCTTTTCCAAAACCCTTGCACGATAAACTGTATATGATTCCAATGAGTCAATCGGTTAGTTGGTATCTCCGTTAAATTGGGCTCTGGAACTGTGGTTAGCGGCTCACCTACGAGAAAATGTGCTGGAGTTAGTGGGTTTAAGTCATTATCAGATACAGAACATAAGGGACGAGAGTTCAAAATTGCCTCAATCTGAGTGAGAACCGTATATAGTTCCTCGAAAGTTAAAACAGAATTTCCTAACACACGACGTAGATGGAGCTTTATCGATCGAACACCAGATTCCCAAAGTCCCCCGAAATGGGGTGCGGACGGAGGAATGAAGTGCCATGTAATGCCGTCTTTAGCGAGGCTTGTAGCAATTTCTTCGTTGTGAACTTGGGACAGAATCACTTTATGCATCTCGTCCAAGCAACGGCGGGCGCCTTTGAAATTACTGCCATTATCACTAAACATGTTGGCACACCTTCCACGGCGAGAAACAAACCTTCGAAGGGCAGCGAGAAACGCATCTGTAGTCAGATCACTTACCACTTCCATATGAATGGCCTTTGTGGACATACAAACAAATAATGATATGTATGCCTTGGACAGCTTGGGCTTACGTCCACGAGAGAGTTTGATAACCAGGGGCCCAGCATAGTCACAACCTGTATTTAGGAATGGTCGAGACGCGAGAATCCGCTGCTTCGGTAAATCTCCCATGAGTTGAGTGGTTGTTGCTTTTCTTTGCATAAAGCATGCTTTGCAACGATGTACGATTCTTCGAATAAGATTTCGACTTCCAAGTATCCAGTACATCTGTCGAACTATTGTAAATGTTGCAGAAACACCAGTATGAAGATAATTATTGTGGATATCTGAAACTATTAGGGATGAAACATGATTATTAGCTGGTAGTATAATAGGGTGTTTGATATTATATGAAACGATAGCATTTTTTATTCTACCACCAACTCTAAGAATTTCATCGGTGTCCAAAAATGGTGAGTACTTGATGAGCTTTGATTTAACTGGAAGTTCTTTGTTGAATTGAAGATGATTTATGTCGTTTTCAAACGCGAGGTTTTGAACATGTTTGATTATGATTTTTTTGGCGTTTTGAATTTCACGTAAACTGAGATTTGATGAGCATGGGGAAACATTTTTTAACCGAGATTTTGGCAGAGCCCGATAGCACCAAGCGACAATTCGTTGCAAACGATACCAAGAAGAAATTTTGTCAATTAGGATTTGCAAACGGTTGTTATCTAGGGTCGTTATCAGTGACACTGTTTTCACAAACTTAGCTTCGAAAATCGGATTTTCATCCACGATTTCTTTAGGGAAAAAATGGGATTCAGGCCAATATTGTTCAGGTTTTGAAAGCCATGGTGGGCCTGTCCACCAGAGGCTATGATCAACAAGGTTTGATGGAAGAACTCCTCGCGACGCACAATCTGCTGGGTTGAATTCCGACGCGATATGATGCCACGATTTAAACGGAACCGTTTCTAGAATTGTTGCGGTTCGGTTAGCCACAAAAGAGTTCCAACGACGAGGTGGTGAAGACAACCAGTGGAGAACAATTTCCGAATCGCACCAAGCTGAAACTTTTGTAATTCGAGTAGTTAACGAGTTTTTAATAAGGGAAAATAACCTACTCAAGAGCAACGCACCACATAGTTCTAGCCTTGGGATTGTAACTGGTTTTAGGGGAGCAACTTTCGTTTTCGCGGCTATAATGTTGGTTTTGAATACATTTGGACTTATCTGGCACCGAGCATATATTACCGCCGCATACGCTACCGATGACGCGTCTGAAAATCCATGCAGTTCAATACCATCAAATTCGTGCGACGATATATTTCTTGGAACGAATATATTTTCAAAAAACCGAAGTTCTGTTCTATATTCTGACCATTTTTTGGCTAATGCATAAGGCAATTGATCATCCCAGCCAAGTTTAAACTCAGATGACCAAAGTTCTTGAAAGAGGATCTTAAACAAAATCACTGAAGGAGCTAAAAAACCCAAAGGATCAAAGAGTTGAGCGATTTCGGATAATAATGTTCTTCTAGTTGCAGTCGACTTCTCGCGTAACTCACACATTCGAAACGAAAATTCATCTTTAGCCGGACTCCAGTACATGCCTAGAACCTTAATCAATGTCTTTGATTGTTCTGGATCCGTCCAACAGAATTCGCAGTCATTTTGAGGCAGGGTAGCTAATAATGGCCAACAGTTAGAAGTCCATTTACGAAGATTTAGACTAGCTTTAGATAGTAAGTCTACTAGTTCAGATTGAAGAGAAATCAAGCCTTCTACAGAATCGCTTCCCGTCATAACATCATCTACGTAAACGTCATTCAAGAGAACCCGATAGGCATTTGGGTATATCCGGCTGTAATCTTCCGCGAGTTGTTTGAGAACCCTGACCGATAAAAATGGAGCCGAAGCTGTTCCGTAGGTGACTGTCAAAAGACGAAAGTGTTGAATTTCATCATCCGGAGATTCCCTCCAAACGATCCTCTGGAAGTTTGTGTGACGATCATCAACCCATATTTGTCGAAACATTTTTTCTATATCGGCAGTAAAGACATACCGATGTTGACGAAAGCGAAGACAAACCCCTAGCAAATCTCGTTGGATCGGAGGACCGATTAATAACTGAGAATTTAAAGACCGACCTAATGAATCTTTCACTGACCCATCAAATACAACTCGCAGTTTTGTCGAAGAACTCTCCGGTTTGAATACTGCATGGTGGGGTAGATAAAACTGTTTTCCACAAGAGGTCTTCATGTCTTCTGTGCGAATTCGTTCCATATGACCTAGAGCAAGATATTCCCGCATAAATCGGGTTTATGCTTGATGCAGATCAGGGTGAGACTTGAAGCGACGTTCCATAGACAACAAACGAGAGATTGCAGATTTAAGTGTATCCCCGAACGATGGCGACGAATGTTTAAAGGGTAGTTGAACGATATATTTGCCTCTAGAAGCACGAGAAAAGAACTTACGAAAGTGAATTTCAGCTGGATCGTTAATAGCGGCTATATCCTTGGAAGGCGTGATGTCCTCTAGTTCCCAAAATCGTTGTAATATTGAATCAACATCAACGCTGACGTGGATCGAAGAGATTGGTTGTGTGGTGGGCTCAAAAACTTCTCCGGATATAACCCATCCAAACAACGTATTCTGCGCTACTGGCATTCCTATTGGACCCCGAATCTGTTCACTTTTCAAAATGCTCCATAGTTTGTCTGCTCCTAGTAAGATTTCAATCGGTCCTGGGACATTAAAATGAGGATCAGCTAATTCCAAATTAGAAATGTGTAACCAACCAGAAATGTCTATTAACTTAGACGGTAAATGAGACGTTAACCTTTTGAGAACAAATGCATCTGTTAACAAACAGCTGGAACTGTCTTGTGAGAAAAGCTGCAGAGACATACAACCTTTAGTGAATCCTGCTTCAGTTTTGGATAGCCCAAGAATCGGAATACGAGCATGTTTCCTATTTAAACCAAGCCTTTGTGCAAAAGATTCAACAATGAATGACACCTGAGACCCAGAATCTAACAAAACCCTACAATTCACGAATTTTCCATGCTTATCTTGAACCTTGGCGACAAGAGTAGGTAAAATAGTTTGACGAGGACTAAGTTCAAGCGAATGATTATTGACGATGGAAGGAGTTGATGTTGAAGGAGTAAAGAGTTTACACGATGACGATGGTGAGCTCTCCGGCGAACTTTTTGATGGGGATGTGGCAGAAGAAATGCTTTCTTGCTCGTTAGCATGAACTAAAGAGTGATGACGTGATTGACATGACCGGCAGCGAAACGAAGACCGACATTTTACTGACGAATGACCGACACGAAGGCAGTTAAAGCATAGCGATTTAGTTCTAGCAAAGTTTCTACGTTCTTCAATACTTAAAGCAACGAATTCTGGGCACTGAGGAAGAATGTGAGGTCCTTGACACTTTGGGCATTTTAATTGAGTTTCATTCGATTGGGCTACATGAGCTTTTATTTTCATTGTCTTTTGTCGCGAAATACTAGAACGATTTACTGATTGGCACGATTCTAAAGCATCACACCTCAATTGTAGAAACCTTAAAAGTTCATCAAAAAAACAATCATCGCGAGAGCCAACTTCTGTAGCCCACGCTTGTCTCGATTCGGTGTCGATTTTGTTAAGCAATAGATACATGAGCCATGGATCGCGTCCGGTTTGATTAATTGAGTTAAGTCCCCGAATAATTTCATCCGCCCCATCAATAATGGAGCGAAGCAACTTTACATTTGACACGGTGGTTGTAGGCAAAGATTAAAAAAGATTGAATATATGATTGTGCAATTATATTAACACGATCGTATCTTTGTTCGAGCTTTTCCCACGCTTCAATGTAATTTGTTTCCGAAATCGGAATTGTCTTTACCAAATCAAATGCGGTATCTCGCAAAAACGATTTGAGATAATGGAATTTTTGAGTGGCTGTGAGATCGGTTTTGGAATCAACCGTACTTGTAAATAAATCGCGAAACGTTGGCCAATCTTTATAATTTCCCGAAAATGGCTGAATCGTTATAGGCTGCAGCTTAACTGACGACGACATTGTTCTCGGTGACGTATTAAGAATTTCTAGAAAAGATGATTGTTGTTGCGCGAGTTGTTCAACTGCCGTCTTATTAGCCTGATTTGCAACAGATTGCCTGTCCCGAATTGCTTTCTTAAGGCCCGACTGCGCGATACAAAATTTATCTTCGTATGTTCCAAATTCTACCTCAAGACCGATAAACTCTTCATCATTTGCTTCAACCAATAGTTCATTATGCAATGACACAAATTCGTCCCACGCTTGTTCTATACTATATTAAATATAAATTTTATTTCAATATAAGATTTTACCAAGTTGTAATTTTCTTGCTTGAAGGATTACCTTGCGATGTATACCTCTCCGTGGTCAAACTAAAAAGAAAGACTATACTTTACAGTTGACTTAAATCGAACGATAAATTTGTTTTTCATCTTAGCTAATCCAAAAACAATTCATTGCAAGATATGCTGATATGCTGATTCTTGGGCTTGGGTGAGGATTAAAAGGGATTATAAGAATTTGGTTTAAGTAAGTACAGTGAGTATCGCAAATAATCTTCCAAGCTGGAGTTTTAATAATATTTATACAATTCAAATGATTTTAATGAAAATTAAGATAAAACAAATAATTTTGTTAAGCAATTAATTTTTACACAATCATAAACAGACATGTACATATGCTTCCATCAATCAAGACGGTTATGGATAAGGTATTTTTCGATTATAACTGTCATCAAGCCATATTTTTTTTATCATGTTTTATTAGTTTTATAATCTTTGCTTATTAGTTTTTAAATCGTAAATTTAATTTTCCACTTGTTCAAAAAACTATTTTGTTATTTCAGTTATATCTAATCGTTTTTCTTTGACTTTTTTTTATTATTACTTTTTCAAAATTTTAAGAAATAATTTTCATTCTGTTTTCAAATCTTGTCAAGGAGTGTTTAGTATTGAATTTCTAAATAGTTTTTTATTTTTGTTCATCGTTGTATATATACCAATTTGTAAGTTTGTTTGACTTTAAATGTTTTCTATGTTTATGTTTAATTCTTATTTGTTCTAAAAAAAATGTTTTCTATGTTTAATTCTAATTTGTTCTAGAAAATAAAATCGTACAATTTCCGAAAAAGTTGTTTGATTTTTTGGACACGATATTTGTTATTTGGAAAACGTAAAGCGGTGCAACAATATTATTTTATTTTAAATTGAAGCCTATTTGGAAACTTATCTTTTGAGTTCAAGATGCCGAATGCAAGAAAGAGTTGCAGTTCTCCTAGCTGCCAGAAAGCAGATGATGAATTTATGGTAAGTTGTGAAAGGTGCAATCGTTGGTGGCACTATACTTGCCATGAGTTTGATTCCAATATGTACGATACGAATACTCCATGGTATTGTGAAGAAAAAGACTGCAAGTCCAGGAAAGACATTGCAGCTGCGTCTGGGTATGAAAAGAGTGCAAAGTCGGAACAATAACCATCAGATGTAGGGGATCAGTTCGATATTTTGGTGGAGGCTGCTGTTGTGGCTCAAGCTGCAGTTTCTCAGCGTGACCAAGTACTCGTTATTTTACGAGCTGAGCTGGAAAATGTAAAGCTTAAGCTGTCAGAATCTAAGTATACAAAAGAAGTGGCAACAGTTGCTACAAATATTCAACAGGGCGTTAAAGTGCAGGGTGATGGTTATGATAGGTGGGAGATTATTAAGAAAATTCAAGACAATCATCAGGCGTTAATAAGTAATCATCCTCAGCCACTTAATTCCACGCCTATCGCATTTTCGCCCGAACCTAACAGAGAAAAGGTGCCAACTTCTATTCAAGGAAATAATATGGCAAACCTGCTTACAATTCTCAACCGGAATAATGTGCAAGACCTACCATTGTTTTCTGGGGGAAAATAGACGTGAGTGGCCCTATTTTGAAGAAGTTTTAAAATCAACAACAATCGAAGGAAGATTCAGCAACAAGGAGAATGTTGCTCGTCTTCGTAAGGCTTTGAAAGGGGAAGCATACCAGCTTGTGTGTGACCGGTTAAAATATTTATCGGAAGCTGACGCAATCATGGGTTCCCTTCGTGTAATTTTTGGTCGCTATGATGTTCTTATTCATGATTTGACTACAGATTTACTTAATCTCCCAAAGTTGGCATCAAAGAGTGATCCCATAAGATTCGCTTGTGGCAGTAAAGGTAAATGGTTACGTTGCTGATGTCAGATCCATGAACAGGGAAGCTGACCTAACAAACGGGTATGTGATGACCAATCTAGCCTCCAAACTTGGTGCAGGTTTATACCAAGAGTGGCAGAAAAAGAAGTCGCGCATTCTGAATGCTAACTTTGTTGATTTTGCTAATTTCTTAATGGAAAAAGTTATTAATTTGCCTCCAGATCTAATTAGGCCACAAGCTTCTGTTCATTCTGAATCAAAAAGATGTCAAGCTCCTTATAAATCTTCTTGACAAGTTTTGACTCATCAAGCACAAACATTAGAAACTCCTGTTGTTCAGCCATTGTGTAAAAAGTGTAATAAAAAGCAACATATTTTACATCAGTGTGGTCAGTTCAAAGCATTGCGAGAGGATCAAAGACTTTCATTTGTTAAAGAGAATTCTATATGCTTCACTTGTTTGGATTCCTCTAAACACGATTGGAGAGTTTGTGCCAAGAAGAGAACTTGTGGTATCAACGGTTGTCCAAGACGACATCATCCTTTGCTGCACCAATCCAGTTTGGATCACCCAGTGCTAAATGCAGTTGCCAATTCATTTGTTCTGGAGTCTCATATTCACTCTTCTCATATTGTCACAAATAATTCCGTAATGTTTAAGATTATCCCGATTAGACTTCATGGACGAGACAGTAAATTTGTTGATACGTTCGCTTTCCTTGACGATGGTTCGTCCTTGACAATGCTAGAAAAAGAATTGTTTGATGATCTTGGCCTAGAAGGAGTTCCAGAAGATTTGACTCTGCAATGGACTAAAGGTGTGACTCGTTTGGAAAATTCTTTTCGCACAACTCTGGCAGTGTCTGGTATCAACTAGTCAAAGCGACATTTGTTGAAAAACGTGTATGCAGTGAATGATTTGGATCTACCTAGTCAATCTGTTGGTGTCTCCAACTTAAAGTTTAAGTATCCTCATCTTCGTGGTTTACCATTGGTGGATTTGGTAAATGCTAAGCCAAAGATTTTAATTGGGCTGGATCAAGCCAAATTTTTCTTGGGTCATGGACAACGTCACGGAAATGACGAAGAACCGTGTGCTCTAAAAACTCTTCTTGGGTGGATGGTATATGGAAGCACTAATCAAACTGCTTCAAACCCATGTGTTTCTTGTGTTTACCAAGTTTGCAGACCTACAATGATTTTCCCTTTTCATGATGCTATAAAACAAGAAGATGATTTACATGATTTGGTCAAACGTCATTTTTCCACTGAAGAGTTTGGTGTTGCACCTCCTAGAAGTGTCTTGATAGGTCGAGAAGTTAGTCGAGCAATTGATATAATGGAGAGTTCCCTAAAATTAGTGGGCCAACAGTATGAAATTGGTCTTCTTTGGTGTGCTGATGACGTGAAACTTCCAGACAGTTATTCGATGGCACTTAACAGACTTGTGGGTTTAGAAAAATCATTGAAGAAAAAACCCCATCTTCTTGAATGAAAAAATAATTATGTTCAAGGTCTGTTAGCCAAAGGGTATGCTAGAACCGCATCAGAAGAAGAATTGACAAAGTCGTGGCATCGTATTTGGTATTGTCCAACTTTCATTATTGAGAATACAAATAAGATGCCAATAAAACCAAGATGCGTTGCTGATGTAGCTGCTAAAGTCAATGGAGTTTCACTCAATTCATTTCTTTTGAAAGGCCCAGACAACCTTGTGCCATTACATGCTGGCTTGTTTAAATTTCGCGAGCGAATCATAGCTGTAAATGCTGATGTAAAAGAGATGTTCCATCAAATCCGAATCAAGGAAGAGGATCAGCAATGCCAAATATTTTTATGGAGAGATGGTGACAGTACACGCCAGCCTACGGTGTACATTATGCAAGTAATCATGTTTGGTCCTAGATGTTCGCCAACGTGCACAATTTGTAAAAAACTACCATGCCAATTTGTTTAAAGAAAATAATCCGAAAGCAGTTGATGGTCTTACTAACAGAACATACGTTCATGATTATTTTAACAGCCATGACTCGGTGGAAGAAGCAGTTTCTGTAATCAGAGATGCAATCCGAATCTGCAAATCTATGAACTTCGATTTGGTTTCTGTACAATCTAACAGTCGTGATCTACTTAATCAAATACCAGAGAGTCATGTCAACACAAAATTGGTTAGTATTGATCATAACGAATGTGAAGGGTATGTTGCTAAGATATTGGGAATGTATTGGCATCCATCCACTGACTGTTTTACATACAAACTTGCTAACGATGATGATTTACAAGAAATGATATCAAAAAATACTTCAATATCTAAGAGAGGTATGCTCCGAGCACTAATGAGCATTTTTGACCCTTTAGGCTTAATCTCGCTCTATATTATTCGAGGAAGAATAATTCTTCAAGACGTATGGCGAGAAAGTTTTAATTGGGACGATCCAGTTTCAACCGAGTTGCAAATTAGGTGGGTATCTTTCATTCAAGAACTTAAGAATATTGAGAAGCTTCAAATTCCTACGCGATATATTTCGTGTAATCCAGATGACTGCAAAATAAGTTGATGCTTCCGAGAAAGCCTTTGCTGCAGTTTTCTATCTTCGATTTGAATCCCAAGGTGAAGTTGAGGTGTCGCTTGTAATGGCTAAAGCTAAAGTCGCTCCCGTGAAACAACTTTCATTTCCAAGATTAGAGTTACAGGCGGCGGTGCTGGGAGTTCGTTTAGCGTCCACAATTAAGAAGTCCCACTCGATACGTTTTGATGAGGAGATATATCTGTCAGATTCCAATACGGTGATTTCCTGGATAAATTCTACCAGTTTCAAGTTTCCAGCTTTTGTTGCTTCTCGAGTGGGAGAGATTCTTGAGTTCACTTCTCCCCATCAGTGGTTTCACGTTGGTTCAAGTGACAATGTTGTTGATGATGGTACTAAGTGGATGGACAATACGATGGGAAATCAGCGGACAAGATGGTTTCAAGGTCCTGAGTTTCTGAAGTTACCATTTTCTGAATGACCGATTAAACCACATACTCCCATTTTAGTTTCATTGGACTCTGATACAACAAAAATGTTAGTTCATACCAAACATACTTTACCTTCTTTTGATGCTTATAATAATTATCTGAGTGCTAGGTTTAAAGCAAGATGGACTTCTTCGGTACGGTTGCGATTTAAGGATATAATTTGGAATCAAGAAACTCAGAAAGAAAATTTTATAACACCAGATGAATATGTTCGCGCAAAAAATTGGATTTTCCGAAAGATTCAAGCTGAAGCTTATCCTGGTGACCTGATGAATCTACAAAAAAACGGATATGTAAGTTCTTCCAGTTTAATTCTTAGTTTATCGCCATTTTTAGACAAAGATGGAACAATCAGAATGAAATCCAGAGCTCAAAAAGCTAACTTGTCATACGCAGCTCGTAATCCTGCTATTCTTCTAAATAAGCATCCGTTGGTAGATTTACTAATTAAACATCATCACGAATAAAACTTTCACTTAGGAACTTCTTCTGTGATCTCAGATATCCGTGAACGTGCTTGGATTATTTGTATTAGAAGAGCTGTTGCTATAGTAACATCTAAATGTTTTCAACGCAAACGTTTCAAAGCTAAGCCAGCAATGCCACTTATGGGTCAATTATCCGAAGCCCGTCTAGCATTCGATTCAAGACCTTTCACTCATGTTGGTGTTGATTGTTTTGGGCCGCTTTTGGTAAAGTTTGGACGTGGTATTGTGATGAGATAGGGTATGATTTTCACCTGTCTTACCTTCAGAGCTGTACAAATTGAGCTACTAAACGATCTTAGTTTAGATCAATGTACTATGGCTGTTCGTCGATTTGTCATAAACTGAGTTGTTACTCGTTATATGTAATATATAGTGATAACGGACTCAATTTTATTGGCACCAAAAATCTCATTGACAAGGATATACAAATCATGAAGAACCAATTGAGTGAGTAGGCAGCAAAATATGAAGGAATCCTTTGGCGGTTTATACCAGCATATTCCCCATGGATGGGAGGCGCATGGGAGCGATTGATACAATCTATCAAGAAGAGTACCAATTTTATTTTGAAGGGAATAACTCTAACTCCTCATGAAGACGTGTTGCGAAACGCTCTATTAGAAGCTCAGACTCAAATTAATCGTCGTCCTTTAACACATCTTCCTGTGGACCCCGAAGACCCAAAACCACTGACACCAAATTTGATGCTTTTCGGAGAAGAATATAGGGATATAACTGCTCCGGGAATTTTTACAGAGAGTGATTTCTGCAGCAGGCTCCATAGTAGAAGGTCTCAATATTTGATGTCTCAATTTGTGAAGCGGTGGTGGTATAAGGAGTATTTGCCAGATATCACCAGAAGGATAAAATGGAATCAGAATACAAGACAAATTCAAATTGATGACATTGTTGTTCTTGTTGAACCAAATGAGATTCCATCAGCTTGGCAATTGGGGCGTGTGGTTTGATTTGATTTTGATTTGATTTGATTTATTGAGTACGTTAAAATCCTAACGTTACAGGTAATTATAAATATAAATAACTATAACAATAAAAATGAATGTATATATATAAAAAAAAAATAAAAAAAAAATAACAATTAAATTTCTAATTTGCAAAATTAACGAAAAATCTAATTTTAAACTGTTTTGCTTTAATATTTACGTTGACAGAGTCAATTAAGTTATAATGTTTATTAAAAATATTAATTAACTGATTAATCGGACTGTTAGACCCATAGTTCGATCTGCTAAAACTGGGACGTATTGGCAAACTAGTTCTTAACCCAACACGGGCCGCGTTAAAGTTCAAACGACCCAAAACTGAGAAGGAGGAAATAGATCCATTCATTAATCCAACGATGAAGCAAAGCTGTAAAAACTCTCTATGAGCAGAAAGGGATGGGATATTCAAGAGAATTAGGTTCTGAGGGTAGGAAGGCCATTCAATTAAATTTGACCGAGGAAGAAATCGAAGGTAAAACTTTATGAATTTCTTTTGGACACTTTCAATTCTATTTGTGTGAACATTGTAATAAGGGGCCCATATAACACAGCCATATTCTAATACAGATCTGGCAAACGAAAAAAATAGACATTTAATTACGAAGGGATCACGGAACTCACTTCCAAAACGTTTAATAAAACCGAGTGATCTATTAGCTTTTTTGATTATTGAATCGTAGTGATCAGTAAATGATAACTTTGAATCTAGAATTATACCCAGATCAGAAAAGCTGGATTGGACGTGTAAACTAGAGGAGTTTAACATATAATCAAAAACAATGAAATCATGCTTGCGTGTGAAACGCATTGTCTTGCATTTGTCAACATTTAAAAATAAACGATTGTTGTTGCACCATTCCCAAAAACATAGTAGGTCATTTTGAAGAAGATTACAATCATTCAATGAATTTATTTTCCGAAATATTTTAACATCGTCAGCGTACATTAATGAAGAAGAGTTTTTTAAAAAAGATGGAAGGTCATTTATGAATAAGACAAATAATAGTGGTCCCAAATGACTACCTTGAGGTACACCGGAGTTAACTACAAACTTATTTCAGTGATTATTTAGGATATTTAAATTATTTATTATTTATCTTCAATATTACAATAATAATAATTTTTAATATTTTGGAATTCTATATAATATGTAATGATAAAAAATAATAATTTAAGTTGGCAATGGCGTTGCCGTCTGCCTGATTGACGTGATCAGATATTTTTTTTTAAATATACATATATATAATAAATTAAATTACG
Organism: Eupeodes latifasciatus; assembly: GCA_920104205.1. Taxonomy (NCBI): domain Eukaryota; kingdom Metazoa; phylum Arthropoda; class Insecta; order Diptera; family Syrphidae; genus Eupeodes; species Eupeodes latifasciatus. The sequence continues at coordinate 10,879,132 of OV049926.1, forward strand.
TTATAATTTAATTTCAAACATCTTTACTCGATAATAATAACATTTTTCACTTAAAAAAAGAAAATAGAGTAAAATAAATACGATCTTATAAAAAATTAAATATTACAAAAACATGACATTAGTTTTTTTTTTTTTTTTTTACTATAAAAATTCATTTAAAATGTTATGTCTATAGGTGTATGCAGTCTCAATGAATTTGTATAGAGCAAACCAGTTATCACCATTTAGGATGTTCTTTGTTTGTTCCATAGTCAATGATAACTTTCCGAAGTGAGATAGCCTCAAATCCTTGTAGATAGGACATATTGCCAGGAAGTGGAATGTGTCTTCTTTCATTCGAAGATTGCATATAGTGCAGAGATTTGTCCATGATTTTTTGAACGGTGCGCCATTCAAATTTAACATCTCGCATCTCGCTCTGCAAATCAGAGATATCGCTTTTATGCTATATCGATCATTAAATTAGTTTTCATTCATAAGGTCATAGTTTAACTCGGGGTATATCAACCTGTTATTTGAAGATATGGCTTTTTCTCTGCTTTCATTTCTGTGACTAATATCAGATAATTCCAACACTTTATAAAGTTGTTGTTTCAACACTCCGGGATTAACATATTGTATATTAAGACTTAAATCATGTTTCGCTCCCAGACCTATCCAATCATTAACCCATTCTAATTTATTATCAAAAGTTTATTTTGTCATAATAAGTGGTAGTCTATGTTCGGGGTATTTCAGAACTTTGAGTACGTAATCGAAGTGCAACTTTAATGTGAAATTAAATAGATTTGACAAACCTGTTTCTAAGCTAAGTACATAATTGGGTGTCGTAAGAGGAAGATGGAAGAGTTTTTTCAAAAAGTATCGAAGGAGTTTTTCAACTTCGTCATATTGTTTGTACCCCCAAGTTTGAGCACTATAGCACATTATGGATCGCATTACTGATTCAAATACTCGGTATTTAGCTGATATTGGTATTTCTTGTTTGTTTATTATGTTTCGCCAGGACGCATTAATAAGGCTTTTGGCGCTTGCCAGTTTATTTTCGAGGTGTAGGTTGAATTTCATATTTGGTGTCAATAAAATTCCCAGATATTTATAGTGTGTTACTATTTCAATCTCATTACCATCAAAGAACCATTTTTCCGTTGATAATAGTTTTGTTTGTCGGTTTCGAACAATCATTATTTTGGACTTATCTAGGTTTACTTTCAAGTTCCAGGTTTTGCAAAAACTGTTCATTTTATTTATCATTAGCTGTAGACTATGTGGGGTTTCTGCTAATAGTAAAATATCATCTGCGTATAATAGTACCTTTATGACTTGTCCTGCTATTCTTATGCCTGCAGGTAGATGTGCCGTTATATCGTCTATAAATAACGCGAAAAGTGTGGCACTCAGAAGGCATCCTTGTTTCACTCCAGACTTGGTTTCAAACCAGTTGGAGACATTTTTGCCGTCCCACACTCTTTGCCGTGTATTTGTATATAAACTTTTAAGAACTTTGAGCATTTTTGTTGACATTCCTAGTTGTGACAATTTATAGAAAAGCGCATTTCGATCTATACAGTCAAAAGCAGCTCTAAAGTCTACAAAGAATATGTAAAGTTTCCTATTTTGCCTAAGGAAGAACTGAGCTATGGTTGTTAATATGAAAATGTTATCTACTGTAGAATAGCCTTTGCGAAAGCCTGCCTGGTATTCACTTAGTATTTTGTTGTTTTCTACCCAAGTGTTGATTCTATTCAAAAGAATAGAGCAGAATAGTTTTGCGATCGAGTTCATGAAAGAGATACCTCGATAGTTGCTCGGTGCATTGACATCACCTTTTTTGTATATTGGATATACAATGGCATCTCTGAAATCTTGAGGTATCTCTCCCAATCTAAGAATGGAATTAAATGTAGCTAGCATTTTATTTAAGAAAACCGGTGGAGCATTTTTGTAAAATTCATTTCCAATGCGGTCTGGGCCTGGTGCTTTATTGTTTTTTGAATTAAGAAGTGACAGTTTGAGTTCACTCATAACTATTTCGGCATCTAGAAGATCATTTGTTATATATGGTTCAGCAAATTGAATGCTTTCTCTAATGTTATTTGAGTGATTATGTCTGAAAATTACACTATAATGTCTATCACTGAGGTAAGAAGACAACCAATTGATAAAAGAATCATTTAGTCCAAATCTTGACAGTTTATTTAGAAGAATACTATGATTTAGCTTGTCAAATGCCTTGCTAAAATCGGTAAAAATGCAATCAACTTGCAGATTTTTTTCAAAAGCGTCAAAACAGAATGTTGTGAATTCTAATAAATTAGTGACAGTTGATTTCTTTTTAACAAACCCGTGCTGATTTTCACTAATGATAGAAGAACAATTAAAAGATAAGACATCACAAACTAACAATTCGAACAATTTAGGAATAACAGAGAGTTTGGCTATGGGGCGATAGTTAGTAACTAAGTGACTAGGACCTTTTTTATGAATAGGTTTAAGAAAAGCATATTTCCATAGATCAGGAAATGTAGAGTACTTAATTGAGTGGTTAAAAAGAATAAATAGTGGGTAAGATAAATGATTTGCACATTTTTTTAACATGAATGACGGTAAACCATCAGGGCCAGAACTTAGACTGTCGTGAAGTTTTAAAATTTGTTCACGAATTGTAGATTCAGTAATCGAAAAATTTATTAGTCCTAAGTGGGCATATTGTTGAGATGTCAGAGGGGATCGAGGGTCAGATGGGAGAGTTTCCTCAAAGGACTTCATAAAAAACTCCGCAAACATGTTGGATATAACTTTAGGATCTTGGCTAGAAAATTTATCAAACACCATACATATTGGGTAGCCATCAGTTTTTCTTTTAATATCAACAAAATTCCAGAATTTTTTAGGATTTATTTTAAAATCATTTCCAGTTTTGGTTAGGAATTCATTGTAAAGATAGTTTGAATAGTTGATAAATTCGTTTTTAAAATCAATATAATTTAGTAGGTCGCTATCAGTTTTAGTTTGATTGAACCTTAACCACGCCTTATTTCTTTTGTTTTTCAAGGATTTCAAATGCCGATCGAACCATGGGGGATAGTTATCTTTAGTTTTAACATGACGTAAAGGGATGGTTTCTAAAAAGCAGTCAAATATTATTTTATAAAACTTAAATAACTTATTACCTAGGTTTGAACCACTAAGCAAAGTATCCCAATCAATGAGACTTAATGGATTAAATAATTCATCAAAGTTACATTTTCTAAAATTGAATTCAACAAGATTACAAGCATTCGAAAAGTTACAAACATTCAAGTTCAAAAATATCGATAAAGCAGGATGATGACGATCTTCGATGACAAGTTTTACATCACTATGTGTAACAGCAGCGTCCGTGTTTAAAGACTCGGAAGAGTATACAAGGTCCAGTATTTTATTGTTATTGTTTGGAACTCCATTAATTTGATTTAAACAAAGGGCAGCCATCAAATCTATGAGGGAGATTTCTTTGGACGACGACAGATTAATAGGCAAAAATTCGCCGCTATCATTAGAATTAATCCAGTTTAGATCACTTAGATTGAAATCGCCAACTATGATTATTTCATCGTTAGGGTCAATGTTTTCAGTTATGCCATCCAGGCAGTCGTAAAGTTGATCATATACATCACTGTTGGAGCAAGGCGGAATGTAAGTAGCCACTACGTAGAGGAAACCATTAGGCATTTTTATCTTTATGCACAATATTTCAAGCAAGGATTGTCGGAGAAGTCATCGACGAGAGAGCACATTAACGAATTTTGTACGGCTATAATAATTCCACCGCCAACCACGGTTGAATCATAGTTACAATGACGATCACGTCGGTAGATTTGGTAGTTGCTATCAAAAAGTTCAGAATTAGCTATTGATGAACATAGCCACGTCTCTGTTAAAACAATTACATCGTGGTTAAGGTATACCCAGGACCAGATGATATTGTTAGGATTGCTGATGTTAAATTGCCCAACGGAACAATTAAACTCAAGAGATCATCAGGATGGCTTGCTGTTCTAGATTTAAAGTCTTCAACGTAGTTTTCAGACGGTCCCGGGAATGTCATCAAGCCATTATTTTTTATTCTTGTTTTATTAGTTTTATAATCTTTGCTTATTAGTTTTTAAATCGTAAATTTAATTTTCCACTTGTTCAAAAAACTACTTTGTTATTTCAGTTATATCTAATCGTTTTTCTTTGACTTTTTTTTATTATTACTTTTTCAAAATTTTAAGAAATAATTTTCATTCTGTTTTCAAATCTTGTCAAGTAGTGTTTAGTATTGAATTTTTAAATAGTTTTTTATTTTTGTTCATCGTTGTATATGTATATACCAATTTGTAAGTTTGTTTGTCTTTAACCCTAGAAAGGTAACCATATTTTTTAGTACGTTACAGGTAACCATTCGTCGAATCGACGAAGTGATTTTTAACTGCGCTTTTAAGAAAAAGTTATTAACTAATTCCTGTGATTTAAATAATTTATGTGAAAAAGGAAAAAAAGATTTGTTTTTTAAATATTTGAGTTTTTATTTTAGAAAAAGTTCTTTGAACACATTGTTTTTGAGATCACTTGTTGTTTTTTTTATTTCTAATACAATTTTTTTTTTTTTTTGTTTTAGGTAGGAACTTAAAAGTTAATTCATTAAATAGCAAAAAAAAAAATATTTCTTCATTTGTTGCAAAGTTAAACATTATGCTCAACACATGAGCTAACATTTTTGAAATAACTTATTTTGTTTTTATTATATACTTAGTTTTTTTTTCTAATACGAAAAAAAGAAGGAACTTTAAAGTTTGTTTTTAGTTTAACATAAAAAAATAAAATAAAAAATAAATAAAATTATTGTGAGCATTTAATGCATAGTTCAACTTTATGCTCCCCACATATGCTTGCATCACAATTATTGCACGTTGTCTTTGTCATTCGTCGCTTTGTGTATGGACAATATTTGCAAATTTTTCTGTTTTTAGTTGTTGTTGCACTAACGTTGTCTTCTTTTAACGGCTCTTTATTTTCAGGCATACATTTGGCAATATTAGACCTAATATTGGTAGGTAAAGTTGGTGCTTCTAACCGCTTGTTCATCCATGGTGTTACAAGTTTCGAGTGCAGCTCCTTCATGAAATCTCTGCGTTTTAACGGTTTTTGATCTTTAGAACTCATGTTGTGGGCGTAGATCACATAACTGTTTATATATGCCATATGTAACATACCATAAAATAAACACATCGGCCATCTATTCGTCTTACGGGAACATGACATGATGGTACACATTTGGTCAAATGTATCCACACCTCCTTTTGTTTGGTTATAAAACTCAATCATGTTAGGTTTTCCAGTGGTGGTGTTAACGGTCCCTTCCTCATTGCAAGACGATAATAAATACACCATTTTATTCGGCTTTGGCTTATATGACAGAAGTGTCAAATCTTTATCGTAGCAAAACATTGACGTTCCACATCGCCGGGTCTTGGATTTCATCATTTCCCTGGGTATTTCTTTTTTATTCGATCGCATTGTGCCCACAAGGGAAAGTTTGTAAGGCTCACAAAGAAGCGATTTTGCCAGTTGGACTGAAGTGAACCAATTATCCATTGTAATATTTCGGTTTGAGCCATGAATACTTTTGGTTAGTTCCTTTACACAAAATTCTCCAAGAGGAAGCTCACCAGTGTTTGTACCTTTCCCTAAATATGGCATTGCATCCACCATATACTTGGTCCCACTATCACATAGCATGATAATTTTTAATTCATATTTAGCCGGCTTGTTGGGAATATACATTCGAAATGATGATCGGCCACGAAACGCCAAGAGTTGTTCATCAATGGTCACGTAAAGGCCAGGTGTGTACTTTTCGCGACATTTCTGTATAAAAATTTCCCACAGATTTCTAATTGGTGCAAATTTATCAGTAATGGTTATTCTTATAGATTTATCATCAAATCGCAAACACCTTATAAGAAATTTAAATCGTGCTTGACTCATTGCCGAAGTATATCTATTTCCCGAATAGGTAGAATCAAATAGTTCCTCTGTTGTTAGATGATTATCTTTTAGCGCGGCTGTCAGAACGAAAATTCCTACCAAAGCCCTTATTTCACAACAATTGGTCAACCTCACAGTGGCCTTTTCGATTTCATAGTTTTTCATATTCGTTTCGATTTCGACATTTGTCCACTTTACAATTTCTTCTAAGAACTCACCTGTCACAAATTTTTCGAAGCATAATAATGGGTCAATTATGCCTTTTGTTTCGCGTGTCGGTCCTCTGGCCTTATGCACAATACTGGTACCATGAATGTAGCTTTTCGTTTTTTTAGTTGACCATATATGCCTGTTTTTTCCTCTTAAAACTTTTTGAGAAAACAGAATAATTTTGGATTTGCCATATTCTTGTAACAAGCTAAGTGGTATGTTATCCTCAGCATCTTCCTCTGAATCCACACAATCTTCCCAATCCGAGCCTTCTTCTTCCTCTTCCTCCTCCACGTTGTCTTCTAAATCGTCTTCTTCCTCATCAAAATTTTCCCCATCTCCGAAGTCACACTCCTTTAAAATTTTCTCAATTTCTTCTATTTGTTCATCTTACATAACTAATCGCGAAGCCATTGCAAAACTGAAATATAATAAGCAATTTCTAAAAAAAATTGTGCAACCTAAAAATCTAATCACAAGCACTAAAAGTTACAAAAAAGGTAACCTTCGTCGTTTCGACGAACATTGGCGCCTTTTTTTCAATAAAAAAAATACTTACCTGAGCAGGTACACCACCGAACGTCCTCACACTGCAAACACTCATGGGACATGGATGACTAAGGGTTACACGAAGTGAGAAGAGAATGCGATCGGAAAAAGGAAAAAGGAGAAAACAGAAAAAATAAAATTGATGTTCGTCGAATCGACGAAGGTTACCTCTCTAGGGTTAAATAGTTTCTATGTTTAATTCTTATTTGTTCTAGAAAATAAAATCGTACAATTTCCGAAAAAGTTGTTTGATTTTTTGGACACGATATTTGTTATTTGGAAAACATAAAGCGGTGCAACAATAATAACTCTTTTTTTTTATTTAATATTTATTAATCAAATGTAATTGAAAAATAGTTCCAAGCTTAAATCATTAAAAACAAACTATAAATATACTTGGATTAATTAAATTGATACAGATTTTAATTAAAATAAATAAATAAATTGGGTGGCGCAACAGTCCGTTGGGAACTAGGGCCTAGTGACTTACAACTCTCAACCATTCCTGTGTGCGAGTACAGTTGTCAGGGATGGAGGGGACCTACAGTTTATATGCCGAATCCGAACGGCAAATTTTGAGAAAGCACTTTTCATGACAAGAATTACTCTTGTAGAATTTGTCAATTCCTCGCAAGAGGCAGTACCCGTGAAACTTAAGATGGCATAGGCAGGGATCGAACCCAAGACCTCTGGCATGACAGTCCAATGCACTTACCATCATGCCACGGGTACTACAGATTTGAATTACTTGCAAGAAAAATATTTGGATTGTTTATTAACGAAAATTTATTAGAATTTAAGAAATTGCGCTCGCACCCTTAACTTGATGGTTCTTCGAACGCATCTTTGATACAAAAATCCGAGGTGAAGAATTTCGCAATGATTTTTGTAAATTAGTGAATTAATTATAATAAACTGATGTTGAACATGCTTTTTTCTAGACAAAAATGTACATTGGTTCGCTATTAACAAAATGACTGCAAAATTAAAACTTAAAACTGACTTCTTCATCGAAAAAAAGTAAAAAGAAAAACCTGAAAAAAAAACTTATTAACCTCCCCATTTTGGTTTTGCTTTGCAAAGTGCCGCTAGCCCACGGCATCGTTTTTTTTTTTTGTTTGTGCTCACATCTTTTTTTTTTTTTTTTTTTTTTTTTCTTAATTCAAATTTTATTCAATATTAACTTATATCTACTTACATGCTAACAAAATTCAGGAAACTAGCCTAACTAATAATACTTAAATTTAACTTACTGGCCCTAAACGGGCGCTCTAAGGAATTCATGATTTCTTAAATTAATGCCTTTCGGCCTATGAACTAATTTGTTTTTTCTTTTTTCGTTTATTTTGTTAGAAAATATAAAAAACTAACATCTTTATCGTAACTTAAAACTACCCCTAACCTACCTACATACTACTTAAAACTAGAGCAACCACAGCGGCAAAAGCTATGTCCATGTCCATATATGTATGTGTTGTTGATTATGTTTGTAAGTGTTAGTTTTTTTTTTTATTTTTATTTGTTGTATTTTTATTTTATTTTTTTTTGTATTTTTTTGTATTTTTTTGTATTTTTTTTTTTTTTTTTTTTTAATTTATAGTGCCACCGTCCCTACTCTACTTAACTTAAACCTAAGACTAAAACAAGTATGTAAGCCGGCCAAGGCAATAAATACCCCACCCCGGTTTACCCCATATTAAATTCTTTTAGCCACCAAAACTGGTTCTCCTGCTTCCTCCTATCAATACGGTCCTGTTCGGACACAGCCGTACTGAACCGTAGGAGCTCTGCTCCATCTCGGGCGAGGATGTCTCGTTCGTACAAGAGTCGCCGGTCCACGGTTCTACGCCTGACGTGGTAGATAAGCGGTACTGCCAATCTATCCTGTATCAGGCCGCATTTATCTAAATAGAGGAATGCCTCTGGTGGAATAAAGCCGCTCAAGCGTGCCATACCGAAGTATTCGTCGTTTGGATAGAACGCCCCGAAAATTAAGTTGTTGGTCGAAGTCATAGCTCTCGCTATGTGACCCCGAACAAGTTTTATCACGAAATTGTCAATTCTGTTGATCCGAGCTCCGTTGTACAAGACCTCGTTAGAGCCGTAGACACTGCCTCTCGAACACCCGAAACTTCTCCATTTGGGTTGTGCTCACATCTATTCATGGACTAATTGTCAAAATTACAAATACAACAATGTAAACAAAAGGGTTTTGGAGAGTGAAACGTACGAAAGATTCCGATTTTGGTAAATAGAGTATTTTTGGTTTAAATGGCCTCTACGGTTTTGATGGCTGGCACGCATTCGAAAGGTTCAGTTTTCAATAACTTTGACGCATAAATAAGGCTGAATTTGACCGATGACATCGATTATGTTGTCTCTGAGGACCACGATGCTCTGCCACTTATTCTCATAGACCTGCGAAAGCCCCATAATAAAAAGTCTAAAGGGCTAAAATCATACGATCCTGGTGGTCAATTCACGAAACCTCTACACGAGATAACAATGCCATAAAACCGCTCGCGCAGAATATCGATTGTGTCTTGAGGAGTGTGGTCGTGACACAAGAAGTTGGTGGTCATATAGAACTATAGCGATCGGCGTTGACGGTGATGTCCTGGCCACCATCGTTTTCGAAGAAGTACTGACCGAAGACGCCTTCAGCCCAACATCCACACTAAAAAGTAACTTCTTTTTGATACATCGGCACCTCGTGAATCTCGCGTGGATTGGTGTCGTCCCATCAAAATTGGGATCAACTTCCAACTACTCTAAAATCCAACTAGTGAACATACTACGCTGGGTATGGTTGTTTGGTTTCAGCTCCTGGGTCAGTTGGATTTCGTATGAGTGCAGACGCAAATCAGGACGCAAAATTAGTCATGTTGTGGTCTGTGACATTCCAAGTTCTAGTGGGTGACGAAGTTTTGATTAGTACAGATTCTGCTGCTAACTTCCACGTAAAGCGGCAATGTTTTCGGCAGATCTTGCGTTTCGTTGATGTACTGGTGTTGAATGATTATTCACTGAGCTTTTGGACTCGAATTTTGGGCACCAAACGTTAAATAGTTGACTTAGAAGGACGCTCATGCATACTAAAAAAGGGCGCAACACGCACATAGTTGCTTTTAGAGAACACCAATTTTTATAATAAAGTTTTATTATTTGCAGGTGTTGCTTGCGGCTGTACATTGCCATGATCATTTTTCTTTAGTAATTAATTAAAAGAAGATATTTTGACAGAAAGTAAAGGAAACAATATGGCCACCAAGAGCTGTCAAAATCACTTTATTTTAAAACCCTTCATTTGGCGCAAGATACTTACGTTACTGATGTACTTTATTTTTGACGTTAAAGTTGGTCTTGTCTACTCATGAAAATTATATCTTATGTTCTAAAAATGACTTTAGTGACTGATTAAAAGAAGATATTTTGACAAAAAGTAAAGGAAACAATATGGCCACCAAGAGCTATCAAATCACCCTATTTTAAAACAAAAAAAAAAAAACATACAAACATCTGAGACATAATAATGCTATCTTCCTTGAAAAATGCTAAAATACTGAAATAGTTGACGGATTCAACTTTTTATGTATAATTAATTTTAATTGTATTTTTTAAGACTTAATGAGTCCTAGACTTTATCCGTCGATTTAATTTTTACATATTTGTATACCATCGCTGCCTTAAATCTATCTTATCGACCATGAATGAAAGGGTATCTTCCCCTCTGTCCCCTCTATGTATCAAACTACACGTTTTGTGTTTGCGAAAAATTGTATATGAATTTAGAATAGTTAATGAAAAACAAAAATTGGCAAAATCCATTGGCTACACGAGTGAATAATTTCAATATTTTCAAAAAATTTCTTCTCTCGAACCTCAAAAGTACATAAATATTTCGTGTGGCAAACAAAGTATTGAGTCTTTAAAAATATGAATAATTGTGAGTGAAAATAATTTGCAATGTTTTAAATGTTGTAAAATTCTTTTGAAATTCAATTTTCTTTTGAGAGTTATAAGTTTTATTCAACTTGAGAGAAAACAGCGAAATATCCAAACTTCCCACAACACTAAATTAATATCTGACGTTGTCATTTGTAGGTTTTTGTTAAAAGTTGATAAACAATATCGACCTTGGTTTTTTGTTTGCTTGCACCATATTGTTGCTGTCACTGTCATTTACAAGGCCTAAAGTGCATATTATTGTTATTAAAGTTCCTTACACTGTCTGGTCTGAGAGCTCTGGTAAAGTACCTAACCTTTAACACCAACGTCGCAGCACCGCCCGACTGTCTAGAGAAAGCTTTTTACATATTTACACAAAAATATAGTTTTGTTGACTAATCGATTTACTTTATGAACAATTTCATAGTTTAGTGTTATTGGAGTCGAGGACAAGTGCATTTGATTGAACACATCAGGCTTGATGAAGATAAGACAATAATTCGACTAAGTTCGAATATATGTATGGGGAGAAAATGCATTATTTCAATAAACTAATGCTATTGTTGAGATAATTATGAGGTGGGGGTTTGAAAATAATGAACTTTATTTTGTTTCTATTATAAAGGGTGTTCTTTTTTTTTGATTACAACCTATAACAAGATAATTAAGTTTGTATGAAATTTTATGTGGGTACCTAGTGCATAAAAATGGCTGAAATTGCGTATATGAAGAAGAGTTCAAGTTTTTGAAGACGACTTTTATCGATTAAATGAGGTCATATAGGAGTAACTTATTTATTCAAAATGGGTTAATGTGTTAGTTCATAGTGATTAAGGAATGTGTAGGTACCTAATTTTATGGCTACAAATCATCTGTGAACTGTGAAACATAGCAACAATGTATTAAAAATGATGATTAAACTAAACTTTTATAAGATTAAAAATGACACTTAATGAGACAGTAGACGGTAGTTTTTTGACTAAAGACTAAGTACCTACCACAAAAATAAAGGAGTGAGTATGATGACCGGTGTTGGCACCCGCAAAACATACATAATTCCAGCCTTGTCGTAGCACAATCAAATTTCTGTTGTAGTATTAAAACCCCATACTAAACACAATTTATTTGAGTTTTGGTTCTAATTTTTATTAAGAATAATAACATATTGCAGACTCATGATAAAATCCAATCTTTAGTAAATGTCTCCTGAGTGTCGTGGGGTGCGTTACTCTTTTGATAACTATAAAAATCGCCAAAATGAGTTGTTCTTTTTGTTCCGAAAAAATAAAAAAGAATTTTAATCAAAAAATTTATTGTGTTGATTGCAATGCTGTGTGCCATTACAATTGTGCTAATACTTATCTCTGAAGCTGATGTGATAAATGTTCTACTATCAGACGTCGATCGCACTTCAGGTAGTTGCATCTCAGGAGAGTACAATTAATCAAACACACGAGTATTCTGACTCTTCGATAAGTAACAATATTGCAAAATCATCATTGGCAACAACCTATAATAATAATGTTAGTCATGAAGAAGAATCAACCTTATTGAAAATTTATAATAAAATCACAAGCTTGGAAGATAAAATTACAAGTTTGGAAATTACAAACAAGCAATTTATTAATTCCATAAAAGAATTGAAAGAAGAGAACGCTGTATTAAAATCAAAAATTCACTCATTGGAAAGTAGACTCAATTGGCAACAACAAAGCTCTCTGAGAAATTGCATTGAAATTACTGGGATAAATGATGTCGACGATTCAAACTCTTTTTGCATAGCACAGAAAGTCTTTCGGAATGCATTGGGTGTGGAGGTTAAAAGAGAAGATATAGACAATTGCTACGTTAAAAAAATGAAAAACAGTAAACAGAATGATAACACCACCGATCGTTCCCACTTATCTTCTTATAAGAAACCCATCATCTTCGTGAGGTTCTCTGATTTTGCACTCAAGCAAAAAATAATGGCAGAGGAATTAAAAAAAAAAAAAAACAGAACATGAACACAAATGTTTTGGATGACACTGCACCGCCAGCAGAGTTAGCAGCAAAAAGTTTGACATTTATATCAATGATGCTCTTACCAAATACACACAAGCGTTGTTTATTCAAGCAAGGGAGATGAAGAAGACGAAGGGCTTTAAATATCTTTGGTTTAAAAACAATAAAGTTTTACTGAGAAAAGTTTTAGGTGGAAACAGTGGCGTAGCGTGGGTTTTTGCCGCCCGGGGCAGATTAAATTTTGCCGCCCAAAATTTTTTTTGTCAAAGTTGGTGAACACTACCATTTCTTCCATATTGAACTATACTTACAGAGTATCCATTTATTTGTAGGTGATGTATATCGATTATAACCATATTGAAAGTAACCACATTTTAAGGAACCTAACATTCAAATTTGGTTAATGTTTTAAATTGCTTTCTCACTATAAAATAAAGCTCAAAAAATAAATTAAGATTAAGAAATTATATTTAATTTTTTAAATCACTTCATTTTGGTTATTACTAGTACATATAAAGCAAAAATTTAATTTTTGTATTCATTTTAATAAGGAAAGTTTCGTATATTTTTATTTTTAATGAACATTTGTTTCGATTTTTAAATTAAGCAAATTTGATTTTTTTAATTACATTGTGGCAAGCAACTCAACTGACATTGACTTATGTACGTTACCCATATTTAATAATTTATAAAACGTAGAAAATGTTTAAATTATTTGTCTTCTTTGTTTTTTACACACAAATTCTTTTATTATTCTTTCGGTGTCAATCGCATCAATTTTTTGAATTTCTATGGCTAGAATTCCTAGGTAATTTAACCTTAGAGTACTCATTGTTGACCTGAAATAGTTTTTTATTAGTTTTAGTTTTGAAAAACTCCTCTCACATCCGGCATTGCTTATTGCTATTGTTAAAAAAATACGCAGCATAATGGTAATGTTTGGCAAACTTGTTTCTAACTTCGACTGTACTATGAAATTCAATATTTCAAGCAGGTTTGTTCTTTCAAGATCGTTAAGTCTTTCCAAGGAAGATGCAAAGGCTCTTAATCGACCACGTTCTATTTTGAAATCATCGGGAGATACATATACATCATGCTCATTGAATGCAAGTTCCGATTCGTAATCAAAATTTTCAGCCAGTAGCTTGGAAGCTGAAAGAAAGTCGAATTTTTTGGCCAAACTTTGCAATTGGTTAAATCTCTCCTTGATTTCGACGATGATTTTATCTAAGGAAGAAAACAATTTTCTTCTCAACTCTTCGTCATGAGACAGACCAACATCTGTGCTTCCATCACCAAAGATGTACTTCCTTTTTTTCCTTCTGGGAGGATCCAAGGAAATGCCTAAGCTCTTACACAAATTCCTTGCGTAAACAAGAGCATCATTGACTAATTTGTCTCTTCAAGAAAAGTCAGTAGAGCACTGATTTTAGCTGCACACTGATAAAGGTCAAGACCTTCGGTTTGCAAGTAAATTTGACAATCATTTATTTCATGAAGAACAGGTTTCCAAAAGCCCAAAAAGCAGAGAAAAGAAAAGGATTGCATTGCTATAAGCAAAGTTCCTGTATCTGTTCTCGTATTTAAGCTTTCGCCTGTCTCAGTAAGCTTTTCTATAGAATTTAAAATATCCTTATAGTAAGAGTATGTGGTCTCCACAGAATCCGCTCTTGCACTCCATCTTGTTTCTTGAATCCTTTTCAACGATTTACCAGTAGTCGCAATCAGGACGTCCCAACGATGAGTTGACATTGCAAAAAACACATAGCATCGTTCCAATGTTCCGAAAAAAGTAACTGAGTCGGACTCAGTTGCAGCAGCGTGCAGGCAAACAAGATTTAAAGAGTGATTTGAGCATGGAACGAACTGGGCTTTCGGGTTTATGTCTTGAATTCTTTTTTGTACTCCTGTGGGTTTTTTCCGGCCATAACAGCGGCATTGTCGTAAGCTTGACCCCTGCAATCCATTATATCGAGACTATGAGATGAGATGTACTAGCTCTAAGAATTTGCCTCTGTTAGAGCTTGTAGGGTCTTCTCTATGGCTACGAAAAGCTAAAGTTTGTTTTGCTAGGAATTTAATGATGTCAACCATTCTAACAAGAATTTCTTGCCATTTTTTTGATTTATTAGCCAAGAGTTTTTCCTCAGTTTGATCAATGGTTTGATCTTTCTGAAGTCTTACTTCCAATTCTTTCCATTTGCAAACATTTATGTTATGTTTTGGACCTGACTCATGGTTCTGTACTTTGGGATTAAGTTTTTTCCAGTTATTGAATCTATTGGTTGAACAGGACATTGATTGTCCCTCTCTGGTCTTATCTTCAAATAAGCAGCAACAATAACAAAATAATGACATTCTAGAAGGAGAATAAGCTAACCAGCTCCTTAATACGTTTTCGCCATTTGTTAGTGTGCGGTAAAACCAATCTTTCGTTAACCGCCTAGATGTACCTGAAACTGTAGATACAGCAGCAAAGTTACTTTGAAGATGCTGCACAACTTCTGGTCCTCGTTGAACAAGAAGAGTTCTAATTCTTGGTGCAATACGGTCTGGCCATCTTCCAATGTCATCTAAATCCTTGTAGTGGGTTAAATTCTCTTTCAATGCTTTGATTTGATTCGGAGTTAGATTCGGTGCTATACAAAGTGATGTTTGCAAGGGTAGATTCGTGTTTAGTGCCAAAACAGATTTCTGAAAATTGCTCAGGATGAGTAATTTTTAGAGAATCAGGATTTGGTGTTTCCAGATTAGCAGAAGAAGAAATGTTTGGGGTTTGAGACTGGATATGTTCAGAATTAGATGTATTTATTTGTTCAGGAGACGAAATATTTATAACTTCAGTAGAAGGGCTTGACGTGGACGGTTCTGGAATACTAATCGCGGGTAACAAGGTATTGATTTTGGAGCTCAGTTCTGGGTCTGCTATTGGAGTTTCTGGTTCGGCAACAGCATGAATATTAGTAGCTGACGTAAAGGCTGCAGTTTTGGAAATTGGAGGCTGAATGTATTTAAAGATGGCCCCCCGATTTTTTTGTAAATTTTCTTCCTTGGCTTTTTTTTTACTTCGGTAAGAAGCTCCACTTTCTCTGATTCTTTTCATTTCCAAAAACTGGAAGGAAATAATTTCAATTGGTTTTTTTGATTTTAAGGACTATGATTTCTGTTTCAGTTGTGTATAGCCATACGATAATATTATTTGCATGCACATGCAAGTTAAACCGTGGTAAGAAAAAGCAAGCAATCACTTACAACGAAAAATTTAATGCAATTAAAATTAATGTAAAAATATGTTTTAAAAATGTTTGAAAAATCTATTCAAACAACAGATATTATCTTCCAAGTGAAATCATTAGATATCTTTAATGATTTGTCAAAAAAATTCTTTGAGTGATTTCCAATCGATTGGTAGTGGTAGATACATCATTTACGTTCCTGTCCAAAGGATAACGTGCTTAAAAATCTATTTAAACATTTTCTATGATACGATTCAATGATAGCTATAATCGGCCCCTTACTTATCACTCAATTTTAATAATACAAATGTAGCTAAGTACTGTATAATGTGTGTATGACGAAAATTTGTGGATCATGTGCATCATGAAATGATAAGAACGAAAAAAAGATAAATAAACTTACTTGAAATGAAACCAATGAGGGTAGGTAAAATCAGAACTTATATAGGATTCACTCCTTCACTCCTAGGTTGGCAACATTTTTTTTTTAAATATTGTTTATTGTTTATTATTAATTGTTTATCGTTAATTGTTTCTTTTTTGGGTGGTACTTGAGAGCTGGGGTAGGGAAATAAATTTTGTTTATGTTTGGGAACCGTAATTAAACAAAAACAAAAACACAAAACACATCACTTATACATCTTTTTTTGTTAATCATTTCTTAAGTTGTTAAGATCTACAAAAAGAAATATCTTTTATTTGAACTCAACAACTTAAGAAAACTATCACATTTCACAACGCACATTAATGTTTATTGTTTTTATGAAAATTATAAATTTTTCACTTTGAATTTAAAATTCGTAGTTCACAACCTTCTTCATTAGTCATCGGACACAAAAGAAAAGAGTTTGAGAATGAATAAACTTCAACTTCTATATCTAGGATAGTAAAAGAACAAAAACAAACTTGCAGCAATGTTTTTGTTTTTGTTTTGCAATGTATTACCGGACTTTTAAAATAAGATCTTCACCCTTGTCATGTTGTGTCAGTCGCTGATTTTCGGTTGCGTTTACTGTTTATCGGCCGCCACTATGCGAAAGCAAATGAAAATAACTTGCATTTTGCAGGTGTTCAAGTGCCAGATACCAGAACAGTTTGGGTTGGTGCGTGAATGTTCGTGATCGTGAAGAGTTGATTTCTATGTTTTTCTTTACCCGCCGTTCCGCCGCGACGAGTCGACACCTCACCACCCGTCCCAAAAGATATGTGTTCGGTCGCAACAACCGCTAATCGTGAAGCAATTGTTATTTAAGATTTTGTTTGTCTGAATGTGTGATGGGTGGACCGTAATTCGCAAAAGATTTACCATCGTAAATTTTCAGTCTAATGCTTATGTTAAATTTGTGGTTAAATGAAGTTTGTGGTGGTATAGGTACAGGTCGATTGGATGCCACCCCATACGAAATTCTGTTTACCGAATTATTTCAGGGTTCTTTTGTTTTGGTTACCTTTGGTTACCGCCCCTCAAACAAGTGCCGCCCGGGCAGGGCCGGCCCAAGCCAAACTTGTGCCCTGTGCAAGATTTTTAGAAAGCGCTCTTTTTTATATTTTTTTTACACATAAACTGATACACAAGCATAAGCCTTTCCCAGATTACCCAGGAGGTAGACTTTCAATGCGTTTTTTTTATTGAGGTATCCCCAGGAGGCCTAAACCATTAAACTAAAACGCAGCGAAGAAATGAGCAGAGGGGAAACTTTTAAACTTGGAAACTTACTTTTCTGGCCTTACATTTTGCAAATTCAGAAATGAGGTCATCAAAGTCTAAAGAATTTAATAATTTCTTTTCAATGGACATTATAGATAAACCTACCAATCTCTCTTGAGCCATGGTTGTCCTAAGATAATTTTTAATAATTTTAAGTTTAGAAAAACTACGTTCTCCTGAAGCTACCGTGACCGGGATTGTATTAAGGATTTGGAGAGCAGTTACTAAATTCGGAGCAAAATCTTCAAGGTTTGAACTAAAAATAAAATTTAACATATCTAAACTTGAGCTTTGTGGGGTAACAAGCTGGGATATTACGGTTAACTCTTGAAACAATTCTTCTCCATCTAAATATTTAAAACTACTTTATGTTAAAACATTCTGCAAATTAAGGCATGAAGCACGTACATTTTTATTTTTTAAACATTCGCTTATGTTACTCAAAAATGTAAAATTGATACTATACGTATCAAACCTTTCAAGTATTTGAAAAAAAAAAATCAACTTTGAATCTTTGTTTCGGCTAATATAGTTTCAGGACATTCATCAGCATAAAGTATTTTTCTCCGTTGAGATCGCAATGATGAAGCTACAAGAAACATATTTGGTATTTCTAGGGAACTAGCAATACGCTCGGTTAATTGAACATACCTACTCATTAAATTTTTCATCGGAACGCATTAAAATCAAACTGTTTTTTGTATTTTCTAAAACTGTTATGCCAGTTGACAGATTAACGGACGGACTTTGCAAATATTTACTAGTTTAATTTATATTTTCTAAAATATCAAACCAAATTAGCAGGCAGCAAATAAATGTAAAATCAAAAATTTTATTTCCTAACGATTCTGCAATGTTTTTTGCCTCTAGATTTCTTAATTCTATAGGGCTTCATATATTTCTTGAACTTGAAAAAAAGTTAAACAAACATTGAATTGTATCGAAAATTTTAACTGCATAAAATGAGAACCGAGCAGCATCATTAACCACTAAATTTAAGGAATGTGGGCAACATGGAACCAAAAATGCTCTTGGTTCCAGGGTTCGAATTCGATTCTGAACACCCGCTTCTTTTCCTTTCATATTCATATTCGAACCATTATCATAACTTTGGCTTGTCTTGTCTTCAGAATACGTCACTGCTATTAAAAACTGGTAGCTATTTATTTAATATTAATTAACCAACAAAGCGAAAAAACAATTGAAACAATCTGCATTCTGCACCAGACTAGATATACATTAAAAGTAGCCGTTACAATAGTCATTAACTTTCAAACAAAAAAAAAACAAACTGCCTGCGCAAGAACAATTCGACTCCAAATAGAATCATCCCTCTTTAATTTTTAAGCTCTATGCTCCTTTTCCATTCTATTAAAAATTTCATCTCCTGTAATCAGGCACTTAACTCTTACACAGTGTGCAATAAGAAAACCTGCACGCTCTGATCCATATGATTCCGTATAAATAAGTTTTTTTTTAAATATCTCCCATGTTAGTTTCGATACTCAGTGTGCAAAAAAGAAAACTTGCACATCCATTCACCATTATTTGTAGCAAAGACACCTACCTACCTAATTTCCAAATATATCACCCTGTTCATACAAGAGAAAAAATCTCAACACAAAAAAGTTCCATGCCACCTCATATGTGCAAGATATATTTTATGCACACCGAGTCCCAAAATTAACATAGAGAGTATGACGAAGCAAAATACTTATTCATATTGAATCGTATGGGCTAGAACGTGCAGGTTTTGTATCACGCACAGTACCCTGTATGTGAGACTCACATGAGACATTGTGAGTTCTCATCTACAAAGAAAACAACAAAAAAATGTCTCTGAAAAAAGAGAGCAGGTAGGTTTCTGTATTCTGTGCTACCTTCTACTACAAATCAAAGACACAGCAAACAGCATATATTTTTTTAGTTGTTTTCTTTGTAGATGAGAACTCACAATGTCTCATGTGAGTCTCACATACAGGGTACTGTGCGTGATACAAAACCTGCACGTTCTAGCCCATACGATTCAATATGAATAAGTATTTTGCTTCGTCATACTTCTATGTTAATTTTGGGACTCGGTGTGCATAAAATATATCTTGCACATATGAGGTGGCATGGAACTTTTTTGTGTTGAGATTTTTTCTTCTTTTCTCTTGCATGGATTTTTTTTGTGTTGAGATTTTTTTCTTTTTTTCTCTTGTACGAACAGGGTGAAATATTTGGAAATGAGGTAGGTAGAATTTTTAGTTCTGCGATATCTTGAGTTAAATTTTCATTGAATGCAACAATGAAAGTGATGTTAGTTAGTGCGCAAGAGATAACTTAGGACAGTTGTGATGGATGTTTTTTTGAGATTATTTTAAGAATGTTTGTGGTTAAAGAATCGCAAATATGTAGTAGTACATATTTGTTTGCAAGATCAGATTACATTTTCTTGCTCCTGGTAATGCGCCCCCAGAATTCTGCGCCCTGTGCATTTGCACATCCTGCACATATGCTTTGTCCGGCCCTGCGCCCGGGGCATTTGCCCCGTTTTCGGAGCTGAATTGCTGATTCAATTCATGCAGAATTGAAGCATCCGTGTAGGCTCCCTCCTTAAAAAATATATGTATGTACATATATTTTACGATTGAATTTATACAAAAAATATAAGCTTACCAAGGGCAATGTTGAAACTGATTCTACTGATTGAAGCAC
Organism: Eupeodes latifasciatus; assembly: GCA_920104205.1. Classification (NCBI taxonomy): domain Eukaryota; kingdom Metazoa; phylum Arthropoda; class Insecta; order Diptera; family Syrphidae; genus Eupeodes; species Eupeodes latifasciatus. The sequence continues at coordinate 10,899,502 of OV049926.1, forward strand.
TTCGGCAGACTCAATGAACATCATTTCGGAAAAGTGAGCCCATGACACGGTCGCTAGTATTTCCGAAGTGCCTTGGCCCGATTTTTTGGTTTGGGTCTTGCCTAAATTTGCCTTGAAGAGGCTACGAAGGGCGTTCCATTTGTTTCTAGCTTCAAAGCTATCGACATTTTGGATCCCTAGCTCCTCAGCAACTTGTTTCCAGCACTCACATTTTATGTGAGCCAGCTTATAATCGCTGCATCCTCCATCCCAAAGCGCTGGTCGCTTTAAAATTTCAATATATGTAGGTATGTCCTGTTTTGTTTTTTTATTTTTTGAATTAAATGATGTAAAAAAACCAGGGCCATGTTTTTTTTTTATATGTATAAAAATCACAGTCAAACTGAGACGATGACACGGTATTTAATTCTGCCCCGTCAACGCTGGGACACGGTCATTGCGATGACACGACTCCGTCAACGCGTCCCAATGACGTTGACATAGAGATTACACGGTCATCGAAAAAAGTCAATGCGTTGACCCAAAAATTTGTGTCAACGAGAGTGTCATCGTACCCGTCAACGCAATGACACCAGTTTTCGTTGACAATCACACGAAGTGACACTCTTGGGACAGATTGTGACGTCATTTTTACGTCAGAGAGTCAACGCATTGACCGATTTCGTTGACCGTGTAATCATAGCTAACGCTTAAGAAAATCAATATGAATTCAAAAGAACGAAATTCTGCCATTATCTAGTGACTATGACTTTAGTCACATATAATTACTTAATTAAATTGTAATGTCATGTTTTTTGATCTTATATTGATTTATTTAACACAAACGTGCAATTTGCCCATGACCCATGACTAAGTACTTAAGCATCTTGCACATGAGCTACGAATTGCGAACTGTGGATGTTCGCATATTTTGACTTTTCTTTCACATGAGCTTTATTTCTATTCGCAGACAGCGACGAATTGTCAACCCTTTTCTCCATATTTTCCTCAGCCATGATCTTTCACACAAAAACAAAACAAGAGCGGTATAATTTTGAGGTTAAGTTGAGCGCGAACAATTTATTCGCTGCAGTGTGGATGGTATGTGGAACGCGAATAGAGTTTGACAGTTCGTAGCAACCACACTGCAATTCGTTACTACCAAATTGTTTTTACAAAATTCTCTTGTTTTAGAGAACAAAATGCAAATTTTATTATCCTAATATTAGTGTAAATTGGTTTCTTATAATTTAAATGTGTTTTTGTGTGGAATTGACTTTTTGAAATGTGTAAAATCACGTTTGTTCGTTCATTCGCAGTTCGCAGTTCGTTGCTCATGTGCAAGGCACTTTACTCAGAGCTGACCCCAGTAAAACTTGCGCCTTGTGCCCCTTTTTTTATTGTAAAATTGTTAAACAATGATATGAAAAAATGTAATTATAATTACTTGTAATTTTTTTTAACTTTTTTAATTGCTTTAAATAATGTAATTGAGAAATTTCAACTACTTATAAAATGTAATCAAAAAAGGATAAAGATTGGTAATTATTACACAAAAATGTAATAAAATACTGAACATCTAAAAATTTACAAATCCATTACAATTAAAATGTTTTAATTAAACTTGTGTGTAATTGTAATGAAAAAACTTCAATTACTAATTACTTGTAATTGAAATCAAAGTTGAAATTAATTTCGATAAGTTATTATTATTTCCAATTTCTGTTTGTTGTTAAGATGCAAACGGCGATATGTGTTTGCCCAAGATCGATTTCGCGAATGTCTAATGCGGCTCTGGATTTAGTTTATAATTATAGAAACTCCTATAAAAGGATATTTTTATTAATTTTTATACTATCACCAAATAGTCATATGGATGATATTAATCGTATTGGTTTGATTAAAAGTATAATTATATTTGCAATAAGTTTTCTTTTACATTTGAATTAGTTTTGACGTAGATGAAAATGTATTTCCTTTTCATTAAGGTAATAATCAATACAACTTACCCCAAGTTTTTTTTTTTTTTTAAATAAAATCTTAATCATTGTTGTATTTTCCATCGAAAATGATGACTAAGTTAATTATCTTTGTTTCTTTAAGTGTAGGATTGCTCAAGTACTTTTATCCATATATAAATTGATATAAAAACAAAATTAACTTCATTGCATGGTGTTGGTACTTTAAAAAGCTTGTTTAATATAAAAAGTTTACTTAGAATCAAGTTTATTTTTAAAAATAGCTTTGAAAACATTTGCAATTCTAAGATTTTATGAATATACGACTTTTAAAGATTTAAATGTGTAAAACATGTTTAGATTTTTATTTATTTATTTATTTATTTATTTATTCAGTAGCAGTAATCAGATATTTGTACAATTTAACATTTGTATTTTAGAGATTTAGGATAAATGCAATTATTCCTTTACAACTATAATTAATAATGTGTACAACGATATATATATATATTTTTTTTATACTAGACAGTTTAAAGGAAAGCTACAAACAAAAACCCTCATACAAAACTTAAACTTAATATTGCAACACTCCCATATCAAACATTGTTTATTTAAACTATTTACCATACCATAAATTATAGAGGGTAAGAAATTTGAAGTTGGTTTATTAATATATTATCAGATAAGTTACAATTATGATAGAATTTTTCATTTGAGATATTAATGAGAGTGTCTAAAAAGTTGATATTGGCCAAATCATGTAGTCTCTGGGTTGAGTAGTAACGTGGTAGATCAAGTATAATCTTAAGTATTTTATTTTGACATCTTTGAAGTTTTAATTTATGTGTTTTGGCACAGTCGTACCAGACAGGGGCACCATACAAGAGTATCGCTTGAAAGATTGTTTTGAATATAATTAGTTTATTTTCTCTACTGAGCTTAGAGTTCCTACAAATCATAGGATATAGAATTCTAATGTAAATATTTATTTTATCAATAGTAGTAGATATATGTTTATGAAAGTTTAATTTTTTATCAATTATAATGCCCAGATATCTACAATGCTCGGACCAATAAATGTTAACCGAACCTAATTGAAGTTGAACATTACCCGGTAAAAAACATGCTTTCCGGCGACGACTAAACCAGATTGCTTGTGTTTTATCCGGATTTATTTTAATTTTCCACTTAAAAAAATAATTTTCTAATTGAATTAGAGAAGATTGCAGTTTTTGGTGGACATCTGAATATGTAATCCCTGAACAGAAGATAGCCGTATCGTCGGCAAACATAGCAATTTTGACTTCCTCTCCAAGAAAAGGTAAGTCAGACACGAAGATATTGAAAAGTATGGGACCTAGCACTGAACCTTGAGGTACACCAAATTCAATATTTTGGACAGAGGATGTTTCGTTTTGTACTTTAACTAGGAATTTTCTTCCATTTAAAAAGCTTTGAATTATTTTAATTGTTGGCAACGAAAAATTTAACACATAAAGCTTATGTATCAATCCGTTGTGCCATACTGTGTCAAAAGCTTTAGCAATGTCTAACAGTATCAAACCTGTCGATTCTTTTGAGGAAAATTTTTGAGATACGTGTTTTTTAATCCTTAAAATTTGTTGGATTGTGTTGTGGTTCCGCCTAAATCCAAATTGAAAGTCAGGTAAAATATTGTATTCAGTTAAGTGATTATTGAGTTTTTCTTGTATAATTTTTTCAAATAACTTACTAACACAACTAAGTAGGCTGATGGGTCTGTAGCTATTAGCATCATCCTTGGGTTTGCCAGGTTTAGCAATTGGTATAACCAATGCTGTTTTCCAGCTTTCAGGATAGTAACATATTTTGAGACATATATTAAATAATGATGTAAGGTATTTTATACCAGAGGGCTTTTAGAATTTTGTTATTGATGCCGTCCAATCCAGCTGATTTCTTGTTTTTTAAGGACTTGATAAGTATACGTACTTTTTCAGGATTCACCAAATAGTTGTCAGGAAAAACAATGTTAGCTTGGGCTATGGTAGTAATAGAGCTAGAAACTGTATTGAATGTATTACTGTCATTAAGGTTAGCAGTAATATTGTGGTTTTTTGCAAAACTTGTTGCTATAAGATTAGCTTTATCTTTTGGAGCAATGAAAAGCTGATTTTGTGCTTTAAGAGGTGGAATATTAGTTCCTTTTTTCTTTAGTATTTTAGTAACCTTCCAGAACGGTTTACTAGATTTGTCAAATGAAGATAATAAGCCATTCCATCGGTAGTTTTGGAAATTTGAAATTTCTTTCGAAATTATTTTGTTAAAATATTTGACATTATCGAGGAAAAAGTCGTAACGATAGCGGAGCCATTTACGTCTTTCAAAGTTTCTCAAACGAATTAAGAGCAATATGTTGTCGGGAAGTTTTTGTTTTTGACTATGGGCTGTTGTAGATAGCTTAGGGATTGCAACTTCGGAAGCCTGGTTAACAAGAGATACAAAATTGTCGCATAGGGAATCGACTTGATGCGAGCTGATGTCAACGTTAGATGCAAAATCATTCATTCTACAGTTAGCATTAATAAAAGATTTAAATAGATTCCAGTTAGCAGCAGAGTAATTGTAAATAAATGTGTTATGCTGAACAGGGTGTACATTGTCTAAAGTAATATTTACGGAAAGGTGGTCGGAACCAAGCCTATTATAAGTAAATGGCCTGGTGCAGTAGTTGGGTATGTTAGTGACGAAAAAGTCAAGGGTAGAGGGACTCTTACCACGAGATGTGGGGACATAAGTATAGTTAGGTGGATATAGCAATGAAAAGCTAGGATAAACTTCATTCACTTCGCATAGTAGATTACCCCAACAATTGGCACGAAGACAATTCCATTGTTGATGACGACAGTTTAAATCGCCTCCAACAATAATTTTGTTGCGAAGTCTAAAAATTTTTCGTAAGTCACTTTTAAAGTCGCGAATTTTCTCGTCGGTTCTATTTCCACCAGGGAAATAGGCGGAAAAAACACTCACTTTAGAATTGTTACCTAAACATATGTCTACTCCTATTATCTCAATACACCGTAGGTGTAAGTTAGTATGAACAGTGTGTTCAATTTCTTTTCTTACTATCACAGCGACACCCCCACCATCTACGTGCCTCCTGTCAAGACGATAGCAAATGAAATCTGGATGTGAAAATGATTTATCCACTTTTAACCAAGTCTCTGTGACTAAGGCAATATCAACTTTTTTATTTATAATGAAATTGAAAAATTCAAGTTTTTTCTTGAAAATGCTTCTTGCATTCCAAGTAATAATTTTAAGAGAGGAATTTAAAATATTAGTTTGAATAGACATACTTAATAGCTAGTGATGTAATTACGTTGAATTGATCGGATTTAGTGAGGCATGAGCTTAGCTTAGTCATGACTTCAGTTAATAGAGAGTTGATCTCTTCGAAAGAGAACAATTTGTTGCTATCATTAGCGTTAATAGGTGGAGTGTTCTCAAGAGGAACATGTGGATTCATTCTAGTTTTTGATGACGATGACTTTGTAGTTGTTGGTACTTGTTCAACAGAGCAATGTTTTGAACGTTGAGGCAACGTAGGAAAATGTGAAAGAGAAAAACGATCATGTGAGACTTGGTGTTGCACTTTAGGCAAGGCTGAAGCATGAATGTTGTTGACGTTATTGATTTGACGACGAGAAGAAATTTTATTTCGTATATCCAAATATTGTTTACGGCTTATGCAGTTGGGATCGGATGATTTGTGCGGACCGTTGCAATTAGCGCAGCGACTAACATCAGTCGAAGTACAGTCATCAGTTTTGTGGGAGCCGGAGCAATTTGCACAAAAACTATTAATGTGACAATTTGAATACCCATGACCATAAAGCTGGCAATTATGACACTGTGTAACCTTCCCGGGGTTATGTTTTTTGAAGTCCCAGCGAACAATAGTGTTAAATATGCTAGGAAAACATCGCCTTAGTTCATTTAATTTAGTAGTGCCTCGTTCAAAGTAAAACAATATATATGTAGCTTTTGAATTGATTTTTGGTAGAAATTGTTTTTACATCGATGCATTTTAAACCAGAAGAGATGAGTTCTTCTTTGATCAGTTTATCGTTTATTAAGTCAAGGCCTGACAAAATAACCTTGAGAGGTCTGGTTTCCTTGCGCGTATAAGAAAAGAATTCACACTGTTTATTTGTTAATTCAGTTTTGATTTTCTCATAGGATTCGAGAGAGGGTGATATAATTTTTTGCCCGAGGGAGATATTTTTGATTAAATATTTTTCAATGCTTAAGTCGTTGAGAATGTCACGCACTTTTTGATTTGTAGATTTTATAACCACAATTGGAGGAACATTTCCTTTAATGATGTTCAAACGTTCATTATTATTTTCACTTTCCATTTCGTTTGTATCAGCCATAAGGCTTTGCAACGGTTGAAAATAATTGTGTCTATTAGACATTTCGGAAAAATTATCAGTTTTGGTTATATTTATATGCTTACTGGGAGGGCGGTCGACGCCTTCACCAGAGTTACTACGAACTCTTTTACGAGTAATTGTAAGGTTTCTTGCGGATGACAATAGGGAAACACTTGCACTCACTACCGAGTTCGGAGAGAGAATAACATGTTTAGATAATTTATTTAAATGTAATTACTTTCTACGTGAATACTTTTATTTTTATAGAAACTTTGTTTTCTACTATAAATTCAAATTTCTGTTACTGTTTTAATTATTTATTCTTCTTTATTTTCAGATTATTCCACTTAAAAGTCCTCAAAAGAAATAATTTATTATGGCTAATAATAATTTTGACAAGCTCCGGCTATTATTATGGAAGGATTGGATCTTACAATGGAGCCATAAATTACAACTAATCGTTGAACTTTTACTACCCACCGTTTTTTCGTTACTATTGGTGTTAATTCGATCTTTATTACAACCTTTTGTAATAGAATCTATATCTTACAATAACTCACTTCCTATCAACAATCTTGATTCTTTAAAGTAAGTTTTTTTTTGTTTATTTAATTTAAAAATAATAAAAAAGAATAATTATTAGATTTCGTGGCAAAATAAATTGTAGAAAATCAACGAATTAAACTCTGTCTAGTTTGTTTACAAACGTCAAAAGCGTCGCTTTGGAGTATTGACTCCTGCATACAGTGTATTTAAAACAATCAAAAACTGACATTTGAAACTGCGGAATGACATTTAAGGTGTGGACGATGACTTGGTTTAAAAGATTTCTATTTTTTTTAACAAGACTGTTTCGCCTCACAGATATCTTTATATTAATTTGGTTAATGATTTTCTTATTCTCTACATATGTATATATTCTCTACATATATACATTGACATTGATTTAATAAAAAATAATAAGCAGCAAGTTAAAATTAAACAAGTAGTTAGATAAGAAAGACGACGACAAAGACGAAACGCTGAGAGGATTGTCCGGCGCTTTGCTAACAGGACTCCTGAGTCCTTGACAGCTAAGGAGAAGGCGGCGTTGGACAAGTCTAAACAGCGCCTAAGTAGCACAAAAACGACAACAGGTAGTGACGCAGATCCACAACCACCACTTGAAGCACCTTGTTCCTCTAAAAAGGCAAGGAACGAACTCTCCCCGACCGACTCTTCGCCTAACAAGGCAACGAAGAGGTTAAAGATCTCCCGAGCAACCGTGAAGGGGCACCAAGTTGCCATTGCTGATTTCGTCAAACCCTCACGGAAGCTGACCGAGGACGAGTGGCAACTTCTGGAGCTTAGAATCCTAGAAGAAGTAAATGAGGCCATCGTCAAAAACAGCCCCCCCCCCCACTTTTCGGAAATTTAACGACCATCCATGGGTTCAAAGTGATGAACTGTGAAAATGACGCCACAATCAAATGGCTTAAAGAATTCACAGATAACACTTCTGCACCATGGCAAAACGCCGATCTTTGCCTTATTGATGTCAAGGAGATCAAAAACATCTCCAGACCAATTGGCATACTTTTGGTCAAAGGCCCAACACTTCCCAATGATCGTCTGAAGAGGTACATCAAATCACTTAACAGCGATCTCCTCAGCCAGGAATGGGAAGTCATTAAGTGCGAGAAAACTAAGGAAGGCACTGAGCACTATAGCACTACTGAGGAAAGTGTATTTCAAAGTGCGCGTCGGGATCACCAGATGCAAACTTAGATTGACATCCAATAAAAGAAAACAGGTTAGTAAGGCGATGAACAAATCTTTATTATGTATATGAAACTGAAAATCTTACAAATCAATCTTCAACATAGTAAAGCCGCTAGCGCCAACCTGGTCTACCTCATGCAGAGAAGACAATACGACATGGCCCTGATTCATAGAACCCTGGGTAGTAGGTGGCATGATCAAGGGCCTGCACTCCAAAGACCTCATGCTGTATAAGTCAAATCTTGACAGCCAAAATAGCAACCCCAGAACCTGTATATTAGCTAGAAAACGGTTCAATCTTTTTCTTCTAACTTCTTACAGCAACATCGACCAGACCGCGGTCATTTTTAAACGCAAGGAGCACCCAACGCTCATAATAACCTCCACATGTATGCCCTACGATGGAGTTGAAGGACCATCATGTACAATGAGGAAGCACCGATACAAATACTAGAGGTGAATCCCTTTTTCAATTCATCGTAGATAACAATCTATGTGTGGCTAACCGAGGTAATACACCCACATTTGTCACAAAAAATCGGAAAGAGGTGCTAGATAATACCCTCTCAAATAATTCTGACTCCTGTCAAATTGATCATTGGAGGGTTTTAGAAGAACCTTCCTTTTCTGACTATCGTCTCATAGAATTTAAAATCCCTAACGTTGATAGACAGCACAAACCCTTTAGAAATAACAGGCGCACAGACTGGCTTATCTTCAATAGGGAAATTAGTAATAACATCAAGCACGTTAACACCAACACCATTCTGGGACCAGACAGTCTAGAGAAGGCAACAGAGGATCTCACAGAGACTCTGCGTAAGGCGTTCGAAACCAGTTGTCCAATCAAAACAACTGTGAAGAAAAACAGTAAACCCCCCTGGTGGACAACAGAACTAACCAACATTAGAAAAGAAACAAGAAAGCTTTTCAATGCTGCTAAAAGAACAAGACTCGAAAGTGACTGGGACTGTTATAAGACTAGTCAAAGAAAATTCAAAACAGAAACCCAACAAGCCAAACGAAGCTCGTGGAAAAATTTCTGCAGCAATATCGAGTGCACCAACGAGTCAGCTAGGCTCAGAAAATTTTTTTCGAAAACCTCCACTTCTGTTGGTTCTCTAAGGAAACCCGACAATGACTGAACTGAATCAGGTCGCGAAAGTCTAGAACTCCTGGTTGAAACACACTTCCCAGGTAGCAAACCTAGCCCTGAACGTGAACCAGATAACTCTTCAATCTTCGAGTATGAAATCCCTACGGATTTTATAACGGAAGAAAAGCTAAAGTGGGCTATTAACTCTTTCTCCCCTTATAAATCTCCAGGCCTAGACGGCATTTTCCCAATGATGCTGCAAAAAAGCACAGAATTTATCACACCATACCTGATAAACATCTTTTAAAGTAGCATTAAATGGGGGTATGTCCCCAAGACATGGCGTTAGGTAAAAGTCGTCTTTATACCAAAAGCCGGCAACCCCAGCTATATTGAACCTAAGGACTTCAGACCTATAAGTCTCACGTCTTTTGTACTTAAAACACTAGAAAGACTTATCGACATATACATCCGCAGTAATTTAAAACCGGAGACCATATCACCCTTTCAACACGCCTACACAAAAGGTAGAAGTGTAGAAACGGCACTACACTGCGTAGTTAGAACTATAGAAAAATCACTTGACGTTAAGGAATACACTCTTGCTTCATTCCTGGACATTGAAGGAGCCTTCAATAACGTCCACAGTAATGCAATCGAGAAAGCACTTAATGATCAACGTATAGAAGAAGTATTTATCAAATGGATCATGAGTATGTTGAAAAACAGACAAATTCAGAGCGAGCTTGGTAACGAACTTTTAGAGATGTACGCATCTAGAGGAACCCCGCAAGGTGGAATTATCTCACCATTATTATGGATCTTAGTGATGAACGAGATCCTAATAAAACTTAGGAATTACGGTATAGTAATGGTAGCCTAGGCTGATGACTTAGGGCTTTTGGCGACGGGTTAATACCTTACCACTATTAGCGAACAATTACAAAGCGCATTATCAAGGGTCAGCAACTGGACCAAGAAATGCGGTCTTAAGGTAAACCCTCTTAAAACAGAACTGGTTCTTTTTACAAACAGGAGGAAAATCCCTCCGTTTGTAATACCAAAAATAGATAATACAACACTAAAAATCTCCGACCGAGCTAGATACCTCGGAGTTATATTGGATAAAAAACTCAATTGGGGTCCAAATATCCAAGAAAGATATAAGAAGGCCACAATCGCACTCTACTCATGTAACAAGATTCTGGGTAGAAATTGGGGACCGAACCCCAAAATAGTAATGTGGATGTACACTGCCATTGTCAGACCGATTCTAACTTATGGCAGCTTGGTTTGGTGGAAAGCGTTGGAGAAATCCACGAATCAAAAAACACTTACCAAAGTACAGAGAATGGCTTGTAACTGTACTAGTGGTGTGATGAGGACTACCCCAACTGCGGGTTTAGAAACGATCCTCAATCTCCCCCCAATAGATCTATTCGTCCAAGAATCAGTAGCAAACAGCGCCCTCAGACTCAGTCAAACTAACATCTGGAAAACTATCCAGAGTGGCCACGCAGCTATTCTTACGAAATACGGAGACAACAATATCTGCACAGATTATATGACCCCTTATTTAGATTTCAACAAATCTTTTAGTACTAGGTTCCCCAATAGACTAGATTGGGAAAATAGTGTGCCCTACACCAACGACTCAACCATTACCATCTACACCGATGGCTCAAAAATGGATACCAGAGTAGGTGCAGGCTTTTACTCTGAAAGCCTCAACCTTGCCAAAGCATTCAGGCTCCCAGACTATAGCAGCGTCTTCCAAGCTGAGATCTTGCAGTGAAAAACGCTGCTAAACATATATTCATGATGGCGATATCACACGCGGACATCACTTTTTTCATTGATAGCCAAGCAGCAATAAAAGCTATCTCTGCCACCCAAATCAGGTCGAAGCTTGTCTCTTGCTGTCGCGAAGAGCTAAAGGTTCTTGGCACACAGCATAACGTAAGACTCTGCTGTGTACCTGGCCAAAGTGATGTACCAGGCAACGAAAAGGCGGATGAACTTGCCAGGGAGGGCTCCATACTGGAACCCTCTCTGATAGACCATCATATAGGGATACCGTTATGTGAACTGAAACATAACGTCAGTAAAACCATCATTCAAAAATCCAATGACAGATGGAATCTCCTAGAAACCTGTGTTAACACCAAGATACGATAAGAAAAGATCCGACTGGATCTTAACTCTTAATAAACCCTCCCTAAGATCCCTTATCGGCATTATTACAGGTCACAACCTACTCGGCTACCATAAGAAGAAGATGGGGCTCAGTACTGATGACCTTTGTAGAGGCTGTGGTGATGAAAACGAGCATGAAGACACTGCTCACTTTCTCTGCCACTGTCCTTCGCTCTGTCTTGCTAGGAAGAAAACTCTAGGCAACTTCTTCTTTAATGAACTAGAGGAACTATCAGAACTGCCAGGCAAAACCCTACTTAATTTTGTCAAGACCTCTAAATGGTTAAACGAACCACATGATTCATAGGTTATTATATCTTTTCAGGAAGTTTCAACACTTCATTGGATCAATGGATCTACACTGATCTAAGTGTGATGGTAACAACATCAACTATCAGCCCGTTCAACCTAACCAGATAAGAAATGTATGAATGTGAGATATATGTATGCAACTTAGGATGGTATAAATACATATTTACAACTCGTCCATCCTGACATCTGATCGTCTCGATCAGTTCTATAAATAATGGGTGATTTTTTAAGAGCTTGAGAACTTTTTTTTAAAAAAAAACGCATAAAATTTGCAAAATCTCATCGATTCCTTATTTGAAACGTTAGATTGGTCCATGACATTTACTTTTTGAAGATAATTTCATTTAAATGTTGACCGCGGCTGCGTCTTAGGTGGTCCATTCGGAAAGTCCAATTTTGGGTAACTTTTTCGAGCATTTCGGCCGGAATAGCCCGAATTTCTTCGGAAATGTTGTCTTCCAAAGCTGGCATAGTTGCTGGCTTATTTGTGTAGACTTTAGACTTGACGTAGCCCCACAAAAAATAGTCTAAAGGCGTCAAATCGCATGATCTTGGTGGCCAACTTACCGGTCTATTCCTTGAGATGAATTGTTCTCCGAAGTTTTCCCTCAAAATGGCCATAGAATCGCGAGCTGTGTGGCATGTAGCGCCATTTTGTTGAAACCACATATCAACCAAGTTCAGTTCTTCCATTTTTGGCAACAAAAAGTTTGTTAGCATTGAACGATAGCGATCGCCATTCACCGTAACGTCCAACACCGTTGCGTCCAACAGCATCTTTGAAAAAATACGGTCCAATGATTCCACCAGCGTACAAACCACACCAAACAGTGCATTTTTCGGGATGCATGGGCAGTTCTTGAACGGCTTCTGGTTGCTCTTCACTCCAAATGCGGCAATTTTGCTTATTTACGTAGCCATTCAACCAGAAATGAGCCTCATCGCTGAACAAAATTTGTCGATAAAAAAGCGGATTTTCTGCCAACTTTTCTAGGGCCCATTCACTGAAAATTCGACGTTGTGGCAGATGATTTGCAAGCGTTGCTCGTTAGTAAGTCTATTCATGATGAAATGTCAAAGCATACTGAGCATCTTTCTCTTTGACACCATGTCTGAAATCCCGCGTGATATGTCAAATACTAATGCATGAAAATCCTAACCTCAAAAAAATCACCCGATATGTATATTTAATTACTTTATAATTTGCATTAATTTGATAAATAATGATCTTTTCAAATATATTATCTTATAATATGGTATTCTTGTATTGATGTTCCTGGTCATTATCCGAGTCCATGCCGTGATCATCACGCCAATTGGCCCACTTTCGCTTACGACATGCCTCCATCATATGGTAGTTGTGTTATTTGACAATTCTCTATATCTCTTACCACGTATCTGTCATTCGGAAGAACCTTATGTATTTTATAGGGTTCCTTATATTTTGGTACAAACTTCTTTTTGTTCGTTCCAATAGTAGTGTCAACATTGCGAATAACCACGAAATCTTCTTCTATAAATTCAATTGGGGGTCGATAATTCCTGGCAATGATCTCCGAATCTCTGATCTGTGAACTGTGAAAGAGACAATCTAGGAATAATGAAACCCGATCACCCTGTATACATTCCTAATTTTTAGTACACAATTCATATTATATTTATGTACACAATGTTCTCATATAAATTCATTATATAATTATTACTGCTACTGTAAAATCGAATGATTTATGTTTTATGTATGTTTTTTTTTTTTTTTTTTCAATTCATTTTTATTAATTCAATCTTAAATCTATCTTAAAGCTAGACAAAAATTCATAAAACTAGCCTAATTAACCATAACTTACAACTAACTTACTGGTCCCATACGGACACTCTAAGTTAAACAATAATACTTAATGCTAATGCCTTTCTAATCTATTTTAGAATCTAATCTATTTTATAATCTATTTTAACTTCAATTCAATTTTATTTATTTTTGTATTCATTAGAAAATTTAAAAAAACTAATGTCAATATCCTTTTTTATTTTTACTTAAAAACTACTTAAAATAAAGTCCTTAATATAAAACTTAAAGCTAACTAAAACTACCTATTCTACCTATAACCTACTTAAAACTAGAACAACCACAGCAGCAAATCTAACTATCTAAAGTTTTTTGTTTTTCATATTTTGTCTTTTTTTTGTATTTTTTTTTAATATTCCATGTTTTTTTTTATTTTTTTTTTTGTATTTTTTTTTTTGTATTTTTTTTTTTTATGTTTTTTTTTTTTTTGTGCCACCATGCCTATTCTACTTAAAACTAAACCCTAAAACTATAAAACAAGTATGTAAGCCTGCCAAGGCTTAAAACCCCATCCCGACTACCCACTATCAAGTGCCGATTGAAGCCACCAAAACTGGTTCTTCTGCTTCACCCTATCAGTTCGGTCCCATTCGGACACAGCCCTACTGAACCGAAGGAGCTCTGCTCCGTCTTGTGCCATGACGTCCCGATTGTACAGGAGTCGCCTATCCACGGTTCGTCGTCTGACGTGGTAGATTAGCGGAACTGCCAATCCATCCTGTATCAGACCGCATCTATCTAAAAAGAGGAATGCTTCTGGTGGAATGAAGCCGCTCAAGCGTGCACTTTCAAAATACTCGTCGTTCGGATAGAACGCCCCGAAGACATAGCTCTTGCAATGTGACCTCGAACGAGTTTTATCACGAAATTGTCAATTCTGTTGATTCGAGCCCCGTTGTATAGGACCTCGTTGGAATAGTAGTGCACGTAAGAAGATTCGGCTGTTCGATATAAGCCGGTACAGCGTCGTAAACACTGCCGCTCGAACACCCGAAACCTCTCCATCTGGGAAGGGGCAACGTTGAACCACACAGGACAACCATAAACGATCATCGGCCGTATGAGGGCCATGTAGCAAATTACCTTCACTCTGGGGTCAAGCCGACTGCTAAAAAACAGTCGTTTCGTTAGAGCGAAGGCTCCTCTGGCCCTGGTCAGAGCAGCATTTATACGCCTGTCAAAATATAAATACTGATCTAACCAGATACCGAGGTACTTCACTACACTTTTGCTCGCTAATGGCTGCCCGTGAAGATCAACGATGACCATCTTGCGCCAATTCTTGCACGTATCCCTCGTGGCCCTAGCCAACGGAGTCCGGAACACAATTGTCTCCGACTTCTGGACATTTATTTTCAGTTTCCAGTCGTCGCAATATCGCTGAATCTTGTCGAAATCACGCTGCAAGAGAATTCTAATAACCTCAACCTGTCGGGCCGTTCTGTACGCAATTAGATCGTAGGCGTACGCAATTGCCTTTGTAAGACTACCTATCAGATCGCTGGTGTAAATGCTGAAGAGAATCGGCGAATTCACCGCTCCCTGTTGAAGACCATTTTTAATTAAGAATGTTGTGGTAGAAGTTACATTGCCACTTTTGACAACAAACTTTCTACCGTTAAGCATATCATACAGTATATACAACAATGGCTTGCTTATGCCAAGCCTGCTCAGTTTTAGGTAAAGACCCTCTAACCATACGGTGTCAAAGGCCTTTTCCAAATTAACCAGAACAGCACCTGTGCATTGTTGTTTTGTTTTATTCCATTGGATATCAGAAACGAGTTTAGACGCAGCATGAATTGTGTCATGACCCGCCTTGAACCCGAATTGTTTATCCGGAATTATTTTGTTGTCCGCAGCCCACTTAGTCAGAGCCCTATTGATGATCTTTTCGAAAACTTTGCTGATGCTCGGAAGAAGACTTATCGACCGAAGATTTGACGGGTTGGAGTTGTCCTTTCCCTTTTTCGGGAGAGGATGAACCACAGCGGTCTTCCAATGCACTGGATAATATGCATTATTCAGTGCATTATTGAAGAGTGTGGTGTAAATGTCAATTGCCTCCATCGGTAAATGTCTTAGTACAACGTTGGATATACCATCGACACCTGCTGACTTTTTATTTTTTATTGAGTTGAAGATGAGCTGAAGCTCAATCTTCGTCACTAACAAGGGACTTGGTCCCGTTTGCTCGGCGATTATGGCATTTGCCAAGGAATCGTCATCGAACCGCATAAAACCGCGGTTCTCAGATCGCCAATGTGTTATATCATTTCGAAGGTAAAAGTGATTAAGTAGGGCTCTGTTTTCCAGGTCGTGGTTGGGGCGAATGCTAACATTCACCTTGTACACTTGCTGGAAAGCAGCTCCCACCGCCTCCACTTTTTCCTTCGGATCTTCAATTATATAAAAGTCATCGTCAAAGATGGCTTCTTCTGGATCTATTTGCGCTGTCATCAGTACGTCTCTGTTCTCTTCAGTTCTTTGGAGTTTCAGACACGGAAGGTCATTGTCGTTCTTTTTCCGGAATATCTTGTTGATTTTCGGGAACATACTAGGGTCACTGGAATTAACTGACCGGATCTTGCGGTCCCAGTACTTGTTAATTGATAACCTGTAGTTCTCCTTAATCAACAGATTGACATTTTTTATTGACGACTTCAGTGTCCTAACCTCCAAGTCGTGTGGGTCTGTAAGTCGTCTGTACAAGTTTTTGAGTCTTGTCAGTAAGCCACTCTTGTGCCTACGTAGTGCGTCAATAGTCGCGTTTCTGTAAGCGTCCATTTGGTCCCGTTCTTTGTACTTTGGTATTGTCCGTTCCATCGTTCGTTTTATTGTTTTGTCCATCTGTTGTAAATGTTGGTCAATTTCTGTATTTGTCAGGTTTCTGTTGTTTGTTGGGGCTATGTCACTCGAACGAAGTTATCTCGCTAGGGCGTTGGTGAAACGAGGCCAGCGCATCTTACTGTAATTGTAGATGAATGTACGTATCAATATGCTATGTACTCTCTTTGACAGAACTGTTAATATTTAAATAAGAAAACTTCAATTGTAATAAAGCTTTCCTCAAGACACGACGTGCCTTTAATTACTTTTTATGAAAACCTAATTTTATTTGTGCATGGTTATTTTCTTTTGTTTGCATGATAATTTTGAGTATATTAGTCAGTTATATAATATTCTTTGAAGCATTCATTCGCATATTTTCAAGACTTCGATCACTTGATCAAACTTATTATCTAAGTATTCAGTAAGAGCATCAATTTCTATTCCTCTCTGTTGTACACTAAATAACAATTTAGAAGGAATCTGTCCAGTGGCTGAATGAACGGAATTATTTACAGCATACTCAACTTTCGTTAGCATCTTGGTCTAATCAGAGTGTTGTATAGGTTCAGATAACTTACTTAACATTGATTTCAATACGCGATTCACTCGCTCTACCTGTCCATTAGCTTGAGCTGAACCAGTAGCAATTTTTACGTGTTCAATGTTATTCTTAACCAGGTATTCGCTGAATTCTAAAGATGTGAAACAAGTTCCCCTATCACTTACGATTCTCCTAGGCCGACTAAAATATTAAAAAATATTTAGCTAAACATGCACAAACTTCTTTTGAACTTGTTGAATTAACTGCATACAATTTAATATGCTTCGTAAATGCATCTACAATTACTAAAATATGTTTTCGTTTAGAACGAATACTCGGAAGGGGGCCGAAATGGTCAATATGAACTGTGTCAAACGGAATTGCTGTTTTCGGAACATATAAAAGTAATCTATCTGCAGGAGTTTTTCTATAAACTAAACCATTTTCAAGGATGAAATTAGGAACTGAGGCAATCTCTAATCGGTTTCTTAATTGTACAATCCTCTCATCCCTATTTTGTGTGAGGTGTAACTGTAAATCGATGTCATCAGAATCGATAACGTTTGTTCGTTTTCTCCATTAGTTTTGATCGAAATTGGATGGTGCCGACTCAAAGCGTCCACATGACCCATTAATGTACCACTTCTATGTTTAATGAAATAATCATACTGCTCCAATTTCAGGGCCCATCGAGCTATGCGCGGAACTGACTTTTGCCTTTCTAAAGTTAATGCTAAAGAATCACAATCTGTGATAATTCGGAACGGAATGCCATCTAAATAATTATGGAACTTTTCTAGCGAATAAATTATTGCCAAGGTTTCCAATTCATAGCTATGAAATTTATATTCAGACCCAGTAGTTGCTTTCGAGAAGTAGGCAACTAAAGATACATATGTGTTACAATGCGGAACAGAATCACTAGTAGAAAAAACAACACTTACAGAATTTACTTCTTTACAAATCTTGACCTCGGATCCACATCAGAATGGTTTTGATTAGGGCCGGAACAGAATTCGTCAATCAATGCAACAGTGCGTGCATTTTTGGGGGGTAACTTCGGGCAATCCTTCAGAATATGAACTGTTGAACCACATCTGAAGCATGATCCTTTTTGACGTTTGGGATGTGGACAAGAAGTGGAAAAATGTCCCATGCCAGAGCAATTGTAGCATTGAACAAGCATTTTTTCGGATTCACCAACGGAAAATTTGACTTTAGGTTTCGATTCATTTTGATGCTGGGTCACGCTGAATAAGATGCGGAATTTGTCGGTCTGTTAAATGCTGAATTTGATCGTCGTAGTTGAGCATAACGGTGTGCCAGTATTTTTAATTCATCGATTGTGCGTGCTGAGTACAATATGGCGATGCTAGCGGAACGATCTTGGAACCCATCAATGATAAATTGAATAATTTGTTTTTCGTCAATATCAGCACGTGCATAGCTCTTGCATTTTAAAAATGTAGCCCATAATGGATGTGTTTGAGGACACAAATGGAGTATTTCGCATCTTATCAATAATTTCGGAAAGTGAATAAGTCTGTCCAAAATTGGCCAAAAAAATTGCTCCGGAAATCAGATTAGGTACTTGATTCGTCAATTTGTAAAAATATTTCGGCAGCGGAATCGGGCTTCATCAATCGGCGAATGCTTTTTAATTTAAACACACTATCACCGTGAACGGAATCACATGCTCGCTCAAAAGTGCTGATCCATTTCTTAGCATCGTATGTATCATCACCAGAAAACAATGGTAAGGAATATTGAATGTCCTTAAACGAAGGTTGATACGAAGGCGACGAAGAACTTGCCAAATTTTCTTCTTGTCGAGCTAGTTCACGACGCTATTCAATAAGCTTATGTTCCTTTTCAATCAACTGAATTTCTTTATCCATCTCAGCTTCATTTCCAGGAACGGATTCTTGAATCTGTTGTGCCAACTCAGAATTTCAGGACGTTCAATATTTTCTGCTTCGATGAAATGGTCTTCGGAATAATTGTCTTCACAATTTTCTTCATAAAGCTCACGTAGTTGAGCAACTTTTGCATCTGCTGCAAATTGTATGTTTCGCTCGGTTAACCAAGCTACCAATTCTTGCTTCTTCATTGTTGATGGCTAATATTTTAAAATTGCGGAAAAGATTTATATTTATTTTAACAAGACTGTTTCGCCTCACAGATATCTTTATATTAATTTGTTTAATGATTTTCTTATTCTCTATTTTTTACTTGGACATTGATTTAATAAAAAATAATAAGCAGCAAGTTAAAATTAAAGAAGTATAGTTAGATAAGAAATGTATAAATGTGAGATATATGTTATGTATACAACTTAGGATGGTATAAATACAAATTTACAAAGGCAATGATAAATTGTGTTCATAAAGTTTACCATAATGCTAAACAAGCGAATGCTCACTAGGAGTCTCTCACAACTCAGCACTAATTAATAGTAACGAACTAGCTTTAATTTCTAGAGCCACTAGAACAGCGAGTATAAAGGAGATGATTTTGACAAGCAGTTTTTGTTGTCAGTTTTCTATATCATTTGACAGTATTTAAAACGCATTGCTGTCACTTTACGTTTCCAAAGTAAAGATTAAAAAGGAGAATAATTTGACTAAAAGGTTTTTGTCTTTAACTCTCCTTAGTGATTACTCGCTTGTTTAGTTTTCTAGGTTTGGTCTGTCACATTTGATGTTTTCAAAGTTAATAGTAAAAAGGAGAATAATATGTAAGGTAATTTTCGTTGTCAACTCTCTACAGTGATAACTCGTTTGACTAGTTTTGGGGAACACTATAAATTTTATAATTAAATTGCCTCGTCTTTCAGCTTTTCCAAGCTTTTGAAATTTAATTTTTACGTTTCCAAAGCCAATTGTGTAACGAGTAGAAAGAAGAATAATTTGACAAACAGTTTTTGTTGTCAACTCTTTATGGTGATTAATTGCTTGAATGGTTGAAGTCATCTGTCAGCATTTCCAAGATTTTAGCTGTCACTTTCAACGTTTCCAAAGCCAATAGATTAACCATCAGAAAGGGGAATAATTTGACAAGGAGGTTTTTGTTGTCAATTCTCTTCAGTAATTACTCGCTCGAATGGTTTTGGGTTAAATAACACAGTTTTAAATAGAATCACATCAACTGTAACAGAACTGCCACTTTTGACGTTTCCAAAGGCAATAGAGAAACGAGTACAAAGGAGAAATATTTGACGAACTGTTTTGTGTTGATAACTCGTTACAGTGATTACTCGCAAATCTGACTTTATGAACATGTCTTACGGAGGTTTTCGTTAGACATAACGTTTCTGAAAACACTCCTTAGTTGCGAGCTGTCAATTTTTGTTTGGGTAGGGTTGCCAACAGCTCCAGCACAAGTAGATAATGATTACATTTTTTAATTTCCTTCTTTATTTGTTTTTTTTTTTTTTTGTATTCGTTGCAGAATTCATCTAATTAATCGTAATGTAACATTCCATTTGGCCTACTCTCCAAACACAAATTTGGTTTTCGATAACATCGTGAAGGAAGCAGCATTAAGTTTAAATCTCAATTACAGTGGCTACGCGAATTCACGTGATCTACAAGATGTCATGATAAAGGAAAGTTTCTTTAGTGGCATAGAATTTGATGATTCATTGGCAAATGTAACAAAACTTCCAATGCACTTAAACTATCGTATTCGTTTTCCAAGTGAACTACGAACTACGAAGACTTCCGTTAGTTCTTGGCTGACAAACAGTCTTTATTTGCCTGGTATGGATTCACCTGGACCAAGAAATTATTATGATGAAGATGGTGGACTTCCGGTTGGTTATTTAAGAGAAGGTTTCCTAGCTGTGCAGAATGCTGTCTCAAGGGCTTTTATAAGACAATTAAATCCAAAGTCCTATCTCGGTTTGCCAGAAATTTATCTTCAAAGATATCCTTATCCGCAATATACGATTGATCTTTTGATTGATTTTATTGGCATCTTGCTCCCACTTGTAATATTTATGAGTTACATGTACTCATCTATATGGTTGATAAAGGTACAATACAAAAAGTCAACATATGACAGTAATTTACTCACTCAATTTGACAGTTCATCACAGCAGAAAAGGAGAAACAACTCAAGGAGGTGATGAAGATGATGGGTCTGGAGAATTGGTTACATTGGACAGGTTGGTTTCTGCAGGGATTTTTTGCAATGGGAACCTCGACGCTTCTTATTGTCATCATTCTAACGGTTAATTCTGACATTCAAAAATATATTAATATTTTAATAAATTCTGAACGTTTATTTTTGTGTACAGAATAAATGGAGTGAGCACGAACCAGTACTTATAAACAGTTCATTTACAGCGGTTCTGTTTTTCTTCTTGGTTTACACGGCAACCACAGTGACATTCTGCCTTATGGTGGCAACATTTTTCTCTAAAGCGAATACAGCGGCATCTGTCAGCGGCATTATATGGTTTGTCATTCTTATACCTCACCTGTATTTCATGGCAAACGAATATGATGTTGCCCCCGCTATGAAATTAGGCTGGTCCCTGCTCTGCAACACTGCTATGGGTCTTGGAATCCACATAATTGTTGGCCTTGAATCGAGTGGATATGGCTTCCAGTGGTCTGATATGTTTGCACGTGTCAGACCTGATGATCCCGTTACAATGGCTCATGTTTTGGCAGTAATGGTGTTTTCATGCTTCATGAACTTGACAATATGCTTGTACATAGAGCAAATTTATCCAGGTGAATTTGGAGTGCCGAAAAAATGGTATTTTCCGTTTACCAAGAACTTCTGGTGTGGAGACCATGAGTACTTTGAAAATGAAGGCTTACACAGCGGGGGGTGGCGGATAAATACAGAATCATTTGAAGCCGAGCCAATCGGCAAACGTATTGGCTTGGAAGTGAAGAGTTTGAGCAAGTCCTTTGGCCAATCGAAAGCAGTGAAGGAAGTTTCTATGAATATGTATGAAGATCAAATCACCGTTTTGTTGGGTCATAACGGTGCTGGTAAGACCACAACAATCTCTATGCTAACTGGAATGTTCCCGCCTACATCGGGAACGGCCATTTTGAATGCATGTGACATTAGAACTGACATTAATGGTGCTCGTGCGTCATTAGGTTTTTGTCCACAACATAATATTTTGTTCGATGAACTAACGGTTAAGCAACATTTGATTTTCTATAGTCGTTTGAAGGGTCTCAAAGGGAACGCATTAGAGCAGGAGGTAACAAATTACATTAGAAAAATTGAGTTGGAGGACAAAGCAAATGTGGCTTCTTCCGAACTGTCAGGAGGTATGAAGAGAAAACTGTCAGTTTGCGCAGCTTTTTGTGGTGGTAGCAAAGTCGTTTTGTGCGACGAACCAAGTTCGGGTATGGACCCGGCTGCCAGGAGGCAACTGTGGGATCTACTGCAGGCTGAGAAAGCCGGACGAACAGTTTTGCTGACAACACATTTCATGGATGAAGCCGATGTCTTGGGAGATCGAATTGCAATTATGTCCGCTGGAGAGCTGAAATGCATGGGAACACCTTTTTTCCTGAAGAAAGTTTTTGGCAGTGGATATTTATTGGTGAGTTATTAAAAAATATGAACTCCACACAGAATTTTGTCTAAATAGGTACATTCTTCTCTTTTACTTTAAGGTTTGTGTCAAGAAAAATAACTGCATGACTTCCAAAGTGACGCAACTTCTTAGAAAATACATACCCGATTTGAAACCAGAATCTGACATTGGAGCTGAACTGTCATATCAACTACCTGACAGATATACATCTCATTTCGAAGATATGTTCCTTGCTCTTGAAACAAAATCCGATGAACTGCAACTAA
Source organism: Eupeodes latifasciatus (assembly GCA_920104205.1). Lineage (NCBI taxonomy): Eukaryota > Metazoa > Arthropoda > Insecta > Diptera > Syrphidae > Eupeodes > Eupeodes latifasciatus. The sequence goes on from OV049926.1 coordinate 10,922,279, forward strand.
ATGGCTATGGCATTTCTATAACATCCCTGGAAGAAGTCTTTATGAAAGTTGGTGCTGAAAAGGAGGAAAAGACAAATGTCAATAATGAAAATGACATTAACAATAGATACCTAATGGACAATGGAATAATTGAATCATTGAGTGATAAGCATCTTCTGCGAGGATTGAGCCTAACAGTCAACCAATGGCAGGCAATGATGATGAAAAAGTTCTTGTTTTTTTTGCGAAATAAGTTGCTGTTTTTGGTGCAAATTTGTTTGCCAATATTATTTATAACTTCGAACCTAAGTGTTGGTTCAACGAAGTCTCTTTCTGAATTAAGTCCAATGACAATTCAACTCAATCAATATCCAGAAACAGTGACAGTTCTGCAAACAACTTCAAATGTCAAAATGAATTCGTTAGAATGGGATATCGCTCAGAATTACAAAAATCTAGTGTATTCGTATGGATGGCCGCATCTTCTCCGAGATATCAAAAGCGAATCTTTCGTTGATTATATTTTGAAATTAGGAAAGAATCAACAGCCCGAAGTCAATTCTAAGTTCTTAGCTGCAGCAACGGTTGATGAAAACAAAATTACAGCATGGTTAAATAATAAGCCATTGCATACAGCTCCGTTGACAGTTAATTTAATTCACAATGCTATGGCAAGGTAAATGTTTAAATGTCAAAAATCCATGAAAGCTATAGACAATTCAAATTATTTCTTTCATTTAGAACACTTGAACCGAAGGCTTCTATATCCGTCACAAATGCACCACTGCCCTTTAAATGGCACGGATCACCAAGAGCTAATTTATCCCAATCCAGTAAAGTGCTTGGCGTGCAAATAACAATTGTTGTTGGTTTTTGCATGTGTTTTGAAAGTGCTTTCTTTGTTATATTCGTTATAAAGGAACGTGAAAGTGGAGCAAAATTGTTGCAATTTGTAAGTGGAGTTAAAGTTTTCACATTTTGGTTGACACATCTTGTGTGGGATTATTTGACATTGATGATAACTTCGATTATTATTATAATAACACTTGCATACTTTCAAAAGGAAGGATTTTCAACTTTTGCCGAATTAGGTAAGATAATGTTTGCAAAGGTTTATGAGTGTTTGATTAAAGAATTTTAACTGACTTAAGAGAAAGCATACACAAATTGACAGCTAAAACAACACTTGAACTTAACGAAGAGCTTATTAATGTAATCGAACTTTGATAGTTGATTTCTTATATTTTGAACACAAAATGTTTAACGTTTGAACGTTGCCATTTATGACAGTAAAATTTAACAGAAAAAAAGATGTCTTCTCTTTAGAACACTAGCTGTCATTTTCAGATAAGAGTTATACTTAATTCAAATTGACAGTTGAATATAGAAATTTAAGATGGTCAGTGGATTTAGTGGACAATTAAATGCAATTTGTTCAAAATTCTGAAAATTTGTACGCAACAGTCAAAATTCATTATTTTTCCAACTCAAAATCACTTTCTTCCAATACTGACAATTGATAGAAACAAAATGTTCTGACACTTGACACATGATGACATTTGATTAGTTATGTTTACACGTTGCATTCATTGCTTCTGTGACAGGTACAATACGGCTAGGTTCTTACCATTCAGCTTTTAAAAAACAAAAATCAATTCTTATAATGAAGTTAGTTTACTTAATTACTTACTTAGAACCTTCTTCAAAACTTATGAATTGTATTCTTTCTTTTTCCAGGTCGAAATTTTGCAGTGCTGCTACTTTTTGGGTTCTCAGCTTTACCATTTACCTACCTCTTGTCATATCTCTTTACCGAAACGTCAACCGGTCTTTCTAGACTCCCTGCTTTTAATTTAGTACTGGGTATGTATAAATTGATCTTAATGTTTAAAGTGATGAATTTCGATTTGAAAAGAATCAATCTTTTCTTTTTTTTGATAGGTGTTGCCCTCTTCACTTTTGTCTTCATTATGCGTCTAATGAATAAGGCCGACAAGTACGAGATATACTGCCTTGTGTTTCCTCATTTCTCTTTGATCCAAGGAGTTTATAAACTCAACGAAAATAATATCCAAAGGAGGCATTGTGATATTTCAAATAATGACAACGATTGTTTGTCGAGTATGAAAACCATCAGATGACAGTAATCTGAAACTTTTAGTAACTTTAAACATTTTTTCTTTTCAGAATTGCAGCCATATTTTGGCTGGAAATATCCCGGAATACTTCGTGAAGTCATAAGCTTCATTGCTTCTGGTCTTTTCTGTGTTGTCATCCTTCTTCTGAAAGATTATCGTTTCTTTGATCCAATTTTGTACAAGTTCAATGAGACAATAAGGTGAGTTTTTGAGTGAACTCAAGATCGAAAAAACAGTTAACAGATATGTTTTTCACTTTTATAGAAAACCACCAGCGTTGTTGAGGGGTGGAAATATCGATGAAGATGTCGAAGAAGAGAAAAAACGAGTGGAAAATATGTCGTTTTCAGAAATTTCTTCACAAAATTTGATTCTAGATAAGTTTTCAAAGTTTTACGGTGGTTTTCTAGCTGTCAACCAGATTTCCATTGGAGTCAAAGAGTGAGAATCATCATTGATCATTAACTGCAGTCAAATGAATAAAACTTTGACACTTCTGTTTTTTAGATCGGAATGTTTTGGACTGCTTGGTGTGAACGGTGCCGGAAAAACAACAACTTTCAAGATCCTTACAGGTGACGAACGAATTTTCTTAGGTGAAGCCTACGTTAAAGGTTTGAGTTTGAAAACAAAAATGCGAAAAGTGGACCAAGATATTGGCTATTGTCCACAATTCGGTGCGCTGTTTGATGATCTCACCGGACAGGAAACTCTAAAATTGTTTGGTTTGCTTCGAGGTATTCCGGCGAATAGAATTGCGGCGGTTTCCTTGGAGCTTGCCAAGTCTTTCGGTTTTACCCAACACTACCAGAAACCTGTGCGGGCCTACAGTGGTGGTAATAAACGAAAACTTAGTACAGCTGTGGCAATCATGGGAGGTCCCTCGGTGTTGTATCTTGACGAACCAACAACCGGAATGGATCCGGCTGCACGTCGTCAATTGTGGAATGTTCTGTGCAAGTTTCGTGACTCGGGCAAGACAATAATACTGACCTCACACAGTATGGAAGAATGTGAAGCGTTATGTACCCGATTGGCAATTATGGTGAATGGTGAGTTTAAGTGCTTGGGTTCAACACAGCACTTGAAGAACAGATTCAGCAAGGGTTTGATTTTGAAGTTTAAAATGAGGAAAATCCCCGAGAATATGCCAATGGATCTGATAGAAGAAGACGTTCAAAAAGTCACAGATTTCATAACGAAAGAATTTCCTGAAGCTAAATTACAGTAAGTTCAATATTCAAAATCCTAACAATTAAAATGTTTACACTTTTTTCAATTTCAAAAAGGGAACGTTTTCAACGAATTTTGACATTTTACATTCCATTGTCGAGTATTTCTTGGTCAAGAGTATTCGGACTAATGGAGCGAAATAAGGAAGTTCTAAGCATTGAGGACTATTCTATAAGCCAGACAACTTTGGAGGAAATTTTCCTACAATTTGCTGAGGCTCAGCGAAATGATCCAAGGGATCATAAGAAAAAGTGTCCATGTTTACCATGTTAAGAATTTAATTAATCTTCTTTTGTATACTTTTAAATTTACCTGATAACTTTTATGATACAAATTTAAGCGTCCAAAATTAATTTTAATGCAATTTTTCTATTTTTAATTTATATACTACATATCTATATTGTTATAAATAATATTATTGTATACAGGAAAATATTATAATTTTACAAAATATTTCAAAAATTGTCTACGATTTATCCTATCTGCTTGACGCAGTATAAATATGAACTTTTTATAACAAATTTTTCGCAAAACAATAAAAGAAAACAACGTATTAATTCAATTTATTAAAACTTCATAATTAAATAAACGTGTGAATTTAATTCTAGTGATTTAATTAAGAATAAACTATCAAATAGCCTTTTTGTGTCTACAGTAAAAAAGTATTATATGTACCTACTATAAAAAAATGTACCTACTATAAAAATACGCAAACAGAAGCTATGAAATGCTTTAAGAAATAAAATGTGACTTTTTGTTAAGTGTTTAAAAAATTGGTATTTTATTTTAAAAGTAAGAATTTAAGATATCGAAATGAAAGCAAAATTGTAAGGAACATTTTGAATATTAAAACTATACTTCGTTTTTCAAAAACGTAAGAAACTGAGCGATAAAATTATGAATTCAGAAGCGAAAAAGTTCGTCTGTTTTTTGCTTATAAAGAATGTTTTCTTAGAGGTAAAGCACTTTAATTTGGCAACACTATTTATACTAGCGGCCATTTTGTCAGCTCTTTTGACATTTGAGTAGGCGTAATTGACGTCTGAACAAGGCTTCCAAATTGTGAAAATTTATTTTTGAAAATCAAAGTTCTGTTTGAAATACGTATCGGTCGAATTTTGTTCAGTGATGAAGCTCACTTTTGGTTAAATGGATACGTCAATAAATAAAACTGCCGTATTTGGAGTGATTATAATCATCAAGTGTATTTTGAGACATACTGGGGCCCTACTATGTAACTCGATTCTACAATGAAATTGGTCGAATTCGAAAAATTGGTACTATATATATATATATAGTTGGCACTACTAGAACTATTCGATTCTCGTTTGTTCGAAAGTAGTCAAATAGATACATAGATATAGATGAACTTTCGAATAAACGAGGAACTACGTAACTCGAAAGTAGAATTCAAAACAAGGCAAAATCGAAAATAATCACTCTACATCAAATGTGTTTGCGAACGAAGTTTTTTTGTCAAAGTGTAAGTAAAATGTTATAAATTATTAATATGCAATTTAAATTTGAAAGTTTTTCATTCAACTTTTTGTGTTATTATTTTACCACCCCAATTACAACGGGAATTCGTGATTTTTGCCAGAAATAGCGGACTTTCGTTCCTCTTCCTCATTAATTTCAAAATTCATCATCAACGGGCACATGACTCTTTCGATTGAAGTCAAAACTTCGGCAAGTATTTTTGACATGGTTTGCTGTGCACGTCCAGCGTTCTTGTCACCACCGATTTGGTTTTGATAACCTCTTGTTGCCAAAAACTTCATTGCTGCTGATAACTTAATGATAATCGGAACAGCATTTTGTCACCTGCGAGTAGTCATATGCTGTTAAGTAAGAACATAAATCCGTCATTAGAAAGATGATAGTTCTTAACAAAACTAAAACAAAAGTATATATTTTCATTAAAATGCGTTCAAATATTCTACCGTATATATAAAGGGTCCGCCAAATAACTTTTTTTTTGAAAATGCTATAAAAACATCGACTGTAGCTTCGGCAGTGTGGCACGAAGCGCCGTCCGTCCTGTTGAAACCAAATTTTGCCAATATCCTCCTCCTTTTGTGAACAAAAATTCGTTCAACTTGGCCCGATAGAAATAAGAAATCATCTATCGTCTTTAAATGTTTGAGCATTAATTATGATTAGAATTAATTTAATTAGTTTTCTTCTTATTTTTCTTTGTTTTTCTTTGTTATAGAATAAATTGTAACTACTTTGAATTATCTTCTTTCTATACTACTTATAAAAATACTTATGTATTTGTAATAATAGCTTTTCACTAGCTTATAAGATATTGTATCTTACTGTGTTAAGCAAACGATAATAAATTGAATTGAATTGAATTGAATAACGACCGCCATTGAGTGTAATGGCCCAATTATGCCTCTGGACCAAAATCCACACCAGTGACAGTGACAGTGACTCGTTTTCGGTGTATCGGCTACTTAATGTATGCGTACGGGTTTTCTGTGCCCAAAATGCGACAATTTTGCTTGTTTACATACCCGCCAAGATCAAAATGAGCTTCATCTGAAAAGATTATGAAGCGTATAACTTATTCGTTCAGCGGAGAGATAAAACTAATTATCTGTGAAATTAAACATTAGCTAAGTGTAACCATTCACGAAATAAGCACTAGTTGAAAAAAAAACGTTCGATGGCGGACCCTATATGTGCAAACCTTTTCTCACTCAGCTCCATTATTTTGGAATGATCTCTTATTCAATTTGCTCGTACCGTTCTTCATTGCCTTTCAAATTAAACCAAATTTCAATGGTGTCCATTTTTGTTATAATTATTCTTGTCCAAGAATTTGATGTTTTTTTTGTTTTTAAAACTGTCAAACAACTCGATACTCGTTCGAAAGTAGAATTTTTTTTGAAATTAAGTTTGTATAACCGGCATTCGATTCTACTTTCATACGTAGTACGATTTGAAAGTAGAATCGGAAATGAGTTTCGAATAGAATCAAAAGTAGAATCGATTTACATAGTAGGGCCCCTGACTTTTTCATGTGTTTTTTTTTTTTGTTGGGTGGAATAAATGTTTCGTACTTCTTCAAAAATAATGCTTAAGCGAACGATCCAATGCACTACCATAATAGACGTTCTACCAAGTTTCGTTAACTTTCTTAAAATTAAGCAAATGCTGTTGAATAAAACGAATTTCAACTGAATATTAGGTTTACATGTTGTCAATTATTAATTAGATTTTCCATGGGTAAAATAAATTAATTTATTCTTGATCTAGATTGGTGAAAACAAAATTTCTACTGTTTTTGCATTCCATGGGGTAAAATAAATTGATTTATTTTTGATTTTAGATCGAATCTGGATTTTTCGACAGATAAATCCATTTTTGCACCACCAATACTAATACAATTTTGTTTTAATTTTTAGATGTGAACTTGACAACTCTAACGTACTCGTTAATACGTACACAAAATTACACTTATACGATGACATAATAAAAACAATAAAAACAATTCCAATTGTGTAACATGCGCCACGAAAAAAAAAAAATCAATTTTTTGATGAAATCAAACATTTTCACAAAATTAAGTTTATAAAAATAAAATTGAATTCTGAAAATTGAAGTTTAACATCCATTGGCTGCGTTCAATCTCAGACAGATAGGGTATCCGGATACCTTTTTGTTAGTGTTTTACGTGTAAAATAACAGCTGATCAAAAACAGCTGAGATGTCAAAAAAGGAATCCAAAGTTATCCAAGAATTTCTGGGGTATGTTGGTATCTGACAGAACAGCTGATTCAACACATGGTTGAATTTCAAGAAACTTGAGAATTTATTTAAGCCTTTTGTATTTGTTGGTAAACAAAAGGATACAAAATGTTAGTTGAAGTTGTATTTGAGGATGTTCTGTACATAATAGACGATGAAGAAGCTATTTGCCTACGAATTTTAGAAGGTAATTATGATCTATTTTTTTAAACTTCAAAATTGACTTATTTTGTTGTCGTTTTGTAGATGACAATTTGCTAGCTTTGTGTGAACAGCTGAAATTTGTTTTTTATTTTTTGACAGCTATCCAACTCGTTCAACAAGGTACCTATCTAAAAATCCACCTATCCAAGATACTCTATCCAACACGAGATTGAACGCAGCCATTATGATTACTTTTTGTTTTGAAGATAATTTTTTGTTTGACAGTAGCTTGATAGGTCTATAATAGTTGGGGCTTTACAGTCAATGGTGAACGCTATAGAGCTATGATCACTGACTGTTTAGTTCATCTATTGAAGAACAATATTATGATGTGCAGGAGCTGTATTTTTTGGCAGCGCAACACACCACAATTGATTTTTTGAAAGAAAATTTACAGTTAAGGATGCATAAATTGGACTCGTGAGATTTAACACCACACAGTTTGACTATTTTCTGTGGGGATATGCAAATTCGTTGACAAATTTGAACCGTTTGTCCACTTGGAGGACATTCGCCGCTTGATTGCAGATATAAGACCACAAATGTTGGAAAAAGTCTTCGAAAATTGGACCTCCGGATTCGTCCAATCTGATCCAGACGTGGCAGGCATATTCCAGAAATCATATATGTAAATCAATAATTATAGAAGATAATATACATAGAAGATTTTAAATTAATAAAATTGACAATTTTAAAGATGTTTTGAAATATAAGGAATTAATATATAAATTTCATTTGTTTTCCTATTTTTCAATTTGAATCTAAATAAAATAACAACTGAAGAAATAGAGTTTGTTCGTAGATTATGGTCTAAGTAAAATGCTTCTTCATGTGCAACTGATGGCGGTATAAGTGATAAAAAGAATAAATATTAATGCAGATTTGCCTTGAAGTAATTTTATTTATTTTTGTTTAAATTTTAATAATAAAAAAAGAATACAAGAGTAGAGAACTCAAAGATGGGTTCTATGCTGAGAAACGAAAAAACAAAAACAAAATAACAGAATGAAAAGTTAAATTTGAATTTTGCATTTAAATTTTGAATTCGAATCTTTTTCGGAGATTGAAAACATGTATAAACAACATAAAGTGCGTTTATTTTCGTATTCCATATATAGTGAGAAATTGCCAAAAAAACGATCCGCAGTACGGTTTTTATATTTGAAAGTTGATACAACTGAATGCCAGAATAATTTATTAAAAAATTCAGACCAGGGATGAAATCGTGTAAGCTGATTTTTTATAGTTGACTATCAAAATCAAGAAAATACGTCTGTGTAATGTGATAGTGGATTTCAAAGTTTTAACCAAACAATTTGACATAAAATAAAAACTTCAAGAAGGGGGTCTGTTCGTAGACTACTGCATTTACATGTGGTGTTGAAGCGAGCTTGAAGCTCACCTAAATTCTTTATATACCTAAATCGAGTTGAAATGAGCTTGATTCGCCTCGATTCCGGTCGGGGATCGGAGTCAAATCAAAATTTGTGAAGAAAAACCTGTTTGGAGGAGTTGGTTTTACAGATAATGCGATATTGTCTGTTTATTTTGCATGTTTGTGTACACAAAATATAGTTTTGTTTTAATCAAATAAAAAATAAAAAATTGCACATGGAGTAGGTAGCATGTTCTTATATGGTGCTGAATTATTCAGTTTTTCATTGTTCAACACGAATCAAACTATCTCACTTGCACTTCTTAAGAAACATCGAAACACCATTTGCATTTTAGAAAGTGCTGTCAAACTTAATTATTTTTAAATCTTCTTGTGCGGTGGAAACACCAAAAAGATTTATCTAATCTAAACTGAGATAAACCTTTGGTGGAAATATAGCAAAACATAAATATCTTTTCTATTGTTTTCTCTTGCAAAATAAGCCCAGTTAGTCCATTTTCACTAACAAAACTAAATAATATCAACAGAGGCAACGGCCTAGTCACTGATAAAGCTTCGGTTCCCATCGATCACCGAAATCAAGCATCAGTGAGCGTGGTTAGTACACAGATGGGGGACCGTCTCGAAACCTACTGCGTGCTGTTGTCATGTGTTCTTTCTGTCTGTTCTTTCTCTACTGTCCTTCTGTTCTGTCTTGTATTAATGTCTTGTGTTGTTATCACCTTACATAGTCTAGTCGCTCAAGGTGCTGTGTTCTCTACTCTGTACATTTATGTGCTGAGTAGTGTGAAATGTAATGTAATGTAATGTATAATATCAACAGTAAAAGATTGATTTTTTCCCCAATGGAAAACACACATGATTCCAAATGCACAACTACTCAACGAACATAGCCATCGAGATACAAATGCAATATCAATCGTACCAACATTTGAGAACGAAATCACATAAGATGCATTCGAGACTCGTATAAATGTCAAAAACCCATCCATAGTAAGAAAGTTGATTCGTCAGTTCATGGAGAAACCACACAAGCTTATGAAATTAGTTCAAATGAATTAAAAAGAAGTTCTGTCAAAAATCAGAGTTCATCCTGAGAGACGTCATAGTGTTTTATTTGTTTGACACTACTCTACCATCACAGCCATCGAGTGTCAAACATAAAAACGTCAAAGAATGCAAACCTCGAAAATTGCTTTCGATACTCGAACAAAAGTCAAGAATCTATCCATAGTAGGACTTCAAATTACCTTTTATCAGCAGTATTTCTACTGCGGATGTTGTATTTGTTATTTATACACATTTCTACTGTACTGCGTATGACGTTTTCAACAAAACACAGGTAACGTTGTGAGTGGGTGGTTTTTAAATAAAACAGAATCTTTGAGTAACAGTTAAATGAAACATTTTGGAGCACATAAAACAAGCCCTTTTCATTTGAGCTGAAACATAAGTTACTGAAGTAAATTTTAAATTTACATTAAAACGAGTTATCGTGGAATATATTTCTTTTCGAAGTTTGTTTCTATTATATTCTTTTCGAAACTTCGAATATTTTTCTACTGTTCATGACAACTTCGAATTTAACTTATTTAAACAGAAAAGAGATAGGAAAAGTGTCCTTTAAACTTATATCTTGGAATAAGAAAATTTCAAGACAAAATATGAAATCCATATGGAATCGATTCAAGAACAAATTTTAATATGACACAATTTTGTATTAAATATCCAATTGACATAGATTTCGTTCTCTTCATATACGGAAAACATCATATAATGTATAGAAAAGTGTTAAAGTGCTTGAGTAAAAATACAAAAAAAAATTTAAACTTGGGTATAAACAAAACACTTCAGCTAACAATTGTTTGTTCTTAATCTTCAATGAGAAATACCAATGCAATGAATCTGTTGATTCATACTTATGTATATTATAAGTTCGTTTAAGTTTTATAGTATATTTGAAGCTCTAGAAAGAATATATACATGCACTATACATGAACTTATTCCTAATGCATTAAAATAGTATAGGGTAGTTGAAGAGGTTCTGGGGTCTTTCAAGTCTTGAAGCGTCTATTGAACTTTAAGCAGTAGACACCAAAATGTATGGAAAATACGTAATGCCATTTGTTGAATGTCAAAGACCGATACAAAATTGACAAACTTGGGCTTTTGTCAACGCTACACGCTATAACAGAAATATTCTAAGCTTTTCTGGAGTGATGCACACTGTTTCGATTCTTTACATGAGAAGGTGCTTCAAGGCGACCAAAAATAATTTTAGCTTGTCAATTGAGCCTAGCAAATTTTTATCATTTTGGTAGTGAATTTTAACAATTTAAATGCGTTGTTGAAGAGTGTATCGTTCCATTTTCAGTAATGGCGTAGTTTCAACTTGTCAAATGTCAAAAGATGACAACTACTACCCAAATAGCCGGATATTCGAAATGAAAACTCTTATTGGAAAACTCTTTAGCAGAGAGATATGCACAAAATGTGTTTCATCGACCCACTTCTAATGAACTGGCTATGTGGTCTATATGGAACGCTTCTGATAAATGTAGAATGATGAAGTTTGAAGAGTATACACAATGAATTATCAAAAACTTAAATTTTTCATGCTGGGCGGGGTATCCACCCACTATTCTTAGAATTGTTCGTACAAATTTTCAAACACTCGGTGGAAGGCGTAAGTAGTTTTCATTGCTAAAAAAAATGAAATCATCGCAACAAAAAGATAAATGGAGCCATGTTTTTCTGAATACAAGTTACCTGATGTATAAAACCCACCGTTTGCTCACAACTTTTAAAATTAATGTAATTTCATAACTGGGGAGTGTAACCTTTATACAAAATGTGTACATTTTTCTATTTCGGAAATTAAGTTTTGAAATTCCTTCGTACATATACATATCTTTCCACTAAAATAATTCTAAACGATGTTTTTTATCTGCATGGAAAGTTTTGATGGTTGATGTTTATGGTTTGACAGTTGAGAATATGTCAAACCGTTTTGACATTTCAGTTCAGTATGGATAAAAAATTGTCCATGAAGTGTTTAACACCAGAACAACGCTTCCAAATTGTGGCAATTGACTTGGAAATCAATAAATCTGTTTGCGAAAAATTGAATTTAGTGATAAGCTATTAACGAACCCCCAATACATCAAATTAAAATTGAATTTTAGGTACGGCTTAAACGCGAGTGGCAAATAGATCATACAAAAAATCTCTTACCTTAAACTTTGAAATACTAAAGAAAACAAAAACAATATCAATAGTATGAATAACACCGATAAAAGTTAGAGTAGAATCTTACTATGGATGGGTTTTTGACATTTATACGAGTCTCGAAAGGATCTTATGTGATTTCGTTCTCAAATGTTGGTACGATTGATATTGCATTTGTATCTCGATGGCTGTGTTCGTTGAGTAGTTGTGCATTTGGAATCATGTGTGTTTTCCATTGAGGAAAAAATCAATCTATTACTGTTGATATTATTTAGTTTTGTTAGTGAAAATGGACTAACTGGGCTTATTTTGCAAGAGAAAACAATACAAAAGATAATTAAGTTTTGCTATGTTTTCACCAAAGGTTTATCTCAGTTTAGATTAAATAAATCTTTTTGGTGTTTCCACCGCACAAGAAGATTTAAAAATGATTAAGTTTGAGAGCACTTTCTAAAATGCAAATGGTGTTTCGATGTTTCTTAAGAAGTGCAAGTGAGATAGTTTGATTCGTGTTAAACAATGAAAAACTGAATAATTCAGCACCATCATATAAGAATATGCTACCTACTCCATGTAAATTTTTTTATTTTTTATTTGATTATAACAAAACCATATTTTTTGTACACAAACATGCAAATAAACAGACCATAACGCATTATCTATAAAACCAACTCCTCCACACAGGTTTTTCTTCACAAATTTTGATTTGACTTCGATCCCCGACCGTAATCGAGGCGAATCAAGCTCATTTCAACTCGATTCAGGTATATAAAGAATGTAGGTGAGCTTCAAGCCCGCTTCAACACCACATGTAAATGCAGTAGTCTACGAACAGACCCCCTTCTTGAAGTTTTTATTTTATGTCAAATTGTTTGGTTAAAACTTTGAAATCCACTATCACATTACACAGACGTATTTTCTTGATTTTGATAGTCAACTATCAAAAATCAGCTTACACGATTTCACCCCGGTCTGAATTTCAGTTATATCAACTTTCAAATATAAAAACCGGACTACTGCGGATCGTTTTTTTGGCAATTTCTCACTGTACTATATTATATATGGAATACGAAAAAAACGCACTTAATGAGTAAATATATTTTTTGAATTGAATAAAAATTAAGAGATCAAAATTTTTTGACATTTTAATAAAATTCTGGAATTGTTTACGTAGCCTTGCAGTTAAAAATTCAAATGGTGTCAAAACACATTATCTCTTCAATCAGTAATGTTTCTTCTCTCTTCAAATTCCTTCACAATTTTATTGAATGACTATGATCGCGTAGTACTCGAAAATTCGCCAAGTTTTAATCATCAGTTTGGTAACAGGTGTGTTTTAAGATGTGGTGTTTTCAATATAGCAATACTTTTTTCGGAGTTGGCCTTTTTGACAGCTGTCACTAGATTTTAATTTTGGTCAGGCTGCTATTAAATCTCTCGACGGTGTCTCAACCAAATCTCAAACGGCCCTCGATTGTCGATCGTCTCTTATGGAGATGGCGCAGCAATTTAACATTCACCTCTGTTGGGTGCCGGGCCACAGAGACATCACATGAAATTGTAGAGCCGATGAACTCGCTAAAAATGGAACCGTCATACCTATTTCACCTGAAAGGGAGAAGATAGGTATACCGATAGCTACATGTAAACTTCTGCTAAAAGAAACAGCTTTTGCGATAGCAAACTCTAGGTGGCACAATTTACCAACATGCGCAGCCACAAAACTCATATGGCCTTCACTGGACCTAAAGCGCTCTAAAGACTTGTTATCTCAAAGCAGACTTCATATTATCTCCCTAATAGGTATCCTTATGGGATACTGTCTTATAGGCAGACACGCAATACGACTTGGTGTAGCCTCAAATGTCCTCTGCAGGAGCTGTATGGACGAGGAAGAAGAGGAAACAATCTCTCACCTTCTCTGCACTTGACCTGCTCTTTCACTAAGACGCAAACTTCATCTGGAAGACTACTCTATTGATAATCCCAGTGAACTAGCTAAAAAGGATATCAAATATCATCTTCGCTTTATAAAAAAACTTAAAACGGTTTGACTAGTAAGAAGTAATTCTCTAGATTCATGTGGTATCACAATGGGCCTTTTCTTTTGGCCTAAGTGTGTGGATTCTGAATCCGCAGCCACTTTAACCTAACCTAACCTAATACGGAGACGATTGACACCTCGGAATAGAATATTCAGTCTACGAAAAACTTCTCGAAAACATGATGGCATCTGTTCAGAATGGTAGAAAAGTATCTAGAGAATTAAGTTGTGAAGCAGGTGTCCCTCAAGGATGTGTGCTAAGCCCTATTATGTTTGCACTGTATATGAACGATGTCGAAAACAGTATACCTGGGGGAGTTCAGTTCGGGGATATTACTCTTAAAGTCTTGCTTTATGCTGAAGACCTAGTGATTTTATCAGACAGTCCGCTTACTCTAGATCTCCAGATTAACAAGCTAAAACAGTTTTGTGGTCTATGGGATCTTAGAATAAATACCACCAAATCCAAAATAATGGTTTTCAGATCTCGAAATAGATCAATTGGCTATGGGCGGAATTGGACTTTGGATGGTGAGATAATTGAGGTCGTAAACGAATTTAAGTATCTTGGGTATACAATGACATATGATCTGAACATTCAAACCTTTATAAAAGAAAAAACAACCGCTGCAAAAATTGCAATAAATACAATGTGGTCCCAGTTCTTGGCAAATAAACTCGTAGATCCAATTTCAAAATTCAAAGTTTTCAATGCCACCGTGAATACTTGTTTTTGCTATGGTAATGAAGTATATGGTTTCGAACAGTTGGAGGAAATGGAAAATATACAGAGGTATTTTTTCAAGCGAATTTTTAGGTTACCTATCAACACTCCTAATTATGCTATCCACCTAGAGTCAGGCTTACCTCAAATTTTCTTGAAAAACTTAAAGGCTAACGCCGATTTTATGATCAAAGTTATGAAGCGGTCCGACCAAAACTTGCAAAAAAGACTCCTTAAAATTTGTTTTAGTTGTGGATATAGTCCTGTCAAAAACTGGTATGATCTTGCTGTAGCACATAACCTTTCAATATCATTGCCAGTGGACAATGTGGAAGCATTAAAAAATGCATTATGTGAATGTATCTCTGTTATAGATGACTCGATGTATAGGCTTTGTGTTGCGCGAGGGATTGCATCAATCTGAAACTTGGTGAAGGAAACTATTTTAGAGAAGAGTTTACAGTTTCGGATATGAGCTTGATCTTCAAGATCAGAACGGAAATGCTCGATTTGAATTATAGACCACATAGAACAGACTTAAACCCTGTGTGTTCCCTTTGCAACCTTGGTCAAAACGAAGATAATTTGCATTTTTTAGCACTTTGTCCAATATTACAGGAAATCAGAAGGCTCTATTTTTATTCTAGTTTTCTTTCCCAAGGGGAATGTGTCGGTGTACTAAACGGAGATCGTGGCTGGAAGCCTCTTATACGCTATGTCTCACATGCAAGAAAATATCGAAACGAGTGTTTGAATTTGCTTTGAGTTGTAACAAGATGTTAAAGTGATTGTATCTTCTCCTTTTTTTTCGTTTTAATCAAACTTAAAGCCCTTAAAATTAAAAAAAAAAAAAAAAAAAAAAAAAACTTGAGAAATATGCGGTTCTTTTTCCTATTTTTTTTTGCTTTTTTTTCTCACTTAGAAATCATTATCTGTTTTACCTAAACTAAAAGCCCATTACCAATAATTTTCTTTAATTTAAAATATACTTTAAGGATGAACATTATTCCATATGGTTCAATGATTTTTTTTTTGTTTTGACTAAACTAAAAGTCACATTATGAAAATAATAATTTAAAAAAAAATTTCTTTTTCTATTTACATATTTTTAACTATGAAACTTATTTTGTGAAATATTCTCTCTTTTTACTCAAATATTGTATTTTTTTTTTGTTTTTTTTTTATTTAATTAGTTTATTTTCCGGCAGACGGCTTATAAAGCCATGCTTTGTGTATCTTTTATTATGAAATATTGTAATTATAAGAAAATTGAAAAAATAAAGAACTTATCTATCTATCTATTATTCAGCACGTTATTGTTGATATACGCTGGGATCGAAAATTGGTCTTCTGGGTTGGAATTTATTCAAGCCAGCCGCGTCAGAAAACTAACCGAAAAATTTTTTTTTTAAAACCATAATGGTTAACCCTAAGTTTTGAAATTTAGCTTAGTTCTTGGACATAACATTAAATTATGTGCTCTTTATATCTTTTTGAAAGCCACACGTTTAAAAAAATACCATTTGAAATCACAGCTAAGTTTGACAGCTGAGTTTGACAAGTGTCAAATGCCTAGGAAAATCGATACATCAAACACTGAAAGCTGTAAAATAATCCCTATCCAAGAACTTGAATTTCCAAGAAAAATATTCAATACCTAAATTTTTCATCTTGAAAAGTAGGCTCCCACTTAAGAAAGGATCAAAAACTTTTACTTAAATCCATATAAATCCCTACATCCACTCCAAAGACTTGTCCTTCTCTTATATTATCATATGAAGTATGATCTATGTGTGTTTCCTAACAAACTTTTCAAACAGAAAAAAGCCCAAAAAAAAAAAACTCATCATAAATCTTGACTACGTCCGTCGGATACACTATAAGTTCCAAATCGATCTCATTTACTCTTTTGTCTTGTGTGCGCTCATTCACTGGAAATTTTGTCGTTTTGAAGGCAACACTTATAAAAGTTTCATCCTGACTTTTAGACTCCTGGATATGCATTCATCCATAACCTAGCCTAGCATACTGTATAAAGGAAACTTTTTTAACAAGGCGAATCACTTCAAAAAAAAAAAAAAAAAAAAAAACATCATACTACGTGCCCCGCCGCCGCCAAATTGGAAGGACATGCTTTTCCGCTTTTCCTTTTTTATTCCTTTGAACTTCGTTGTCTTTACTCGAAAATCTCTCTTCAAACAAAAATAAAAAAGTAGAATGCAGTGTTGGCAGGAAAAATGTGTGCCAACTTTAAAAATAATAGAAGTTCCACTCCAAATACATTTTACAAACTGACGCTCTATGTGAAGTGGGCTTAGGTAACCTACGGTTTGTGCCAGGCCATCCTCCAACCTCCATACTCCATGCTCACTCCATCCAGCGCAGCCCAGGCGAGGACATCATCTATTCCTCTCGATGCACACTAAACACAAAAGGATAACATTGCATCGCATAGAACAGAGTGTGAGCGCCGCGCCCGCCGCCACCACCATCCACCGAGCAGAGAGCATCCCTCTATAGCCGCAGCAACAATTCATTGATACACAACGACTGTCTGTCTGTGGGAATCCTGCTATAAAATCTAGAACAAGGTTATTCGGCACATTTAAGAAGGAGCCAACAAAAAAAGTAGTCGCCGATTTACACGAAGAAGGCCGGTGCAGGATGCAAAACTCTACTCGTCAGCCAATTTTATATTCCACCTCGAAACTATTCGCTTTTGGAAACTCCATCGAGGAGGCAAAGGTGGTGGCTAGGACAGGATAGGATAGGATAAAACTGCGGAAAGGCGGCCGGGTATAACATGAGCACTGATATGACTACACTCTCCAAGCTTGTCCGTGTTAAACGCATCCGTCCAAAACGGATGGCATTCAATATGCGAAAGATATAGACGGGGGAGATGCCCGAGTACAAAGTGTTTTGCTCTGTCAAGTTTCGTTTTTCATGAAGTTTCAGCTACCATAGAATCCACCTATCCTATCGAAGTTAAAGCTACTGCCTGAGCTTGAGATATACTGACGACTCTACTCTTATCTTTTGGGATCATCATCGTTTCGTTTGCACCTCTCAATTCTGGAGGACTAGATGTGGGCAAGTTGGCGGCGGTAGTTGGTGTGTGCATCAGAGGAAAGATTCAACCGGATGATATCGTTGGTTAGGTCGTTAGTTATATTCGAAATATCTTTATGAAGATCCATGCTGCTGCATCTGAACGCTCGTTCGTATAAAGTTTGTATCTTGAACGGAGTGATATACTTGTATGATGAAGAAGAACCTAATATTGTTTGTGCACAAATATTTTTCTTTGGATCAAAATGAATGGAAATGGACGCCTTAAGGCGATATAGAGGGAGGTTTTTATTATATTAGTTGCATCACATGTGTGAACTCTACTATATCGAGTTTATCTATAGAGAGAGAGAGAGAAAGATGTATGAATAAAGTATTCTGCAATTTGAAAGGACTTTCTTCCTTCCTTCCTTCCGGTAAGGAAGCGGATTAAGCTGGTAACTGGGGCGTATGAGTAATATTTCTTTTTATTTTCTTCAACAATTTTTTATTTTGTTTTCCTTTTTTTCTTCATGGTAATAATCTTTTCGTAAAGAAACAGATTATGGAAGGTTATGAGATGATGAGAAGTAATATCTTTGATAGTTTAATTAAATATTTAAATCGAAATAATGTTTTAAGATGAGCGCAATAAATACAAACAGAAAGGATTTAAATATACACAAGCAACAATGCAGGTAAGGTATCTATTAAATTGAATTGTCAGTGCTTGTGATTTTGTGTATGTCTTTTCATTTAATAAACAAAAAAAGTCAATCTATTTATTTTCCAAGAGGTTATATCGAAGCAATACTTTTTAATAATGACTAATAATTGCTATTGAATGGTTACTGGCTAAAATTTGGCTGATATTACGACTCCATCTTAGAATAAAAATCATCACCTCCCACTCTGATTAAATATGTTATTCTGCAAGAATCAGAAATTAACTATACCAAATACATTGAAAAAAGGGTGGGTACCACGCCCCCTTAGTACATATCATGAATCCCTTCTTCATTGGATTAGTAATTACCTTTCGAAGCGTTCAATACAAGTTGTATTGGATGGATTCAAGCCTGAAAACCACAAAATAAATGCTGGTGTGCCCCAGGGCTCTGTTCTATCTCCAACACTCTTTCTCATTTTTATTAATGATCTCCTGTTTGCAACTTCTAATCCAATACATTGTTTCGCTGACGATGGTACTCTTAGTTTTTTATATTTGTTTTCAGATTCACATCCCTCTTCTTCGGATGTGGAACTGCAACGACAAAATATGATAAGCTCATTAAATTCCGACCTAAACAGCATTGTTCAATGGGGATTAAAAAACCACGTGGAATTTAATGCTTCGAAAACGCAATGCTGTCTTGTATCGTTAAAGCGAGATATACCCCCATTGCCATTATCCATGGATGGCACTTGCATGAATAAGACTGAACATCTCGATACTCTCGGTATGTGTTGCACCAATCACCTCTTGTGGAATGATCACATACGCGATGTCGCCAAAATTGCCGCAATGTGTTTGGGTTTCCTTAGACGATGCAAGAAATATTTCACCCCTTCTGATCGGGCTGTTATCTAAAAGACTTATATACGTCCAAAGCTTGAGTATAACTCCCTTCTCTGGGCTGGTGCTCCTGCAACTTACTTAAGCCTCTTGGACAGTATTGAACGTAGGGCATTTAGATTGATTGGTGGTAATACCATCAAAGGATCATTTACGTCGCTTTAACATCGTCTTAAAGTTTCTTGTCTCACCCTCTTTTACCGTTATTTTAACGGTTTATGCTCTAGAGAAGCCAGTTGCATTCCTCCCCTTAAACAGTTTAACCGTAATACTCGCTCTTCTAGGAATGCTCATAAATATACCCTCGAGCCCAACTTCGGTCGTACTGTCAAGTACAGAGATTCGTTCTTTAGCCGTACTACGCGAATGTGGAATGCCTTGGCACACTCTGTCTTTCCCAGCCATTGCAATATTCAGGAATTCAAAAGCAATGTGCACCGACACCTCCTTTCAACCCCTCTCTCTTTCTTTCCTAGTGCTCACACTGTGTCTACATAATAAGGGTAGTATTATCCCCTAGAGTGTGCGCTTATTATAAAAAAAAAATCCTCATATTTTCGATTCTTATGTTTGTATGCATTGACCATCTCCACTCTTCCTAATTTTGACCTTTTCTACTCTGTTAAATTTCATCATTATACAAAGGATCAGAAGTGTTTCTTGTTATTAACAACAAATACTTGAAAAGTGGGTGGTTACTACGTCCCCTAAGTGCAAAATTGTCGTGCCTCGTTTTTTTGTGTACATATGCACACCTTTTGATTTTCATTATTCCTCAACTCTCAGAAGTTGTATTTTTAACTCAAGCCGTATACATATTCTTGTGGGTGGATACAACGCCCCCTAAATCGTAATTTTCAAGTTTTTCCTTTTCTTTCACCACCAGATCTACTTTCGTGCAAAATTTCAAGATTCTGCGGTGAAGGGAATTGCTTAATAATATTCAAAGGCTATGGTTTTTGAGATTTTTGAATTACTGTATCCCAGAAACTTTTTTGCTTTGGGAGCTGAAATTTAGTAAATGTGAAGTAACTGGAGGTCAAATCAGCTCAGTTTGTTCCTGTAAAAGGAAAAAGTGTCAAAACTTGGCTGGACTCTTTGATTATGAACAAATTCAATAATTTTTTGAACGCAAACTTTTTTGAATATAAAAACTTCAAATCAATCACACATCACAGACAACAAGCAAAAGTTTCAAAACCAGAAGATTGTTCTACGTAAAACCCTAGTTTCTTTAAACTTCAAGAATAATAATGTTAGGAGATCTAAAAATACTAAAAAAAAACACAAATTTGACAGGTGACAGTTCAGGGTTAGTGAAAATGGTGCATGAGATTAGTGAAAAACAAGTTTTTACTATTTAGGAATATTGCAAAAATTATTTGATTATTATAACATTCACAGTGGTTTTTGTTCATGTTTTAAAACTGTTAATTTCGTTAAGTTCCATGTAATGTGTGTTTTGGGAAAATAAATGAACATACTGTAGAAATGAGACAAAAAGATATCAGTATTAGAACTTTAGAAAATTTAAGCCGGTGGTGTACCACAGGGAAGTGTCGTAGGACCAACCTTGTACCATTTATTATACAAGGGATATTCCAGCAGACATAAACCCTTATGATACTGCAATTTTGATGACCAATAAATCCTTGGAAAAGGCAACATAATAATAATTGCAAAATTCAGTCGATTGGGTTATCAATCTCTGAACATCTCTTGTCATTTTCCAAAACAACCACGTTCATAAAATGTAATTTTTAATGAGTTAATTAGGTTAAATAATAACAATTTGTCTTCATTATTACATTCAATTAAAAAAAAACATGGTCCAATGACACCACCCACATGAACACCACATTCAAAAATGTTAAAATAAAAATTGACGTAAACTCATTAAAAATTACCTCTATCGCCTTTATCATGAAAATATTCTTGTTTTGACATTGACAGTTTTAGATTGGTTTAAGGGAGCATTCAAAGTGCAAGGTCAAAGCAAATCTTTTATAAATAACATTAAAACAGTATTGGGTAAAAATCTTTAATATTTTGTGAATGTGTCAGATCTGACTTGTTGACTGGATTTTGATTAATTAAATCCAGTAAAAAGAACAGTTAAACATAATTAAAAACAAAAAACAGTCAAAAATTCAGTCAAATAATAAAAACATTTTAACAAACAAATAACATATTTTATACTGTTTTATAACAAAAACTATAATAGAAAAATTAAAAAAAAAATAACTTATTTTCTATAATTCACAGCGTATAATGTACCTACTCATGTTACTAAATTTATGATAATAAGAATAATTCTTTCCAGGTAATTAAAATGTACAAATACACTTATTCCGATTCAGAACTCGAGGTATTGTTTTCCGTATCAATATTTTGGTATATTACATTTGTTCCAATTTTGTTCATAGCTTCATTTGGAATGATGAAATTATGGCAACATTTTACCCTTCATAAATTTGTTCTTATAATTAAAATAGCATTTGTAGAAATTAAATGCAACCTGTTTCTTTGCTTGGCTTTGACCAAGTTTGATTGGCTAAAAATTCGTTCTACCTCAGCGTTTGATATTGGCAATACCAATATCGAAATAGCGAACTTTGCCAATTCTTTAAAAGGATTTTCTCCACTAGCATCTTTATAAGATGAAACTTCACACCAAAAAGGAACTGTTTCCTCTATGTTGTTCCATCTTACAAAGTTTAGATTGTCCCATTGACTAGAAATTTTGTCAGCTAAAATCGTCAAACAACAGAAACAACTTTCAGTTTGTGATCTTGACCAAAAACACTCTATAACACTAGAGTGTTTTTGATCTTGACATTTGGTAATTGACAAACAGCCCTGCCAACATTCTAATAGAAAATAGATTTTATATACAATGCTACCAATTGAAATTAGCTTGTCAAAGAGATTGCAAAATGGGTGTGTTCGTTGATTGCAGTTAGAAATTATAATAACTCGCTTACACTTGGTTCACTATGAGAAAATAATCAAAGAAAGTTTTTCGAATTTTTGACTTGATTCCAGTCAAAAATAAATGTTGACTGGATCTGTATTTTATTCCAGCTAACGAAGAAAAAATCCAGTCAAATCTGACTGGAAACAAGTCAAAATGGCAGCAGTGGTAACCTTGTTGTGTTCAAATAAACTCTCCTTGAAAGCTTTTACTCTGAAAACATGAGTTTATATTTTTCTCTTTAATAAAACTTTACCATACCAAAAGCATTGCATTATATTTTATTCTCATGCTTTTTCACCACAAAGTTAAAAGTCACGTGTTCAAGAAAATAAAGAGAAAGTTCATTCAAGAAGAACATGCCATTGCTTTAACAGACATAAATCATAGAAGTTGGTCTCTTACCTCTTACGTCATTTCATTATCTTACAATGAACTTTATTTAACTCTTGTACCGTAGTAGTAGGTTACTCCATTTATGTTCATCGGATGCACTTATTTACTTGTGAAGTAAATGTGCACTAGCACTTGCACTCAATTTATTGTTTTATTGTATCTCTTGAGAGAAACTACAACAGCGATGTTAAATTCTTGACAAGCGATGGCAGGAGAAGAATCATGAATTTTTGAAACTTCAATATTCAATATTCCTATGATGCTTAGGGTTAAAACGTGAATTTATTTAGTTTAAACCTCAAGTGAATATTTTGTGTGAAAATATAGTTAGTAGTTAGATTATTTCATATTTAGTAATCGTTACTAAGTTTTGACAATTCTGAATTTGTCGTTCTATGTTTTCTATGTTTTTTGTTTGTTGGTTATCTATATTCCTGTCCACTTAGCAAAGCAATCCCAAACAATTTAATTTGCGACAAAGAATTAACAACACAATAATAAGCAAATAAACAATTCAACATAAATATTCTTTACCTGAAATTCAAGGAGTTCTTTGCTAGCTTTTTAGAAATGAAGTTTAGAGAATACAAAAACATAGAATAGCTAAACTTAATTTACCATAAATAATTAATTACATATTAATCAACCTGAAATTATCACATGAAAAACTTGAAATTGACACAACCAATTAGTTTTTAAGTTTATTTTGACCAAAAATATAATACTATAATTGAGTGAAGTAAACAAATGTTAAGAAAGACTTATTAACGGCAAATAATATAACTACAATTTTGTAGATCAGTGAATGCTGTTATGCTAAGTTGACATTTAAATTTGGTGTTTTTTTAGCGTTTGATAATTTTAAATTATAATGCAAGAGTGAAATATTGTTGGAATGAATTAGTTATTACTACATTCTGGTTGATGATTTTTTGCCATTTTTTAAATTTGATTTGTCAAATTTGTCCAATGCGTCAAGCGGTCGATTTAAATGAACGAAATGTTGATTCGTTAATAACTTGAGGATTGTCTTCACTGAGCTTGGAATGAGCCATTTAACCAGAAATGAGCTTCATCACTAAATAGTTAAAATGCTTCTTAAACTTCACGAACAGATTTTTTCTTTGCAAAGTAAGTTTCAACAATTTTAAAAAGTTGTTCTGTCGTGATTTATTTTCAAACCTTACTGAATAGAAATGTCAACACAGTTTGACATTTTCAACAGTCAAACCATAGAAAACAACCATTAAAAATTCTCATGAAGTTAAAAAAATACCCCTTCATATAAAAAAAGATTAAGTGGCACAACAGCTCAAACCATTTATGTGTGCGAGTAATGACAGGTATCGATGGGACCTACAGTTTTTATGCCAAACACGAACGGTTGATTTGAAAAAAACACATTTCATGTCAAGAATTAATCTTGGAGGATTAGTCAATTCTTCTCAAGTTACAGAACCCGTGGAAAATACTTTAGCTGGCACAGGCAGGGATAGTACCCAAGACCTCTGGCATGATAGCTCTAAGCTACAGGTACTAAGGGCTTTTTCCATTATTTTCAATTTTAAAATTGAATAAAACAAGTTGTATGTATAGTAGATATATGAGATATCAATAAGGTTTTATTTTTATTTGAGAGCTGTATTAATAAAATTATGTGTGAAATAAAGAGTGATTTTTTAAAAGCTAAAGGAAAGTTTTTCAAAAAAAAAACACATACAATTCAGAAAAATGCATGAAATATTTATTTGAATCGATAGTACCGTCTATAAAATTTAATGTTTGAAGATTATTTCATGCCAATGTTGACCTTGACTGTGCCTTAAATGGTCCATCCGCTTAGTTCAATTTTGGCATACTCTTTCCAACTTTTCGGCCTGTATCTCATGAATAAATGCTTCAATGTTGTCTTCCAATGCGTCAATTGAAGCAGGTTTGTCTGTATAGATATGAGCTTTAATATAGCCCCACAAAAAATAGTCTGAAGACGTTAAATCACACGTTAAATCTAGACGGCTAATTGACCGGTCCCAAGACCAACCTGAAGATGTTTGACAGCGAAACAAAACACGAAACGTGCGTCAGCTGTTTAAATTAGTATTGCCAAAAAGGTAATAGCTAAAAAATCACCCTTTATAACATCTTTTAAATGGCCGCTTATTCATATTGACCTTAGACAAGAAAAAGTCTAAAAGGGTTAAATCCCACGATCTAGGTGGCCAATTTACGTCGCCATGAAATCGTTCGCTCGGAATATGTATTGTGTGTTGACCTGTGTTGCTACGTAGTGTAATCCTATTGAAACTATAAGCCTTCGTTGTCCATATCATCTAATTCAGGTCACAATAATTTGGGGATCATAGATCTATAGCGAGATATGACCTGGAAAGCATGGTTTTCGAAGTAACTTTATTTGGATGCGTTGGTCCCTCGTAAATCTCGCTTGGATTCCTGTCGTATCCCCTTACTTCACCTACCTGCTCATCCAAAAATGGGCTTCATCGCTAAAGATGATTTATCTACCAAAATTGTACTCAACTTCCAAGTGCTCTAAGATCCAATTAACGAACACACTATTCTGGGTATAGTCGTTTGGTGACAGCTCCTGGGCCAGTTAGATTTTGTATGAGCCCAGGCCGAAATCACGATTCAAAATTCACCACGTGCGTTGTGCTCTGCGACTAACCAAGTTCTTGTGAGCGACGCGGTATTGACTGCTTTGGATTCTGTTGCACACTTTCAAAAACAACTGCGATGTTTTCCTCAGATCTTGCGTCTCGTTGACGTTGGGTGTTAGCTGATTTTTCAATGAGCCAGTGGACTCAAATTTGGTCAACAAACGTTGAATAGTTGACTTGGAAGGACGACCATGTACCCCATAAAAAGGGCGTAAAGCGCTCAGCGTCGCTACTAAAGAACACCAATTTTGATAATAAACTTTAATCATTGGTAGGTGTTTCTTGACACTGTAACTTGCGATGATGATTTTTTATAGTGAATGATAAAAAGAAGATATTTTGTTAGAAAGTAAAAGAAACAATATGGCTGCCACGAGGTGTCAAAATCAACCCATCCCTATTGGAAAACCATTTAAAACCCTTTATATAGGGTTTTAGAATTTTTATTTTTATTGTGAATATTTCATTTTTTGGTCAGCTGTCACTTTTGAAGTTGGCATCTTTTGACAAGTGAAAAGTACTCTATTTCTTAAAATGTAACGATACCGCTTTAACAGCACTTTGAAATAATTGAAATTCAGTACAAAAATGATGAAAGTTTTGCAGTCACAGATTCCTGCAATTCCAAATTTTTAAGTTTTTTTGTAAGTCGTACTATATCTACTACTTTCTTAGTACATTCACACCTCTGAAACTACCTAAATATTTAAATAAAGAGAGAGTAAGAGAACTTATCAGTTTGTCTGCTAAATGTTGAGGTGAAAGGTGAATATCTAGAATGGTGAAAACTCGTATAAACATCAACCTACAAAACTCAACTAACTTATGTGTGATGTTAAAAAACTTTCTCATCCACCAAATATACCAAAATTGATGCAGCAGCTTCATAAGCAAAGCAAAAAAACAAAAACAACAATCATATTTTGTTGTTGCCACCACTGTACAATTGCACGATGAACTTGAATATTTTTTCATTCCATACTGTATTTGTGTTGTTGTTGTATTGTACGTGGTCGTCGTCGTTGTGTTGTTTTTGCATGAATATGAAAAACGTATGCGGTAGTAGCGGTTTATTTCTTCAGAGCAATTCGTCGAGTTTTAGTTTGTTACGGGCGACAGAGCAGAATAGTACAACAGCATATAGTGTGTAGCTTGTTCTCTTCCAAAAGTCGAACAGTACCTAAATAGGAACAAAGTGTGTCGCTGTCGTCGGCATATCGTCGTCGTACTCGTACTCGTACTCGAATTTGTCGTACTTTTAAAGTTTGACGTCGTCGTTGAATTAAACGTCATAAACGTCAAAAAAAAATATTAACGAAAATTTATTCAAACAACAAATAAGAGATTGTGGAATTTAAAAATTTAGTACATTCCGTGATCTTGTCTTGTTACGGTCTGCGACTAGTTAGAGGTCGCATAATTGTATCGTTATTTTTTTTTTTGACAGAAGAGATGTGTCAAAAAATTCGAATGCAATAATTTTGTGTCGGGTTTATTTTTTATTTTTGTGAGATTGTGATCATTAATATTTTTGTGTGCCGTCCTTCAACGGAATTATAAAAAAAAAACAAAACGGATTAATAAGCAACGAAACGAACTATAAGGATTAAGAACAACAATTAAAAGGATTACAATTCAGAAAGAGAGGGCGAGAGACAAAAAAAAAAGATACAAGGTTAGCATTTATACAGAGATGACCATTTTTTAAAAAATATTTTGCCAGTTAGGCAAAAGTTGTAGGGCGGGAAAACTGATGGGCATAAGTTTATAAAATGGATATGGATGTTGATTCCCTTTTTGTGTTTTGTTTTGAGTTATTTTTGGACTTGTTTGTCATGTGGTTTTTATTTTTTGTTGGTTAGATGAACTTTTGTTTTTAACGAATTCAAGGCTAACCGAAAAAGCCATTTGGATTAAGTTTTGTTTTTTGAAATTTTGTGTTGCGGTTTTGTTGCTTCACTGATAATGTCCTTGAAAAAATGATATGACAATACCAACTAGTGAACTGCCTTATCCTTGATTTGTGTGGTTATGGTATTTTTGGCATCCCAAGAGTGCAATTTACCAGTAGTACCTAGTATCATCATAGTGTCATCTCACTGTAAGAGTTAAGTCCCCGTACCTACGTCGTCGTCGTCGTCATAGTCGTCGTCCTTACACTATATGACAAAATGAACTGTTCCATACCAGGATCAGAACAACAGTTATGTGTTGGATGTACATAACGTATATAGATATTGTTGTCCGGTAATTTAGCAGCGACATTTTCAGGACAATGCCGATGGTGGAACCAGAGAGTTTCATATTTTTGTTTTGTTTTTTATTTTGTTGTATTACTTTTGTTGCTCCATAGCTGGAAGCTAACACAGAATCATGCTTTCATTTGGCAACGGATTTTGATTCAAACTGCTGTTGCCATCATTTAGTTCTTTCCAGAACTGTATATGATTATGCGTCATTTTTGGTTTTCTGTAAGTTTTTAATCGTTTTTCGTTGATGGACGAACAATATAAGAAAATTAATTTTTTGTTTTTATTTGGTTCATAGTTTCGAGCGATTTGTTCGTTCCGATTTTGTTTCTGGATTTTTATTTGTTACTTGATTTTTATTGCTACGTAGATTTTTTTTAGAACGATGTCGTTCGTTGCAAATAATAATAAAATAAATAAATTTAATTCATTTGATTATGATGATGATGATGAAGATGACCTTTGAGCGTTTTGGGTTATCTTGTTGTTTCTTCTCTTATTTCATTTTTACTTTACTTTAAGGTTATCTCTCGTTATTTTAAAAGATTATTTTAAAATTATTGTGTAAATTTATTTGAATTGATTTGTTTTTGTGTATTTATTTAGATTTTTATTCAGAACTTTGTGTTCTGTTTTTCAATTTCCTCAATAAGTCAGTTCAAATAAATTAAACTGTGTAAACATAAAATAGATGTTTTTAATTAATTGCAAAAGGTGTTTTTTTTGCGCGACGAGAACAAAGGTATATAAAAATAATAAATGAACACAAAATTAAAAGCTTAACGTAGTGATCTCATCGTCATCATTTTAAAGTGTTGTTGATTTTCTGATGATGATGATGATTTGCAATCAAATAATAAGAGAAGAGTTGAAGCTTTCAAGAAATGTATAATCTCTTCTTTTATTTTTTTTTTTTGAAGAAAACTGGAAGCTGCTAAGAAGCCTCAAATAAGATGCGAATTTTGAGGTTAGATTTTTCGTTTTCGTTTTATACCTTTTTTAGTCTGAAGTCTTGTTGATACCTTTGAATGAAACGGAAACAATTAATTTGGGTTATTTTTAAAATAACTGCTCATAAGCTTCCAAAAATAAAAATAAATACAAACAAATACATATGTATGTATTCATTGTGAAATCAAATACCTACAGTGTTGGCTAAAACAAAAGCAACTGTAATTGCCGCGGCTATTAAATAATTACAAACAAATTTGGGATTCAATCTATATATATAAAAGAAAGTCGTGTTAGTTACACTATTTATAACTCAAGAACGGCTGTACCGATATGGCTAAAAATTGGTGGGTAGCTAGCTTAGAGTCAGGAGACGGACATAGGATACTATTTATTCCGTTCACGTGTGACTTGACATAAAACGTTAGTCACTATAAAACGTGGTATAACAAAAAAGAATCAGACTTGGAATAACAAAACGCGAATGACAGCTATGTTATGGACGCACATCTCAATTTATGATCGCAATATTATTTTATTGGAAATTATTTGTCTATTATTTGACAGTCTCAATTATCTGTTAGTTTCAAACGATTCTAATAGATGGCAACATCTGTTGACTGGATTGAGTTAGTATTCAATAGATGGCGCTATGTCAAACTTCCAAACGTTTTATATAAGCTACAATTTAATAGCATAACCAGCACATGTTGCTGAGGCATAAGTATATGTCAAATTTATTTTGTAGTAAACGAAATACAATGAATTTTACTTTTTCAATTGTTGGTGTTAGCAATTTTCGAACAATTACTAGCTATTGGGAACGGTAAAATAGAACTGCAAACAAATATGCAACGCATTAAACTGCCAGACAATTTCTGCACTGTTCTTCAGATAAAAAAAAAATTGATTTAAAGTTTATTTACGGATATACAGAGTAATTACTTGAATCATAAGTATCTCAGTCATGGGGCTATTTTGGCAGCCAAAAATGTTGATGTTGATGAAATTAACTTCCAGGTATAACAGTTGTTACCAGGCGATCTGATGTCTTTTAAATCAATCGATACTGTTGTTAATGGATATACAGAGTAGACATACCTGGAATGCCACCATTTAATCTTTGATTAAAGATTGGTTCAACTATCTATTATTCTCCTGCGTGATTTGAATCCACCTTAATTAAGCAACGGTACACGTTTAGTCATCAAAAAGATCAACGGAAATATTCTTGAAGTAACCATTTTAACTGGAAAGTTTAAAGGAAAAGTGGTCCTATTGCCACGTAGTCCAATGATACAGTCAGATTCTACCATATCTTCAAAAAGTTACAGTTTCAAATTCGTTTAGATTTTGACATGTCTATAAATAAGTCTCCAGACTCGAAAATGTCCATTTGTGGTTTAGATTTGTAAAATCCATGTTTTACTCATGAGTAGCTACATATATGTTGCATGTTCACATGTAGGAAAACCGTCGAACAGTATTTGTGTTACCGAAAGACAGGTTAACCAAAATTATTGTGCACCGATTAGTGCTACATTAAATTGAAATTAAAAATATTTATAACTTAAAGTAATAAATATTGTTGGAAGATTTTAAACTATCCGCCCTACCTACTTAATTTATTAGTTTAACTGTCACATGAACTAAAAACTTTGTAATATATTTATTTGTTACAAACTTGCATACAAATAATTATACATTATTATTATACAATACAATTCTTTTGTTTTGATTTCTGCTTTACATCAACTGTACGAAAAATTTCAAAGTCCTTCCCCTTCAAATCCCAAACCAGTACATTTTTATACCAGCTTTAAAGTTTCCATCTTCGTTTGTAAATAATTATTTTATTGTAATAAGGGGTAACGGTATTTGAAAATCTGTCATGAAGGTCGCCATGTTTTTTTTTTACAAGTGTCACATATGTATGTAAAAAGGCATGGTGGTGCTCATGTCTGATATTCTCCTATCGTTCCCCTTTAATAGTTTACAACAATATAACAAAAAACGTTCCTCAGCAACGCGTGGCCGGGTTAGCTAGTTATTATATATTTTTGTTTTTAAAATTTTAATAAATACTTTCAGTTTCTAATGGAAAATAAAATAAAATTGTTTTTGTAATAGTTTAATAAATATAGCACAATTAGTTTGATATTGGGCTAGTCAACACAAAAGCAATTTTTAAAAAATAAATTTATTTTATTAGACTTACATATGTATGTACATACTAAAATATTACTAGTATTTGGTACCAAACCCCTTGTTTGAATCACATCAGCACATCTTCGAGGCATAGAGTCAATTAAAATTTATTATTATGCTGTTTGGGATACTTTCCCAAGCAAATTTAATTTGATCAAACAAATCGTTTTTATTTTTGCAATTAATCCTTACAATTCATCGATCTACAATTTCCCATAGATTTGTATGGGGTTGAGATCTGGGGACTGTGCTAGCCATTTTAATACGTCAATCCGGTTTTCTTGAAACCACGTCTTAACCGTATTGGACGTGTGCTTTGAGTCGCTGTCCTGCCGAAATACATTGTAGCTTTGGTCTAACGTGGATTTAGTGACTTTTTGGATTTGTAAAATTTTATTAATCGTCAAATCACTGATTTTGGAATGGAATATTTTTTCCGATATTTTAATTTGATTCATTCTACTTTTGTATTCTTTTATAATTTTGTCTTTAGAGTATTTGTTTCCGGCTATTTTACAAAATTTAGCTAAGAGCACTGCCTAGCTTGCTCGTGAACTGAATAACACCTAATAAATAGATTCAACTGCATTCGTTTGCCAACACCTTTAATATGAGCAATGAATTTTGTAGTTAACGGGCTTACTCTTCTCTATTAATAAGAAAAAGAGAGATAGCAATAAAAAGTTGCTTTTGTTTTGGGTTTACTGTCCTACTTACACTACATGAAAAAATTGCACGTACAGCAATTGAAAATAAATGGGTTTCCCTTTCACTATGAACTTCCTACCACAAATCTGAACTTATTAACTTTATTTAATGAAATTATAATGTATAATAGGAAATGCAACAAAACTGCAACAAAATGTTCGAGCTTTGCTTCATGGTTTTTTTTAACCGTTAGTAGAATTTTGCCAGGAATGCCAAAAAATTGCTAAACAAATGTTCGTACCTACACTGCTCTCTTCTCTAACAATATGGAAATAACGGTTCTTTTTGAAATGTATGTAAATTTTGTACTGTAATGATATTGAGAGATCTAGGCTCAGTATGCCGTGGTGTATTGATCTTTTCAATTGTTTTTTTCTTTGTTTTAATTTTGCGAAGTTTATTTTGAAAATGGAGGCTTCTCATAAAAAAGTACCTCTTGAAGTAAGAAAACTGATTTTTAAACTAAGAAACGAAGGAAAAAGTTATGCTGAGATATCGTCAACTATTGGTAGGCCACGGTCTACAGTTCAATATGTATTAAAAAATTATTTGAAAAATAAAAGCTTTGAAGTGGCCCAGGAAGAGGTCGAAAAAAAATACTAGACGCTCATATGGAACGAAAAATTGAAAGAATGATAAAGGCTGATCCCAAGTTAAGTGCTCCTAAAATAGCTGCTGACATTCAAGCAAATGATGGAATATCGCTTAACCCTCAAACTGTTCGGAACTTTCTGCATTGAAAGGGATATAATGGTCGCAAAATACAAAAAAAAACCCTATATTTCTAAAGCAAACGTTTCAAAACGCTTGAACTATGCGAATGCATACATTTCGAAACCAGATGATTTTTGGAAGAATGTGTTATTCCTTGACGAGAGCAAGTTTAATGTCTTTGGGTGTGACGGTCGCAGATTTGTGTGGAGGAAACCAAACACAGCATTAGATGTGAAGAATTTGCAATCAACGTTGAAACATGGAGGCGGAAATGTTATGGTGTGAGGAGCTATGGGGTCCAATGGTGTGGGAAATTTAGTTTTTATAGAAACAACAATGGATAAAATGGGATTTTTTAGGAAGAAAGGTCCGAGAATCAAAAATAAGGAATAAAAACCAGCTAAAAGCCGTTATATTGGAAGAATGGAACAAAATTTCGCCGGAAGTCACTTCAAAACTAGTTCTCTCTATGAATAATCGCCTTCAGGATGTTATAAAAGCGAAAGGTTATCACACTCGCGACTAAAACTTATGTACTATATATAATTAAGTTTTTTATCACTGTAGGTGCAATTTTTTGACCTTTGATTTCCTACTTTGCCTAATTTGTTGCATTTTTTTTTCTTCTTGAAGATTGTACTAATATATTTCGTTTTGTTTTTTAAAAAATACCAAAATTGAAAAAAGAATGGTTGAAAATCTGTTTTTCTTTAAATACCTTAGTTATTATTTTGAAGAATCACCTGTACGAACAATTTTTTGATATAGTGTATGTATGTCATATTTAATGAACCGTTACGAAAACTATTTTTTCTTGTGGTCTATTTAGAAGTACATACATAATGTATTAAATTTTGGAAACAAAAATAAAAATGATTTATTTAAGTTATTCATGTTTTAATGACACAAAGATGGAGGTATTTTAAGTTGCTTATGTTTTGGCCAACACTGTATGTAGGTATTAATTGTGGGGTCGTCAAATATTTGAGAAGTCATATAATAAAAGCCGAAAACCACACATAAGATACTTATTTATATTTAGATCTTAAAATTGATTAATGCAATAAAAATTATTTCATAATTTGGATTATTTTTAACACTCATCACTTATTTAGTCTTTAATAATAATAAAGAGAAAATATAGTGGGACGAATACTCAATCAAAATAGAAAATTAAAAAACCTACATGATTCTATTTTATGTGTCTGGGGGTTTTTAAGCTTCTCTTTGTAAAATATAAAAGGTACCTTACATACGTAGAAGAGAGTTATTAGTTTTACTCACCTTTTACTTTCTTCTGTATTTTTTCTTAAGCCGGCTTTAAATACAATTCAATTTTGAAGGTATTTGAAATTTTACTGTTCAATAAAAAAGAAGAAGCTTCCCACTTTAATAATCAGAATTGGTGAAATTGAAAACTTACATTCTCATACATACAGCTGCGGTCAAAAAAATAGCACTGCAACGCATCAAAAAGTTTATGATGCAGAAAAACTTAATTAATAGATGTTATTTAATAATATACTGTTAAATTAATAACCTTATTCAGTTCTTTAAATAAATTATACAAAAAATGGAATTAAAATGTAGTCCATTTCTTCAGATTTCTTAACTTTCTAAAGCATTTTTAAATTTTGCCAGTCAAAAAAATAGCACCGCATCATAAAAACATCGTTTAAAATAAAAAAAATGTTTATTTTTTATAATATTTCATATTTATTTTTTAATCTGTTTAAAAATTAGCCATATTTAATATTTTGTTCCATTTCCTTTATTTGCAATTACTGCAGTACAACGCCTTTGCATAGAGTTCACGAGGCGTTGGCATCTTTCAACAGGAATCGATTTCCAGAAAGTGTTGACAGTAGCCCAAAGTTCATTATTATTGCTTGGCCTGCACCGAGACACTTCCGTCTTTACGTCAGCCCAAAGATTTTCTATTGGGTTTAAGTCTGGTGACTGTGCAGGCCACTGCATAACTTCCACACAATTATCCCGAAACCAATTTTTGGCCAATTTGCTGGTGTGTTTTGGGTCGTTGTCCTGTTGAAAGACCCAATTCAGCGGCATATCTTCAGACGCATACGGCAACATCTCTTCCTGCAATATTTTTACATACAGGTGCTGATCCATTATACCTTTTATCCAGTATAAAGGACCAACACCGTAGTAAGAGAAACAGCCCCATATCATAATGCTAGATCCGCCATGTTTGATTGTTTTTGTAGTATATTTTGGGTTGAATTCAGCATGTTGGGGCCTTCTCACGTATGACCGTGATCCTTTTCCACCAAACAAAACAATTTTGGTCTCATCTGTCCAAAGAACATTCCTCCACTTCGTTATGGGCCATTCTACATGGGCTTGCGCGAATTGCATCCGTTTGGTCACATGTTTTTTTGTCAAGAGAGGTACCTTTCTTGGACTGCGGGCATATAAACCGTTATCCCTTAATCGCCTGCGCACTGTTTCTACACTTGCTGTCACTTTCAACGCGACTTTCAGCTCCGTAGCTGGTAAAAACGGTTCCTTTTTGCTCTGTCGAATCAATCGCTTCACCATCAGAGGGGACATTGCTCGCTTCCGCCCACGCGTTTCGGATTTTACAGTAAATGTTAAGGCATTGCGTATCTTTTTATTTGAACAACCGAGGATTTGCCTGATTTCCGAATAGGTTTTCCCATTAGATATCATGTTTTTAATGGTTTTTCTATCTTCGGGCGTACAATGTTTTCCACGGCCCATTGTTGCTAAATATTTTTAAGATTTTTATAAATTACATTAAAAATAAGTTAAATAGTACAAACCTATGTAAAAAAATTTTGTTTGATAGAAAATATTTCAAAAATAACAGGAGTACTCTCATCGGTGCTATTATTTTGACTGCTTTAATTTGACAAAAAAAAAACTACTCAAATCAAATCTGCCGTTATTTTTTTTGTTAATTGAAAATTCTCACAGAGAGAATATTTGCAAACAACCATAGAACGGTAATATACAGTAATAGTTATTAAAAGTATACCACATTTATATTAACCGTTGAAAATGTAACAAATTACATCGTAGTGCTATTTTTTTGACCGCAACTGTATATATAATATTTTGTAATAACAAAATTATGATTTAAAGAAATTCGAAAAATATTCAATCAGTTAAGAGTTGGAAAATAATGATTCGTAATTATTTTCAACTTTCATTTCAATTGAAAGTAATTAATAATTGAAAAAACTCTTCAGTTACATTATTACATAATTTGTTATAATAAAGTAGCATGTAACTATTTCCAGAGCAGTTGGATTACTTAATACATTTTTTTTTTGTAAAGGGAAATAATAAAAATAGCAATCATTATTATTTTTTTGATTAATATCTTTGCTTTAAATTACACCTAGATATGTTATTTAATTACAAGTAATTGATGACTTTTAATTACTTATAATTGTGAATAAAAATAATTCAATTGTATATTAATATAATTGAAAAAGTGTGTAAAGATTTAAATTAAAAGTTTTTCTTATAGAATTTGTTTGCTGCAATCTTAGCTCTTTTTTTTTGAGTTTTGAGTCATATAACAATTTAAGTAGAATATTTTGAAGTTTTTTGTATAAATATTTTAAATAAAACTTTGAACTGAAAAGTTTTTCAAGACTAAAGGCCCAACTATAATAGATTTAACCGAAAGTAAGCTAATGTCAAAACCGAACGAAAAGTTATCAGAAGTTATCGTCAAAACAAAAAGTAACCATAATGGATTCAAGTAACTTAAGCAAATGTCGCGTCACTCACTAGCAAAGTGCCTGGTTACACGAGCGCAAAAAAGAATTAATTCACGAAAGAGAACGGATGATTTTTAGAAAGAAGGAAAGGGATGGAAAAAAATGCCAAGTTTCGTCTTTTTCCTCATCTTCAGATATGAGTTTTGCGTTAAAAATCATGTTTCTTTCTCAAAAGTTCTCCTTTTGACAGACATTTTCATTTCTAATTTGCCGGCGAAGTAGAATGTACAGCAAATTTGCTTTTGTTTTGCTTGTGCTGTACCTGCGGCTGAGTATCCAACGAAGTTTTTTGTGTTTTAATTTCCGACTGTTCCTCTATTTCTTGCATGTCCACTTAATTTTTTTTCTGTATGTATCCACAAAAGTAATTCTTTTTTGCGCTCGTGTAACCAGGCACAAAACAAAACTGACGAGGGACACAAATTATTAATAGGAGACAACGACATGTAAACCTCTGCGTTGGGTTGAAATCAAAAACACTATTACCAAGACCGGAATCTTTCGTACGTTTCACTCTCCAAAACCCGTTTGTTTACATTGTTGTATTTGTAATTTTGACAATTAATCCATGAATAGATGTGAGCACAAACAAAAAAAAACGATGCCGTGGGCTAGCGGCATTTTGCACAGCAAAAACAAAATGGAGGTGTTAATAAGTTTTTTTCAGGTTTTTCTTTTTACTTTTTTTCGATGAAGAAGTCAGTTTTAAGCTTTAATTTTGCAGGCATTTTGTGGATAGTGAACCAATGTACCTTTTTGTCTTGAAAAAAGCATGTTCAACATCAGTTTATTATAATTAATTCACTAATTTACAAAAATCACTACGAAATTCTTCAAATCTCAAAATTAACCTCGGATTTTTGTATCAAAGATGCGTTCGAAGATACATCAAGTTAAGGGTGTAAGCGCAATTTTTGTATTGAATTCTAATAAATTTTCGTTAATGAACGGCCCAAATATTTTTTTTGCAAGTAATTAAAATCTGTATCAATTTAATTAATCCAAATGTATTTATAGTTTGTTTTTAATGATTTAATCTTGCAACTATTTTTGAATTCCACTTTGATTAATAAATATTATATTTAAAAAAATAGTTATAATCAAAAAATACCTTATCCATAACATTCTTGATTGATGGAAGCATATGTACATGTATCAAAAATAACTATGCATCAAAGGAACACCAATGTTTTAAAAAAGTAATCAGAACGATTATAGCGAACCTGTTGAATAAATGCAGAGCAAATAAAAAACAAATTTTGACATATATCACAAAATGAAAACGTCTTAAAATCGTTCTGAATTCATGCACAACTCATTCAATAGATCAAGTAATCGACATGAATGTTGATTGTTGACGTACAGAATTTTTTTTAACGCAAAATATAATTTTCATTCATTCCTTAAAAATGTTTAGTTACCAAAGTTCAAGTTTACTTATTATTGTTTGAAGGGTATTACATTACATTTTATAAATACAGAACATAGAAGAAAATATACATAAACAATAGTTTTCAGATATAAAGCAGAGGTTAGTATAGAAAAATATTTTTGAGAAAGCCAATAATATTTTAGGTATGTTCATTAAAGAAATTTCCGCTTCGGCTAACCTTCATCAACTTTTTAGAAAAAAAATTAGCATTAATAGCAGCCACTTATTTCATAGCATAATTAATTTTTCAGATTGTAAAATGTCTAGAAATGTTCATACGCTACAAAATTCGTAATTTTATGCGTAAACATAGAAGATAACATTATTTAGTCAAGAAGTATGGATTTTGGCGCGTATACCGTTTTTTTTTATATTGGGTTTTCGGTTTCCCCATACTGGAATAAAAAAAGGTTCTTAAATCTATTTATTGCACTCATTTAGTTGGTATTGTGTGTAAACATATTGCCTTTTTCTATTCCTTAAAGATGCTTTACACAAAGCAACTTATTTTTAAAACATGGTTCCCTCAAATTTTGATTCCAAGATCTAACTACAAACAAAATTCAAACTCTAACATATTCCTTTAAAAAGAAATTTTCAGGAATATTTCTGCAACAAACAAAACTAAAATTTGGTCTTGCAACTACCGAACTGCTTAAATGATGAAAATACTAATCTAATTGAGGAATCTGAACTAGCTAAAGTTGGCAATGGAACTTCACAAGTATGCTTCTCGTAGCATTGTCTGTACAAAAAAATACGGAGGCATCCGCCTATTGTTTCCACCTGAACTTCTAACGACGCCAAGAAAATGCTCTAAACAAACTACACCTGAAAAAATTGTCGGTTTTGTTGTTTTACAAAGTATTAAGTTACACTTTTGTCCATTTCCAATTATACTTAACCAGTTGCTGCTCATATTGCGTTCGCAAATAATTTAAGTAAATAAAAAACAGCACTAATAAATCATTAAATATGTATTTGGTCAATTTTATTTTATTTAATATACATTTACAACATTTATTTGGATTGAAATTAAAAAGCTATACAAATCTTCCAATTTAAGACCATGTCAGCACTTCAGATTCTGTTGGTAAGGATTGTTTAGTTTTTGAACGAGGCCATGAAACATTCAAAATAAAGCATTTAGATGTGGCTGATTTTTTATAATGAAGCATTTTGATGAGCCAAAGCACTAATTGTGAGAATGTGTTTGGTTTTTTGCATCATTTCACGCACACTTTCTCACAATTAGTGCTTTTTAGCTTGTAGGCAAACCGAAATGTCAGTCTGAGATTCCGGTCTTGGTAATAGAGTGTTTTTGGTTGAAATGCGTTTCAAATTTGACATTTGCTTAAGCTCGAGCCATTTAAATGGCTCTTGCGTAATTGCACGAAAGTTACCGAAATTTAACGAAACTGAGCAGAACGTCTATTATGGTTAGTGACATATAAGGCTGCATATTGGTTCGTTCCCTTAAGCTGGCTTAAAGTAATATTCACATGAGCACGACCAACGACCAACGAATGAACGAATATTCGTCGATTTTGACATTTCTTTCACATGAGAGTTTTTAATTCGTCGCGAATAAAGTTTGACAGCCGAACACTATTCACCACCGAAACCAAAACAAGAATGATTTTTTTAGGTTAAGTACGCGCGATTATTTTATTCGTTGCGAGTGTGGATAATCTGGAACGCGAATAAAGTTTGACAGTTCGTATCAACTAAAATTTTTTTCGCGACGAATAAATTTGTTTTCTTAAATTTATTAATATATGATATTAAAAAGTAAAAGTATGCATCATAAATCAAATAGAAACTATATTGCTATCGTTTTGTTAAGAATTTGTGTGGAAATAGGTCTTCAAACGTATATAAACTCACATTTTGTAATTCATTCGTCGTTCGTTGGGCGCGCTCATGTGAATACTACTTAAGCTCGGTTAAGTCTAATTAAAGTCGATGACATTCCACATCCGGGATTGAACGATTGGACCCATGCGGAACTTGAATTTCTAGGGTTATTGGTTATGAAGAATGACGATTCATTCGTTATTTTATAGTTTATTAAACTTTTGTACCAAGTACTAATTTTTGTGAAGCCTATTTCGGAAGGGGTGGTGCTATGTGGTGGCTTATGACATTGGAGTATTTAGTGTTTTCAGACGTAGCAGGTATTTTTTTTCTTGGTGTCTAACTTCGTAAGCAATTAGCTATAAGATCGAAAGAATATCCCAAAAGCTTGTCATTTATATTTTTGAGTTCGTTTAAAATTTCATGGGACAAAAGGGATATGCAAAACAAGGGGTTTTGTAGGTGAAGATCAATATCAGATTCAGTTAAGATTGGATACCAAATTTATGTATGTATATTTCTTTCGCGAAACTGCTTTAAA
This sequence comes from Eupeodes latifasciatus, assembly GCA_920104205.1. Classification (NCBI taxonomy): domain Eukaryota; kingdom Metazoa; phylum Arthropoda; class Insecta; order Diptera; family Syrphidae; genus Eupeodes; species Eupeodes latifasciatus. Next base: position 10,962,095 of record OV049926.1, read on the forward strand.
GAGTTAAGTTTACAGTCTATGTCCGAACGAAGCAAGTTTAAAAGAACCGCGTTTCTTTGGCAAACAATATATTTTAAAAAAGGTTAACTTAAAAAAACAACAACAAAAAAGCAATTTATGCAGGCTAGCTGTTATATTAAATGTTAAAGTACACTTACAGAAATAAGAATTTAAGAAGTTCGACAATTGCGAATGGTTACACAAACTTTATATGGACGAAGTGGCTTCCAAAGAGAAAGTATCTTCCAAGACTAACTCAAAATTTCAATTCAATCTATAGACGTTATAAGTTCGGAAAATTAAAAAGATGTAGTTTTCAAGTAAACGTGTGTGAAGTTTTGAGTACATAGTTGCAAGTCAACTACAATTTTGCAATGACTCTATTACCTAAATTTTCGAATTCCAAAACGGAGTAAGTAAAGGTTTTTCTCAGCCATAGTACTTTGGTACAACATTTTCGAGTTTCTAATTGAATTTTTATCAATTTTTACAAATGTTTTTTGAAGTTTTTTAAATTTCGTACAAGAAAAGCTGTCGATTGCATTTTCTTAACATTTAACTAAACGTCAAAAACTGTATTCTTCGTCCATTCTAGATCGGTTTTGTTCATACATTTTTCGTGACACGTGACAAATATTCTTTCAGTTGTTTTAATTTATATAAAAAAAGATATCAATCGTTTTTTTTTAAGCTCACATCAACCCTGTATTTTGATTTAATTTGAGACATTTCAGGTCAACCAAGATTTTCAGCTTTCTATTTAAATTGTTTTTGCTACAAAAAAAAACATCAATTTGACTTTTTAAAACGTCTTTCTACATGTTTTTATGTTTACATCAATAAAACAAATTTAACATTAAGTTAATATCTCTGCTGATTCTTGAGTTATTGCCGAAGTAAAATGTCTCAGAAATTTGAATATAAAGGGTGATTTGTTAGCTATTATCTTTTTGGCAACACAGGTTTAAACAGCTGACGCACGTTTCGTGTTTTGTTTCACTGTCAAAAATCTTCAGTTTGGTCTATAATTTAACCATGAATTGTTTTACAAACGAACAACGCTTGCAAATTATTGAATTTTATTATCAAAATGCGTGCCCTGTTAAGAAAGTTCATCGCGCGATTCTTCCATTTTATGGTCAGTTTAATCGAACCACTGAAGCGGCTATTCGGGCTATTGTGACTAAATTTCGTACCAATTTTACATTGTTGGACATTAAACCACCAACACGCTTACGTAGAGTGCGAACTGAAGAAAATATCGCAGCTGTATCGGCCAGTGTTAATGATGACCATCAATTATCGATTCAACGCCGCCGTTCGCAGCAATTGGGCCTCTGTTACTCAACAACGTGGACAATTTTGCGGAAGGATTTAGGTGTGATGCCTTTCAAAATACAGCTGGTGCAAGAATTGAAGCCGAACGACCTACTGCAACGTAAAATTTTTGGTGAATGGGCTCTTGGAAAGTTGGCCGAAGATCCACTTTTTCACCGAAAAATATGTGTTCAGCGACGAAGCTCATTTTTGTCTCACTGGGTACGACGTAAATAAGCAGAATTGTCGATTTTGGAGTGAATATCAGCTAGAAGCATTGCAAGAGCTAACAAGGCATCTGAACTGTACTTCTTCAAAGATGATGCGAATCGTAACGTAACTGTGGTGAGCGTGTGAGATGATATCCAACTTTTTTTTGCCCAAAATGCAAAAACTTGACTTGCATGACATGTGCTTTCAACAAGACGGTGGCACATGGCACACAGCACGCGCAACAATGGACTTATTGATATGCGAGTTTGGTGAACATTTTATTTTACGTTAGGGACTGGTCAATTGGCCGCCTATATCGTGCAATTTTACGCCTTTAGAATATTGTTTGAGAGGCTATGTTAAAGATCAGGTCTATACAGACAAGCTCGCTTCAATTGACGCATTGGAAGACAACATTGAAGCATTTATTCGTGAGATACCGGCGGAAATGTTGGAAAGAGTATGCCAAAATTGGACTAAGCGGATGGACCATTTGAGGCGCAGTCAAGGTCAACATTTGCATGAAATAATCTTCAAACACTAAATTATATGAACCGTACTATCGATTCAAATAAAGATTTCATTAATTTTTCTGAATTTTATGTGTTTTTTTTTTTGAAAAACTTTCTTATATCTTTTAAAAATCACCCTTTATAAGAAAGAAAGAAAGAATGAAAGTAGAATACAAACATAATGTTTGTCCATGACTGACTTTTCAATCCTCGAATTATATTTTTACTGAAGGATTATTCCGGATATAATCAATTATTTAAATTATTAACATTTCCAAAGTTTCATCAAGAAATAATGCTATAAATTTAACTTAAAAATTACATTAAAGAATTATTTGAATATTTTTAAAAACCACCCAAGTAGTTTCTTTTCAACCAAAACTTCTTCTTTATAATTTACTAAGTGCTATAATTTACAAAACGAACATCACCTTACGTTTGTCAATCTTTAAAATTGAAATTTTAATTGAATAAAACCTACAACATTCGTTAACCTATAATTAGAAATGACAATGAGTAATGGTTACAATAATAATCACTGATCCCATGTTTCAAATAACTTTATCTGACAAACATTAACCCTTCATTCCTTCCCATAAATTATAGCGAATGTGACTTAATAACCTTGAACAATATTAAGTCAATGATACTGATACATACCACTAACAGACTACCGACTACATTACTGCACACATTCTCTAGATTCTAAAGGGGATACCACCTTCTTAATGCACGCTAATGACTTAATGTCATCATGGAACATACATAGGTGCATTAATGCTTTTAGCTTTAAGAGTCCGTCCGTTAGGGTTGCAAATTTGTCAACATATCTTTGAAACTCTTAATTTTTGATACAAAAATGTGTTTTTCTTAAGGTGTGAATTCTTTTACTCCTTACTGAAGAAACATTTGAAAAACATCAAAATTCGACAACGAATTTAAGGATTTTACATTCTTATTATATTATTAAAAAGAAAACTAACTTAACATCCCGTCGGTCGATTTGTCTTGCTTAAAAGGATTGTAGGTTTTCGTGTTTTGTTTAAAAAGGTGTCAGTTGAATTATTTTAAAAAATTACCAACAATATTTTGTATCATATGCAAACAGTTTTATTTCAAAATCTTTTTTTGTTAACGAGATTTTAAGTCGAAAACCGATTTTTGCCAATTTTAGTAGCATTTCTTAAAAGTTTTTTTTTTTATTTCTTACATACATATATAAACAAATACAAAATTGATGAATGAAACTAATTTGAAGTCAATGTTTTTTATTATCCACGAGATATCGAAAACAGAACATCAGTTTTTACCAATTTTGCGTACTATTTTTTGTATATTTTATTTTTTTTTATCAAAAAACTGACTGTTGGATTTTTATAAAAAATTTATAAAAAATTTAAAATGTCGAAAAGAATAATTTCTGTGATATAAAAATAGTTTGAAGCCAATATTTTTAAATTTTGAAAAGATATTTGAGTCGAAAGTAAATTTTTATAAAGTTTTAGTATTGTTTTTTTTTTAGGTTTTTATGTTTTGTAAAAAAAAAACTGTCAATAAAATTTTACCGAATGTTGAAAACAATATTTCTTATAAAATAAAATTAGTTTAAAGCCATAATCTAAAATTTTTAAAAAGATATTTGAGTCGAAAATCAATTTTTACCAATTTTTTACTTCCCATAGGAAGTTATTGTAATGGGTCCGATTTGTCAAATTTTTGACATTTCTCGACGTTTCAGGTCCCTAGAGTCGAAATTAAAGATTTTTAGAAAGATGTCTGTGCGTGCGTGTGTACGTACGTCCGTACGTCCGTATGTCCGTACGTCCGTACGTTCGCGACGTTTTTTTCGTCGTCCATAGCTCAAGAACCAGAAGAGATATGGACTTCAAATAAATTTTGTTATACAGATAATAAGGCAGAAAGATGCAGAAAGGGCTCTCAAGAAAATTGCGTGGGTGGTTTTTTTTACCATAGCAGTTTAAAAAAAGGTGAAAATTTTGGTTAACCCTAAATATCTCATGAACCAATGACGCTAGAGACTTAAATTAAATTTTATATTATATATTGTAACGTGATACAAAACAATTATATTTTTGGAAAAAAATTCAATTAACGGTTTTTTTTATAAATCAAAAAAACTGAAAAAAAAATGTGTCACTTCGAAAATTTTACGACTAAAATATGATTTCATTTCCAAAACAATTTTGTGCAATGAAGAATAATGTTTTTGACATCTGATAAAATTTTGAGAAAAATCGAATTGACAGTTTTTTTACAAAAAATAATAACCTAAAAAAAATAAAAAAAAAGTTGGTAAAAATTGAGTTTTGACTCAAATATCTTTTCAAGACTTTGAGATATTGGCTTTAAACTACTTTTATCTTTCAAAAAATGTTGTTTTCAACATTCAGTAAAATTTTGAAAAAAATAGAATTGACAGTTTTTTTACAAAAAATTAAAAACGGAACAAAAATTTAACAAAAGTTTGTAAAAATTGATTTTCGACTTAAATATCTTTTCAAAAATTTGAGATTATGGCTTCTAACTAATTTTAACTTATAAGAAATATTGTTTTCAACATTAGGAAAAATTTTGAGAAAAATCGAATTGACAGTTTTTTTACAAAAAATAAAAACCTAAACAAAAAAATTAATAAAAGTTGGTAAAAATTGATTTTCGGCTCAAATAGCTTTTCAAAAATTCAAAATATTGGCTTCAAACTTATTTTATTTCACAGAAAATATTGTTTTTTATATTCAGTAATTTTTTTATAAAAATCCAACAGTCCGTTTTTTTCATAAAAAAAAATAAAATCTACAAAAAATAGAACGCAAATTTGGCAAGAATTGATACATTTAGACAAACTTTTAAGCAAGACAAATCGATAGACGGGATGGGAAGTTATCAGTGTGGGTCGCATCACAGCCTCTTTTTTATATATAAAATCACCTTTTCTGTCAGTTTGACTGATGTAGTTTATAATTTGTTTCATTGTAAAAATTGTTTTAAAAAAAATTTAATATAATTGTGAAAGCAGGTTTAAATTAATTAGCTCATTTTAGTTTTCTCTTCAGAATAAATGGGAAAACCGATTGGAATCCGCTAAAATGAAAGTTAAATGTCATTTTTGACATTTTCCGCCTGAGTAAGATGATCACATTGTAATCAATTTTGACTTCTTTTATTTTATTATCACTTTCATTATTTTATTATCACTTAAAAAATGCTTGACATCTGTCAAATTATTGTTATTAGACAGTAAAATTTGACTATCCTTTAAACAGAAAGAATTTTGTTTTTTTTTTTTACTGTCAAAAATCACACTACGCGACTCCACCCCAGATTTAAATACAAATTTGACAGCTGCACCGACAAAATACCAAAGCAGTGACAAAAAAGTATTGTTTTATTGAAGGCCACAACAACAAAAGCTTTAATTTTTGACCAAGAATCTATTATATTTATTGAAATTACCAATGGAACACACCCGAAAATATCAACAACTGTCAAAAGAAGGACTTTCTAAAACTGTAACTTTTTAAGGTTCCCTTTGAGTTCAAAAACAAATTGCTTTCTTTTTTCTGCGAAAGAAAACACAATTGATTTCGTTTTGTGTAGCTCCTAACTTTTCAATTAAAAACACATAACAAAAAGTGGAAGTTTTGACAGATTTGTATCAAAAATTAATTGATTTGATTGAAATTTAAAAACGAAAAATGCCATAAGTGAACTCTTTGTTTGAGTTGAAAATAAATTGTAATCAAGTAATAAAACAAACAAACCCAGAGAAATGAAGATATTGGAATCACTGCTGTCACTTGAAATCAATCCATATGTTTAGGAAACATACACTTGGCCCACTCACTACTCAGCTTAATTTCTAATTATTGTCTTAACCTTTTTTGAAGAGGAAATGTTAAAATTTAATAGCATCTACCTTGCATGAAAATCAGCACATGTTTAATAAAGTGGATTTAAATCCGGAACTACATAAGTACCCCGGGAGATTTGGTTCCCGGGCACTTATTGTTCTCAATCTTCATATATGTGAACGATTACAACTAAAGATGGATTAAAATAAAATAAACAAATTATTTTTGTCTCTAGAAATCACATTTATTAGTTCTTTTAATAATTCTTACAGTTATATATTTTATATACATTTTAAAAATAATAATTATATTAAATTTTACTTTTTGTATAAATTACTAATTACATTGATTTAATTATTTTTTTTTAAATATATATAACAAAAATCTTTCTCAATTGTCAGAAACATCACTCAACTGTCGGGTAATATCTGTCAAATTATCAATTTCCATTCGATCAACGCCCATTGCATTTCGCAGCTTCCTCAACGAAGCCTCACTATATCCGGTGCTCTTAAGTTTTGCTTCAGCATGGGAAATCACATCTCTAATACATTGCAGGGCAGCAGCATTTTGTGCCAATTTCATTGTGATGAACTTATGACGGAACTTTGATTTGGCTTTCTTGATTTTATTATTAATTCTTGATTTCCGACACGATTCAGCCCTCTGTTGTTGCAATGGATCACGAGTTGATGAACTTGATTCGGATCCAGATCGATTGGATTGTCGACGTTCACAGATCACTGGATTCTCAATTAATTTCTGGTCGACGAAAGATTCTTCTTCGGCAGCATACTTGGCTATGACCTTCTTCATTTCAATGTCGATAACAGTGTCAACACTTTCCGGTGTCAATTCATGGTAACAGGCAAAAGACTTTAGATCCATGGGCTCTGATGTTGGAGGGCAGAGTTTTTGTAAAAACATTCCCGAAAGATAATTGTTGGCGGCTTGAACTTGAATTTCGTTTTGCATTTTGATTTTGAATAAAATAAAAATTGATTTTTTTTTCTTCTAATGAACACTTTTTGAACAGTTAAGTTGTCACTTCACTTCTATGTCCCTTGGCAGACTGTGATGATCGGCTCTGGTCCTAATAGGTTTTATACATTCCGACTTATTTACAACGCGCAATGTTCCCTTATCCCCTCTCCCACTAAGTACCCTAAAATTGTTATTGTTTGCAACAAAATCTGATGTCATAAAATCAGACATGTTTGTATCTTTTTTACCTATCATTGAGTCACCAGGCTTCTGTCGTTCAAAGTAGATTAGCAGGTAGCCTTTTTGTCACTTTAAAGATCAATTTTATTTATTAGTCATTGGTAAGTATTTGTTGCCTGTCCGATCGTGCGTTTTGTCGTATGCAATAAAAACTGTTTATTATTCGCACACGCTGCATATTTTGTTTACAAGTAAATTAATGTTGTTGTTTGTCTGGCCAGATGAATTGATGACTGTCAATTTGAGAGGACTAGACAATATCTCATTATGCGTGTCTTTGGGAGAAATTCTTGGTAAACAACAACTCAATTATTGTTGTTGTTGTTGTTATTGTTGATTTTACTTCATTATCAAATGATAATCCTTAGGGTTTTGATGATTTGAATTGTTTTTAGACAAACATGTTGTAATGTACAAACATGGATGCAATTAAAAGAATTAATTTATAATGTTTTTCTAATCTTCTGTCTAATGGAGTGGTGGTATTTTGAAAATGTCGATAACAAGTCTTTGAATTGAATTCAAAATTGAGTAATTTTCAATTAGGTACTTGTTTTTGTTATCGTTTAAGGGACACAAAAGATGCTTGTTTTTAAAATCTTTTAGTTGTTTTTGAATGTGAGATAAGCTGGACGCAACTTTTGAACAATGTTAACACATTTGAGGCATCTGTGGAAGCATTGATATTGTTTTTGATGTTTGCATTGTTTTTGAAGATAGTAAGAGTTTTAGCGTCATTTGTAAATTATAATAAAAGTGTTGGGCGTAGATGAGTCATAAGTTAGATTTTTTGGAAACTAATTTGCCAGAGAATCAAAAGTCACAATGATCATATTTGGTATACAAACTGACAAATGAAACTAAAAGCACTTTTTTTTAATTGAGATTTATTGGTTGTGCATATAGTATAGTCGTACATGTTTAAGAAAATGAATATAAGTTTTCAATTAAAGGATTCAAAAAACGCTTTTCTGAACGGCTTAGTGGCGCACAGAGTGAGGCCTTAGCGATAAGAACTCGCTCTAAACTAAGTGCTAACTTATCTATGATTTCTTTAAGAAAGATTATCCAGCATTGAACAATCATAAAATATACATCTTACAGTGAAATGTTGTCTCAAATTGGAGTTTTCAAGAAGTTTTAATTTTTATTAATATCAGTTTTAAACAAAATGTCATTCCTTTACAAACAAAATATATGAAGTTAACCGTGTTCAAGTTTCATTACCAGTATAATAAAAAAGCTGAAATAGCTTTATCATTAATATGATGGATTCATAAGGGAAATACATACGTTTTCGACTCCATAGGGTACTTGCGTTGGGCGCCAACTTTTATTTAAGTTTTTTAAATAATAACACCGATCGACAAGCATTTGTTACTGTTACAATTAAATTGCACTTTTTCCATTAGTTTTGATGGACTTAATTCAAATCGGACTTCAAAATCGTTTTACGTCGTCAGGTTTTTGAAATATTATATTTTAAAATTCGATAAAAACACATTAGGCTTTTTTAGGCTAGCTAAATAAATTTAAAGGGTAGTTCTTTTTTCAATAAAATTCGTGATTTTTTCTATATCTTCAATATTCAACTTGAAACGTTTTTTAATAGAAATAGGGAAAACAATTTGAGAATTTCCAGTAACCACGTAAGACACTAGAATGATTTAAACTGTATCTAGAAGACAAAGATTTGTACTTCGCAAAATCATCATGCAATTTATTGTTCAGAACTATATTGTGCACTACATTAGCCTATAAAACACTGTTTTTGGTTGTCTTTAATATTTTAAAGGGGGCATATTTAAAAAAACTTGATTTGATACAAAAATTGTGAGGCAGGACAATTTAATGCCTTAAAAAAGAGTTACCTTGTTTGTGGGACAGAAAAAAAAAAATAATTTGGACTGAATGAAAAAAATATTCTATAACTTCTGTCTTGACAATCTTTCGCGTATATAAATAAGTTTCTTCAAAACTTCTTTTGCGGTGAAACAAAATTTATATTTTCCAAAGGTTTGAATTAGGTGTTAATCCCATCTAAATAGTGTTTAAACAATAATATTAATGACATTGAAATCAAATTTCTGAAAAGCTTAAAACATTAAAACCATTTTAAAAATAGTTTTTCCGTAAAACAATTTTTGAAGAAATAATGTGATTGTTTTTTAAATCCTAAGAAATTCCATAATCTCGCATATTCTTCCTTTTTAGTTATAGTCTTTATTACAACTGTAAATTACTTCGCCGAAAATAAAATTTTAATATTAAAACGCAGTTTAAGGGATGTTAGAACTCGATTTTTTGTATTCTTTGATAAACCGATAGTTAAAAACACCCTAAAATATAAAATCCTTTTTAAGCTTTTTCAAGATATTAACCGTTGTAGTTTTTAACTGTTATGTGATTTGGTCGTACATTTCCTAGAATTAGAACACATTATTTCTGATTCTATTAAGTGAAGGTAAAGTAACCTCCCTAAACCGGAAACCCCTGGATTAACTTTATTCAACCCTTAAGTGTTTATAGGGTTAGATTTATTATGTGCTTTAGACAAAACCTTTATTTACATACCTGGAGAACTGTTTTATTTTCATTTTTACAGAAACATACTAATTAGGTATATGTGCCTTGAAAAATAAGTTAGGGTTTTCCTTAAGTGGAGTTATTAATCAAAACAGGTACTGTAGAAATTGAGAGCAATAAAAACCATTTTCTGTTTGGACCGTAAAAGATTTCAATTGAATTTCTGGAACTTCAGTACCTTACATATGTTTTTTTCTCCCTTCTCTTACGACCACAATAAAAATTATCCAAAATTCACCCCAAACATTTTTAAAACTAATAAAAATTTATATATGAACTTATGAACAGCGTGCAATAAATAGTTTAAAATCGTTGGTTAATACATTTTTATATTTATTAAAATTGAAGACAAAATTCAATAAATAAATAGTTCAATTTGAAGTCACCATCAGTGCAGTCGATTTAAAAATGTACAATATTTGAAACAAATACCAATTAAAAACTAAATGTTTTAAATAGGTACCACATTTTGTCGATAAGCATTCTTGACGTGCTGCTGAAAAAACAATATTTATACTTGACAATTAGTTCAAAAATAAGCTCAAGCATAAACAGATACTCATTTCTATTCTTATAATAATAAAAAATTTATAAAATTTAGCTTAGCCCAGGATTTGGACTTCAAATTTAAATATCCTATCGTTTTTCATGTAAATATCGGGTGATTTTTTTGAGGTTAGGATTTTCATGCATTAGTATTTGACAGATCACGCGGGATTTCAGACATGGTGTCAAAGAGAAAGATGCTCAGTATGCTTTGACATTTCATCAAGTTTTATTTAATTTATAAATCCATTTTAATTTTTTAATGATCAAATTTCATTTTACTGAACAGCTGACTTTTGCTAGAAATAAATCTGTAACATGCTCAAAAACTAAAAACAAAAATATTACTGATGGATTTTACTGATAGCTATAACCGGCCCCTTAGGCGCCAGTTACATATAGCTATTATTGGTTTTCATAATTGAAAACAAACATTGGAAAAAGTTGATTTTCGCGCATTTTGGTGTCCGTCTGGCAAGGGGAAGGCTGAAAGTAAAACGTCTTGGACACACTTTTCTGACATCAGTGGACCATCTACTATTGATTATATCGGGTGATTTTTTTGAGGTTAGGATTTTCATGCATTAGTATTTGACAGATCACGCGGGATCTCAGACATGGTGTCAAAGAGAAAGATGCTCAGTATGCTTTGACATTTCATCATGAATAGACTTACTAACGAGCAACGCTTGCAAATCATTGAATTTTATTACCAAAATCAGTGTTCGGTTCGAAATGTGTTTCGCGCTTTACGCAAATTTTATGCGTTTTTTTTTTTTAAAAAAGTTCTCAAGCTCCTAAAAAATTACCCATTATGTATTTATTGTCCTCCATTGAAAAGAGGACATTGTTTAATATAATGGGTGATTTTTTAAGAGCTTGAGAACTTTTTAAAAAAAAAAAACGCATAAAATTTGCGTAAAGCGCGAAACACATTTCGAACCGAACACTGATTTTGGTAATAAAATTGAATGATTTGCAAGCGTTGCTCGTTAGTAAGTCTATTCATGATGAAATGTCAAAGCATACTGAGCATCTTTCTCTTTGACACCATGTCTGAGATCCCGCGTGATCTGTCAAATACTAATGCATGAAAATCCTAACCTCAAAAAAATCACCCGATATATATGTATCTTTAAAAGCAAGTTATTTAAGTCTCTTGTTGTTATTGTTAATGTTGTTTTTGTTATTATTAACTTCCCATAGGAAGTTATTGTAATGTGTCCGATTTGTCAAATTGAAAATTTTGACATTTCTTGACGTTTCAAGGTCCCTAGAGTCGAAATAAAAGATTTTTAGAAAGATGTCTGTGCGTGCGTGTGTACGTACGTCCGTACGTCCGTATGTCCGTACGTTCGCGACGTTTTTTTCGTTGTCCATAGCTCAAGAACCAGAAGAGGTATCGACTTCAAATAAATTTTGTTATACAGATAATAAGGCGGAAAGATGCAGAAAGGGCTCTCGAGAAAATTGCGTGGGTGGTTTTTTTACCATAGCAGTTTAAAAAAAAGGTGAAAATTTTGGTTAATCCTTAATATCTTACGAACCAAAAATGCTAGAGACTTGAATTAAATTTTATATAATATACTGTAACGTGATACCAAACAAGTATATTTTTTGAAAAAAATCCAGTTAACAGTTTTTTTTATAAATCAAAAAAACTGAAAAAAAAATTTTGTCACCTCGAAAATTTTACGAATACAAAATGATTTTATCTCCAAAACAATTTTATGCAACGAAAAATAATGTTTTTGACATCTCGTAAAATTTTGAGAAAAATCGAATTGATAGTTTTTTTATAAAAAATAAAAACCTAAAAAAAACATTACTCAAAGTTGGTAAAAATTGAATTTCGACTCAAATATCTTTTCAAAACTTTGAGATATTGGCTTTAAACTACTTTTATCTTTCAAAAAAATATTGTTGTCAACATTCAGTAAAATTTTGAAAAAAATCGAATTGATAGTTTTCTTAAAAAAAATAAAATCTTAAAAGAAAATTTAACAAAAGTTTGTAAAAATTGATTTTCGACTCAAATATCTTTTCAAAAATTTTGAGATTATGGCATCCAACGAATTTTAACTTATAAGAATTATTGTTTTCAACATTCGGAAAAATTTTGAGAAAAATCAAATTGACAGTTTTTTTACAAAAAATAAAAACCTAAACAAAAAAATTAATAAAAGTTGGTAAAAATTGATTTTCGACTCAAATATCTTTTTAAAAATTTGAGATATTGGGTTTTAACTACTTTTATCTTTTGAAAAATAATGTTGTCAACATGCAGTAAAATTTTGAGAAAAATCGAATTGACAGTTTTTTTACAAAAAATAAATACTTAAAAGAAAATTTAACAAAATTTGGTAAAAATTGATTTTCGACGCAAATATGTTTTCAAAACTTTGAGATATTGGCTTTTATCTTTTAAAAAAAATTGTTTTCAACATTCAGTAAAATTTTGATAAAAATCTAATTGACCGGTTTTTTACAAAAAATAAAAACCTAACAAAAAAACAATACTAAAACTTGTTAAAAATTTACTTTCGACTCAAATAGCTTTTCAAAAATTAAAAAATATTGTCTTCAAACTTTTTTTATTTCACAGAAAATATTGTTTTCGATATTCAGTGGTTTTTTTATAAAAATCCAACAGTCCATTTTTTCATAAAAAAATAAAATCTACAAGAAATAGTACGCAAATTTGGTAAAAATTGATGTTCGGTTCTTGATATCTCTCAAATTAATTTAATTCATCTAATTAGTAAAAATTTAAGAAATGCTACTAAAATTGGTAAAAATTTGTTTTTCACTAAAAATCTATTTAACAAAACTAGATATTGTTGGTAATTTTAAAATTTTTAAGAATAATTCAACTGACATCTTTTTTAACCCAACACGAAAACCTACAAGTTTTGAAGCAAGACAAATCGACAGACGTGATGGGAAGTTTTCAGTGTGGGTCGCATCCCAGCCTCTTTTTATTAATTATTTTTAAAACTGTGTAACAGCCAGCTTCAGCTTAAAATACAGAAACATCATATATAACAAGACCATACATATTTTACATAATATAAAAACATAAAACATAAATATTATGAATTATATAAATTATTTATTTATAATAATCAGCACATTTTTTATTATCATATAAACATCAAAAGTGCTATATTTTGTTAATAGAAAACACATTTTCATAATTAATGTAACTGTAATGTGCTTCTCTTTTTTTGGTATAAAAGGGCGAAGCAAATCATATCTAGCAAGCATTCTGTTCAATAAACTTGTAAACACACAACTTATAGTTGGAGTTGCTCTTTTATTTTTAATAGTTTATGCTTTTCAACGCTGGCATCAGTAGACAAGCTGAACAAAATTACTTGGTCGCTTGGCTCTGCTCATCATCGTCGCTTCACTCGCTAGCATATAGCTTCAGCATCACTCTCATCATACACACACACCCACGCAAACATTTGTGTTCTCTTTGGAAACGCAACACCAAAACGTTACAACGTTACAACTGTCAATTCATTTTTTCTCAAAATTTACTGAATATTGACAACATAAAAAAATATTTTGAAAAAATAAAATTAGTTTAAATCCAACATCGCAAAGTTTTGAAAAGATAATTGAGTCGAAAATCAATTTTTACCAACTTTTAGTAATGTTTTTTGAAGTTTTTATTTTTTAGAAAAAAAAAAACTGTCAATTCGATTTTTCTCAAAATGTTACCAGATGTCAAAAACTTTATTCTTCGTTGCACAAAATTATTTTAAAGATAAAATCATTTTTTGTTCGTAAGATGTTCGACGAGACAAATATTTTTTTTTTAGTTTTTTTTTGATTTACAAAAAAACCGTTAATTGGATTTTATTCCAAAAAAAGAGGCTGGGATGCGACCCACACTGATAACTTCCCATCCCGTCTATCGATTTGTCTTGCTTAAAAGTTTGTCTAAATGTATCAATTCTTGCCAAATTTGCGTTCTATGTTTTGTAGATTTTATTTTTTTATGCAAAAACGGACTGTTGAATTTTTATATCGAATGATATATGAATATCGAAAACAATATTTTCTGTGAAATAAAATAAGTTTGAAGCCAATATTTGTAATTTTTGAAAAGCTATTAGAGTCGAAAGTAAATTTTTACCAAGTTTTAGTATTGTTTTTTTTTAAGTTTTTATTTTTTGTAAAAACAACTGTCAATTCGATTTTTTTCAAAATTTTTCAGAATGTTGAAAACAATATTTCTTATAAGGTAAAATTAGTTAGAAGCCATTATCTCAAAGTTTTGAAAAGATATTTGAGTCGAAAATCAATTTTTACCAACTTTTGTTAAATTTTTTTTAGCTTTTGAATATTTTGTACAAAAGCTGTCAGTTCGATTTTTTTTTTAATTTTACGGAATGTTGACAACAATATTTTTTGAAAGATTAAAGTAGTTTAAAGCCAATATCTCCAATTTTTGAAAAGATATTTGAGTCGAAAATCAATTTTTACCAACTTTTATTAATTTTTTTTCGGTTTTTATTTTCTTTTTTCTTAAACTGTCAATTCGATTTTTTTCAAAATTTTTCAGAATGTTGAAAACAATATTTCTTATAAGGTAAAATTAGTTGGAAGCTATAATCTCAAATTTTTGGAAAGATATTTGAGTCTAAAATCAATTTTTACGAAGTTTTGTTACATTTTTTTTAGGTTTTTAATTTTTTGTACAAAAACTGTCAATTCGATTTTTTTCAAAATTTTACTGAATGTTGACAACAATATTTTTTGAAAAATAAAAGTAGTTTAAAGCCAATATCTCAAAGTTTTGAAAAGATATTTGATTTGAAAATCAATTTTTACCAACTTTTATTAATTTTTTTTCGGTTTTTATTTTCTTTTTTCTTAAACTGTCAATTCGATTTTTTTCAAAATTTTTCAGAATGTTGAAAACAATATTTCTTATAAGGTAAAATTAGTTAGAAGCCATAATCTCAAATTTTTGAAAAGATATTTAAGACGAAAATCAATTTTTACCAACTTTTTTTTTATTTTTTTTTAGGTTATTATTTTTTGTAAAAACAACTGTCAATTCGATTTTTCTCAAAATTTTATCAGATGTCAAAAACATTATTCTTCATTGCACAAATTGTTTTGGAAATGAAATCATATTTTAGTCGTAAAATTTTCGAAGTGACAAATTTCTTTTTCAGTTTTTTTGATTTATAAAAAAAACCGTTAATTGAATTTTTTTCCAAAAATATAATTGTTTTGTATCACGTTACAATATATAATACAAAATTTAATTCAAGTCTCTAGCGTCATTGGTTAATCAGATATTTAGGTTTAACCAAAACTTTCACCTTTTTTTAAACTGCTATGGTAAAAAAACTACCCACGCAATTTTCTTGAGAGCCCTTTCTGCATCTTTCTGCCTTATTATTTGTATAACAAAATTTATTTGAAGTCGATATCTCTTCTGGTTCTTGAGCTATGGACGATGAAAAAAACGTCGCGAACGTACGGACGTACGGACGTACAGACATACGGACGTACGAACGTACGTACACACGCACGCACATACATCTTTCTAAAAATCTTTTATTTCGACTCTAGGGACCTTGAAACGTCGAGAAATGTCAAAATTTTCAATTTGACAAATCGGACCCATTACAATAACTTCCTATGGGAAGTTAAAAAAAAAAATTGTTTGGTATTACGTTATATATAATTTAATTTAAGTTTAACGTTATTGGTTCGTGAGATATTTAGGGTTAACCAAAATTTTCACCTTTTTTTTTTAAATTGCTATGGTAAAGAAACCACCTACTTAATTTGTTTGAGAGTCCTTTCTGTATCTTTCTGCATTATTATCTGTATAAACAAATTTATTTGAAGTCGATATCTCTACTGGTTCTTGAGCTATGGACGACGAAAAAAACTTCACGAACGTTCTAACGTACGTACACACACACACGCACAGTTATCTCTCTAAAAATCTTTTATTTCGACTCTAGGGACCTTGAAACGTCGAGAAATGTCAAAATTTTCAATTCGACAAATCGGACCGATTACAATTACTTCCTATGGGAAGTCAAAAATTGGGGAAAATAAGAAAGTAATTTCAAAATATTGACGTTTGTAGGGTGTTTTTTTTTTAGCAACATGTGAAGTTTCAATGGTTGTTGTCTATGATTTGACAGTTGAGAATGTCGAACGCTCAAAAAAAATTCAATTGACTGTAAATCGACCTTAGATAATTTGGATTATTTATAAATGACAAAAATTAAAACCTTATCTCCACTGATAGAAGTAATCATAATAATCTACATACGTCATTTGCTTGAGATCCACATGCGTCAAATACGTCAAAACCGTTGAAACATTTGCAACATTATTTCCCCAAACTATATTCTTCAAAAGCTAATAAATTTAGATTTTGAAATTTTTGTAAACAAACTAAAAAATTTCCCACTTAATCCCACATTTTCAGATATTTTAAATTAAGTTATTTAGCAAATAATAAATTTTTCATTTTGAAAGAAACGCGTGACAAATTCATGGGAAATTTCCTGCTTTATGACGTCGCTTCATAAATCTTTTATCTGTCTTCTTTTTTTCTTCGTCCCGAATGTTGTCTTTCTGTCTGATTTAATAAAAATACCGTTTTTGTTTGTTTTTGAGAATTATTTATGCTGAGATATATTTTTATACTTGGGTGTTTTTTAATTGTAAATCTGATGAAATAAATCATCGGGAATGTGTTTAATGTTTACATTTCGATATCATTACAATTCAGCTGCTGTTGGTGTTGATTTTGTACATAAAAACTGACAGAAGAGAAAAATCTTAAAAATCAATGAACAACGTTCTGGCATGGTTTGTCAATATCATGAATCTTCAATGGGGACATAACAAAATAAACAAAACAAAACGGAACGAGTCGTAAGTCCGTCGACTGTTGGAAGGGAACTCAAAAACCCACCACCAACAACCCTCAGGGCCTGGAGACATAGACACCACCCCACTCAACCCCACCTAATCCAATAAACTGTTTTAGAATTGTCGCTTGGCTAATAAAACGTTTAGATCAAATCTATGATCCCTGTCAGCGCGGGGGGAACAAGCCGAGAAAAAAAATATCTCTCTCCGCCAACACGCGGTGCCCTTTTAATGCTACTTAATGTTTTGAGTGGTGATAATCTCTCAGATACGGATACGAGTACACCAACCACACAGACGCTTGCTTCTTTCAGTTTTTGAGATATGTACATTCGTTTTAAAAATATATGTGCATATGTATATTTAAAAAACAGAAAATAAAAAATGTAAAATTCTCATTCAAAATTCATTGTGTGCTTTTTACTGTGAGAATGTTGGATTGCTGTAGATAGAGCTTGAGAACTGGAAGGGGCTAGAGAGTTGGTGGTTTTGTGAACATGTGGATTATGAGTGAAATAAAGTACATATCTCTAGAGTTGACGGATTGGATGAGGATAGGCAAGCACTAGGCAGCTCTATATCTCTCTCATTCAATTGTGACTTTTGGATTAAGGCAAACAGCAGCAAGCTGCTGTGGTGCCACATTGGTTATGTTTTATATGATTTTGTTGTTGTTGTTGTTGGTTTTGTGGGAATATTTAGTGTTTTCAACATAAATACATTTATGTATGTTGATTTGAAAAACTGACATAACGATGATTGAATGATGCAGGCAATTTAGTCTTTTGTATATTTTTATGAAAAAATCATAGCATAACATCGCAGTTAATTTTGAAATTTCAATATGAAATTTGTATGTTTACAAGAAATGACAGAATCTTTTGCCACTTTTTAGCTCTAAGCTTTTGAATATTAAATCGATTTTTGTATTTTGAAATTCCATACCATATGTGAGGTTGAATAGTATCATCTTATAAGTAGATTATTATTATTGTTGTAGAAGAAACTTCATCAATAATATATGAACTATTATTATTCTTGTAGAACTGTTATAAATTTTGACAGAAGATGACAAAGGAAACAAGGAAGATTGTCACTAGAATACAAAATCTACAAGTGAACTTCAACTTATTTTGAAGAATAGCAAAACAGGTACACTGCATCAAAAAATTGCACGTACATCTGACTGTTTAATGACAAAATGCACATAATTTAACTACTTATTATATATTTATTTTTTCATTAATTATTTTCTTTATTATGATAGAAGTACAAAAAAAAATAAAATTCAGTTCCATAGACTTCATAGAAATAAAAAAAACAACAACAAAAGGGGAAGAAACTAAAATTAACTTAAAAAAATTGCACATACACTTTAAAGTTTAATGGTTAATTGCTTCGTTTAGTACCTAGTATGGTAACCTTTTGCCTTAATAACATTCTTTAAACCGTTTTGCATGGACAGGACTAGTTTTGAAGTCACTTTTGGTGAAATTTTGTTCCATTCTTCAATTAAAACGGCTTTCAGTTGATTTTTGTTTCTTATTTCCGATTCTCGGATTTTCTTTTCCAAATAATCCCAAAGATGTTCCATGGGATTTAGATCTGGGGATTGAGGAGGATGAGGCAACTGTGATTTCACATTATACAACAGCCATTCTTTCACAAGCCTTGAGGAATGCTTATACACAGAACGAAAAAAGTCATCCTATTGACTATTTTGGTAGTCAATATGACAATTTGGTAGTCAATTTTCAGCCGATAACCGCGATAGTCAATAAAACAATTTTCGGTTGTCAATTTTGGGATCCGAATTTTTTTTACAATTTGGTAGTCAATATGACAACTGTAGTAGTCAATATGACAACTTTGGTTGAAGGAATTTGAAACTTCGGTTGTCATATTGACTAATATGACAACTGCGGTAGTCAATATGACAACTTTGGTTGAAAGAAATTGAAACTACGGTTGTCGTATTGACTAATGTGGTAGTCAATACGACAACTGCGGTAGTCAATATGACAACTGCGGTAGTCAATATGACAACTGCGGTAGTCAATACGACAACTGCGGTAGTCAATATGACAACTGCGGTAGTCAATATGACAACTTTGGTTGAAAGAAATTGAAACTACGGTTGTCGTATTGACTAATGTGGTAGTCAATACGACAACTGCGGTAGTCAATATGACAACTGCGGTAGTCAATATGACAACTGCGGTAGTCAATACGACAACTGCGGTTGTCAATATGATAACTGCGGTAGTCGATATGACAACTGCAGTAGTCAATATGACAACTGCCGTAGTAAATACGACAACTCAGGTAGTCAATATGACAACTGCGGTAGTCAATACGACAACTGCGATAGTCAATATGACAACTGCAGTAGTCAATATGACAACTGCGGTAGTCAATATGACAACTGCAGTAGTCAATATGACAACTTCGGTAGTCAATATGACAACTACGATAGTCAATATGACAACTGCGATAGTCAATATGACAACTGCAGTAGTCAATATGACAACTGCGGTAGTCAATATGACAACTGCAGTAGTCAATATGACAACTTCGGTAGTCAATATGACAACTGCGGTAGTCAATATGACAACTGCGGTAGTCAATATGACAACTGCGGTAGTCAATACGACAACTGCAGTAGTCAATATGACAACTGCGGTAGTCAATATGACAACTGCAGTAGTCAATATGACAACTGCGGTAGTCAATATGACAACTGCAGTAGTCAATATGACAACTTCGGTAGTCAATATGACAACTGCGGTAGTCAATATGACAACTGCGGTAGTCAATATGACAACTGCGGTAGTCAATACGACAACTGCGGTTGTCAATATGATAACTGCGGTAGTCGATATGACAACTGCAGTAGTCAATATGACAACTGCCGTAGTCAATACGACAACTCAGGTAGTCAATATGACAACTGCGGTAGTCAATACGACAACTGCGGTAGTCAATACGACAACTGCGGTAGTCAATACGACAACTGAAAATGACATTCTACAAAGACTTGACAGCCATAAGGATCTAGGCGTAATCTTCGATTCTAAAATGAATTTCTCAAATCACATAGACCATGCGATCTCAAAAGCAAACTCTATGCTAGGGTTTGTTTTTCGAAATTCAAAAGATTTCGAAGACCCCTATACATTAAAAGCTCTTTATTCTAGTCTCGTCCGACCACATTTAGAATATTGTACTGTTATATGGAGTCCCTTTACCGCGTCTAGCATTTGTCGTATAGAAAGAGTTCAAAAAAGGTTCACAAAGTTTGCCTTACGAAAAATATATGGTTATTCAAATGTTCCATCTTATGAGACGAGGTGTATTTTAATTGACCTAAAACCTCTTGCGCATAGAAGAAAATTAAACTCAATACTTTTTGCTTTTGATGTCTTGAATTTTAATATTGACTGTCCAGTTTTGTTATCTATGTTTTTTATTTATGCGCCTTCTAGAAACTTGCGCCCTCGTGACTGTGATTTCTTAAATGTTCCTTACCACAGTACTAGCTATGCTAAGTATAATCCTATCACAAGAGCTTGTATGGATTTTAATGAATATGATTTTGCAATTGATTTTAATATTAATAGAAATGTTTTGAAAAATAAATTAGTAAATTTGTTATAATGCTATAAGTAAATTATGTATTTTATTTTTATGTTATGTATCATATAATTATTAGTCTAAATAGAGTGTGTAACTTTTAAGACGAATAAATAAATAAATATTTAACCAATATGACAACTCCGATAGTCAATATGACAACTTCGGTAGTCAATATTACAACTACGATAGTCAATATGACAACTGCGATAGTCAATATGACAACTGCAGTAGTCAATATGACAACTGCGGTAGTCAATATGACAACTGCAGTAGTCAATATGACAACTTCGGTAGTCAATATGACAACTACGATAGTCAATATGACAACTGCGATAGTCAATATGACAACTGCAGTAGTCAATATGACAACTGCGGTAGTCAATATGACAACTGCAGTAGTCAATATGACAACTTCGGTAGTCAATATGACAACTGCGGTAGTCAATAGGACAACTGCGGTAGTCAATATAACAACTCTCGATAGTCAATTTTGGTAGTCAATATGACAACCACGGTAGTCAATATGACAACTGCGGTAGTCAATAGGACAATTGCGGTAGTCAATAGGACAACTGCGGTAGTCAATATAACAACTCTCGATAGTTAATTTTGGTAGTCAATATGACAACCACGGTAGTCAATATGACAACTGCGGTAGTCAATAGGACAATTGCGGTAGTCAATATGACAACTGCGGTAGTCAATAGGACAACTGTGGTAGTCAATATAACAACTCTCGATAGTCAATTTTGGTAGTCAATATGACAACTGCGGTAGTCAATAGGACAATTGTGGTAGTCAATATGACAACTGCGGTAGTCAATAGGACAACTGTGGTAGTCAATATAACAATTCTCGATAGTCAATTTTGGTAGTCAATAGTAGTAGTAGTAGTAAGTGTGATTTTTATTTACATTTATAAGAAGTAATTACATAGTTTGGTAGTTATCACAAAAGAGCATTGGCATGTGCCGTCAGTAGTCAATATGACAACCAAATTGTCATATTGACTACCGAAGTTGTTCTATTGACTATTTCTGTTGTCATATTGACTACCGAAAATTGACAATCGAAAATTGTTCTATTGACTATCCAGTAGTCAATTTTAAAAAATTAGCTTGTCATATTGACTACTTTGGTAGTCAATGCTACAATTTGGCCAAATTTCAGGTTGACTATCGACGATTGTTAATATGACAACTTTTTTTTTCTGTGTAGGGTCGTTGTCTTCTACTAACGCAAAGTCCTCGCTTAAGCCCATTTTATTGGCGCTGGCTTTTAAGTTGTCTTTTAGTATTTGCAGATAAATCATTTTATCCATCGTCGATTCAACAAATACTAAATTTCCCACCCCGCTAGCCCCCATCGCTTCCCAGACCATGACATTTCCGCCTCCGTGCTTCACTGTTGGCTACATATTCAGAAATCATCCGGCTTGGAAACATACGCATTTGCATAGTCCAAACGCTTTTGCGCGTTTGTCTTTGAAATATAAGGGTTTTTTCTTATTGCACGTCCTTTATAACCCTTTGAATGCAATACGTTCCGAACTATTTGTGGGTTTAGTGATATTCCATGACTTACTCTGATTTCTGCAGCTATCTTAGGAGCACTTATTTTTGGGTCAACCTTCACCATTCTTACGATTTTGCGTTCCATTTTGTTATTTAAAATTTTTTTTCGACCTCTTCCTGGGGCCATTTCGAAGCTTTTATTTTTTTCATAATTTTTTATCACGCATTGAATAGTTGATCTTGATCTCTTAACAATGGATGATATTTCAGAATAACTTTTTCCATCCTTTTTGAGATCCACAATTTGTTTTTTTATTTCAATAGGAACTTTTTTATGTGATGATTCCATAACTAAAAAAAAAATTTAAACGCAAAAAAAACACTTTCAGCCAGATCAATTTAATATAACAGACTGAGTAGGAGATTCATCCTCATGATCGTACGAGCTTTTGGCTTTGAAAGAACCGTTATTTCATTTTTGTAGAAAAAAACAACCGTGTGCCTACGTACATTTGTTTGGTGTACGTGCAATTTGTTTATACTTATAGAAACATATGTTTATGAAAAAAAAAGTTATAAGAAGAGAGGTCGAAATTTGTCTATGTATCATTTTTTGTTCAAAATAAAGTCAATCGGTACGTGGATTAAGTTATAAGTACATTAAATATAATAAATTTGTTTGAATTCGATTGATCTACGTGCAATTTTTTGATGCAGCGTTTTGTATGTAAATCAGCCAAAATAAATTAGAAGATTGAAGCTTAGAGAGTAATTTATAGATTGTTAATGGTTTCATCATTTAAACTAATTATCGCAATTTTTTGACAGGTCTTTTATAGCTGACACATGAAATCTGCTATAATTTAAAAAGAAATCTAGCCTTAGTTTTTTTGGTAACGGAAATCTGTCCTAAGAAAAGCATGTAATTCAAGGTATCAATGCTTTTCAATTTCAGAAACAATTTAAAATCATCTGCGTATAGTGCAGATAGTTTAAAATTTTTAACTATTTCATTTATGTATATAAATATATTAAAATGTAAAGGACCAAGATGACTCTCGTGCGGAACACCGGAGGTACATTTTATATTTCTAGAGACTTTGTTATCAATTATTACGGGTTGAGTTTTGTTTTCTAAATAAGAAAAGATTAATTTAAGAATCTCAGAATGAAAATTAAAATACTGAAGCTTTCTTTAGTAAAATATTACGATCTACCAAATCAAAAGCTTTACTTAAGTCATTCAATAGAATCTACTTAACATTTATATTTCGTTCCATTTGAAACATATGAAGAAAAAAAAGACCAAATAAATCAAAATACAAAACTGTGTTGAGATTAAGATGAGCGTTCCTCTATTACAAAATCTGTTTTATTTTAAACCTGAAAGTTTACGTATTCCTCAATATAATCTTTCATGTAATTGGCTGTAATTTAGAAAGTCTTCATTCCTCCAAAACTTGAATATATGTAACTCGCATATTTTTGGAAATGTCACTAAAACAAGTTTAAGTCTTCGAACACCAATAATTACAAATAATTTAACTTAGCCAGTTGTATTTCCTCCCTCAAAAAAATCAGCCGTAATATTCGCACTTCCAAAAATGCTCATTGTTATAAATCTAATTAAATACCTTCTAAAGAATCCACAGCTACAAAATTTCAGCACTCTTAAACTAAAGAATTGCAAAATTAAGTTGACTGCATTTCTATTTTTAAAATATTGTATTTGTATTTGTCTTCTTCGATTTGAAAAAAAAAACATCAGTACAAAATTCTTAAATACCTATTGCAATAAAATCGAATTCAAGTTATTGAACGATTTTAATTTATAGATTTAAAAATACAGAAGATTTAAATAAATGTATTTTTTAATGAAACATTCACTTGAACTTAAAGTCTTAATTGTATCTCTTAAAGTATTTTTGGAAAAATGCGGTTTCAATTGCGTCTTCCATTTCTATCGAATTATCATTCCAGCACCTGTCTTGCTTAAAGGTTTGTCTATATGTATCAATTTTTAACAAATTTGAGTACTATTTTTTGTAGATTTTATTTTTTTATGAAAAAACGCACTGTTGGATTTTTATAAAAAAATTACTGAATATCGAAAACAATATTTTCTGTGAAATAAAATAAGTTTGAAGCCAATATTTGTAATTTTTGAAAAACTATTTGAATCGAAAGAAAATTTTTACCAAGTTTTAGTATTGTTTTTTTTTTTAGGTTTTTATTTTTTGTAAAAAAAACTGTCAATTCGATTTTCTCAAAATTGTATCGAATATTGAAAACAATATTTTTGATAAGTTAAAATTGGTTAAAAGCCATTAACTCAAATTTTTGAAAAGATATTTGAGTCGAAAGTCAATTTTTACCAACTTTTATTAATTTTTTTTTAACTTCCCATATGAAGTTATTGTAATGGGTCCGATTTGTCAAATTAAAAATTTTGACATTTCTCGACGTTTCAAGGTCCCTAGAGTCGAAGTAAAAGATTTTTAGAAAGATGTCTGTGCGTGCGTGTGTACGTACGTTCGTACGTCCGTACGTCCGTACGTCTGTACGTTCGCAACGTTTTTTTCGTCCTCCATAGCTCAACAACCAGAAGAGATATCGACTTCAAATAAATTTTGTTATACATATAATAAGGCAGAAAGATGCAGAAAGGGCTCTCAAGAAAATTGCGTTGTTTGTTTTTTACCATAGCAGTTTAAAAAAAAGTGCAAATTTTGGTTAAACCTAAATATCTCATCAACTAATGACACTAAAGCCTTGAATTAAATTTTATATTATATATTCTAACGTGATACCAAACAAGTATATTTTTTGAAATAAAAATCCAATTAACGGTTTTTTATAAATCAAAAAACTGGAAAAAAAATTGTCACTTCGAAAATTTTAAGAATTCAAAATGATTTTATCACCAAAACAATTTTGAGTAAAAAAAATAACGTTTTCAACATCTGGTAAAATTTTGAGAAAAATCGAATTGACAGTTTTTTTACAAAAAATAAAAACCTAAAAAAAAAACAATACTAAAACTTGGTAAAAATTTACTTTCGACTCAAATAAATAAATAAATAAATAAATTAGGTGGCGCAACAGTTCATGAAGAACCAGGGCCTAGTGACTTACAAGTTACAACTCTCAACCATTCCTGTGTGCGAGTAATGTTGTCAGAGATGGAAGGGACCTACAGTTTATATGCCGAATCTGAATGGCTAATTTGAGAAAGCAATTTTCATTACAAGAATTACTCTTGGAGGAATTGTCAATTCTTTGCCAGAGGCAGTACCTGTTAAAAAAAATCATGCCACAGGTAACACCTTACTTAGTTTTCGTAATTTCTCATTTACTATATGAGGTAACTTATGGATCTTCATTAGACTCTATCTGGAGATTTGAAAACCCTTGTTCTCAATTTCAGAAATATCGGTCATCAACATTATTTTTATATTTTGTTCAATATATTCCAAAAACTTGATGTTATAATCTTAAGACTAGAATTTCGTAATAAGATCAAAAATTGCTTTTATACTATATTGCGTTTTTCTGTTTTAAGGTCAATGTATGGTAAGTAAAGACATACAACAAATGAAGATTTTTTATATAAATAAGTAAGGTTCAGTTCTTAATGGTATATTGAAGTAAGGAATTGAAGATTTGAAAAATCAGTACGAATTTTATTGAAAATAAACTATTTCATGAGTTTACATATCCTCAAAAAGCTTAATATAAGCTTTCTCTCTTCGAATTATAAAAGTTTGTATCCCAAAAACCACTTAAAAGATTGATTTTGAAGTCGGATTCGAAGCAAAGCCATCAACCCCTTTTAAAAAGTATAATTTTATTGTCAACTACATTCCCTTATTGAACATCATCGCTATTTGCAAAAATCCCAAGAGATCTGTGAAGCCCTTTTCAAACATTTTTAAACCATTATCTATATATTCTAATGAAAATCAATAAGTTTTGTCAATTGATTCTCCACTTCTTTTAAAATTTTGCAAATACAATTTAGCAGCCACGCTGTGTTATATCGGGTGATTTTTTAAGAGCTTGAGAACTTTAAAAAAAAAAAACGCATAAAATTTGTAAAATCTCATCGATTCTTTATTTGAAACGTTAGATTGGTCCATGACATTTACTTTTTGAAGATAATTTCATTTAAATGTTGACCGCGGCTGCGTCTTAGGTGGTCCATTCGGAAAGTCCAATTTTGGGTAACTTTTTCGAGCGTTTCTGCCGGAATAGCCCGAATTTCTTCGGAAATGTTGTCTTCCAAAGCTGGAATAGTTGCTGGCTTATTTGTGTAGACTTTAGACTTGACGTAGCCCCACAAAAAATAGTCTAAAGGCGTCAAATCGCATGATCTTGGTGGCCAACTTACCGGTCCATTCCTTGAGATGAATTGTTCTCCGAAGTTTTCTCTCAAAATGGCCATAGAATCGCGAGCTGTGTGGCATGTAGCGCCATCTTGTTGAAACTACATGTCAACCAAGTTCAGTTCTTCCATTTTTGGCAACAAAAAGTTTGTTAGCATTGAACGATAGCGATCGCCATTTACCGTAACGTTGCGTCCAACAGCATCTTTGAAAAAATACGGTCCAATGATTCCACCAGCGTACAAACCACACCAAACAGTGCATTTTTCGGGATGCATGGGCAGTTCTTGAACGGCTTCTGGTTGCTCTTCACTCCAAATGCGGCAATTTTGCTTATTTACGTAGCCATTCAACCAGAAATGAGCCTCATCGCTGAACAAAATTTGTCGATAAAAAAGCGCGAAACACATTTCGAACCGAACACTGATTTTGGTAATAAAATTCAATGATTTGCAAGCGTTGCTCGTTAGTAAGTCTATTCATGATGAAATGTCAAAGCATACTGAGCATCTTTCTCTTTGACACCATGTCTGAAATCCCGCGTGATCTGTCAAATACTAATGCATGAAAATCCTAACCTCAAAAAAATCACCCATTATTTTCAACATGTCTTTGCGACAAAGTATATTTTTATATTGAGGGTGGAAAATTTAGTTTTTCCGTCGGCTATTTGGTCACTTTATTTTGGTAAAGAAAACAAATTCTTTAACTTGTCCCGACGTTTCGGCAAGGATTGTTGCCTTCTTCAGGGGAAATTCAAGTTTGAAGTTATGTCATTAAATCAAAATAGGATATAATTACAATTATAAAAACTGTAGCAACTTCTTCGTATGAAGATTTGTCTTAATTAAGACAAATCTTCATACGAAGAAGTTGCTACAGTTTTTATAATTGTAATTATATCCTATTTTGATTTAATGACATAACTTCAAACTTGAATTTCCCCTGAAGAAGGCAACAATCCTTGCCGAAACGTCGGGACAAGTTAAAGAATTTGTTTTCTTTACCAAAATAAAGTGACCAAATAGCCGACGGAAAAACTAAATTTTCCACCCTCAATATAACACTAAAAGTGGTCAATACAACAAATCATAAAGTATATTTTTAGATACTTGGAAACATTTTCTGATTACTCTTCTGCATAAATCTGGATCTTAAGGATCTGTGTATAGACCAATTGCTAAACTTCAGTTAATCCCAAAAGTATTTGAAGCAATTGTTAAAAATAAACTGTATATTTTAGTTCGAAATCATATTTCTCAGCATCAGCATGGCTTTATGAGTTGTAGATCGACGACAATCAATTTATCAATATTTACGAATTATTGTCTTAGTTGTTTAAAAAATCGCTTGCAAGTCGACGTTATTTACATTGATTTTTCAAAGGAATTTGATCGTGTGCAACACAATATTTTTTTGAAAAAACTTGAGCTGCTAGGGTTTCACTCGACTCTCTTTGATTGGATTAAAAGTTATTTAGTTGGACGTAGTCAATATGTTAAAATTGGTGATGTTTTATCAAATGAAATAATAAACTTTTCAGGTGTACCACAAGGCAGCCACCTTGGGCCACTCCTTTTTATTTTTTTTATTAAAGATTTGCCAAATTATATTTCTTATGCAAAGTGTCTCTTATATGCCGGTGATCTCAAGATTTTTAGCTGTGTAAGATCTCCATTAGATGCCAGTATAATTCAAACTGAAATTGACTGCATTGTTAACTGGTGTACTATAAATGGTTTATATTTCAATATTAAGAAATGCAGTGTTGTTACATTTTTTAAGATACTAGATCCATTTAGTTTCAATTGATAATCATCCATTACAAAGGTTAACGAGACAAAAAGATCTTGGAGTTATCTTTGACTATAAAATGAGTTTTTCGCTTAAAATTTACCACGTTATTTCTAGAGCTAATGTGATGTTCGGTTTTGTTTCTAGAAGTTCTTAGTCTTTTGAAGATCCATATATGTACTCTAAAAACCCTTTATTTATCCCTTTGCTGGAGTATTGTTGCATTTTATGGAATCCCTTTACTCAATCAAGTATCCTTAGGATTGAAAAAGTTCAGAAAAGATTTAACAAATTTGCCTTACGTAAGGTTTTTAGAAACTTAGATATTTCATCTTATGAGACCAGGTGTATATTAATAAATTAAAACCCTTTTGTGCTGAGAAGAAAGCTATATTCGATACTCTTTGCTTTCGATGTTTTGAATTCTAATATAGATTGATTTTAATGATATCAGGTTAGATATTAAGAGAAATTTATTAAACTTGTTATAAACTTTTTATTTTAAGTTCATTATATTGAACTCATGTATTGCAAATTGTATTATTTTTTGATTTAAATGTAGTCTCCATAAAGTCAAGTTACTTGAAAGACGAACATAAATAAATAAATAAAATTCATTATCATTTAATTGAGAAAAAATATATGCATTGTAAAAAAGTGCGTTTACACTTAAGTAAACCAATAAACTATTTACTAAATAATTGATGAATGCTGTTTTTTCAACTCGAAATTAGTATTAGTATTTCTCCAAGGCGATCAAGATTTTATTGCATACATGATTTGAAGTGCATCCTTTTAAACAAAAAGAATACCTTCATCATCATTTATGTCTTTGAACTAATTGAATTCCTTTTAAAGAATTCGCAACCACAAAATTTCAGCACTCTTCAACTGAAGAATTGAAAGTTGACTACATTTCATTACATTCTTAAATATTGCAATAAAATCGATTTCAAGTTATTCTAGATTTAAAAATAAAGAAGATAAAATGTATTCTTTAATGAAACATTCACTTAAACTGAAAGTCAAGTATCGGGTAGTACAACAGGACTTTATATCTCTCAATGCATTTTTGGAAAACAAACTTTGATGAGGTACCAATTGCAGCTTTGATTTTTATCAAATTATCATTTCAGCACTGCATCCAGATTTGTTTTGTGAAGCTGTTTTGAAAGTTAAAAAATCTTTATTAGTCGGAAAAATAGCAAAGTAACGTTATTTTTACTCCTGATGAAAATGTTAAGCGAGATGCTAAGATTTATTACCAAGTTGAGAGAAAGACAATTACTTCTCTAATTTATTATAAAAAAATTAACCCAAACTATAAAATAATTATTTAATTAAGAAAAAACCAAATAAAACATTCTTCTTAAAAAATGTACGTATACGCCCAAGTGTACCAATCAACGATTTACTTAACAATTGATAAATGCTACTTCCGCAAACTTGAATTTGTTATCGTTTCAATGAAAAACAAATCAAGATTTATTGCCTAAATGATTTCGTACATTTGATATTTTATAGAAAAAATATCTCCAGCATTATTTTTTCATTTGAACTTATTTCTTTATGTTGTTCTTTATTTTAATAAATTTAATTAAATTCCTTCCAAAGAATCTATAGCCACAAAATTTCAACTCACTTAAACTTTTTCTATATATTTACCCACCAGAACTAATTTAAAAAAAGTTTATATTCAATACATGTACATTGTACATTGTAAGTTATGTGTGCACTCTTTTTTTAAAACTTGTGTGCATGCAATTGCAAGGGTTAAAAAACAATATGTTTTTGTTTGATTTCACATCCTCTGACCTGACCTCTGTTGCCTTTATTATAGTCGGTCTACATCTCTATATTATATTGATCTATAGATTCGAATTGAATGTCATTAATAAAGAATTCCATGCTCAAAGCATAGTTATTTGCTTCAATGCAGTTCATTTCACCTATTCACTAGTAAATTGTTGTTGTTGTTTTACCGTATGCCAATATCCAGGATAAACTTCTAAATAATTTACGATGTAAAATCTATTGTTTTACGGATGGATACGAATGGAAACACACACATTCTCCTCTCTCTCTCTCCTTCTGTCTTTGTTTAAAGGAAGTTAATTTTATAATCATTTCTGACATTGATATAGATATATACTCTTAAACGTACATATATGAACATCCTTGGTTCAAAAGTTTCTCGTTCTCAATGATATCCTTGATATCCTTCGGTGTCCATGTCCATTTGTCCATTTTCTGTACATTACGAAGTACATATTGCATTTGGAGGAAATGTTAATCCATATGATTAAATCGGAATTAGGTTCTCCGCACATTTAATGGAAGTCCTTTAGTCTCATTGTTTTGTCTTCATTTAAAATTTAAGGACGAAATTTCACACCCTCCTTTAGCCGTTTTGTATACGAGTCGAGTATGTTTCTTCTCTTGTGGCACTTCCCCTTCACTGACCATCGCATCGCATCGTCGGTCGTGTCATCGTTTGTAGTTTTGGAACTCGATTAAATGCCAGTCAGGAACTCTCTTTTCCTATATACATATATGTATCTAGATACACATATAAATGAGGTATATCCAAAAGGGCACAAGGCATCCAGGCAGCCAGATAGCCAGCTAGCCAGTGCGTCCAACAAGGCAGACACATAGACGGACAGACAGACAAGAGTGGCATCGGCATCGGACACATATCCAATTACTTATCTTCAATTGTTTGGATCGGATTGAAAGGGATTATGGTCAGATTGGTGACGGGCCAGAGTTTGCCCAACCGAACTGAGAATTATCCACAATGTCGAATAAAATGTTAATTTGGGGCACAAGAAGTGAAAATAATAATTATATCCCACTTTTTGGTAGCTTCATAAAATAAGGATGAAAGCGAATTGGAGCCGAAAGAAGGTTTTTCAAAAATGCGTGCGTTTAAGCCGATGATTGGTATAAATGGGATTTGAATTTGGTGTTTTGAGAGAATTTATTAGGGCGATGTGATGTATTGATAATAATGATGATATGAATTGAGAGAAGGTCTGATTATGGTTTTAAATTCACTGAGGAAATTAACAATACATTTTGTTGAAAAGGGTGTTTTTTGTGAGGTAGAGAACTTTAAAATAGAATAGAAGAAAGATGATGTTTTTGAATACTTTATTGGAAAATGATTTCTGCAAATGACTGCCACAGCTGGCTGCAACGTAGTCTTATCTGGAGGTCCAATTTTCAATGACTTTTTCTCAATATTTATGCCTATATAATAAAACTCGACGAGTATTGTCCTTAAAATGGTCAATCATCTCAGGCTTATCGGTTCCGTAGACAAGTGACTTCACATATCCAAACCAAAAATAGTCAAGCGGAGGAACTTTAAATTGCATGGTTTTGGAGTTCTTAACATTAACTTTTCCTCCAATAAATCAATTGTGACGTTTTGCGCTGCTAACACCTTGTTGAAAACGCAGATTTTTCACATCATATGATTCCGTAATTGATGAACAAAAATGTATATCATCATGCCTCTACAGCTGTCACCATTGACTGTAAAGGCGCAACTTTAAAAGACCACCTAACTAAGCTGCTGTCAAAATCGAACTAAACATTTTCTAAAAGTTATCATTTAAACAAAAATTAACCATAATGGCTGAAACACAAACACGCTTCAGCTTCAGCTTCGGCTTCGCCTGACGTTTACGAGTTCAGCCATAGGAATTCAATGCATGCTATTACAATGAAGCTTTGACCTCACGTTTCGTTTGACAATCGTAAGGAAAAGTAAGTAATGTTACGTAATATGACTCCAAACGGAAGCTCTAGTTTAAATTTGCTGAAAATTTGCTTTGTCTGACAGCTCAACAGCTGTAAAAAAAAGTCAACAAACAAAATAAATTTGCTTTTGGAGGGATTCCCATTGATTTATTATAGGCTGTGTAGTGTAAGCTACTTCTGCGAAAAATTTCATTTTTTCGATTTCAAAACTCATATTTTTTATTGCACGAAAAATCAAAACAAACTTTTGAGAAAAAACAACAGCTGCTAATGGCAGAAGATCTATTTTAAAAATGTCATTCAAAGAAACCTCGAAGCAGGCCCATCGTAACGCAGACAAAGCCGAAGCTGAAGCTTGTTTGTGTTTCAGCCATAATGGATTCTGGCTACTTAAGCAAATGTCAAACATCAACAACTGTCGCATTTAAATTTTATTAATATAAAATTATTGGGTGAAGTTTGTCTTGTGATTTGTTTTGTTTTTTGAAAAATGTATAATAAAACTAAACTTTAAAAGTTGAAAAATATAAAAAGAATGAAATAAACAAAACAAGCTCAAAAGGCTATCTTGTATTTCGTCAAGTTTCTTAAAATTAAAGAACTGAACAGATTGATTTGTTTCTTTTTATTTGCTAAAAGATAACGTCACGAGCAAAATTGACAAGGAACAGAAATAAGTTAATAAGAGACAACAACATATAAACCTGGAATTGAGTTGAAATGCGTTTGAAATTTGACATTAACGTAAGTCAATGGGCGCATTCACTAATGTAGTCACTACGTATAGTGAAGTCATTCTGATTGGCTACTTCCAACTACAAAATGAGTTAAAATTTTCCCTCCGAACGTAGTGTAAAAATTTCAGCTACAAAGTAAGTGGAGAATGATTTTGACGTTTCACAATCAACTGCTCGGTAAAGACACAAGAATTCAAATTGAAATAAATCGTTCAGTGTTTAAATACAAATATAAATCACTCAAATTGTGTCTTAAATTTGATTTTATTAAATTTCAAAAACACAAAAGAATATTTAAAGTTATCAAATCAAAAATGTTTCTTATTTTATATATTTGCATTTGTCAGTAATATGACAGCTCCAGATTGACTGGCTTTGTAGTGCAATTTTGCATTCACAAAGTTAGTTTAATTTTGACTATGTAATCACTAGATTTATGAATGCACCCAAAGCCATTTCAATAACACTTGCTTAATTTGACGAAATTTAACGAAACTAAACGAAACTGAGTAAAATTCTGTTATGGTTAGTCTGCTATTACACGATGCCTCACGACTCACGACTCACATGAGTGCGAAAAAGAAAGCATATATGTGAGAAATTGAGTTGCAAAAAAAAAAATTCCGGCGAGTCTCGGACAAATTTTTAGAAGACTCACTTTGACGTTTCTTTTTTCTCATATTCGTTTTATGCTGTTCTTTTTCATTCGATTTTCTTGTTGCTGGGATAAACAACATCGAATTTGTTTGAAAACCAGAAAAATGTGTAACTTCAACAGCTTTAATAAATTTTTGGAATCTATTTCCAAAATCCTATTTATTTTGTTTTATAAATTTTACTCAACTTTAAAAACTATCTAAAAATTAAAGCCAACGAGAAGGAGCATTCAAATAAAATAATAATTGTCAAATTTGAGGCATGGGGCACGAGTCAACGTGTAATAGCGCTTGCCTCACCGAATACAAATTTATAAGGAAAGTCAAAAGTGAGTCGTGAGTCAACGTGTAATAGGGGACTTAGTGAAATATGAAACAGTGTATTGGCTCGTTCACGCAAGTATCATTTTAAGTCAGTCTGTCTCAACATACATATGTATACTTGAGGATTATCATCACTCCAGATACGGCAGTTTTGTTTATTAACGTATCCATTCAACAAAAGTGGTCTTTACTGACTGGACAAACTTCTCACGATACTTAACTCAGAAACATGATTTTCAAAATAAATTTACACAATTTGGAAGTGTTGTTCAGACTCCATTTTTATTCATGTTAAAATGTCAAATCAAACAAAAAACAAATCACTTGACAGCTGGCAAAATGGCCGCCATTTAAAATAGTGTTACCAACTTAGAATTCTACTTCTCTTAAAAAAATACCCTTTAGTACTAAAAATATGTACATACATACATATATGCTCTCGAACTCTCGTATTTAAATGGGTATTTCATGGAGGCCACGTAATAAATTAATACATAAATTAAATGTTATATAATATGGATAAATGCATAATAAATTTAATTCATATGACAATGCAGTATAGTTCAGTGGTGTTTATTGTCTTTTGTTTATGATTATGAATTTTATGGTAAACCTATTTGTTGATTTAATTATAGAGTAGTTTTTGATGATTTCATTTCAATGCATTTTATCCAAGCTTAAATAATTACGTGATTGAGGTATTAGTTTTTAATTACTAAAAAAGTTTTTCTTAAAATCTCTTAAAAAAAACACAACCTTTTAAATGGAGATTGATATTGATATTTATTTTGGTCGGTAAAAAAAACTGTAAAAATACTCATAAAGTATTTGCTCGGATGAGTTTATTTTATAGTTTTTTAAATAATTAAAAGTTGCGTCATTCATATTCTCGATTGGGTGCTGTGTTCATTACTCGTCGACTAATTATTGCTGATCAACAATCGCACAGCTGTAGATACTTTTGTTTTTTGTTTATTGGAAATCATTAGTGAATATAAAACTGAACATGCACACTTACTGACTTTTGTGTGTCGATTCTCAAGGTCAAGTTGAATATTTTCAATAAAAGCGAGTATTTGTCGGAATTACACTTTGTTGTTTTTAGATATTTAAACAAAACAGATACTTTATGTATGAGTTTTACTTCCGATTAGAAATGAAATAATTTAAAAGCAAGTAACGAATAAAAACACCAAATGGTTGCACGTACTTGATTTATAATTGTTTGAATATTTCCAAGAAGTTTTCTTCAAATAGAAATAATTGTGACAAATTTCAATTTCACTTTTAAAGAGCTAATTCCTAATCAGATGGAAGAATTTTATTAAAATTTGAAATTTGAAATTGATGTCAATTGCTCCAATTTACCTCTTTTTAACTGTCAACTGTCAAATTATTATCAATCCTTTCACTTCTTCTTCTTCTTTACCTCATATAATTTAATTCACTTAAAAATGGGATTTTATCACAGTTGGTCTATTAGGTACAAAAAAAAACCCTATCCATAAAAGTCCTTTGGAATTCAGGCCCATCAGTCTTTTATTATTTCTATAAGAGACGTCAGAAAAAATATTGTCTGAACAAATTTCTGATTTTATAGGGTTTCGGATCTAGAATATGAATGGATCAAAATGAAATCAGTTTAATGGTGATGCTTGATTTCTTAAAAGCCTTTGATTGCAATGGCTACTTACTTTTTTTGTGGAAGCTTAAAAATAACTTTCAATTCTTGCCCTTTAGATAATTTCTATTCATTTGAGAAATCCCTAATAACGAGTCGAAACAAAATTTGGATAATAATAAATAAATTTTGAACACAGAGATCGGGTTTAGGCCCTCTTCTTTTCTGAATTTTCATAAATTATCTCTTTGATGTTTTTGCAAACTGTAATGTGAATATATATTATGCAGATGATGTAATAATCTGTCTATCTAGAAGACCTGGGTTGTTAGAATACTGGACTTCTTCCAGTAGAGCAGAATTTACATCCAAACAAATATAAAAATATGTAGTTTTTTATTTGAAAAATATTAAACATTTAAATTTTGTATACCATGTTTCAATCTATTAAACAGGCTCATTCATTTTGTGGTTTCGAAAGTAAAGTTAATAAAATACTCACTATGAACATTTTATTTCATTATGTGTACAGTTTGGACTTTGCCATTAAGTGTGAAAAACAGTATCATTCAAATGTTTGCTTCAGGAAAATTTGAGGTAATTACTACATTTTCGTAGATTTTGACGTGTTACCTAAGAAAAATGTTAATTACTAGTGCGTCTAGAGTTCCGAAAACGGCCTTGCGTAGCTTTCCCATTTATCCTTTTCTTCTGGGCTTGTTTCGAAGAGTTGGAAAATACCGCTTGTTCAAACAAGCACAAAAAAGCGTATTTTCTTCGCCCTCAAATTATCCACGGATAGCAATATCGTCCTTTCTTTTTCTTTCAAAATCATGGAAACGCTGATTAATTTATTAGCTCAAGAAATATCTCGAAGATCAATGACCAGCAGTACGGCTTCTGTAGCAATAAGTCCACTGGTGATCTCATGGTTAAGAATCACTCCTTCGTTGGATTAAAAATTACTTTTCGGATCTTTTAACTCAATTAGTATTGGATGGGTCTGGAAACCACAAAATAAATGCTGGTGTGCCTCAGGGGTTTGTTATATCTCCAACACTCTTTCTTATTAATGGCCTCCTGCCTGCAACATCTAATCCAATTATCTGTTTCGATGACAATTATACCTACTCATAGCTTTTTATATTCGTTTTCAGACTCATATCCCTCTTCTTCGGATGTGAAACTGCAACGGAAAAATATACTAAGCTCATTAAATTCGGGCTTACACAGCCAAGGGCGGATCCAGACTTTCAATCAGGGGGGGGGGGGGTCACACACTTAGATGAGTTTTTACTGACAGCTTAAAATTTTTTTTTAATGTTTTGTAAAGGAGGCTAACAAAATTTAAATAACATAATGTGCATCTTAACCTTACGTTAACAAATTTCAAGAGCTTAAGTGACAACTTTAAATAAATTGGGTGGCGCAACAGTCCGTTGAGAACTAAGGCCTCTCTCAGCCATTCCTGTGTGCTAGTACTGTTGTCAGGGATGGAGGGGACCTACAGTTTTAAACCGAATCCGAATGGCTAATTTGAGAAAGCACTTTTCATGACAAGAATAATTACTCTTGGAGAATTTGTCAATTCCTCGCAAGAGGCAGTACCCGCGTGAAAAAAAAACTTTAGATGGAATAAGCAGAAATCGAACCCAAGACCTCTGGCATGACAGTCCAACGCACTAACCGTCATGCCACAGGTACCACAGTGACAAATTTATTTATCAAATTATTATAGAACACTGTTGTAGAATGCACAGCAATTTATGATGACTCGCTACATATGAAAGCAATCCAAGATGCCAACAGTTTTCTAAATATGCCATATTTAAGAGCTAAATCACAATAGTTTAGAGGGTTTTTGGTGCATGTCACGCAGAAATGTAAGAAACTGTATGGAAAAGTAGCTTTTTTCCAAAAATAAAACATACTTTTCGTGTTTCCATTTCTATTAATGCGAAGAACGCTACAAAACTTGAAAAATCCAGAAAATGAGAGAGGATCTGATATGAAGAGTTGTCGGGCTTTTTTCTATTATTACTATCCCTATCAGTCTGTTTACTCGTATTTTGATCTTAGTCAACAGAACTTAAAAATTGTAGAGTGAAAAATGTTTGGTTCTTGAACTTAGCCATTAGTTTAACAAAACTGTCACTTTTGCAGTTTTTGGGACATTTATATTTACCGCGTTTTATTATCACCATGATCTGATCCGGATCAGATCATGATAATAAAACAGCATTGGATCATCATATTTTTTTTAATTTAAAGTTTGGTAGCAGTGTCAAATTCGTTCTTTCAAAAGTGACATTACGAAGCAAAAAAAAAAAACAAACACATACCAAAAATGGAAGCTCCACAACTTTTTAAAATGTTTCTGCAAATCACCATTGCACTCTCAAACTCAAAGCATCCAGGAACGCTTTGGTCTCACATGTAGTACAGATTCTTTTTGACCTTTTAATAAATGTGACACTTAAAAAATTTAATTTAGAGATTACTAACAATTTCTTTGAACATCTTTTCTCCCATTTGTGCTGCAGCTTTCACGATTTTATTTATATTTTTTGACATTTAAAGCAGGGTTGCCCGAAGAACATTTTGCTCAATGATTTTTTTTGTTCCTTTTTTTGGGGAAAATAATACCCATAAATTATGTCAAATATACATTTTTTTGGACTTAATTATTTTAATTTCACCAATTAATATCTAGTTTTGTTAAAATATCTAATTATTTCATGGATTATATACCAAATAAATAAATATAAAGCTTCTCGCTTTCTATTTAAAAAATATTTTATTTCAGTCAAATGGAAATGTTGATATGGCAATACAGGTATTATTTAATTTGTTTGCAATGATACCAACATTTAAGCATCATTCACATGAGCGCGACCAACGAACGACGAATGAATTACAAAATGTGAGTTTATATTCGTTTGAAGACATATTTCCACACAAATGCTTAACAAAACGATAGCAATATAGTTTCTATTTGATTTATGATGCGTACTTTTACTTTTCAATACCATATATTAATAAATTTAAGAAAACAAATTTATTCGTCGCGAAAAAAATTATAGTTGATACGAACTGTCAAACTTTATTCGCGTTCCACATTATCCACACTCGCAACGAATAAAAAAATCGCGCGTACTTAACCTAAAAAAATCGTTCTTGTTTTGGTTTTGGTGGTGAATGTCAAACTTCATTCGCGACGAATTAAAAACTCTCATGTGAAAGAAATGTCAAAATCGACGAATATTCGTTCATTCGTTGGTCGTTGGTCGTGCTCATGTGAATATTGCTTTACATGTGAAATTACAATGATAAAGCGCTCCTTGTTGTGAAAAAAAGAATTAAATTTTGGATCTCAAATTGAGATCCAAACACAAAGCAGGATCTTGTGTTGTTGTTGTAATGCATGTAAATCCAAGATCCGGATCAGATCATGGTGATAATAAAACGCGGCTATTACTGAAATTCGTGTTTAAATCTCAGTTCATCCAAAGCAAATTCACTTCAAAAGTAGATTTATTTAATTTTTTAAGATCTCTTGTATTCAACAGAAAATTAATTTTGAAGGAAATAAAATGCACGCCCGGGTAGTTAGAACTTGCTAATTTCTCCCAAAAAGTCAGTTTAAAAATATTTCCTATATTTGAAAATTTAAAAATGTACCTGCAAAATAAGTTTTTCTCAAAAATTCAAATGCCATTTCATTTCTCAAAAACTCTAGATTTACTTATTTTTTTTTGAAAATCATTTAAAAAAAAATTGTCTTAAAAATATTTTTGGTAAGCACTAAATAAAGTGCTTAGAAATATACATTTAAATTTCGTTAAAAAATGTTGACCGACCCCTTTCTGAGATATCGAGTTTTGTAAACAAAATTAATATTAGTTTTTAAAATTTAAAAAATGACATTTTTGATCATCAAAAATCATAATCAATTTGATCATTTGATCATCGACAAGAACTTGCATAAAAAAAAAGATAATTGAAATTGGTCCGTTAGTTCTTGAAAAAACTTAAAAACAAAATAAAGGTTATGAGGGGTACCATTCTGGAGCAATACCAAAATATGTTTCTTTTATAGAAAGAAGCCAAATTAAGAAAACGAAATTTAGAGAAAGTTTAAAAAAAAATCACATATTTTAACAAACAAATTTGTATGGAAGTGCTGTTATTTTTCGAATTAATAAAATAAAAAAAAAACGCCTTACGCTAATCGGCTGAAAACCTTAAATTCAATCAACACAATTGTTTGGACTGTAGGGGTCAGGACAGATAGACAGACGGACGGAATCGGGGTACCACCCCACTTTTTTCGACTTCTCTACCATCGTAACGTCATGTTTGATTAAAAGCTCTAGTTCGGATTTTTAATCTAATGAATAACTTGCTACGACGTCCTACATGTCGCAAGTAAAAATCACTTCAATGATCACTATGTGTGTCAAAACATTTAATAATAAAACTGAAGGCTAGTTTTAGGAATTTAAAGGCAACTTAATATCAAATTGACGATCTCTTACTAAAAGTTTTGTTCTTAAGAGCATAAATATTTGTTCTTTTTCTTAGAAACAAATTTTATGAAAATAATTTAAAGCATGAATAAACTTTTTTTCAAATTCTAAATTAAGTGAAAACAATAATTTTAGTTGTTTTTGACAGCAAACCACTTTTTGGTGAATGTCGTTAGATTACTAACAAATTTCAATTCAAAATATAATGGGGGTCATATCCATTAACGCAATACGATTAGTTTTGAATTGAAGGGAATTCCTACGAAAAAACAAACAAATTATCTCCCAGGGGGTCATGACCCCTACGACCCCTACCCCCCGCCCCCTGGATCCGACATTGTACACAGCATTGCACAATGGGGAATAAGAACCCAGTGGAATTTAATGCTTCCACCCAATGCTGTCTTGTATTGCTAAAATACACCACACTTGCCATTATCCATGGATGTAACTTGCATCAAAAATGTCGCAAGAAATTTGGGTTATCTAAGACGGTGCAAGAAATTTTGATCTCCCTCTGATCAGTTGAATTCTTTTCCTTGAACAGTCCAACCGTAATACTTGAGTTTTTAGAAATGCCCATTACTCATCATCAATTTCTGTTATACTGTGAAGTGCAGATATTCGTTCCTTAGCCGTACTACTTGAATGTGAAAATCAATATCACACTCTGTCTTTCCCTATCACCTAAGGCTCACACTGCGTCTCTGGCTTCTTCAATGTATTCAAAATCCTTTGAGTGTGTACAGTATATAAATAGTTCATAGGTATCCGAATTTTGATCCCATGGTATATTTTATATATAAAGAAAAGTAGTGGAATTTTTAAAAGCACAAGTCCTTATTTTGCGAATGAAAGTCTATTTTGGATGCTTTAGTTATTGACAATAATAATAATAAATATAACGGTAATAATGATGGGAAAGAATAAAATCGCATTAAATTGAAGGGAGTTCATCTCAAAATCATTTCTCCGCAATTCCTTGAGTTCTGCAACTTACTTTAAATATGATTCTACAGAAAATGATCTCCCATTTTAAACCATTTTGAACACGTTTTAAAGTAACATGAAGGTGGGTTGATTTTGTTTGTGACTTATTTTGACAGCCAAATATGAAGGTAAATAGAATAACTTGAATTTGTTTCAAGCATACATAGCTCACTACTGCTTTTGAATTAATATTTGTTTTTGCTTAGTATTGCCCAGAAGGCAGAAGAAATTATAATTCAAAAGTTTGCAGCTGTTACTTTGAAGCTGTCGTTTTTTTGACATTTTACTAATAAAAACTACGCCATTGCTATATTCACCACAAAAATGGTGAACATTTTGTTTCCTGGAAATATAAGGTGCATGTCAATATTCCACAATCGTTATAAGACCTAAGTTATCGAGGACATAAGGCCACTAATGACGGAATTGGTAATCGAAAATTTAAGGGAAAATATATCACACAAGACACATAAATGCTAGAAATGGTGCCAAGTTCATCACCAAAGTAATAAGTTTGCCGTGAGATCTAAAAATAATAAAGTTCTAAATTTCAAAAAGTATAAAATCAATTTATTTTGGCAGTGTGATATCTGATAAGTGGTATTAATTCTTAATCAGATATTTGCTATTGAATTATTACTGTCTCAAATCTTGAATGTCAAACAGATATGACGTTTTCGATGTTTTCCTTTGGTTGTACTCCAATTACATGATTTAGAAGTGTAATATGTAAACGATATCGAATTTCAATTTCCACAACACTTTGAAGTGATAAGTTAATGGTATTTTTAATTAATACCTTGTAGAAGAAAGTGGGTGGATACCACGCCCCCATTCATTCATTACTCAACTCGTTTTTATAGTTTCATTGCACATTTTGAATAATTATGAGCTTGAAAAATTACATTTTCTAATTTTTTTTTCGAAAATTTTTCGAGCGAGAAAACAGTCCTTACACTTTGATAACACTGCAACTGTTTTCCACCGGGAATGTGCTTTAAAAACAGCACCAAAAAAATCAAAGAGAACGAAAGAGAAGAGATATAGAAAGAGAAAGATAGAGAGTAAGAGCAAGACAAAAAAAAAGAAGAGACATTTGATGACACTCTCTAACCTAACTTTTGCTTTCAAGTTTTGAATAAATCATGCGATGATGATGGTTTGATCCCATTTCTTCAATGGGAACCATAACATAGTTTCCTTGCTCTATTTTATTTTTTCCATCCCAACAACAACAAAACTTTCTTATGCTAAAATCCTTTGTCCTAGTTATGTTTTTTTTTTTTCGTTTACACTCTATCAAAGTTGAAATTCTAAAAAAAGAAAAATAAGTTTAGGAAAAAAAGCAGATTCCAAAAGCATAATTAAGAACAAAATATGAATAAGTATACCTATGCCAACAAAACCTTATAAACATACAACTCCTGCTCTATTTTTATTTTGTCGCGTTTTTTTAGTTTTTGAAAAACTTTTCAGCATCCCATTAATTAACGACATCGTTATGCCATTTTCAAGTTGAGGTTTCGTTGTCGTTGTTGTTGTTGTTGTTGTGGTTAAACTTTTTCAAGTGAAGAGCTCCTTGGTATATATGTATAAATAAACTCGTAGGTCTGTGGGATTCTTAGGAAGGTACCACTTTTCATGCCATCAATTCTCTCAATGTCAAAGGAACGATATAGATTATGCTCCATAGTCCTTCCTTCCATCCATCCGAATCGTGTAGGTTTAAATGTGAATTTGGCGGGACAGGATATATGAAGAACAGTGAGTGGGTAGGTGAGGAAGGAAATCTTACAATAATTTATGGATAAGCTGCCGTTCCGTTGAGCAATAATAATTCCTCGCTCTAAGCGGGACAGTAAATGTGCAATGATGTAGACTCCATCATGAGGAGCAGCAGCAGCGCGAAGCAGGTGTATATGGAAATAGAATTCATATAAGCAACGGTGCGGCGGCGCTCTGTAGGAATATCCACCACCCTAATAACCAAACACCTGCCTCATCACAAAACTATTTACCTCCGAAACTCCCATGTGTCACCACACCATTGCTCCCGATGGAGGTGGTGTTGCTGCAGCAGGAGCAAAAGTATAAGCAGAAGCAGAAGCAGATTCCCCCAAAACGTGCATTCATGAATTTTAAATTAATTTCGAGGATTTGTGTAGTTAACAAAACATAAATTTGCATGCCAAGAGCGTTGGAGTTTGAGCTGGAGGTGGAGGTTAAGTGCGAGCGATGCAATGGGCCCTGACGCTAGAGTCCTTTCCACTTAACCACTTCCCTCCATCATCACCATCCCTCATCGGTGGTGAATTGGTGCGTTGTTGGGTGAGGAAATTCACGATGATGTTTTATTTGCACACTCCATTCGAGGGTACATGCCATGTTTAAAGGACACTCTAACCAAACTACAACACTACTTCTAGGTACATATACGACTACCACTCTATTTATGCAGAAGATATATTCTAATAGGGCAGAACATTTGTACAACAATTACCATCATCTCCAGGTCCCCACCATCACCTGACACCTGGACTTGAGTGACCTCATTTGTTTGTTGGCCATATTATTATTATTATTGTTGTTTTGCCCTACCTTGCCTGATGCGCCTGTTTATTGGGGGCTCGAGCTGGATCTCCTAAAGGTATTGTAATGCTCTTTCCATCCTCTTCCAGCTCCCAGGTATTCATATATAGACAAACTGCATATATGTAGTATAACCAGAGCTACACCGCACTGATGCACATCATCTTTGTCAAGGACAGGCCGGTAATAACAATAAACCTTAATTATTATGGCCGGGGAGCCAATTATACTCGAGTCTCAGAGCCTCAGAGTATACGGGTTTGTG
Organism: Eupeodes latifasciatus; assembly: GCA_920104205.1. NCBI lineage: Eukaryota > Metazoa > Arthropoda > Insecta > Diptera > Syrphidae > Eupeodes > Eupeodes latifasciatus. The sequence goes on from OV049926.1 coordinate 11,006,100, forward strand.
TGTGCTTCGCTTTATATTCAAGTGCTTGTTATTGTGTACCTCACCATCATCAGCATGAAGCACTATATTTTCACATTCTCGTGGCTTGAGTTCCAGTTGCAGTTGCAGTTTGCAGTTGCAGCACAGCTCCTGCTCTACTAGTGCTCTATACTGGCACTCGACAGGCACTTCGGTCGTCCTTATTGGTGTCGTTGAAGTCGTGTTTCCCAGGCGCAATGGAACGGAATGCATTATTATTGGGAAACCATTAATTTTGCACCCGAACAGTCGAGCACACAGACTCGATGGTGGTGGTAGATACTTTCGGGACAGCCACAGCACATGGGACCCAGGAGGACTTTGGATGATAGTGTGATGCCCCAATTACCTACAGCACTTTCAGAGGCAGGCAGAGCACAGATTTTAAATGCTTTTTTTTTTAATGTCTGACTTTGCTGCTGGTTCTGGTTCTGCTTTAGCTTCAGCTTCAGCTTTAGTTTTGTGCTTCATGCTTTTGGTGGCCAAGCGCAGTTTCAATTAATAACAACAAATGTTTTTATTTTGAAAATCTATACATTTTTGTACATAAAGATAAATATACGTCGAGTTTTATGTTTTTTTTTTTTTTTTTATTTGACCATTGCATCAGACTAGAGTTTGGCCGCGGTGTGAAAAACAACGTTTGTGGTTATTGTTATGGGGACATACACAAGTTCCAACAACTATCTAAGTGGGTCAGGTCATTCCCGTGGTATTTTCGGCTTTAAAAGCCCAGAATAAAAAAATCAGTAAACAAAATATATGAATGCATTTGTATCTATAACAATTTTCGATAGAGCACAATGAGAAACGAGGGAGTATCTCGACGAGAAAATGCATTGAATAGGAGAAAATCTAAAAACCACTGTTGTTCGTTTAGATGAATAGGAAATATTTGTTATAATTTTGTTTCATTTTAAAAAAGAAATAACAAAAAAAAAAGAAAATGTGGAGGCATCACTGTGAAATTGGTCGTTAGACTAATGGAATAAAGAACCTGGTATCATAGAATGAATGTGGCAAACAGTTTTTATTTCGAAATATGTATGTATATCGATACCATAAATAAAGTTTTTTTTCTAAACATGTAGCACTGAAAGGATTTTGGTTTTAAAATTTGTGGATTTTATTGTGTGGATTTAGTGACGTTTTTATTTTTCGTCCGGCTCGAGGAACCAAATTTCAATTATTTGTTTGATGAGATTTCAATTAATGAAAATGATGAAATGTACACAAATGTTTTTGTACAATTTTTATTTGTGTATATGTTTGTACATAGATAATATTATTGACATTTTAAAGAACTATGAAAATGAAAAAAAAATTAAATACTATTAAACTGAATACCATTGCAAGCAAATTCATCAGTATTGTTTTTTGTTGATCCTTAAAAAATGGGTTTAAAAAATACAATTTTCACTTCTATTTCAATTAAAAAGCCATTGGTGGAGAATTTATTCCAATAATGATGTACAAAAGTACGTACTAAATTTCTGTACTCTATTTTAGTCTCATTAATAACTACTTCACAAATGCTTGATAATTTCAGTGACAAAGTCGTCAACACTTTTTAATCTGCTTTTGAATTAAGATCATTGAAGCGTTTTTATACGTTGCTATTAAGTGCAGAGGTCGCAATGAATTATTGTAGAAATATTTGGAAAATAAGTCTTATTGTAAGTTGCCCTCCCTTATTGTACAAGATACGTAGTAGGAATATCTAATCTCATCTGTTATTTGGTATTTTATCAAAGATATTATTTTAAGTAACGATTTACGCTTGGGTTGCAAACAACGTGCAGCCGATGCCTTCTGAAGCGCCCGAACAAACTAATCCCCGAATCCGCACCGCATCTCCTAGTAAAGAACAGATCGTAGCCGCAATTAAAGCACTTAAGAACAACAAATTGGTAGGACTTGACGGAATTCCCACAGAGCTTTTACAAGCAGCGCCAACGTCATCAAGCGAATTGCTTCATCCGCTCATAAAAGAAGCCTGTACCACTGAATGCTTCCCCGATGTGTGGAAGAAGAGAATGATCGTCAAGCTCCAAAAAAAAGGAGATCTTGTAAAGTGCGAAACTGGAGAGGAATTTGCGTTCTACCTGCCGTTGCCAAAATAATAGCAAAAATCATACTGGAACCCATTAGAGATCACCTTGAGGCCACACTCGATGTCGAACAAGCAGGATTCCGCGCTGGATCCTGCGGATCATTACTGAGTAGTGCGTTGAATATCGAGCGTGCTCGTCCATCGACTTCGAGAAGGCCTTTGATAGTTTCAACAGGGAGTATATTTGGTTAGCTTTGCGGAGGAGAGGCATTCCAGAAAAACTAATTGCTATTATATAGGCAACATATGATGGATCCAAGTGTAACGTTCTGAACGAATGGTAGGTTGTCAGAGGATTTTGAATTCCGTAGCGGATTCAGGCAGGGCTGTATTCTGTCGCCAATATTGTTTTTGTGGTGAAAAGCGATGTACTACGCGCAGCTTTGTCAGGAGCGGAGGGATGCAATGGACTTTGACATCCTATTTAAAGCACTTGGATTACTCGGGCGATGTTTGCTTACTCTCTCATAGGATCATGGTTCTCTATCAAATGACAACAAGTGTGGAGAGAGTAGCAGAAGTCGTGGGGCTGAAAGTTAATTCCGGCAAAACAAAAATTTTCAGCCGCGGAACCCGACCATTCTCTCAAATAAATATTTCCTCGCAAATGGTGGAAAAAGGGGAGAGCTTTCAATACCTTGGAAGTATCGTCTCCATCGAAGGTGGAACAGAACAAGACGTCATCTGCCGCATCGGCGTTCGGTATACTGTCGAAAATTTGGAGGAATTATTCTATTAGCTTAAGAACAAAACTATACGACTGTTTCGCACAAATGTCGAATCTCTGCTTTTTTATGGGTGCAGCACCTGGAAGGTTACTTCAGCCATTACAAGAAAGCTGAAAACCTTCGTAATTAGATGTCTTCGCAACATTCTAAGGATTTTCTGGCCAAACTGGATATCCAAAAAGGTCCTTTATAGAAGGACGGGTCAGGAACCTATAGACTCTATTATATGAAGTCGTAAGTGGCAATGGATTGGACATACGCTTCGAAAAGGTATCGACTGCATTGCAGGTCAAGCAATGGAATCCGCTAACAGAATAAGGAAGAAGAGCTATACGACCGAGAAGCACATGGCGCAGGACATCCGCAAAATAGGAAATAGGAAGAAAGCATGCCCGATGAGTGGAATCTCAGCATAGTTTGCCCGATACATACAAAAGAAGACCCTTTAAATTGCGCCAACTACAGAGGGATCAGTCTCCTTAACATTGCATATAAGATCCTTTCTGCCGTATTATGTGAACGTCTGAAGCCTTTCGTCAACAATCTGATAGGTCCTTATCAGTGTGGCTTCAGAGCAGGAAAGTCCACTATCGACCAAATATTCACATTACGGCAGATCTTGGAAAAAACCCAGGAGCTTCAAATCGATACCCACCATCTCTTTATCGATTTTAAAGCCGCGTATGACAGCATCCATAGGGAAGAGCTCTACAGAGCAATGTCTAGTTTTGGCATCCCTGTCAAACTTATCCGTTTGTGCAGAATGACGATGGAGAATGCACGCTGCTCCATCAAGGTCGGAAAAGATCTCACCGATGCATTTGATGTCAAAAAAGGTTTTAGACAAGGCGATGCACTATCATGCGACTTCTTCAACATCGTTCTGGAAAGAATTGGGCAAAACTCAACCGTCAACACTAGAGGCACAATCTTCCAAAGGTCCATCCAATTACTCGGATACGCAGATGATATTGACATAATTGGAAGATCAAAGCGTGATGTCAGTGGAGCGAGATGGGTGTAGTGGTCAATGAGGGCAAGACCAAGTATATGCTGTCATCAAAAAAGGACATTGAACAACGACGTCTTGGACAAAACGTCACCATGGACAGCTATAACTTCGAGGTAGTTAAGGGCTTTGTCTACCTAGGCACGGCTATAAACACAGGCAACGACACCAGCGCTGAAATCAAACGAAGAATAACTCTTGCAAATGGCTGCTTCTTTGGACTTAGAAGGCAATTGAGAAGTAAAGTCCTCTCTCGAGCATCTAAAATCACCATCTATAAGACACTCATCATCCCGGTTCTCATTTATGGCGCTGAGGCCTGGACCCTGTCAAAGAAAGATGAGAACGTCTTAGGATGCTTCGAGAGAAAAATTCTTCGGGTGATTTTTGGTCCCGTACGTATAGATGGAGAATGGAGGAGAAGATATAACGACGAACTGTACGGGCTGTACAGCGACACTGACCTAGTTAGCAGAATAAAAGTCGGCTTAGATGGCTGGGTCATGTAGAGCGAATGGACATCAACGCTCCAGCCCGGATGGTCTTCGAATCCAATCCCGAGGGACGGCGCAGTAGAGGAAGACCGCGACTCAGGTGGCGCACTCAGGTGGGTGAGGACCTCAACCAACTTGGCGTGCGAAACTGGAGACAGCTAGCTAGGGACCGAGCTGGCTGGAGACGCATGTTGGTTGAGGCCCAGGTCCGCCCCGAACTGTAGCGCCACCTTAAGTAAGTAAGTAAGGCGTCGTTTTGAAGTATCAAATGTCAAAAAATTACAGCGTAAAATGTGCCAGTTGCCAAAATATTGGGTTATTTGAAATGAAACTTCTTATTAGAAAACAATTTACTGTGTTCAAAAACATCAATATATCGGTTAAGTAGATACAATTTGAAAAGCCAGTCCATCAGGCTATATACAATTTTCAATGAAGACTCCTTTTTTAAATCAATGAATATAGTTTTGCGACTTTGGTGTCTTAACAAAATTTAACTTTAAATTTGTCTGTTAAGTTCACGGTCATTAATTCATAGGTTGGAAGGAAATAATAAATTAAGAAATCATTCATAAGCTTTAATTTGGCATACAAATAAAATCTCAGATTTCAACTTCAAAAGCTATCTAATTCTGTACAGTAATAAACATTTTCCATGATGAGTTTCAATGATATCACTTTTTAATTTGCACCTGCAAAGTTGATAGACAAGGTCTCCTCTAAGCATTTTGTATTACAATTTCCTCTCCTTCCTGGGCAACACAAAGCATATACTTTAAGCAGCCGCAGATCTTTTTATACCTTTCAATTTCAATAAAAAAATTATTTCGTAGTGTTTGTTTTTGAACGGACGACCGACTTCTTTCGAAATTAATTGAAGTAATAGCTGACAACAGAATAGAATGTCTGTACTCTTATTTTAATATCTTAATAATTATGTGACAGTTTGTGCAGCAAATTCAAGTTAAGTTCATTTAATTGGCTGTTAAAATGATTGACAAAAACATCAACTCTCCCTTCCTGGTACTTTAAGACGTGTTCAATGGTTTTTAAATGGGAGACAATTTTCTGTGGATTGTTACAAAACTCAAAGAATTTCGCAGAAAGAGTCTTGTTCTATGATGACTTCTTACCCAAGTTCCCTTTTTTCAAATCATCATAACCGTTATCGTTATCAGTATTATTTTCAATAGCTGAGGCTTTCTAAATATACTTTCAACCTCAAACTAGGTGTTGTGTTTTCTGCAATTCCACAAATGTGTACCTACTTAAAATACACCCTTAGTAAAGGTTAGAAAATATCTCCCTTCCGCCTTTTTGTCTTTTGAATTTCGCGGCTATGTACAAAGCGCTACAGAGCTTGTATCTGGCAATACTATACATCATTTGAAAGGTCTTGACATAACCTACAAAACAACGCTATGCATGATTAGTTTGAATCAAAAACACTCTAGTAAAGATATTAATCCTCGGTAGCCATATTGGTTTGCCTACAAGCTAAACCGGAAATCGGACTCATAAACTCATTAAAGTATGCGTGTGATTTCTCCTCTAATTTTATGAAATTTCCCCTAAAAATTAGTAGTTGATTCTATGTATGCGTGAAAACACGTACATTTTTCTCATATAGAGTGTTTTTGGTTTGGATATTGCGTTCAAGAGTTATAGACGTGTAAACATGGAGTTTAGTAACGCCAAAATTCGTACTATTTTAAAGCTTTCCTTCGTTAAAGGCAAATTCGCTAGAGAAACGTTTCGTGAGATGAATTGTGTTTTGGGGGATGGTACTCCTCTATTACTTCGAACCGCGGAGGAATGGTTTCGACGATTCACAGCCGACACCATGGAAAAGCCCACCCGGCGGAAGACGCAAAAAAAACCTTCTGGACTGAATTAACGCCTGCGATATGCTGGTGAAACGGAACGATTTCGACTCATTTTTGAAGCGGATGGTGACTGGCGACAATATCAAGCGAAAACGATCGTGGTCGAAGACCGGTGAATCGTCCCAATCAGTGCCCAAGCCGTGATTGACGGCCAGGAAGGTTTTGCTATGTGTTTGGTGGGATTGGAAGGGAATCATCCACTATTAGCTGCTTCCATATGGCTAGACGCTTAATTTTATCATCTACTGCGAACAACTGGACCGCTTGAAGCAGGCGATAGACGAGAAGCGTCCAGAACTGGCCAACAGGACGGGTGTTGTGTTCCACCAGGACAACGCCGGACCACACACTTCGTTGATGACTCGTCAGAAGCTACGGGAGCTCGGTTGGGAGGTTTTATCGCATCCACCATATAGCCCGGACATAGCGCCAATTGATTACCACCTGTTCCTGTCCATGGCGAACGCACTTGGTGGTGTAAAGTTGAACTCAAGAGAGGCTTGTAAAAAGAAGAAGCCGGGCTTCTACGAGGGGGGGGGGTATTATGAAATTACCATCTAGATGAAAACAGATTATCGAACTAAATCCGATTACTGTAACACTTTTTATAAAGCATTGAATAAAGTACAAAGAAGCGGAAGGGAGAGTTTAAAATAGCATCCGGATTCTACGGATATTTAAATCCAATTTGAATCTAAATTCGCTAGACTGAATTTGGAAGCGTTGTTCTGTTGACTGTCAAACATCAATCAAAAGAAATGTCAACTTAGGTTGACATATTCAACTGTAAACCCAAAGACTAAAACTTCTCATACGCAGCTAAATAAAAAACTGAACTGACGTTTTGAGTATTTGTTTAAAAAAACTATCTCCAAATTGACATAAGCCCCAAGTTTATGCAACATTAACCCCTCTTTAAGCCTAGTACGCTGCTGATGCGAAACGAAAATTTCCATACAAAAATGACATGACGAAATCATAAACGAAAAATTTCGCTGTGCTTTTCGTTTTTCAGTACGCTGCTGAACGACGTGAATTTTAGTGGATAGCTGTACTAGATTTCTTAGTAAATACAATTCTCCACTCTTTTCGATCTCAATTTAATTGCCCAGCACATTAATTGCTTGCGAAATTTTGACGTTTAAATTTTTTATTGAAAAAAAAAATTGTTTACTCGTGACTTTCGGTGTTTTGACTTTGATTTATATTTGATTTAAAATTTAAAATAAAATGGATTTGTCTAATGTGTTCCAACATTGCATTTCTGAATCGGAAACTCAGGATGTTATTGGTGAAATTCAACTTCCAGACAGAACTCTCCACAAATATTTTTCCGTTGTGGTTTTCGTTTTAATTTCGCTCTGCACTTGGAGACCGCAAAAAAATTTCGTTTCGCATCAGCTGCGTACTAGGCTTTATCCGTAATAAATACAAAATTGATCAAATTAGATCAAAATCCTAATATCCTACTCTATCCGACAACTGTGTTGTTTATCTGACACTAAATGAATTGTTTCTATCCGATCTATTTCTTTTATATGTCTTCGGATATCCAAATATCATAATAATTTAGATATTCGGATATTTTTGAAGAGCTAATCAATATTTTTGAATGTTTCATTATGAGTAGTTACTCAAAATTTTATTTCCATGTTTAAGTCTAACTTTAAGATTTAATTCATGAGTCTATTATCCGGATAACTTTGTAATAATTATTATTTAAACCATCTTAATTATTTTAGTATGATATAGTTTTGAATTTCCATGAATGAATTATTTCAAGTCTTAGTAATTTCTTATTAAAGTTACCGATCCATTAACTATACTCAAAAGTAGTTAAACTCGTTCTACCTGTATAGAACTCAATATACTTAATCATTTGTTGCTATTAATAAACGTGAATTATGTGTATTTTTCTACATTTACGGTCATTTCCTTAAAAAGAATGAAATGATACAAAAAACCAAACAACAACATCAACAATCTTAATACCGACTTTGAATAAAGTAAATAACTGAGCATACACCTGAAAAGCTATAGAAAAGGCCAATTAAAAGAGAACTTATCCATAAAGAAACTACGAACAACAACAACAACAATATAATCAAACGTCAGTCAACAATGTGCAACAAAGCGAAGTAAAATATTATTTTTTTCACTCTGTTTCCGTCGGTCGTCGTCATCGTTGTTGCCTCTTGACGTCGCTGGTGTCGTTTTTCCTGTCAACTATTCGGTTGTCGTTCTTAAACCCAGTTTTTGTTGTTTTAATTTTATGTAATTTTTTTTTAACCTCAGTGTTTGCGTTCTCATTACATTTTTAGCAAAAACAAAAAGAATAAAAAACAATAAACAAAAGCAGAATAGCAACAACACTAAGTAATTAGTGAGAGTCGAAAGAATCTGTTTTTGATTTGTTTTTGGGGACTATTTGTTTTATTTTTGCTTTTCTTCTTTTTTTTCTCATTATTTAGGGCTCTCTTTTACTGCCTTAAGGGAAGAGTTTTAAGAGTGCTTTCTTGAATAATAATGATTTTAAATTATGTTTGTTTTTTTTTTTTTTTTTGTTAAGTATTCATTTAAATATGTTTTTCCGCTTTTTGCAGATAAAAAAGAGTTTCCTTTTCTCATATAGAAGAAGACACATTTTTATGTTTCGTTTGAAACTAGAGGGTGTTATTTTTAAAAGAAATATAGTAATTTAAGCTGGCAATACTATTTTAACTGGCAGTCATTTTGACAGCTGTTAAGTGATTTTTATTAATTTGGTTTGACATTTCGATATGAATAAAAATGGCGTCTGAACTGCCGTATTTGAAGTAATGATAATCCTTAAGTGTTTGTTCAAACAGACTGACTTTTCGGTGTGCTATATTGGATGGTGGACTAATTGGTCGATATTTCTTTAAAAAGCATTGCTGGACAAAACGATAAGGTCCAACTGTAATTGACTTAAGGCCCAACTATAATAGACTTAACCGAGCTTAAGCCAGCTTAAGGGAACGAACTTTCGCGCAATTACGCAATGGCTCGAGCTTAAGCAAATGTCAAATTTGGAACGCATTTGCTTAAGTTACTTGAATCCATTATGGTTACTTTTTGTTTTGACGATAACTTTTGATAACTTTTCGTTCGGTTTTGACATTAGCTTACTTTCGGTTAAGTCTATTATAGTTGGGCCTTTAACCGAACTATACACAGTTTTATATTTCACGAATCATAACAGTTCTCACTCAATTCCATTTAGTTTCGTTAACTTTCATCAAATTAAGTAAGTGTCAACTAAATTCCAGATTTACTGATTTACATGGAGTTGTCTCTTATTAAAAATTTCTGTTATTTGTCAATTTTGCTCGTGACGTTAGCTATTAGCAAATAAAAAGGAACTATTTTCTCGGAATATAATTTTTTATCCAATTTCGTAAGTTTTGTGAGAAAAAGAAGTTATCTGTATTCTTGTGTAAACAAAAAATTGGTCACTGACCACTTTCTTAGTTTTTAGGATCTTGACGAGACAGAAGATATTTGTCTTTCTATCGCGACCTACATTGTGTTATACTTTTGAAGCTTAGAATTCTTTAAAGAACCAAAGCAATTCACCAACGTTACATCAAACAATAAAGTGTGTATCAGTAAAATTTAATTGTGACAGTTATAGTTTGACATGTGCTTAAGTAACCAGAATGCATTATGGTTACTTTTTGTTTTAACGATAACTTTTGAAAAATTTTCGTTAGATTTTGACATTAGGTTACTTAAGTCTATTATAGTTGCGCCTTTACAGTCAATGACAGCCATGATGACTAACTTTTTTGTTCAACAATTTGAGGAACCATATATGATGTGCAGGAGCTTTGTTTTCAACAATATTGTGGCGGCGAAACACGTCACAATTGATTTATTGAGGGAACAAGTTAAGGTTACGGACTTATAAATTGTACTCCAAGATCTTGAACCAAAAGTTAAGGTTATGAACCCATAAATTGGACTCTAAAATCGTGAGCCGCTTGACTATGTTCTTTGGAGATATGTGAAGTCGCTAGTCTACAATTGGGACGTTTGAGCCACAAATGTTAGAAAAAATCGGATCTCCAGATAAGACTACGTCTAAGTTAGCTGAGGCTGCCATATTCCAGAGATCATATTTCAATATTATAATGATAGAAGATTATCTTTGGAATAAAGAAAATGTCATGTCAGTTTGAAAAATCGTCTTCGTTTTATTCTATTTCAAAGTCCTATAACTCTAAAAAAACACCCTTTATAAGAAGACACATTTGTATAACATATTTCGTTTGAAACTATAAAATTTTAAATTATACCCCTTCTTTTTTCTTGTATTTTCATTTCATTCGTTTTATGGTCACTTACTAAAAAGTTTTATTATGAGAAAAGTACACATAAAATTTTCTCTCTCTCAGAAAAATATTGGTCTTTGGAAAATTGTCTTGTTTTTGAGAATGAGGCGAGAAGTTATGGAAGTGGGAGGGAATTATTTTTCTGACGTTGTTTTTTTTCCTAGGAAATTACAAGGTAAAGTTATTAGTTTGTTAACGCAACAGTTAGCCTACCTCCCACAAATTAGCAATCTTTTTCATTATAACTTTTAAATGTGTTTTGATGATTGAAATATTTCCTTTTTGGGTTCAAAGAGCTTTAAATAATATTCATATTTTCCTAATGGTTCTGTGATGATTAATTTTCTAATTAAAAATTACGGGTTGTGGGTTCTTACGGATTTAGAGACATACAAATTATCAGATAAAAGATTTGAATAATACATTGTACTGAAGAATTTTTTTGACTTTAACGGATGCAATGGATAATGAATATCAAAAACACTCTATATGAAGATGTAAATCAAAATCAATAAATTCTAAACCCATTTGTTTACATTGTTGCATTTGTAATGTGGAAGAATTCAACGAGTAAAATTGACGTGTTTTCACGCATACATAGACACAATTACTGAGTTTTTAGGGGAAATTTCATAAATTAGAGGACAAATTACACGCACATTAAGAAATACTTTATGAGGCCAGTTTCCGGTTTAGCTTAACCAATATGGCTACCGAGGATTTATATCTTAACTAGAGTGTTTTTGATAAATATAGAACACAAATATTGACTCCAATAACAAAAATCAAATGTCAATTTTGACAGTTTTTCTATTTTAAAAATGTCAAAAAATCCCTCCGAATTCATTGCTTGAACAAATAAAGGCCTATTTACATGTAACCACTCACATGTCCATTTTGCATTTACACCAGACTGATTAAAAAAAAAAACTAAACTCATCAGCATGTAAAGACAAATGATAATTGTTAAATAAAAAAAATACTGCTGGAACCGTGATTTTAGAGAACAAAAATGCCATATCCGTATTATTTTGACAGTTTAAAGCCGTGATTACAAAGGTAGACTTATTGCATTTGAGCCACTACTTCACTCTTAGCTTGAAATCTATCTTCTAGCAATTTTATAGTGACAAACCATACTCCTGTTGATGAACAATTTAAGGTTTTCTTATTTTGACAGTTCTTTAAAAAAAGATGGCGTCAAATATATAAACTTAGAGGAAAAATAAATACATTTCTACTTAATTGACAGTTCAATTGTTTTATGACAGGAATTTTAGTACAACCGGCAGCGGCCTAGTCACTGATAAAGCATCGGTTCCCATCGATCACCGAAATCAAGCATCAGTGAGCGCGGTTAGTAGGCAGATGGGGGACCGTCTCGAAACCTACCGTGTGCCGTTGTCATGTGTTCTTTCTGTCTGTTGTTCTTTCTCTTCTGTCCTTCTGTCTTGCATTAATGTCATGTGTTGTTATCAACTTATATAATCTAGTCGTTCAAGGTGCTGTGTTCTCTACTCTGTACATTTATGTGCTGAGTAGTATGTAATGTAATGTAATTTTAGTACAAGCTGTCACTTTCAATTTATAATCTGACATTTTCAAATGTTTATCATCGATGTTACAAATTTTAATTTATCCAACTTATGCAAAAATTGATTTTTTATTGAATCTTGCTATAATTTCCAATTTCCCAAAATGTTTTTTTTTTTTGTTTACTTTTCAGTAAACTGACACATTTCCCAATTATTATTTTTAGCACTTTCACTTCGCGGCACTGAAACAAAATTATAACCTGTGAAAATTTCGATAAATAAAAATAATTATGAATACATATATTCTTTGAGTAGGTAGTTATACATAAATATAATGGAGATAAAATTAAATCGATTATTGTGTCTGTTGGATGGGAAGTGAATTTAAAAATGAACATCAAAAATTAAAATGAGATGCATTGCACATGGATGGACGGACATGTGAAGAATATACATATGTATGTGCCTTACCTCTTGCAGCTTCACTTAATGAAAAATCAACAATAAAGCAAATATAAAACAACATTTTATAAAAGCAAATTATAAATAATAAAAGCTAATTGAAACGTATTAAACCCATACGGCGGCAGCGGCGGCGTGTGATTGTTGTATACGATAAAACCATATATGATGCAACAAATGTGCTATTTTCAAGGCTTCGAAAGAAAATATTTGGATATATTCAGGTCCATTAAGTTTTGTTTATTTTGGTGTCAATAAATGTCAAGTAGATATAGTACATATTTACATATAATAGTCATCCATCCAACTATTTACAATCAGCAGAAATACATATGCAGGAAATAAACAAGATTGGACCATGAAAACTTCCTTGTGGTACTCCATTCTTGTTATTTTGTTTTCGCTAATTTCGTTTATTTTATTTGTTTTTCTGTCCTTTTTCATATTTTACGACTAACTTTAATTTGTGCTTAAATTCCTGGAAGTCTAATTTTGAAAACAAATAGGTTTGGGACATAAAATAAGAATAGAGGTTCTTCCATCTTCTTCTTAGGAAGCCACTCAAAAAATACATTTTATATGACATTTTATCCCCCAGCACTCCATTGTATTAAAATCAATCATCGTTTACAGCAAATAAAAATCCCTTAAGTGTTCAGACATTAGAATTTGTATAACAAATTTAACAACCTCAGTTGAACACACAGCGACGAGATGGAGATGAACTGCTAACAACGAAAATAAAGCATCAAGTTTTGCTATAAAAATACCATCAGTCAGTAAAAAAAAACTTTCCAGTTTAAAGTCATAAATCCAAACGACACACTGTCAAACTGAGCAAACGACCAACCGACCGATGACAGTTCCAAAGCAGCGACGACAACGCCATCCACCGCCTTCAAAATCCACCAAAAAACACACACCCTGCCATACCGACATCATAAGCATTAAGCAAAGCAATCCCAATCCCAATTCCAAAAGCAGTCTCATGAATTTCTACTAAGCGCAATTGTTTCCAAATGTGCACACATATATTTTATGCGCACCATAAACAGCGCCCGGAGTTTCCCCAATGTCGTCAGGCTAACCGCTGCTTGTCCCATTTATGGTAGCCGCATAAATCAAGCGAGCTGACAATTTTATTGTGGAAAATGTTTCCGGATTCTGGAACAGCCCGATATGTTTGTTTTAAAAAATTTTATGTGCAACACGAAAATGGAAAACCCAACAACCCCAAAACCATCCTCTTCCGGATTTTTAAGACCACCTTTAACATCGACCTCTCCACCACAATAATCTCCACCTCCAAAATGTGAACATACCATTGCTCCTGTATATATAGCTGTCATTCCATCAATGGCACTCGAAATTCAAAACTTTATCTTTTCTTTGTTTCAAAAAAACACAAAGAAACATAAAAACTGAAAAAACAAAAGAAGTGAAAACTTTCGAATTAACCCGAAAACGAGTTCGCCTCCTGAATGAGGAACGTCAATAAACACAAATTCCTGATACCATCTGGCCTGGCTTAAGTTAAAGAACAAGAACAATAAGAAGCAGAAGGAGAAGTTTTTAGCTGATGTGCTGCTGCTTCTTTTGCAAAGTTTATACAAGAACTTTGTGGGATTGTTTTGAAAGGATCATCGAGGATACTTTTGGTTCTTTCTGGGGTTAGTTTTTGGAATAAGGAATTGTGGGCGGTACGGATTGTTATAATACCTTTAAGATGAGTATATGCACACGTATGTAGGTATAAATTATACTTACATGGCAGCTTTTTGTGCAACTTTATTTGTAGACTTTTGTGAGCCTTTAATTAAAGAGCTTAAAATACGGTTAGCCGCATTTTTGGCCCCCACAATGCATTCAAAATGATACCAATTTGCACCATCATTGCAGCATCCTGTTCTTGTCTTTGGGAGTTTGTAGAAATGGCAACGGCAACGGAAACGAAGACGGGACAGCCATTGTAATTGCATTATACACGAAATGAAAACTCTACAAACATAGGTGAGGTGGCAAAAATTTGTAGAAGAAGAAGAAATAACGATAGAAATAAGGCAAAGTTGGATAAAATGGATTACTTTTAGGTTGAAATTTAGACATACATTCTTTTTATTTTATTTTTGTGTGAATTTTTTCGTAAAAGCATAAAACTTAAACCAGAGATGAAGTTTTGAAAGTTCCTTAAATCTAGTCTAGAAGAAGAAGAAATGGATTCAAAAGTTCAGTTCAGTTTTATTGTCTAAAATCGTCTATACGTTAAACTGGGTTATTACTCCGGACAAGGCAATGTATACGTATTTTTAGTTGTTCCTAAGTTTTGGAGGGATTTATTTTTATTTCGAAGAATTGCTGAAAATTATCGGATTGGATGTAAATTTAAATTTAAGTTCTTTTTTCAAGAAATCTGTCTGGCTTTTTCTGTTCTCATGTTTTAATAGTTTGTCTGATAGTTGATCTTAGGGTTGGGTTCTTTTCTTAAACTTGTTTAGACGTCATTTAAGCTACATATATACTAATTTAAAAAAGCCTAAGACTAATCATCTGCAGTATAATATTTGAGTCTAGAAATCAGTAGTTTGCTGTTTCATTGCTACTAAAATTGATCATTTTGTACAATAGTTTGTCACCACTCTTTTCCTTTATAAAATCGGGAAGTTGCATCATGTAAAACACTCCTTTTCTCATCTGCTGATTTCATTTGATGTCCGCTGTCAATATAGTTTTAAACATTTATACGGTATTCACATTTCAATCTCTTAAGGCTCTATATAGGGGAATTCAGCAAGAGTTACGTATACATCTACAACTACATCTTCTAACCCTAACCTTAATGTATTGCACAAGCCACTTGAGACCGAAGCAACGACGACACTTAAATTTTAACAGCATTTTGAGAAATATGAGATAAAATAAACATTGGTCCAAATCCAATTATAAAATCAAGCTGATAAAATAAACATTGGACGATCTTCAATGCGGCCAACAATCATCGGACAGCATCACGAGATAAGATAGTGTGTGTACCACCTAATTTATTTGTAAGTGTGTTATTATACCCAGACTTTTCGTATGCTGCGTGTTTCGCATATTTTTTTTTGAACACTCATCTTGTCAATCTCGCATTATTACAATCGGATTGTTTTCGGTTGCGTGTTTTTGACACTTCTCTTTAATTTTTTGTTCTCATCCAGAAAGTCAAAGTGTGAAAATAATTTAAGAAAACTGCACTTTTTACTACAGCAATGATTATTGACATCATGAATACGGATAATAATTCCGAATAATGTAAAAATAGGAATTGGATTGAAATCTGGAGAGAATCCTTCATTTTCTTGACAAAAGAACTAAAATCAAATGATAAACCATCGTTTTTAAATTATAAAACGATGAATGAAGACACTTTTAACCTGCTTTTCATTGAAAACGACATAAAAAATACAATTTTGAGGGCCAGAAAAGTTGGCTATCACTTTGTTTCAACGCGTGAAACATTCCAAAGCTTAAACTACCAAGCTAGACTCTTTCAATCATTCCTTCATTTAATTTCATTATAAGGTCTTTGCTCCACTTGAATTTGTCCGGCGGAATATTTCTTGTTTACTCGGTAACAAAAGAAAGAATAATAAAGCAACGCCAAGAAACAAAGAAAGGCAAGAAAGAGAAACGTCAAAAACAATCCAAGAATCCCGAACCCAGAACCCAGAACTCTGCGGGTAGAGACTTTTTAAAGTATTTCTATTTCACCTACTTTCTCTTTCGCACTTATTTGAGTCTTTCCAAAAAAGTCTGGGTGTAATAACACACTAAGCACAAATTCCGTGTTACTGCGTCTCTTAGGTTTAAAATGACGCAAACGTCAAATGTCAAATGTGACATTTGCCAATTAAGAGTTAAATGTCAAATGAAGTATTGATTCACCTCAAACTTTAAAAAGTAAAATGTGAAATTTAAAATTGCTGGACATTCCTAATAAAATGCGTCTAAGCACATTGCTTTTCTACAGACACTCATAAACTGTCAAATTTTCTAAAGTGTAATTTAAATTATAATGAAAAAAAAATAAAAAGGACAGAATAACAATATTCTCAACATTGTGAAAGAAATTACCAACATGAAAATTTTTTTCATTCCATTTACTTTTTAATGAAAGGCATTTTCCATTGGTAAAAATTTATATTTGACTCAAATCTGCCAAAAACACCGATATTTGTTATTTCGACGTTCCTTTGGGAAATTATTTTTGATTTGAAATTAAATTTATAATATCAAAGCTCTTAATTTTTTTATTTTTCTACAAACACTGATAAACTGGAAAATTTTGCAGATCGTCACGAAAATCATAATACTCGTATAACAATGAAAACAAACAAAATCACAGTACTATTTTCAACTTTGCACATAATTAAAAAAAAAAAAACTTTCAACGCAATGATTGTATTTCTCTTTCGTTTCTTGTACTCCCATACACAAATGGTTTTCCATTGGCAAAAACAAATCAATTTATATTTGACTTAAATCTGTCAGAATACCGATATTTGTTATTTTGACAATATAGCAAGAGTTGAAATACGTAACCGATACATAAAATCATGGTCGTTCAATTTTTCGAGTCCAAGATTTGGATAATTTTTGTATTGCCTTATTATATAAATATTTGCATCCAAATCGATAATAATTTTTGACAGAAGAAGCAACATAATTTAAAACAAATTAATATTTGACAGAACTTTTAATTTTTTTTCTTTCAACTTCAATCAAATTTTTGTAATTTTCATGGATATTTCTAGAATATTCGATAATTTTTGTCCATTTAAATTTTTAAATGAACAGAATTATATTATTTAAAACTGGTCACACTGCATTTAAGCACCGTGTTCAATTTATCACAGCGTTGAAAGCACGATCTATGTATGTGACAGAACAAAATCATTCCTGTGTATTACAACTCTGCCTCAGAACGCAGCTATACAAAATCCTTTGAAACGCGTTCGATGTGCCAAAGCCTAATGCTTATCTTCTGAAATTAATTATACGAAAAGACGAATATAAATGTGAATTTGACAGCTATTCACCAGCAGAGTTTCAACGTACAAAATCATTTTTTAACCATGTTCAATTCGCCTACTAGAATCTGTTAAACGAAAACATTGGAAAACCTTTTTGTAGAACTAATTTGTTTAAAAAATGACAGATAGCGTAATTTTTTCTACTCCTACTTGTCATCTTTTATGCAAGGAAACAGATCTATTTTCTATTAAAGTTCAATCTTAAAAGTCAAATCAAAATCTTGTAGTTTTCAATGCTTAAGTTACGCGGCTCTAGAAAGCAGTTGTAAAACGTTAAGTTAAATCGCGTTCTGTGTGTCGATGACTTTAAGTTAATACTGTATCAATGAAACATGTGAAAACTGACAGCTAAGTCAAAGTACTCGTAAGTTACAACAAACAAAACACTTTCAAGCCATGTTCCATTGATCTCAATAAAAATTATTATTTTTATTAAAATCCATATTTATCAAAGGAAAAAGAAAAACATTTAGCTGTCACTTTTTGTCATTTCCAAAAAAAGTAGTAAATACAAAAGAAAATCCTAAAACTGTCAGATAGACACCCTAACTAACTAACTCCCTGTCATTTATAAAGTAAATAAACAGATCTTTTGAAGTAATAATCCTAAAAGTCAAACATTGTCAAAGTATTTAAACACAATACTACTATTTTTGACACATAGGTGTCTAAACAATTTGATTTAAGGAATTACCGACTAAATGCATTAAAACTGCACAATTCTCTAATTTCCAGCGCGCCTGGTAGACTGTATATAATAATCTCCTTTTCCCAGGTTGGCTCTTACTTATGTTCTATGGGGAGATTATTCATAATATCGATCGACCGACTAACGAACGTTGGACAGCCCTTAAAGTCTCTAAGGTAGCTAGGTCTATGAATGACTATACTACTCGAGGCCCACTAAATGTTGATGCTCTCACTCCCTTAAGAGTCATCTTTTCACTATACACACACCACATCTCCCACCTCCTCCTACAGCTTTACCCCCCCCCCCCCCCACCCCAAAAAAAACGTTATCCTGATGCATGTAGGCTTGTAGGCCGTCAGAATCAGAATCAGTTGGCAAAAGGTGTAATGGATTTATTGTGCAAGGACGAAGGCAAATTACACTATACGAGCAGAATGATGTAGCTAGTCCTTGAAGCAAGGAATACAAAAGAGCACACACACGGGCAGGACAGGTAGATATTCGTTTCGTATATAAGGAATAGAGCAAGGTTACATCTCGCTGCATACTCGTATCAGGAAGTATATAATGGCTTTGGCTTTTGCGAAGAACAACAAACAAAATGAACAGCGCCACCGCCGCCGCGCCACCAACAAATTTTGACATTTTCAAGTTTAATTTTAAAAGTAATTACAAAAATAGAAAGAGACAGAAATATAGAATAAACGTGGTCGCTGTCACTGTCAAAAGATATACGAAATATCAAAGGAAGTTGGCTTTAAATTGGGCAAAGACCAAGGAATTCACATTTTTTTATACCTGTCCAAGTCCACGGGAATTGCGAGTGGATATGGAAGGCCTCCCTGAGATTGATCCCATTTCTTCTTTCTCTCTCATAAGCATCTTCCTTCTCGTTCTAATGTCACTCGTACAATCGTAATGATGTGATGGAGAGGTTCTCATTTATGATTTGTTTCGTTGACGACGGCGATGATGATGACGACAACGACAACGACAACGACGCCGCCGTTAGTCGTCATCTTCTTGGTCGTTGTCATTGTAGCCTTTTAGGCTTTTTTTCTTATCGTTGCAAGTGGATTTCTAGGTCTGGGAGAACGACAAAAGTGACTGCCAGCGATTTTTTTCTTTCGTTGAATACCTAAAAGTGCACTGGGACTGGGAGTGATTATAAATAATGCTGTTCGGCTATACAACATTTCTTTTTATTTTGTAGATGAAAATGGGAGACTTGTGGGCGGGGCATTGGGGGCTGGTTGGTCATGAATCAGAATAATAATAACCATTTTTTTTATTTTTTTTTTGGAATTCTTGTGAGCCTAGGACTTTGTAAAGTTGCTTATGCTGCTGCTGCTGATGTTGACGCAATTTTGTGCAGTCATATATCAATGCCTTGTCTATTCTCCTACCTCCCGCCTTCTGCTGAAGGCATAGATGACAGGATTTTTAAAGGAAAGGATAAAATAAGAGGATTTGGAGAAATTGAGAGAGAATATTGTCGGTAATTGTGAGAAATGATCTTAGCATTTTGACTTCTAGGTATACTCGTGAGTGGGAATGATGAAAATAATGCTTGTTGTGTATCATAGTTTACGACTTGCGAGCATGACCTGATTTTGAAACAGTGAAACGGTGTCAAAATGAGGGACAATTTAAAACACAAGAAGTGGAAGAACAACATTAAGGACGAGATTAATGCACTTAAAGTCTTATTATTCTCTTTTTTTTGTTTTTGTAATTCTTACGAGAGCTTTAAATGAAGTTGTTGGTGGGGTTGTAAGTAAATAAGCAGTGCAGAGGTTGGATTTTTCATTCTTAGTATAAAATGAGGTTTAGTAAATTTACTTGAAGAACAAAATCTAAGATTATTTCGTAACAACTTGGATAGTTTCCAATATATATTTTCCGAATATAAACGAAGTAAGAAAAATTTGTTTTAGCAAATTACTTTTCTATTCCATGGTCTTAATTCGAATGAAAATATTGGTTTTGTTTTTTTTTTTTTGGCTTTCAAAAATACATATTAAAGAATTTGTTTTCTTGTTTATTTTCAGATATCAAATCTTTGAATAAAAAGGTAAGAGCTTTGGGCATCACAAGAAAATATTTTAAAAGTTAAATTTATTTTTATTTTTTCAAATTGTTAATGGATATCAGCCCTTGATAAATTCTTCAAACTCAAAGTACTTTTCTATGCGTTAAAAACCTCAATATATTTGCTTACTTACTTAAGGTGGCGTTACAGTCCTGTGTGAACTAGGGCCTCACCCAACAAACTTCTCCATATAGCTCTGTCCCTAGCTAGATATCTCCAGTTTCGCGCTCCAAGCTGGGTGAGGTCACTTTCCACTTGTGCGCGCCACCTGATCCGCGGTCTTCCTCTACTGCGCTGTCCTGTGGGTGTGGACTCGAAGAATTTCCGGGCCGGGCCGGAGCATTGGTTTCCATGCGCTCTACGTGACCCAGCCATCTTAGTCGTTGGAATTTTACTCTTCTGGCTATAAGTCTACGTCGCTGTACAGCCCGTACAGCTCTTCGTTCCATCTTCTCCTCCACTCCCCTTCTATGCATACGGGACCGCAGATCGCACGAAGAACTTTTTTTGTCGAAACGACCCAAGGTGCTTTCATCCGCTTTTGTCATAGTCCATGCTTCTGCACCGTATAGCAGGACGGGGATGATGAGGGTCTTATATAGCGACACTTTGGTACCTCAAAAGAGGGGGCTTTGCTACTCAATTGCTTTCTTAGCCCAAAAGAAACAGCGATTAGCAAGAGTTATTCTTCGTTTGATCTCAGCGCTGGTGTTGTTTTCTGCGTTTTCAGCGGAGCCTAGGTAGACGGAGTCCTTCACTACCTCAAAGTTACGTCTGTCGAAATCATGCTGAGTTCTTCCGATTATGTCAATGTCATCAGCATATGCTAGTAATTGAACAGACTTTTGAAAGATAGTGCCTCTGGTGTTGACGTGTGAGCTTTGCACTATTCTTTCAAGTACGATGTTAAAAAAATCGCATGACAGCGCATCACCTTGTCTAAAACCTTTTTTGACATCGAAAGGTTCTGTTAAGTTGTTTCCAATCTTTATGGAGCAGCGTGAATTCTGCATGGTCATTCTGCACAAACGGACGAGTTTGGCAGGGATGCCAAAACTAGACATGGCTCTATAAAGCTCGTCTCTGTATATGCTGTCATATGCGGCCTTGAAATCGATGAAAAGATGGTGGGTGTCGATTTGGTGTTCTTGGATTTTTTTCAGGATCTGCCGTAATGTGAATATTTATCTCAACTCTTCTTATGCTCTCTCTTTTTCCTTCTGAGAAGTCGGTGTTACTCTCAAAGCTTCTGCTCATAGAGCTCGTGAACAGCTCTTGTCCTTCTTTGCAGCGCCGCTTTGCGTGCCTGTTGTTTGACTGCATTTGCCTGCTGACATTCCTGGTCTAACCAGGGGTTCCTTGTTGGTGGCTGCTTGAAACCCAGCACGCCAGAGGCGGCCTCCCTGAATGCATCTTGTGAATGTTGCCACTGGTTTTCGATACATTGTGTTGGCGGCAGAGAACTTCGAGAGAGGTTACTTGTGACTGGGTCGGAGAAGGATTTGGCGATCTCTTGCTATTGTAGCCGTTCGACGTTGTATCTTCTCAAAGTATCTCCCTGTTTTGACTTGGGTCTGGACTGGATACCCGAAGTGCTACCTTGCATACAACGAGGTAGTGGTCGGAGTCAATGTTAGCTCCTCGGAAAGTTCGGACATCCATGATGCTGAAAGCGTGTCTAGCGTCGATCGCAATATGGTCAATCTGGTTGACGGTAGATTGATCTGGAGAACTTTGTGGATGTTGTGGTGTGGAAAACGCCTACTGGCTACCATGACGTTTTTCCCCGCAGCAAAATCGATGAGCCTGAATCCGTTATCGGAAGTGTTGTTGTGCAGGCTGTTTATCCCGATTATTCCACCAAAGATGTCTTCCCTTCCCAGCTTGGCATTAAAATCGCCCAGGAAAATTTTAATATCATAATATCATAAAAATACCTACCAGAACACAGTAAGTGCATTCTCTTCCTCACTCTTTCTTTCATTGTTTGTACAGTTGAGTGGCTCAGCAGGTGCATGCATTGGGCTAAGCTTTTTGAAAGCTCGCTCAATTGTGTGTATGTGTTGGTTTATTCAATAACACATGGATTGTAGATTACTGTTTTGATTGTTAGGGTCCGGACCAATTTAACTTCACTACTAAAGGCATAACACTAGTAGTGGGGTTCTATTGTCAAGACCTCGTAAATAATCTTATACAGTGATATACTTAGAAGTTCGTCTGTTTTGATTTTGGGATTTTTCTTTTATATTGCAATGACTGGTAATTTTAGAATAGATTATAGTAATGTTAGTGGGCTGAGATCGAATTTTCTGTCTGTGTACATCCACACTAATTCTAACAGACCAGCTGTTTTGGCATTGAGTGAAAACCAAGTATGTAGGTGAAGATTCCGACCCTGCTGAATTTTTTATTCATGGGTATTGCTTGGTGCATTATTCTTCTCACACCATGGTCTCGCCATATATATTAGGAATGATGTTGCTTATCAACTTTTACCACAATACGGTATTTGTACCAACTCCTTCTTTAATTTCATGTGGTTAAAACTTTCCGTGAATAAGCACATCATTCACTATTGTTTCCTTTATCGGACCCCTAACCTGGACAGAGTTTCGACTTCTCGGGAATTTGATGCTCTGTCTGACTCCATTCAAAGAATTGTCTCCCTGTATCCTCACACTGAAATTACGTTATTACAGTCGATTTCAATGTACACAATTCTTCATGACTTCAACATTCGGGCCAGACAATACCAGAAGGAGTGTGTGCAGAAATCTTCGCTGAGTTGAACCACCTAACTCAGCTGGTCAACGAGCCCACTCGAATATCGGACGTGGTAGGTCGAGCAGAAAACACTCTTAACTTGTTTCTTACCTCTGACCCTGGTAAGTACACTATTAGTGTTATATCTCCTCTAGGCTCATCTGACCATTGTGTCATATTAGCAAATTTCTCGTGTCAAAAATCTCCGGTTAAAGAAAGAGCTCCTAAGAGAACCGTTTGGCAATACGAGAAAGCCAACTGGGACGGTCTCAATAATTATTTTAGGATCTTTAAGTGGTCACTATGCTTCCTCGAAATTGACGTTGACGCCAGCGCTGATATAATCACAAGTTTGATTCTCCTGGGAATGAGAACTTTTATCCCGAATAGGGTTAAAAGCATCAGACCTAAGGAAAACGCATGGTTCGATGTGAGCTGTAAAGAGGTTATTAGGGTCAAGAAGGTAAGTTTCCGTTGTTTTAAATCCAATCCAACTGAGGAAAACCGGAATAAGTTCAAGCAAGCCAGGAGGGCCTGCAACGCCTATATTCGATGGACCAAATTTTTACATGACCAAAAATTACGGCAAAAAATACTGCAATGTCCCAAAGGCAGTAAAAATTTTTGGTCATTCGTAAAAAACATGAGAAATTCTTCTTCTTCCTCGGTTCCTACGCTCGTTGTCAATGACACTCCATTTGTTAGCTCTCTCGAGAAAGCTAACCTCTTCGCTAGGCAGTTCGCCGCTAATTCAATATGCCAGTGAGTGTTATGACTCCGCCTGTCATCGATCGCGTTAGTGATTCTATGGGGCAAATCTATTTTCGCACTCGTACTGTTGCGAGAGTCCTAAAATATCTCAACATACATAAATCCGCTGGTCCGGATGGTATACCCGCTATTGTTCTAAAGAGGTGTTCTTCAACGCTGGCAAAACCACTGCGTAAGCTTTTTCATCTGTCCTACTCCTCAGGTCTCGTTCCGAGTGGATGGGAAACCGCATTTGTCCAGCCTATTCCCAAAAAAGGCGAATCTTCCTCACCCTCTAATTACCGAACGATTGCACTTACGTCCCTTCTTTCGAAGGTCATGGAAACGCTGATTAATTATCAGCTTAAGAAATATCTTGAGGAACGGAAGCTTCTTAATGACCGGCAATACGGCTTTCGTAGCAATAGGTCCACTGGTGATCTCATGGTTCATCTCACAGAACAGTGGAACAAATCTTTACATTGTTTTGGAGAAAGTAAGATTATTGCACTTGATATTTCAAAGGCATTTGATAAAGTCTGGCATCTTACTCTCTTATCGAAAATGCGTGCTTTCGGTATCGACGAATCTCTTCTTCGTTGGATGTCTGGGCAAGATGTCTAGGTTTTTTGAGACGTTGCAAGAAATTTTTCTCTCCGTCTGATCTGGCTACAATCTACAAAACCTATATACGTCCGAAACTTGAATATAATTCTCATCTCTGGGCTGGTGCTCCAGTAACTTATTTAAGCCTCTTGGACAGTATTCAAAGTAGAGCTTTTAAAATGATTGGTGACATTAACATCATCAACTCGTTTACGTCACTCGAACATCGACGCAAGGTTTCTTGTCTCATCCTTTTTTAACGTTATTTTAACGAACTATGCTCTAGTGAAATAGCCAGTTGCATTCCTCCCCTTAAACAATTTAACCGTAATACCCGCGTTTCTAGGAATGCCCATCAGTTTACCCTTGAGCCCTACTTCGGCCGTACTATGAAGTACAGAGATTCATTTTTTAGCCGTACTACGCGAATGTGGAACGCCTTGCCACGCTCTATCTTTCCCTGTCTTTGCAATGTTCAGGAATTCAAAATCAATGTACACCGACACCTCCTATCCAACCCTTCCCTCTTTTCCTAATGCTCACACTGTGTCTTTGACATATTAAAGGTATAAAAAAAACCCTTTTAGTGTTTGCTTGTTATAAAAAAAGGTGGTTTTATGACATACTGAACAGCTCTCTAAATATGAGAAACACAAATCATGTCTTGAAGACTAAAATGCTGCTAAGTTTCTTTCTTTAGCCACACTGCACGAATGTTGAATGCCTTACCAGGCTCATTTACACTTAAGTATTGGTTTTTAGACAGCTTTTCATATAGACAAAATAAAAAGTCTTTATTTTAAAATTTTATTTCACTTAAAATTCAAATAATTCTATTCGAAAGAACGAATAATAAAGTCTGTGGTTTCTTCCCTCATAAAGTCGCATCGCATAAAAACCATAAAAGTCAGACTGATGATGATATTTCCATTACATTTTTTAAATGTTAAGCTCTCTTGGTGCCTGATGCTACTTTGTATCTTTTCCTTTAGAAACCTCAAATTTCCTGTGGTTTTGTAAATATTTAACCTCATTTTGCATTAAATTTCAGAAAGGAAAAGACATATAAATAATATAAAATATGTAAATGGCATCTTGTTATATTACTAATTAATTCACAAAAAGCGACTACACAAATTCATCTAATGGCAGAAATAATATGCTGTCTTTCTCTCTTCATTCCTTCTTTCTTTCTCTGTCTTTCAACGTTGATGGGAACATTTGTTCTATTTTACATTTTAAACAATCAATAAATCTAGAGCACTCATTCTTCGTTTTCATGTAGAATATCCTCATATCAGCAACTTCCGCGATCTGTCGTCTTTTAACGTAAAAATATTAGCATATTTCGAGAATGGAAATTTAGCGAGCGAGTGCTAGGTTAAAAAAGGGGCGTGGGAGTGGGCGGGTTTTTGTGTGATGGTATCCTAGGGTTTTTGTGTGTTCCTTCTCCCGACAATCACTTGTCACTTGTTCCCATTATTGCCTTGCAAGCTCAGCGTGTGAATCCCTATAGTTTCCGGAGCATCGTCATCGTCATCATCACAACACAAAACCAACCCGTTTTTGGGGTTTGGGAAAAGACTGATATGCGAAAGGCAGCGTATTTTAAATAGTTTCCCTGTTCCCTGTCCTATATTTCCCAAATGTGTGTGGTTCGTAGGGAGGGATGTGTTACGGGTTCATTGTTGTTTGTTTTTTCGTTACGTTTCGTTTCGTTTCTTGTGCAACGTCATCCTGACTGTGAAGTCTACTTATCTCTTTGATGGAAGCAGTTGACACATGAATATGGGAATACGCTGTGTTTTTCACTAGGGTATTGCACTGAAATTGGAAAATGCCGACCTGATTTTCCGTCGTCTTGACGCGATAACAAGAAGGAACAAATGTCTTCGCTATGGCTTCTTCTTCTTCCAGTTCCATATACGAAGATATGATGACAAATATTAGCCTTTTCTCCTGGCATATTGTATTTCACGAAATGAGATCCTTGAATAGCTGATTGGGAAGAAGAGATTTCACTATAATAGTATAGTACCATTTACTCCTGCTTATATCTACTATAGGAACATATGTATATATACTCGTATATTGATGCTCTTTCGCGTTCTATAAGGATTGTTTAAGTTGATACCATTGAAGATGAACTTTACACCATGCAGAGGATCATAAAGTGCATACAGCTTCCTTACCATCGGAGGAGATATTTATTCCTTCTTTTCAAGAGGAACTTAAGAAGAATGAGTGTGTGTCATTACTTTCAAACCTCGTGACATGTACGAAAATGCAGAACAGGATTATCATTATTAGTTTCTTTAGTTTCCACTCTTTTCTCTCCTCTTCGATTTTACAAACTAAATATTCATTGAGAATTTTTGCAACAAAATGTCAAAAAACAGCAGTGTTGCCATTGTTATGGTTTTAGAGATAAACCAATTTTTGTACTTAACTTTTTGACTGGAAGTTGAAGGTATGTTTATAAAAGCTTACAATACGTGTATCAAGCTTTTTAAAGAAGAAAGTTTTATAGAAGCATTAAGGAAACATAATTATGCTACTCCAAAAATTATTTTAAACCAAACAAATGACATTATAATAAATAGCAAATATTAAATTAATATAATTACACTTTTAATTGCCGATGAGTTTGACAGATGTCAAATCAAAGCAATACAATGATTGCCCATGCATTAACGAAGTTGAAAGTATATGTTTTTACGCTTGACTGATATTATAAGATATCAAGTTTGACAGATGTCAAATACAAATGCTATCAAATTGAAGCCACGAAATGATTGACTGAAATTTTCGTATAACTGATTTTATTAAATGATTGAAAATTTGCAATTTTGCATTTTAAACGATAAGCTGTTATTATGAATCTTCAAATGAAAACTGATTTAGACAGATGTCAAATGTAAGCGCTGCCAATCTAAGCCATAAAATGATTGATAATATGTTAACAAAGTTGAAAATACACGTTAGAAAATTTGCAATTTCAGAACTTAAACGAATACTATGACACTTTAAATGACAGCTAAGTTTGACACATGCCAAAAGTAAACGCGACCTGTATAAGGCACAAAATGAATGATCTTGTATAAATAAAGTGAAGAATATAGAAAATTACAACTTCAGAGTTTAAACTAATTTTATGACACTTCAAATGACAGCTGAGTTTGAGAGATGTCAAATGCAATTGCTACAAATCTAAGCCACAAAATGATTGACTCTGTGTTAAAGAAGTTATAAATATGTGTTTGAAAATTTGAAACTTCGCAGCTTAAACATTAAACTATTATTAAATGACTTTGAATGACAGCTGATTTTGACAGATGTCAAATGTAAGCGCCGCCAATCTTAGCCACAAAATGATTGACGATGTGTTAACAAAGTTGAAAATATGTATTAGAAAATCTGCAACTTCAGAGCTTAAACAAATATTATGACACTTCAAATGACAGATGAGTTTAACAGATGTAAAATAATGCAAGTGCTACCAAATCGAAACCACTATGAACATTAAAAAAATATGATTTTCCAAAATTTGCAACTTCGAAAAAAAAAACTTTAAATTATATGTCAATTGTAAATCGAAACAATTTGGTAATAATTTCCTGTGGGACAATTTTTAGACAAGCTATGTTATAATCAAACGTCTCATTAATAGGGTTATAATTAATGAAATTTTTCACTTTTATTAATTTTTCAGAGTAAACTTAACCAAATTAAAGGAAACTTATGTATAAAGCAACAAAAGAACGCAAAAAGTTTCTTTAGTCTGAAATTTTGATAAATAATTTTAATACAAGCTTTATACAAGCAATTGCTATATTTCTTTGGTTAAATTGATCAAATACCTTCCATAAATGTATTTTTATGGTTTTTGGACTATGAGTTTTTTTTCTTAGGCCACAAAAAACCTAAAATCCGCTGTTTGCCAATATTAATGGCGCCAGTGCACGTTGAGCTGTCATAGACATGTCATACTGGTTTTATAAATTTGACGTCTGTCAACATTCAAAGTGCATATTGTCAGAAATTTAATAACAGAAGGGTAATTATTCCTTGGGTAATGATGTCCTTTTTTGTGCCAGAAATTTGTAGAAATCAACGTGCAATATTACTGTATCAAAAATGAAGTGTAGGGATTGGCTTCGTTGGTTCCAAGAAGCGTGAAAATCTGTCCAAGATAGTTAAAGTCCATTAATTACAGACTCTTTTGGACGATAACGATAATGAGAAATTGCAGAAAATAATTGCTGAATAATTGTATGTTACTCAACCAGCAATTTCTAAGCATCTCCATTAAATGGAAAAGATTAAAAAGACCGGAAAATAATTGAATTTAATGACAGTTAGATGGAGTAATGTCAAAACCCATTCGAAATCTTGCTTCTCAGAAAAATAACAAAGTCTTTTCTGCATCAGATTTTGACATCAGACAATTAACAACAAGACACCATCTAACTTGTCAAAAAATGGTCCAAAACTACTTGGAAACACTCCACTGGAGAGATGCTACCACATCACACTTATTTTCTACACCTGTTTTCCAACTGTGATAAAAAATAGATTTAAGGCTATAAACCTTGTACAGGGTTATCCATTTTGCGGTTTTTTTAAATAAAAGTAAATAAAACACATTTAAAATATTTTTTTTTCATGATATTTCTTTTTTATTATAAAGTTTAAACATTGACATTATGTGTGAAACACTACATCATTTTAATGACCACCAAGCGAATTGCTGCAAGCATGGAATCTTTTGAGGTAATTTTAGACCACTTTTTGACACATATTGGACAGTATCTCAGCCATAACTAGACGAATGTTGGTTTTTAAGTGCTCAAGAGTTAAAGGTTTTTCTGCATAAATGCTTGCAATAAAACCATATTCGCTCGAATTGTGTGGCATGTGTCACAGTCGTGTTGAAACCACATGTTCTCCAAGTCGTATTCTTTGAAGAAGTAAGGACCTGTCACACCTTCGGACCAAAGAGCGCACCAAACAGTGACTTTTTAACTTCCCATAGGAAGTTATTGTAATGGGTCCGATTTGTCAAATTGAAAATTTTGAAATTTCTCGACGTTTCAAGGTCCCTAGAGTCGAAATAAAAGATTTTTAGAAAGATGTCTGTGCGTGCGTGTGTACGTACGTTCGTACGTCCGTACGTTCGCGGCGATTTTTTCGTCGTCCATAGCTCAAGAACCATAAGAGATCTCGACTTTAAATAAATTTTGTTATACAGATAATAAGGCAGAAAGATGCAGAAAGGGCTCTCAAGAAAATTGCGTGGGTGGTTTTTATTACCATAGCAGTTTAAAAAAAATGTGAACATTTTGGTTAAACCTAAATATCTCATGAACCAATGACGCTAGGGACTTGAAATAAATTTTATATTATATATTGTAACGTGGTACAAAACAATTATATTTTTGGAAAAAAATCCAATTAATGGTTTTTTTATAAATCAAAAAAACTGAAAAAAAATTTGTCACCTCGAAAATTTTACGATTTAATTATGATTTCATCTCCAAAACAATTTTGTGCAACGAAGAATAATGTTTTTGACATCTGATAAGATTTTGAAAAAAATCGAATTGACAGTTTTTTTTTACAAAAAATAAAAACCTAAAAAAAATGTATAAAAGGTGGTAAAAATTGATTTTCGACTCAAATATCTTTTCAAAAATTTGAGATAATGGCTTTTAATTAATTTTAGCTTATAAGAAATATTGTTTTCAACATTCGATAAAATTTTGAAAAAAATCGAATTTACAGTTTTTTTTACAAAAAATAAAAACCTAAACAAAAATTTATAAAAGGTGGTTAAAAATTGATTTTCGACTCAAATATCTTTTCAAAACTTTGAGATATTGGCTTTAAACTACTTTAATCTTTCAAAAAATATTGTTTTTAACATGCAATAAAATTTTGAAAAAAATCGAATTGACAGCTTTTATACAAAAAATTAAAAACTTAAACAAAATTTAACAAAAGTTGGTAAAAATTGATTGTCGGCTCAAATATCTTTTCAAAACTTTGAGATAATGACTTCTAACTGATTTTTACTTATAAAAAATATTGTTTTTAACATTAGGAAAACATTTTGACAAAAATCGAATGTACAGTTTTTTTACAAAAAATAAAAACCTAAACAAAAATTTAACAAAAGTTGGTAAAAATTTATTTTCGACTCAAATATCTTTTCAAAACTTTGAGATATTGGCTTTTAACTACTTTAATCTTTCAAAAAATATTGTTTTCAACATTCTGTAAAATTTTGAGAAAAATCGAATTTACAGTTTTTTTACAAAAAATAAAAACCTAAAAAAAAATTATAAAAGGTGGTTAAAAATTGATTTTCGCGCAAATATCTTTTCAAAACTTTGAGATATTGGCTTTAAACTACTTTAATCTTTCAAAAAATATTGTTATTAACATTCAGTAAAATTTTGAAAAAAATCGAATTGACAGGTTTTATACAAAAAATTAAAAACCTAAACAAAATTTAACAAAAGTTGGTAAAAATTGATTATCGTCTCAAATATCTTTTCAAAAATTTGAGATAATGGCTTATAACTAATTTTAACTTATAAAAAATATTGTTTTCAACATTAGGAAAAATTTTGACAAAAATCGAATTGACAATTTTTTTACAAAAAATAAAAACCTAAAAAAATGGATAAAAGGTGGTTAAAAATTGATTTTCGACGCAAATATCTTTTCAAAACTTTGAGATATTGGCTTTAAACTACTTTAATCTTTTAAAAAATATTGTTTTCAACATTCTATAAAATTTTGAGAAAAATCGAATTGACAGTTTTTTTTACAAAAAATAAGAACCTAAAAAAACAATACTAAAACTTGGTAAAGATTTACTTTCGACTCAAATAGCTTTTCAAAAATTAAAAATATTGGCTTCAAACTTATTTTATTTCACAGAAAATATTGTTTTCGATATTCAGTAATTTTTTTTTTATAAGAATCCAACAGTCCGTTTTTTCATAAAAAAATAAAATCTTCAAAAAATAGTACGCAAATTTGGTAAAAATTGATACATATAGACAAATCGACAGACGGGATGGGAAGTTATCAGTGTGGGTCGCATTCCAGCTTCTTTTTTGTGGATGCAATGGCCTCTCTTCAATTACTTGAGCATTCTCAAAACCCCAAATACGATAATTTTGTTTATTATCATACCCACAGAGTGAGAAATGTGCGTCGTTGAAGAAAATTTTGTTCGAAAAATTGCTGTCCACGGCCTGTTGTTCAAGCACTCATTCGACGTATCTACGACGCGACGTTATGAATGGTCAGCTTATATAGGTGAAGGTGTACATCTAAATTCAGAATACGCCATAATGTGCCGTAAGACAGTCCTAATGCCTGAGAACGACAAGGAATCGATACATTCGGGTCTTCGGCAACACTTTCACGTACAGCAGCGATATTTTCAGTGGTACGAGCGTAACGATGATTCATAGGCCCTCTACTTTTGAAACCGCCAAATGGATAACCTGTTATTTAAAAAATGACACTTAAAATTGTTAGATGGCAACTCTGTGTCCTTAAAGTCAGTTTGTTAATATTGTTAGTTATTCTTTCCCCTCTGTTTTTTTGTTGTTGTTGTTGTTCGATTTCAATTCACTCAGCAGCACAGCAGTTCAACATCATCCGTGCAGACTTTGATTACAAGTCCTTTATGATGGTAAGAGCCTATATAAGAAAGAATAAAGCTAAAAAGATGCAACATCAGGTTGAGGAAACCAGCAGTGACAACAAAGAAAAAAAAAGACACACCAAACAAAAAAAAAAAAAGAAAAAAAAACAAAAAAAAAATTATACAAGAACAAGATAAAAATAGAAAGAAAAAATTCCTAATCTGGGAGTTAGTTGATAAAATGAAGGCTTTTGTTCGAATCTTCTTCTAACCTGCATTTTCATTCCTTTTTCTATTTCTGGTGGGTTTTTTTTTTTTTTTTTTTTTTTTTTTTTTTGTAAAGAGGTATAGAGATGCAGTAGTTATGAAGAAGAAGAAGAAGGAAAATAGACTTTTTTGCTAAATTTTTGTCTTCGTCTACATATCTACGTGTTCCATTCATATCCAACAGATACTTTTTTATTTTTACAATTTTGCCAACGAGTTCATTTACATTTGAATTATTGCACATAAGCTATATGAGAACATTAAGTGGGCGGTAGGTGCTAGGGAGGGGGGTGGTATTTATTTGTGGATGGACAGAGTAGGAGTGGGGACTAGAGACTAGAGACTTTAGGGGACTCAAAGGGTGGTTTTTTTGAGTCAAAGACGGAATCGTGCTTCGTGCATCAGCAATATTTCATTTATCTGCAACCATACATTATATTGTATACATGTTGACATGTTTTTTCATGCACTTTGTCTTCCCTTTATATACATTTATCTACATATATATACAAATAGTATATATATATGGAATAGAATACCCTCTCAACATGACATTGGGGTGCAGTAGTCTTATTTTGTGATTTTTTTTCTTCTTATTTTCTGTCAACTTAGTGTCTTATATTTGTTGATTTGTACCAATAGGAGCTTGTGAAGCTTGTTGCAGAGGGCAGTGTGATATTGATTTTCTATTCCCGACTGTCAATATCTCATATATACCGCTGTAAACACAAAAAAAAAATAGAAGATAAAATAAGAGTATTTTGTTGATGCAGACGTGGGGCGTATACGTAATATTTTTTTTTTTCAGTAAGTAAATAGAATTGGAATTTATTTGAAATATTTGTTGCCTATTGTATGAAGGTAGTCAGTTAAGAGGATAAAATTCTTCATATGGAAATGTTGAGCTTTTGAGATACACGTTTGAGAATATGTAAATACATCGTATTGATTCTAAAGGTTTAAATGAACCATAGATGAAAGCAGAGTGTAGGACTTTGTACAGATTATGAGTCGTATATTTACTCCAAGGATACATCAGTAACTTAAATACTTCCTCATTATCTGGGCATGTGTACTTACACACATATTGTGTATATAGGGTATGATCAAAAATAAGACAATAAAGTTCTAGATATGTTATTATACATATGTATATGACATTCAGGGTTCTATAGCCTTTTTAAGCTTTTGAAGGCTTGAAGGGCTAGATATACATATGTTTTTCTTGTTTAACTTCTTAAAATATACAAAAACCTCAAGAGTGTTTTTGAAATGAAGCTAAATTTGAACTAAAAGAGTGTACTTCAAAAATACAGAAGAATTATAGAAATAATTTTGTTTTGTCATGAACTTACTATG
Organism: Eupeodes latifasciatus; assembly: GCA_920104205.1. Taxonomy (NCBI): domain Eukaryota; kingdom Metazoa; phylum Arthropoda; class Insecta; order Diptera; family Syrphidae; genus Eupeodes; species Eupeodes latifasciatus. The sequence goes on from OV049926.1 coordinate 11,039,969, forward strand.
ATTCGTCGATAGTGATGTTGACTCCAGTGATATGATTACAAAATTGATTCTTTTGGGGATGAAAACTTTCATCCCAAATAGGGTAAAAAGTATCAGACCTAAAAAAATGCATGGTTTGTTTAAGCAGCAAAAAGAAGTTATTAGGGTTAAAGTAATTAAATTCCGTTATTAAATAGCAAATCCAAGTAAGGAAACCCCATAAAAAGTTCAAGAAAGCTAGAAAGTCCTATAACACTTATATTCAACGTACCAAATTTATGAATGATTAAAAATTCAGGCAAAAATACTGCAATGTCCCAAAAGCAAAACACATTTTTGTTAAGCATTCTTTTTCTTTCTCATTTCCTTCTCTCCTTTTCAATGACACTCCACTTGTAGGCTATAGAGAAAGCTTATCTCTTTGCTAGGCAGGTCGCTAACAATTCAACGCTGCCAGTGAGTGTTATGACTCCGCTTGCACTTAAGAGCGTAAATGATTTTAAAGGAGAAATATTTGTTTGTATCCTTTTAGTAGCCAGAGCCCTAAAAGATCTCAACACGTACAAATCCACTGACTTGAATGGCTGATGGAAAACTGCATTTGTCCAGCCTATATCCAAAAAAAGCGAATCCTCCTCGGCCTCTAATTATCGACCGATTGCACTTACATCCCTTCTTTCGAAGTTCATGGAAACGCTGATTAATTATCAGCTTAAGAAATATCTTGAGGAACGGAAGCTTCTTAATGACCGGCAATACGGCTTTCGTAGCAATAGGTCCACTGGTGATCTCATGGTTCATCTCACCGAACAGTGGAGCAAATCTTTACATCGTTTTGGAGAAAGTAAGATTATTGCACTTGATATTTCAAAAGCATTTGATAGGGTTTGACATCAGGCTCCCTTATCGAAAATGAGTGCTTTTGGTTTTCATGAATCCCTCCTTCATTGGATTAGTAATTGCCTTTCGAATCGTTAAATACAAGTTGTATTGGATGGATTCAAGTCTGAAAACCACGAAATAAATGCTGGTGTGCCCCAGGGCTCTGTTCTATCTCCAACACTCTTTCTCATTTTTATTAATGATCTTTTGTCTGCAACTTCTAATCCAATACATTGTTTCGCTCTTAGCTTCTCATATTCGTTTTCAGATTCACATCCCTCTTCTTCGGATGTGGAACTACAACGACAAAATATGATAAGCTCATTAAATTCCGACCTAAACAGCATTGTACAATGGGGATTAAAAAACCGCGTGGAATTTAATGCTTTGAAAATCCAATGCTGTCTTGTATCGTTAAAGCGAGATATACCCTCCTTGCCATTATCCATGGATGGCCTTTGCATCGAGGAGACTGAACATACTCCCGGTATGTGTATCACCAACCACCTCTTGTGGAACGATCACATACGTAATGTTGCCAAAAATTCCGCAAGATGTTTGGGTTTTCTAAGGCGATGCAAGAAGTTTTTCTCTCCCTCTGATGTGGCTGTTATCTACAAGACTTATATACGTTCAAAGCTTAAGTATAACTCCTTTATCTGGGCTGGTGCTCCTGGCAACTTATTTAAGCCTCTTGGACAATATTAAACGTAGAACATTTAGATTGATTTAGATACCACCAAAGGATCATTTAAGTCGCTTTAACATCGTCTTAAAGTGTCTTGTCTCACCCTCTTTTACCGTTTTTTAACGGTTTATGCTCTAGAGCAAGCATGTCAAACTCAATGGTTATCACGGGCCAAAACAGCAGGATCTAAATTTGTATGGGCCGCAAAAAAAAAAAAAGAAAAGATTTTTGTATGACACAAATTTATTTAAAGAAAGAACAAGAAGAAGAACAATAGCAATATTAATTTTTTCTGGCAGACACTTGGCATCTCTTTTCTGTTACCATCTTCTCAACTTGTGGTGACATTTTGTTGGCAGTTATTACTTTTAGAACAGACCCCAAATGTAAATCAGTTATTCTGGATCTTACAGGTGACTTATTTCCTTTCATCAGTGAAAATAACTGCTCGCATCGATAGGTGCTTCCAAACATACAAATGATTTCATAAGCCAATCTTCGAGTATTCTCAAATCTGACTGCAAGTATGTACTTGTAAAATTCAGGAATCCTAACTTCATTAAACTTAGATCTCAGATCGGAGTCACATTGGATTTCGATTACCTCCATTTGCATTTGGTTAGGTACTGACGGTATATTTATAGAAAAAATCGATGAAAATAAAGAAAACTTGTCTTTCAAAGACTCAAAATATGCGAAACGTTTTTCAAATTCATTTCTAAGGCTTAAAATTTTCTCAACGTATTTGTAATAGGACACTGTTTCACTTAAACTAAGTTTATACATATTGCATATAGGAAAATGCGTCAAATTTTCTTCTCTCAAGTTTTTTTTCTCAAAGATCTAGCTTGCATTTGAAAATGCTTTAACATGCGATCACACATTTTCGTAATGATCTTATCTGTTCCTTGTAGTTTTAAGTTCAAGTCGGATAGATGTTTTGTTATATCTATCATGAAATTTACATCATGCAACCAGACAGAATCATGATACATCCTTGTGTCTTCATTTTTACTTATCAAAAATTGACATATTTCTGCTTTCAAGTCCCAGAAGCGTTGAAGAACCTTTGAGCAAGATAGCCAACGTACTTTAGTATAGTATGTTAAGCCGGAATATTCACTTCCTAGTTCACTTAAGAAATCCGAAAACTGACGCTGATTTAAGCCACGCGATTTTATAAAATTTATAATTTTCATGTTCATTACTTTTGTGCATAAAACCTCCTGGTGGATAATACAATGCGTGTGATGAATGTTTGATTTGTCATAAGATTCACGGATTTTGCTTTGTAATATTGCTACAAAACCGTTGTTTTTTTTCAGTCATTGAAGGAGCACCATCTGTTGCAACAGAAATTAATTTGGACAGGGGAAGATTGTATGTTTGGAGAAGTTCATAAACACATTTAAATATGTCTTTCCCTGTTGTAGTCACATGCATCGGTGCTAGTTCCAATAACTCCTCAAAAACATTGAAATTGGTGTCGCAAGCACGAAGAAACACAGCTAATTGAGCTTTGCCTCCAATATCCGTATCACAGGCAATCGAATAAGCTTCAAAACTTGTTGACTTTTCTTTGATCTGATCAGTTATATTGCTAGCCAAATCGGTAACTTTTTCCGCAACTGTATTTCATGATAAAGAGATTCCTTGAAAAGCCTTCACACTTTCAGGACAAACAATTTCTGCAGCTTTTATCATACATTCCTTGATGAAATCACCTTCTGTAAAAGGTTTCGAGTGTTTGGCTATCAACTCCGACAAAACGTAACTTGCATGTACCGCCGCTTCACTTTCTTGAAAAACTTTAGTAAACATGTGGTGTTGTTTTTTCAGTTCTTACTTTAACTCTTTCAGTTTTTGTTGCCTTATAATTCCTTCATAGCTGTCATATTTAGATTTATGTTGTTCATAGTGACGCTTTATGTTGTATAACTTTGGAACACTAATGTGGTTATTGCATATTAAACAAATTATTTTGTTATTCACTTCACAACAAAAGTATTCTAGTTCCCTCTTTCCTTGAAAATTTCGATGTTCATCACAAATTTTTCGTTTGGATGTACTACCACTTGGCTTTGAAAAAGACATGCCGAACCAATTACAAGATTCTGATATAAATTATGAAAAATTCTATTACGAATACTTCAAACAAGGAAGCCAAATATAAATTTATTAACTTGAATGACTGTTTCCCAATTTTTTTTCTACAAATGAACAAACTCCCCACCTCACAGAAGTTTTCCCAAAAATCGTCACTTAAAATCAAATGAAATCTGTCTATCTCATTCTTACCAACAGCTCTTTACAGCCATTTTTATGTTTTCATTGTGTGTGTGCATTCAAAACATTTTCATGGGATTCCCCGGTTTGTTTTAAGTGTGTTCATGAATGTACTTTTGTTCGTTTGGAGAAAAATTTAATGTGCAAAATTGGAAAATACCTGCAAGTTGTAATTTAAGATTGGGCCGCAAAAATATTTGATGTGGGCCGCATGCGGCCCGCGGGCCACGAGTTTGACATATGCCTGCTCTAGAGAAATAGCAAGCTGCATTCCTCCTCTTAAACAGTTTAACTCGCGCTTCTAGGAATGCTCATCAGTATACCCTCGACCACAACTTCGGTCGTACTGTCAAGTACAGAGATTTGTTCTTTAGCCGTACTACGCGAATGTGGAATTCCTTACCACAATCTGTCTTTCCCAGCCATTGCAATATTCAGGAATTCAAAACCATTGTGCACCGACACCAAAATCAATGTGCACCGCCGCCGCCGCACCGCCGCCGCCGCAAAAATCATATCACCTAAACGAATAAAGATATTGCTTTAATTTTTTTTTATCTTGAAGGAAATTCAAGGCTATAAAAATTGTGACTTTCAAAAAAAATGTTTACAGGGTGTTTCAGAAATTTGTGTTAAAATAAGAAGTAATCTAAGCGAATTGAAACAGTAGAGCAAAAAGAAACCAATTCGAGTGAAAAAGTGGGAAAAAAGTATTTTTTTTTTAATTTTAAGGATTTTTTTTTTTATTTTCCAGTATTTAAGAATACATAATGTATTTTGGTGATATATCAAAAGTCAAACAGTGTAAAAAGAAATAAAGACAAAAAAAAATTAATATATAAACACTAAATTTCTTGAAAACTATCATCTAAATCCAGGAAAATGTATGATAAACTCATCATTTCTGGAGAGTATCGTTCTTTCAAATCTTTTTGGCTTCTCACATGCCTTAAGGAAGAAATAAGTGGATCCGAAGAGGTTGCAAGCATGTTAAATAGGTCCTCATTCTGCCGAATCCTTGAAACTTTACACGTATTCTGATATCGATATTTCTTGTAGTCTTTATTTTTGCATTCCTGGGCTTCTTCTGACAGTTCTCCAAGTGGTAGTGATTGATATTCAATGATATTTTGACTATGAACCAATATTTTGTGTAGTGTAGGTGTGAGTAATTTTTCAGGATACTTTTGTTTTAAAAGCTCTGCAGTTTTTTTGTATACTCCCCAAATTTAACTGCATTCACTACTTCTCTGCAATTCAAAACGTTCAATATTACTTTGAGCCTCATTACAACTTCTCCATTGACTCCAGTTATTCGAGCGGTTGCATCTGACTGTTCAAAAAATCTTCTTGCAGTGTTTCCGTCATTAGTGTTTCCAAACCCTTGCTTTGGTTTATCCACATCAAGGCCAAGCGCATCGTGAAAACGCCTTTGGATCTCTTGTTTTCTTCTTTTTTCCGCCTCCTTGGTACCAATCGATTCATCAGTACCACCTCCTTTTTGTCGAAGAGTATACGCAAGCTTCAAAATAAATTCCATGCATCTGATTTTAGCGTGCAGTGGAGAGATTCCATATTTGTAATTATGTTCGTCCTCAATTGATTCATCTTTATTAAAGTTCTTTTGCATATCGGACATGACCGCGTAGAATTTGTTTCCGTTAATTCGTTTAATATTCTTCCGTCTATCATAGTTAAAAAGAACTCGTGATTCACAGTTATAGTTGTTTCTTCATTAAGTTTATATATTGTTGGTTGAATATCTGCTATTTGACTTTTAATATTATTAACTGTGGTATTTATAATGTCACTAGTCTCTTTAACATATTGGAACATAATGGGCCGACAGAAATGAACTGATGATGGGCGAGGGTTCCTCCACTGTTCCCCATTTGTACTATTGAGTCGAAGTGGGACAACTGATGCCATGAACATGTGTGCGTCTGTTTCACCATCTGTTGTATTTATTTTTTGCTTGTAGGCACTTTGTCCAGATGATCCATCGCAGCCCCATTTACTCTGTAACGTTAGACTTCTTGGAAGTGCCATTATTTGATCCTCCGTTTTGCTTTCTATTAGCCTCATTGCTGTATGATCCATCATGTTTTGAAGTTGTGATGGGTCTATGAAATAACTCCCACGAAATAAGTCCCACTTTTGAAAACGAAATAAGTCCCACCAAAATGAAATAATTTAAAAATTTACTTGAAATGAAATAACTCCCACTCAAAATGAAATAACTCCCCCTTGAATAATATTTCTTAAATGAATTAAGTCCCACTTTAATAAATGAAATAAGTCCCTAGTAACAACGTTTGGATTCGTAAATGGATTAAGTACAGATCAATTGTTCTTATTATTAAGATGGAAACCGTTTCGGAAGGACCATCAGATTAAATTTATCGACCTTTATAAATGGCTTGAAGATCCAGTACATGGTAGACGGTATTATAGCTTTAACGTGGCATTGGGATTAGTTGTATTTTGTAATGGTGATATTAGAAAACATGGAAAACGAATTCCAATTTCCTACTAAAAATATAATAAAACACTTACATACGTAATTACGTTAAGTTCGGTACTTATTTGTACACATTTCTTTAAAGTTTTTTTTTATTATAGTAAGTATAAAGTAATTAATAACAAAAAAAGGATAGCCATGAGAGATAAGGACAAAAAATTATGGTTGGCCCTTTTACGAAATGTCCAATATATAATTTTGGCATAAGAAAAAAATGAGAAATAAAGCCATAATGGCCTTTTATTCAAAAAAGCTGTTGATGTTGGCGCCTGCCTGGCGACTTTACATACCCTAAGCGGAGCAACGGAGTTGCGTGAGCGGGTGTGACCCCGAAAAAGGGAGTTAAAATCCTGAGAACCCGCGAAGCGGGCCACCCACAGGTGCTTTTATTGAAAGAAGTTGTTGATATAGGCGCCTGCCTGGCGACTTTACACACCCTATATATAATTGTTTCTCAAAAAATATAAAGAAGCTTGCTGTTATTCCTCTTCCCTGCAATTATTTCGTATGTCACACTCATGTTCACTATTGAAATTCACAAACTTAACATAATCAATATAATGATAAGGTCTTGTAAACTAGCACACTTAACAACAAATTTGAAACAATACCATTCATTTCGTAAAGAGCAAGAAATAACGGAACTTTTCGAAAGCATATTCTACAATACAATACATTTTTTTTTTAAAGCAACAAAAAGATCATTATGAAATTCAATGAGAAACAACGTGAAGAGCAACAAATAACGGCAAAAATTATTAAGCATTCACTTAAAATGCAAAATTATGAAATTGAAATAAGTCCCACTTAAAACGAAATAAATCCCACCAAAATATAAATTTAGGGGTATGAAATAACTCCCACTTTACAAAACGAATTTATTCCCACTCAAAACGAAATAAGTCCCACTTAAAATAAAAACGCGTAACGAAATAAGTCCCACCAATTGACGAAACAAGTCCCACTTTTAAAAACGAAATAACTCCCACTTTCAAAATAACAATTTTTGGTGGGATTTATTTCGTTTTTAAAAGTGGGACTTATTTCGTGGGAGTTATTTCATAGACCCGTTGTGATGTCTTATCGAAGTTTTCAGGATTTTATATTTTTCTTTTGAGAGTCCCAAATCCATAAACAAAGCTAATGCGTAAATTTTGCGCACTCAATGACTGGCTTCCTTGGTCTTCCTCTTGATGTAGTTGGGAGATCACCCGCTTCTTCTGTTTGTCCGGTATTGATATGCGGAGATAAGAAAAGCCATTCTGCATTTAATAAAACTACCTGTCTTTCTACCTTTATACTAACATATTCCAAAATTGTTTTATCCTTAAATCTTATCAATAAATTCTTAATCCTTATCAATAAAAATACCTGATCATAATTCAATCGTACCCGAAAACAAATGCATTATTTAAAATGTTATTACAGGATTTAAAAAATTTGCTTTAAAACTCTTGAAAATCTTAGGTAATAAACAAAAAATAAAAATGATTTATTTTTTTAAAATAAAATCATCTTTTTAAATCCACCACACACAAAACAAATAAATCCATAAAAAAAAATTTCCATAAAAAAAAGAGGGGAAAAATGACTGACTTTATCAATTTAAATCTCCCTAGCTCAGTTCGATGCAAAATGACGCAGTTGATCTTTTGGATTTATTTTAAGAAATATGTAAGGATTCTGAATCAGTTGAGATCTTAGCACCAATCGTTGAATCTTTTTTTTCTATACAATTTGAAGTCGAAAAAATGTGCAAAAAGTAGTGTTTCCAAAAACATTAAATTAAACAATTAAAAAATATTTTTTTTTTTTTTAATTATCGATCTAAATAATGGCAATGCATATGCATTGCAAAAGCGTTTCGAAGCCTGTTACGGTAAATTTTTACCGCAACAAAAACCAGCCTTTGGCTGTTTTATTTTTCCTTAGTTGTGGCTGCAAAATATCGGCAAAGTTGAGGGCAACCATGGTCTCATCAACCACAGGTGTACCTAGCCTTTATTTTGCAAAAGCAACAAAAGCAGGTGATCGAGATCGAGAACGAGTTCTTTCGACAAGGTCGAAAATGCCGGCGGATGAGCCGAAGAAGTATGAGGTCAGGCGGACCCTTACTTAAACATCAACAACAACAACAACAATAACATACTTTCATATTTTAACGTAGATTAACTAAAATTAACATTTAATCACTTATGTACAAATGGGTTTTTAACGCCGCGTTTTAAAGTAGCTTAATTTAACATTTGGTACGAAATTCACACCTCGAACCTCGCGCGTAATTAATAGTAATAGGAAAATGCCTAGTTTAGACTTCTTCTCGATTTTTGTTTCTTAAAACTTTCTCGAAAAATAAGAATAGTTGGGAAGGGGTCTGAACTCGCCATTATGTTTCGGCAAGTTTTGGAAACTCATCCAACAACTTGTCGAAACCGTGTTTGTGTGTGTGAAAGCAAATTTTCGCTGAGAGTCAACAACGGTGGCTTTCCTGATGAGCGTAAAGCTTCCAGGAAGCCGCGATACCGTGACCGACAATCACGAAAACGAATGCTTGTGTTAGATGAATGTGTGTGTGACTGGAATGGTCGAGAGAGGAAAAATTAGTTTTGGGAATTAGCTTGGAAGGCACTCTTGATAGAGCCCTACAAGCGATAAGTGATAGAGAAGAAAGTTTCGAGGAATTTTGAAAAGAAAAAGAAAAGATTGAGAAGAAGGATTTGGAAAATCGGGAAAAACTAATAGTCGAGGATCGAGGTGTGAGGATCGGGAGAAAGAGGAAAATAGGAAGAAAAAAAAGATAAGTAATTTGTTTCTGTCGTTTATTTGTTCTTTTCGAGTTTACATATTTTTTTTCAAGACGCGTCCGGTATTAAGAACCCATTTTCTTTTGCGAGTTGTTTTCTTTGTTTCATTTGAATTTTCTTTGGTTCTTTGTTTAACTTTAATTTCAATTTTATTGTAATTTTTTTTTAACTTTTATTTTGAAAACATTTTGGGTTTTAGTCCAGGAATCTTCAATCCCACGGTTTCCCAAAGAATAAATTTTAAACTTAAAAATCAAACGTTCGTTGTGTCTTTTTTTTTGTTCTCTTCAATCGCTTCACTCATCACAAAGTTTTGGAATTTTCTTTTTTTCATTTTATAGCATAGTATCCCACTGTAGGTACTTGCAATAGCATATTCCTAAATTGTAACAATTTGATTGATTTTATAAATCAATCAACATTGTTATAATAAATAAAATTCTTCCAAAGAACCCAGCCCAGCTGAGCAGCCGCGGTTACAGCTTCTTTAACGAGCTGTGTTGTTGCACTTTTTTTGAATTCTCTTTTGTGTCGTGTTCGTACTCATTTGAGTGCGAGTTAATAATTTTGTTGCGTGCGTCGTCGTCGTCGTCGCTACGCAGCCGTCGTCGATTTAGTTTGTTTATCGGTTTAGTCTTGTTGTCATAATTTGTTTTTAAATAATTATCAATAAGTAATAATATTAAATTTAGTATATCGCGGTAAACAAATCCAATAAAAAAGTGTAACAAATTGGCGCCCAACGTGGGCGCCAATTTGTGGTTTACATTCAAAGTTAAGAAAAAATATAAAAAAAATTATCATCATAAAAAATCTTCAATTTTGGCCTGCTCTATAAGGCACACCAATAACCCAAATTGAATAATTTGTTTGATTACTGGAGCTTCAAATATTTGTGAATCCAGTGAACTAAAAAGTTTTGCATTATAGACCCACTCGAAAAATGAATATTGCAAGCAGTTTTGCATAAACGGGCCACTGTGCGCCGGCTGGTCACTCCCTTTCCTAGTGCTCACACTGTATCTTTACATAATAAGGGTAGTAATATCCCCTTGAGTGTGTGCTTATTATAAAAAAAAGCTTTAAATAATAACAAATGGTATACATAGTCCTTTTGATCAATTCAATTTTTAACTATATTTTCAAATATATCTAGAAGTATTGCAATAATTGTGGCTGTTTAAAATTTCGAAAAAAATAAAGACTAATGACGCCGCCACCGTGTACACGTATAACACACCAATTAGTCAATTTTAATGGATATAACAGTGATTCGTTAATGGCTGGAGGATTGTCTTAGATCCATGTATGACAGTTTTGCTTATCGCCACCCATAAACACTGTAATATGAGCAGTGTACTTCCTAAATTCCATTAACATATTTATTTTTAAAAAGTAAATTTCCACTATTTGGAAGAGTTGTTCAAGTGTCAAAGCATTTTCAACTGTCAAACCATACATAACATATAAAAACCATCGAAACTTCTCATACAACTTACAAAAAAAACACCCTTTACAACTTAGTCGTACACTTTATTCTCTTTATTTGTTTACCTAATAGAAGTTGTGGATATTTGAGTTGACACATTTCAAAAACAGAAATTTAATAACTTTGAACAATTACTACGAACTGAATATAGCTAATCGAACTCAAACCCCTTGCTTCTTTTTTCCATCCCCAATTTGCTGCTTATATTTCCTAATGCATAAATCTATAAATAAATATAAATATACAAATTTATATATTATTGCTATAAAATAGTTTTTGTATCAACTTGAATTTTATAGCTATTGTGTCAATTTGTCATTTTAATTATAACATTGCACACTCTGCTGATCAGATAATCATCTACAGTCAATAGCTTTTGCCGAAAATTGACATCTCCTACACCACAAAATACGTCATTGATAGCCTCGAAAATAAGCCATGAAGCTATGAACATGTACATACATATATTCTCTGTTGATGATGCTGTTGTAAGCTTCATAGTACCTATAACGTAGGTACATATTTGTATAATATATTATAGTAAATACATAGATAGATGAGGCAACATATTGGCAATTCCCGATAATTGATTCAATTGTTGGTCTTTCTCCCTGCACTATCGACCTACCTACCGACTCTTTTCTGATTGGGGTGGTAAGGCAGAGTCGGTCGGTCGGTCATGTTATCTGCTGTCGAACTCTGAATTCCCTCCATCTCCAAACGACAACGTCATATCAGAGCGAGTTTCAACGATTCTTTTGAAATGAAATTTTAATCAAAATTGTAATAAACTATCCGCACACAAAATGACGAACAATTTGTTTGCAACAAAAGGCCAACAACAAAAGAAGTCATATAAAACGTAAATATATACACAAAACGTCGATACATATTTTATATATTGACCAACAGCAACTACAACACCATCATCAACATCTACATCACCACCTCTCCTCTTCTGTCCACACTCTGAATCCGATTCCGATTCCACTCATCCTCTTCCTCTTTTTCCTCTGATGTTGGTGTTGGATTGCAATTCGCGATTTTGGGGATTATTTGCAATTTAATTAAATCGTTTTCCGGAAATTCAAATAAATTTAAATGCCACTCCTCAGCGCGCACACCTCTTATGCAATTCAACCAACCTTCCCCTGCCCCTTCCTCGTATCGTACCTCCTTTATGATGGTCACTCGCCTTTGTGCAAATAAATTGAGTTCCATTTGGGGTTCAACAAAAAAAAAAGGCTCGGAAATAAAAAGAAACAAATTCGACCTAGTTCAACGTCCTGTGGCTTTCATCAACTAATATCATCCACAGTCGTCACCGCATCCTTTCTGCTCACCGTCGCGGTCGTCGGTCGGTCGTTGGTCGCACCATTTGCAATCTGGGATTTGATATGGTTCTAGGTTGGGAGTTGGGTCTGCAACTGGGAGACCAGTGCAGTTTGTGTAGTTTTGTGGAACCACGTTAACACCACACCCCCACCTCACTACACAAAGAGGCTCCTTTAGGTATAGTTTTTTTTTTCAAAATGTGTGATGAGTGGAGGACCATTCTCATCTCTCCGAGGGCGAGGATATTATTTGTTCTATGTGGGAGAGACGAGTGGAAGAGCTGAGGCAGGTACAGGGGCCAGGAACAAAACATACAAAAACGAAACACGATTCAAACAATTTCGTCAGGGAAATAGAAATGAAAAAAGTTAAATAAAAAAGAAGAAAAAGAAAAAAATATCCTTTTCCTAGTAACGGATAAAAATGCAACAAGTCGAGAACGCGAGAAATAGAGTCATGTTGCACGTTTCTGTTTGTAGAGTGCAAATAACTTGCCACCACCCTATATATATTTCCATATATGTACTTGTTTTAAAAAGTCGGTTGCTTGGATTTGAATTACACTAGACTAGAATATACCATTTGCTTTAGATTGAGGTTATCTCCACACCCACCTTCACTGAAGAACACCACGGCTGGATAAGAGGGATTTGAAAACTAGGAAGGGACATAAAAATGGCGATTTTAGAGCAATAAAAAAAAAAAAAAACATTTTTAGGATACTGAAAAACTTTCCAGTTAAAGAGCGAACAAACAAACACAATGAAAACGATTCTGCAACACAACATTCAGCTGTCAAAATATTGCATAAACTTAAATTCAATTCATGACGCATAACATTACAATTGTAAAATATGCTGCAGATAAATATTGACTTTATTTAAGCTTTTAAATGCATCATTTTTGACGGTTCAGTATTGTATGTGACATTTCTGGTGAAGCAAGCAGTTCCAAATGCCATTTCATTGGGATTGGGTTCAAATTCAAATTGAATTTCTAATTTCAAACTTTTTTCAATCCGAATTAAATGTTAAAGTTTTAGATGTAAATGTTTTCGGTGGAAATTAAGATTCCGGTTTTGTCATTGTGACGTTTTTCCATATTAACTTCCCATAGGAAGTTATTGTAATGGGTCCGATTTGTCAAATTGAAAATTTTAACAATTCTCGACGTTTCAAGGTCCCTAGAGTCGAAATAAAAGATTTTTAGAAAGATGTCTGTGCGTGCGTGTGTACGTACGTCCGTATGTCCGTACGTTCGCGACATTTTTTTCGTTGTCCATAGCTCAAGAACCAGAAGAGGTATCGACTTCAAATAAATTTTGTTATACAGATAATAAGGCAGAAAGATGCAGAAAGGGCTCTCAAGAAAATTGCGTGGGTGGTTTTTTTACCATAGCAGTTTAAAAAAAAGGTGAAAATTTTGGTTAACCCTTAATATCTTACGAACCAAAAATGCTAGAGACTTGAATTAAATTTTATATAATATATTGTAACGTGATACCAAACAAATATATTTTTTGAAAAAAATCCAGTTAACAGTTTTTTTTATAAATCAAAAAAACGGAACAAAAAAATTTGTCACCTCGAAAATTTTACGAATACAAAATGATTTTATCTCCAAAACAATTTTGTGCAACGAAGAATAATGTTTTTGACATCTGGTAAAATTTTGAGAAAAATCGAATTGATACTTTTTATATAAAAAATAAAAACCTAAAAAAAACATTACTCAAAGTTGGTAAAAATTGAATTTCGACTCAAATATCTTTTCAAAACTTTGAGATATTGGCTTAAAACTACTTTTATCTTTCAAAAAATATTGTTGTCAACATTCAAGAAAATTTTGAAAAACATCGAATTGATAGTTTTCTTACAAAAAATAAAATCTTAAAAGAAAATTTAACAAAAGTTGATAAAAATTGATTTTCGACTCAAATATCTATTTAAAAATTTGAGATATTGGGTTGTAGATACTTTTATCTTTTGAAAAATAATGTTGTCAACATGCAGTAAAATTTTGAGAAAAATCGAATTGACAGTTTTTTTTACAAAAAATAAAAACTTAAAAGAAAATTTAACAAAAGTTGGTAAAAATTGATTTTCGACGCAAATATCTTTTCAAAACTTTGAGATATTGGCTTTTATCTTTTAAAAAAAATTGTTTTTAACATTCAGTAAAATTTTGATAAAAATCTAATTGACAGTTTTTTTACAAAAAATAAAAACCTAACAAAAAAACAATACTAAAACTTGGTAAAAATTTACTTTCGACTCAAATAGCTTTTCAAAAATTAAAAATATTGTCTTCAAACTTTTTTTATTTCACAGAAAATTTTTTTTCGATATTCAGTGGTTTTTTATAAAAATCCAACAGTCCATTTTTTCATAAAAAAATAAAATCTACAAGAAATAGTACGCAAATTTGGTAAAAATTGATGTTCGGTTCTTGATATCTCTCAAATTAATTTAATTCATCTAATTAGTAAAAATTTAAGAAATGCTACTAAAATTGGTAAAAATTTGTTTTTCACTAAAAATCTATTTAACAAAACTAGATTTTCAAACTAAACTATTTCTTTATATGAAAAATATTGTTGGTAATTTTAAAATTTTTAAGAATAATTCAACTGACAACTTTTTTAACCCAACACGAAAACCTACAAACTTTGAAGCAAGACAAATCGACAGACGGGGTGGGAAGTTTTAGTGTGGGTCGCATCCCAGCCTCTTTTTTTTTCGACTGGATGTCCATATATATTCATTCATCATAAATAAACCAAGATTACACGAGTAAATGTCTGTGAAATTAATCAATACACCTATTTTGAAATTCTGACATTTGAGTTGAGAATAATAAACACCTAATCCAAATGTCAAATTGACAAGTTTAAACGTATTAAACTACATTTTCTTTTCAACCTCCTTTCCATTTTTTGTAAATCTGTTTTCAGATGAAAATGAGGTTTATTTGATTTGAGCTTACTCGGGAAGTGAAGTCGATTTTTAAATGTACTTTTTCTTTCTTTCAATAGAGCACTCTCCAAATAGAGAATTGAACTTAAGAATTCTAAAATTCAACTTTAGCTCTTGATTTTACAAATAAATAAGAAAATACTCGATGAAAAAGGATTGAACTTTAGTTAAATTTTTTACATGCAACTTTTTCATATTATGTACGAGTTCGAAGCTTTGACCCAGTTTCAAAGTAGGAGTTTAAACTTAAGTCCAGCTGAATTCTAACTTCATTTCAAATGTAAAGTTCAGCTCGCTCGATTTTGATAGTGTTTACTGAGCCTTAGATAAATTGAGAGAAGTTCAAGCATATCAACCTGGAAACATTGTAGATTTTTAAAATTCTAATCCGATTATTCAGACTGCCATTTGGTACTTTTTGAAAGCAATTACAAAGAAAATAAATTTCACTTTAAGCCATTTTATTTTAAATTTTAAATCAAATATAAATCAAAGTCAAAACACCGAAAGTCACGAGTAAGCAATTTTGTTTTCAATAAAAAAATTAAACGTCAAAATTTCGCAAGCAATTAATATGCTGGGCAATTAAATTGAGAACGAAAAGAGTGGAGAATTGTACTAAGAAATCTAGTACAGCTATCCACTAAAATGACACATTTCGTCGTTCAGCAGCGTACTGAAAAACGAAAAGCACAGCGAAATTTTTCGTTTATGATTTCGTCATGTCATTTTTGTATGGGAATTTTCGTTTCGCATCAGCAGCGTACTAGGCTTTAATGATTGATTTAAAGGAAAATAGGTTTTGCATACAATTTATTGAAGATAAAAAGACTGATAGAATGCAGAGGAGTTGAACGTTTAGAAACAGAATTAGGATCGAATTTGCTTTAGTTACGTCATAATGTTAACAGCTTTGTCATTTAATTAAATTAAATTATTTGTTCTCCAGCGGAATTGTTTTTTTCTTCCACTCTCAAAAGAGACATTTTCCTCATTACATCAGTATGTAAAATCCTCATAATAACGAACTAGAAAACATTTCATTGGTTTTCATGCACCATTCCAAAATCAAACAAACAAAATTTCAGAAATAAATACAAATCTTTTTTTTTTCAATATAAATTTAACTTTTACAATAAATAATACTCGTTGAACTTGAACTACAGATTGAAATCCAGTTCAAAGTTTCAACTTTCAGTTTAGACATATTCCATTCTTGAACCAATAATCTATTCTTTTGGCCGCTAGAGTTAAAAATTATTCTTCAAATTCAATACAAATTTCATATTGGCCGCCATTTTATTAGAACAAATTTACGTCGTTTTCAATTGGCAATCTGGAAGTGAAAAAAAGCATTCTGAATGCGTTCAATTGGGCAAAAGTGACAGTTCTGATTCTGAAAAGAAGAGAATTTCCCTTCTGGTTTTAAAAAACAGAATCAGAAGCAGAATCACTCACACATTCATAAATTTTAAATGTCAGATGTCACACTTGACAAATGACATTTTTTTTTGTAACACATTTGTTTGCATAAATTATACCAGCAGTGAAGTGATTTCTTGAAATTGATATAAAAATTATAAAAAAATATAATCAAAATGGAAAACAATATTGAAAATATTGTAACAAGTGTTCCTAGTTTGTTAGAAACATTATTGGAGTCGTCTTCATCATCTTCTTCATCAAGTGGTGAAGATATTATTGCAGTTGATTTTCTCCTGCAGGAATTTGCGCGAATACACATATATGTGACACATGTCATACTCAACCAATACATTCTCACCAAACTTTAGATTCTTCGGAATAAAAAAAAAACTGTTCAATTGGGATTCCGAATCGAAAAACAATTCCAGATTGCCAATTGAAAACGACGATGTACATTCATTTTTTTTATTTTTTCCTTTCAACTGTCAAAAAGCAGAGTCATTTGGTGTCCTTGTAATTGTGATTTTAATTTTGCTTATCGTTTAATAGGGTTTTTGTTTTTGATCCAGAAGATAAAAATCAAAGATTTTGAAGTTTGTACACGTTACTTTTTCTGCATAATTGACATTTTAGTTCTGTAGTCAAACCAGAAGCATTGGTCAAGTTCAGACATTATAAGGGACTTCATTTGCAGTCAACTGCCTTCTTTGAACTTAAATTTGGACCAAGGCAACTAGTTAGTTTTGCTAGTGTCATAAACTTCAAGCTAGGAAATTTACTCCACCAACCTCTACCATCAGTTGACCGTGCAAAAACTACCAAAAATGTAATTGTCTACAAAGCACCTCTCAGGCAAGATATAATTCTATCTCGGCTTGAATTTTGTATTTTAAGGAAATTATTACTTATTCATTTTCCAATTTTTTTTTTTTTTTTCCGCAGGAAGGTGAGAAATCTTCAGAGACACTATAAGCCCGATGCTTATAGTAGTGTCAGATTTTTACTGACTAAAACTCACCTCCCTTATGTTCTATATTATTACTACAACTAAGTCCAGCTTAACAAGTAGTTTTAGCGTCATTTTGTTCGCGTTTTGTCAGGAAGCTCCCCAACGAGAGGACCTGAAGATTCCACAAAATTCGAGTGGAGAGATTAATTTGTTTGCGCTAGATCAGAAGGTCTTGTTCGGTGCAGACGCCGAAAAACGAACGCCTCGCTAACAGATTGTTGGATTAAGTTATTACTATGATTTCTAAGTCGTGATCTTAGCTCTGTAGCAAATTTTTTAATTTCGTTTTCTACATATTTTATATTTAAATCTCTATGTAAGTCGCTATTTCTTACATACTATGGAGCATTTACTATTATTTTAAGTACTTTGTTTTGGTATGTTTGCAAAATTTGTATATTTCTTTCGTTGGTACAACCCCAAAGTTGTATACCGTACGTCCAAACTGGTTTCAGTACTTGCTTATAAATAAGAAGCTTGTTATAAACGCTTAGATTGGAATATCTTCCAATAAGCCATGTCAATTCGCGGAGTTTATTTTCGAGTTCATCGCGTTTCTTTTTTACATGAACTTTCCATTTAAGTTTCGCGTCTAGAGTCATGCCTAGATACTTCGCTTCATTAGCGTATGGAATTTGCACAGAATTTATATAAATAGGTAAGTTATATACTTTTTATACGTAAAATTTGTGTGCGTCGATTTCGTTTCATTAAGAGCAATTCGCCATTTCTTTGTCCAATCTGAAATGCTATTTAATGCCTTTTGAAGCTTAGAGGTTGCCGTTTCTATTGAATCCGATATTGCGAGTACAGCTGTATCATCGGCAAAAGTGCCTAAAGTTGTGCCTTCTGTTTGGGGTATATCTCGGGTATAAAGAACAAACAAAATCGGTCCAAGGACGCTACCCTGGGGAACCCCAGCGTTTATTTCTTTAAACTCCGAATACTCCGTTCCTTGCTTAACTCGAAAGAATCTATTTTCTAGGTACGATTCAAGAATGTTATATATTTGCTCTGGAAAGACTTTTAATTTATATTTTAGCCCGTCATGCCAAACTTTGTCAAAAGCTTGAGAAACGTCAAGAAATGCAGTTGAGCAAATCTTTTTTTCTTCAAATGCTTTTTCAATTTCGTTAGTTATTCGGTAAACCTGATCAATTGTCGAGTGATTATTCCGGAAACCGAATTGGTGGTCGGGAATTAAACGTTTTTCTTCAATAATTGGTAGCATTCGTTTAAGAAGCAATTTTTCAAATATTTTAGATATAATTGGTAAGAGAGAAATTGGTCTATACGATTTTTTCTCATTCGGTGGCTTACCCGGTTTGGGGATCATTATTACTTCGGCGGCTTTCCATTGCGTGGGTACGTAAGCAAGTCTTAAAGCAGCGTTAGTGAGCTGTAAGAGCTTAACCATTGCTTTTTTAGGCAACTCTTTGAGGACACGACCGTTAATCAGGTCGTAGCCAGGAGCTTTATTGTTTTTCTGCCGTTTTATTTCCTGGACAAGTTCAGTCAAAGTAATATTCCTGATAGAAAAATTTTCCGGCGCTGGTTGGAGCTCTCCGTCATTAGTCAGAAGCTCTTGACCATCGAAAGGTTTGAACGTTTCCTCAAGGTGCTTAGCAAATAAATCCGCCTTTTCCTTATCAGTTTTTGCCCATTCAGAATTATTTTTTCGAATAGGTGCCGACATTATTTGAGGCTTTTTAATACCTTTTATCGTCTTCCAAAGAGAATAATTCGTTTTTTTGTCTGCTGTTAGGCTTTCAAGATAGGCAGAATTCTCGCTGTTTTTAAAATCTCGTAACAAATTTTTAATCTTGTTTGATAAAAACTTGACGACACTTTTATGCTGAGGAGCACGTGATTGCTGCCATACTTTTCGAGCTTTTCGTTTTTCGCGTATCAATTCTTTTATATCTTCTGGAATTTTTTCTTCGTATTGCCTTGACTTTTTACTACAGATCGGAGTATTATTCCAAGCTGCTTCTTGAACAATATTTATAAATTTTTCTGTTTCATCTTCTAACTCAAACGGAGTTTGCAAAGAGACGTTCAGTATAATTCTATTTTCGCAATCTTCTTTGAATTTATCCCAATTTGTGTTATTATTTGTTAAAATTAGGGGCTTTTCTTTTTCGATTACGTTACTGTTTATTGTTAAGATAACGGCCGAGTGATCCGTAGAAAAATCGAAGTTATCATCTACTGTCATATATACTGTCATTTCTGTTCATTCCTCTTGCGATGAAAAAGTCAACAAGATCGGGTGTTTTCGCTGTATCGGTTGGCCAATACGTTGGTTTTCCTGATGAGAAAAATTCAACGTTACATTCAATACCCGCTTTGTAGAGTTGTCTACCCTTCGTCGAAATGCAACGTGATCCCCAAAATGAATGTTTCGAATTGAAGTCGCCGCCAATAATAAATTTTGGACCTAAAGCGTTGAAAAGATCTTTAAAATCGTTTTTGTCTATCTTGGACCGAGGGGGACAGTAAATAGACGCAATATTAAAAAATACGTGTCTAACTTTTATGCTAACGGAAGTAACTTGCATTGTATCGAGCTCGATATTTATCTCAAACGAATGATTGATATTTTCTCTGATAAATACGGAAGAACCACCCCTTGCTCTTTCGGATGGATGGCATGCGTGGTAAGCCGAATAACCTTTAATACTTAAATTTGAGTCTTTTTTCAAATGAGTTTCAGAGATCAAACAAATATCTATTCTTTAGTTAAGTAGAACCGTTTCTAGTTCTTCGATTTTTGCGGTAAGTCCGTTCGGGTTCCATGTTATTATTTTGAGTTGTTGGGACAACTGATCCATGTTTACGGTAAATTTGGTGTTTTAAGAGCCGCCGACTCAAATTTGTCCAATTTCTCAAGAATAATTGTGTTAATTCTCCCTTGTTCTTCTAATCGTTCAAGTATAAGGGAAAATACATTTTGAACGGAGTCAAATTTGACAAAGAACCCTTTTACATAAAACATCAAATAGAATTGTGCATAAAATAAATAAATCGCAGAGTTATAAAATTCAGCTCTTAGTTGAATTAAAAACTACACGATTAGCTGTCATTTTGACATAAGTGGAATTGATTTTATAGTTAGTGAGATTTTGTTTGGCTAACTTTCCAGTCAACTTTCCAATAAAGTTCTCTAAATTGAAAAACAATTTTTTAGCAGCTAGCCAATCAGATGCTAGAAATTTGCCTTACTTTCAAGTCCCTGAACCTGCCCATTTTCTTTTCTATTTTAAAAAAGAACTGTCATATTGAGAGATTCAGACGACTTTAGATGACGTATAGCAAATGTCATTGCTTGACATATGTTTTGCCTTCGTTATTTTTCGTCAAGTCCAGCCCTGCTCACAAAACTGCATTATATCGATTCCAAAGTTGACTAAAACTTGTCTACATAAAAGCACGCGAAATATGTATGCATGCATATACAAAGATACACCTAACCTAACTACCCGGTCTGATTGGCCTCATTGGGTTTTGACATAAGTAAGTAACCGAACCGAAAGGTGCTGTTATAAATATTGATAGAAAAAAAAAAGAAATGCAATTGAAAGTGTTTGTTTGCGTGTTGTTGGTGGATTAAGGAATCGATGAGGAGGAAATCGGTGTTTGTCTAGCAGCCTGCTTTTTGACTTGAGATTCTTCTTTTTGTTTATCAGCTTTAGACACGATACAAAATCTTCATCTTCACCCCACCTTCAATTCCTTTGCTACACACAGAAAAAAAAAACGCTTAAAGTGTTAAATGCCAACTAATTCGGAATTAATTGAATGCGCGACGATAAATCGCTTAAGCTAAATCCGGATCCCGACAATAAAATGCCAACAAGCGCTGAGTAGGCTCACAAGAAGCTACATTATACCTTTTTATAGAGAATGATAAAGGACGATTTCCGATGAGGCACAATGAAAATGAAAATGAAGAGAAGTGAAGAAGAGGACTTGATACTATTCGGATAATACGAACGAGTATACGAACAGTTAACTATCTCTTCTGTTTCTGTGTTTTGTTGGGGACTGGGAAGCTCTCAAAATGACGGGTGATATGGCGGCGGAGGGCGGGCGGCTGTGGCGTATAGAGGAGGTGGCTCATTACTAAGCGGATTTACCAGAGTGAAAGAAACCATTTGTCTGATGGTCTTATTTAAGTTTCTCGTTTCGTTTTGTTTGGTTTGTTTGTGTGGCGGTACGGCAGTGGTGGCGCTGCTGATGGCGGCAGAAGCGGTGGTGCTATTAATGTTTTTTTTTTTTTTGTTAGCGTTGCTGTTGCTATTGCTGGGCTTGTGCTTTTGTTTATTAAGTGTGTGCCTGACGCCTTTTGCCATTGCTGCAAATTGACATTAATTCCATTCTGACTGTGTCGGTCGGTCGCTTGGTTGGCATTCGTCGTATCATGGCGGGTGAACTGATTTATAGCTCGTGATTCATGTGGCCATGTTTTACTCCCTGGATGGCGTAGCGAGGCGGTTTGCTTTGCTTCTTCTTTCTTCAATAAATTGATGAATATGGATTTGTTCTGATTCTTTTATGTTTCGTCTGTCACACAGTACACAATTCTACACATGTACATTCATTCATATCAAGTCGTAAATAAATATGAACATGGCATCGGCTTGGATGATCCAAAGAAGGATAGGCGGGGGAGAAATTATGTCAAGCTTAATAGCACTCGATTTACGCAATCAGATTCAGAATGCGCTGAATCGAGAAAAGCCAAAGCCTATTTTTATGATATTAGACGATTTATTTGACATAATGTTTGTGAAATGATTTTGTGTTGCTTCGATATTTTATTTTATAGCTTTGTTTAATATATTGGCAGAAAATGTTAATTTTGCTTGAATAGACGAAGAAGAAGATGTCTTGATGTATGAGTATTGAGTTGTGATTGCGATGGAAGGGAAAGAGAAAATGTTAAGTGCAAAGAGAAGAAGAAGTTGTTTAGTTATAATTGGGACAACTTAATAGCTTCATGTGGCACCATTAAATACTCAATGGGGCTAATGGAAGACAGAGACGTGATAGACGTGTCTCGATTAGCATATGACTAAGCAGTTAAATGAATTAATTTGCTTTACAAATTAAACCTGAAATGAGAGGCAGACAGATAGAGATAAGCTTGTAGAAGTGGATAAATAAAATTATTTTAAATTAAACTTTTGCTTTGCAAATTACCGTGGGGTTTAAAATTAGGGCAGAAAAAATTTTATTTTTAGCAGTGCAAAGAAAATTTAAGTAGGATTTAAAAGTCTTTAAAATACAAAATTGTATGTTTTTGTTTTTTAGTTGAATGTCATTCTAATTCATCATTTAAAAAGACCGCTTTTGTAGATAAAAATGAAAACAGTGATTTACTTAAAAATTGGCTCGATTTAACGATATTTTTCAGATCAAATATTCAACAAAATCCTGTATTAATAAATGTCAAAAGTTTTATAAAGTTGAGGTTCTTGTAAAGCATTGTGCTTCGTTGTTTTCTCTTTGATAATAAGTTTAAACAAAAAAAAAAAACAGAAAGACTAAAATAAGTTTATAAATTCTGTAAATTCTGACCTCCGTTTTAAACTATAATGGGCTCAAAAATCTTCTTTAAGTGTAAATTTTTGTTTAAAGTATTCTTGTCTGTACCCGTGGCATGATGGTTAGTGCGTTGGAATGTCATGCGAGAGGTCTTAAGTTTTAGGGAGATGGATGGGAGATGGAGGGGACCTACATTTTATATGCTGGATCCGAACGGCTAATTTGAGAAAGCACTTTTTAATGACAAAAATTACTCTTGGAGAATTTGTCAATTCCTCGCAAGAGGCAGTACCCGTGAAAAAAACTGGATGGCATAGACAGGGATCGAACCCAAGACCTCTGGCATGACAGTCCAACGCACTAACCATCATGCCACGGGTACTGTCAATTTTATATTTGCCAATCTTTAAATTATTGAATTCTTTTGGTCTTATAGAATTTACAAACCTCCAATAAAATCTGGAGTAACCCAAAGGAAGTTATTGTAATGGGTCCGGTTTGTAAAATTGAAAATTTTGACATTTCTCGACGTTTCAAGGTCCCTAGAGTCGAAATAAAAGATTTTTAGAAAGATGTCTGTGCGTACGTACGTTCGTACGTCCGTACGTCCGTACGTTCGCGGCGATTATATCGTCGTCCATAGCTCAAGAACCATAAGAGATATCGACATCAAATAAATTTTGTTATACAGATAAAAAGGCAGAAAGATACAGAAAGGGCTCTCAAGAAAATTGCGTGGGTGGTTTTTTTTACCATGTAGCAGTTTGAAAAAAGGTGAACATTTTTGTTAAACCTAAATATCTCATGAACCAATGACGCTAGAAACTTGAATTTAATTTTATATTATATATTGTAACGTGATACAAAACAAGTCTATTTTTGGAAAAAAAATCCAATTAACGGTTTTTTTTATAAATCAAAAAAAAAAAACTGAAAAAAAAAATTTGTTACTTCGAAAATTTTACGACTAAAATATGATTTCATCTCCAAAATAATTTTGTGCAACGAAGAATAATGTTTTTGACATCTGATAAAATTTTGAGAAAAATCGAATTGACAGTTTTTTTACAAAAAATAAAAACCTAAAAAAAATTAATAAAAGTTGGTAAAAAATTGATTTTCGACTCAAATATCTTTTCAAGACTTTGAGATATTGGCTTTAAACTACTTTTATCTTTCGAAACATATTGTTTTCAACATTCAGTGAAATTTTGAGAAAAATAGAATTGACAGTTTTTTTACAAAAAAATTAAAAACTGAAAAAAAAATTTAACAAAAGTTGGTAAAAATTGGTTTTCGACTTAAATATCTTTTCAAAGGGGAGAGAGTACGATAACTTTGGCGACAAAGTTTAATGACGGAATTGTATAGAACAGTTAAAAACAAGCATTTTTTTACTATGGGAGGGGGGTCTATCTCCCCCCGTTTAGGCGGTAGGGGCAGTTTAAAAAAATATGTACATTGAATGGAAAAAAAATAATTAAAAAATAACGGTAATACTTACAATTAAGTATTATAGCCAACATTTTTGTCTATTAGCCTGTTTTTAAATTAAGTCAAAACTATGCATAGTTTTTGAAAAAAATTGTTTTAAACTAAAAATTTATGCAAACAAAATTAAAAAAAAGGTTTAAAGTATAGTTTTTCAAAACTTTCAAATTATTTACTGTTTTTTTTTAGAATTCATTGCTTTTATTTGTTTTTGATCAAAATTGAAAATTGAAAATTACAAAAAAAAATATTTTAATTAAATTATTTTTTCCTTGCTTAAGTATTAACGTAGTCTTATTTCGATATCGAATATGGATTAAGATATACCTAGGGTAAATTAATTTTTCTTAAATCCAGCTTATTTAAATGCAAAAGAAACTTTGCATGCGCCCCATCTTGCATCCACCGCACCTTGCACCCTCCCCACCTTGCACGCACTCCAATTTGCACCCACCCCAAATCCTATAGTGTTCGAAAGCAGGGGGGTTGCAGGGGGGCAGCATGCCCCCCTTACAGATCCCACTGTTGCATACACCCAAACTCGCACCTACCATTGTTACTATCAAAATAAGACCACCCAAGCAAAAAAAAAAGAATTAAATTAAAATAATAGTTGTGGTTATTTTCAATTTTCTCAAAAACTATAAGACATAAAATCATCTATTTTTCAGTTTTTGATCAAAAACAAATAAGAACAATAAATTCTGAAATAAAAACAATGGTAGATAATCTTGAAGTATTGAAAAATTACACTTTAAATCTTTTTTTAACATTTTTTACTCAAATTTTGAGTTTAAAATTAAATTTTTCAAAAACTACGCATGATTTGAATTAAAAACTGGCTAATAAAACAGAATGTTGGCTTTAAAAAAAATGTATAAAACTTAATTGTAAGTATCACCGTTATTTTTTAATTATTTTTTTCCATTTTAAATAATAATTTTTTTAAATTGCCACTACCGCCTAAACGGGGGGAGATAGATCCACCGCTCCCATAGTAAAAAAATGCTTGTATTAAGCCCCTCTACCAAAAACCGTTATTATATCTTGGCGCCAAAGTTATCGTACTCGTGCCTTTCAAAACTTTGAGATATTGGCTTCAAACTAATTTTATCTTATAAATAATATTGTTTTCAACATTCGGTAAAATTTTGAGAAAAGTTGGATTCAAAGTTTTTATTTTTACAAAAAATAAAAACCTAAAAAAAAACAATACTAAAACTTGGTAAAAATTTACTTCGACTCAAATAGCTTTTCAAAATTTAAAAATATTGACTTCAAACTTATTTTATTTCACAGAAAATATTGTTTTTGGTATTCAGTAATTTTTTTATAAAAATCCAACAGTCCGTTTTTTCATAAAAAAAATAAAATCTGCAAAAAATAGAACGCAAATTTGGTAAGAATTGATACATATAGACAAACTTTTAAGCAAGACAAATCGACAGACGGGATGGGAAGTTATCAGTGTGGGTCGCATTCCAGCCTCTTTTTTAATTATTTTCAACTCAAACTTCAAATTTCAATCGTAAAATTACATTTATTGACTTCACTTTAAGAGTAGTAGGCTACGTATTTTGCAATAATCATTCATTTTACAAAGAACCCATCAATTTTCGCCAATCATTTACCAGCGATCATATGATTGCATTCTTTTAAAAATCTTAATTTCTTAAACCTCGTTTGCATTCTTGTCAACAAATTAAAATAAATGATTATAAACATGAAAATGTAAAAAATCTAATTTAACTGAGCAGATAACTGAATTTTAAGTTGCAATCACAGAAATTGAAGTCAATGAATGAATTATTTTGATTAAATTCATTCAAGATTGCCTCCTTTTACAATCCTTTCATATCTCATTTAAATAACTTTCCTAAAAATCAAAATGGATCTGTTCACTGAAACTGAAACTAATATATATATTTCAAAATTTGTTGTTGCATATTTAATCATCGGAATTGCTAAACTTTTTTCTCTCTCCAGTTTTTTTTTCAGCGATGTTATTAAAGAATAAAAATAACACTTAATAAATGTTAAAATTCTTACCCTCTAGCTCGAAGCAAAGAAGTGCAAACAAAATACGTAGCATAGAAAAAAAAAAAACTAAATTGCATTAAGGAATTTCTGAAAAATTCCACCAATTAAATTAAATTTACGCAATTAACTGCTCGTGTCGGAGAGGAGTTTGTTTGCTGAGCGTTTAGTTCCGTATCCGTTCTGTTCGTTCTCCGGAAACATCAGCAACAACAGGAGCATCATAATACTCATATTCTCCCTAACGCTGCTGCTGCCTCCACCGCCGCTTTTTCTTCTTCCTCTCCTCTCCTTCCTCTGTGCTAACTCAATTTAAAATTAAAACTCTACAATACCGTTATTTTTTAAATTATTATTTTCTGTCTCTCCAACTAATAGTGTTCACCATTTGTGCGAGAAATTCTTCTCGCCTTTCACAGCTTCCATAAAATAATTTAAAAAAAAACACCAAAAGCAGTACAAAGCTGCCGCTTAATAAAAATACAAAAAAATAACATTCAGAATAAAAAATAAAAAATTAAAAAATATGGAAACCTGATGCGGATAAGATGAGTTTTTATATATATTTTGTTGTTTCCCGCTTTCCGTTTTCCTTCCTCTTTCCCATTTCCCTTTCCCCGGGATAAAATTGCTTCGTTCGCAATAAAATACGCAGACAGAAAACACACAGCCATGCCCATACCCAACCCAACCCAAGAGGCAACCCTACGCCAACCCTGCGCCAAGCCACATCACGGCAGCGGCATCGGCAGCCCACACAAGGAAACCGTCAGATAGTTTCTTGTTGGGTGTTGTAGATGGCGATGGCGATGGCGACGGTGGCGACGGCTGATCGTCCTCCTTCTTCCAGCTGTCAAAGGAACAAACGTTTGACATAATATTCCTCCCGCTCACTGCGGCGTATACGTAACATTTTGTTTTCCTCACAGACTGTTTCTTTTTTGTATTTTGTTTCCTTTTGCAGTTTTATTTGTACGTACTATTTGTTTCCAAATGACTACCGAATGCTTTCATAAATTTTTTATTTATTGCTTTGTTATGGATGAAGCTGGGAGGTGATGGAGATGTAGATGTAGATGTAGATGTAGATGGAGGAGCTGGAGAATATATAGAGAAGCCAGCAGGAGGAGGAGATGAAAGTTTGGATACAAAAGAAGATGTAGCAAACAAAACCGGGCAACGAGCCCAAAAATGTTATATTTCTATGTTTCCTAGAGCTCTGCTGCTCAGCTCGTATATGTTGGTCTATCTAAGTCATACACAAACCCATGTATATTTAGGCCATCAGCCCATCATATGCGCAGGGCAGGGCTGACTGGCTTGAGGACCGACACGACGGACGACGGACGACGGACGTCGAACGTGGGGGTTTATATTGTTTGCTTTCAAAACTTAATACTCGTATACTGCAGCTTGTTTATTTTCTAAACATCGGTCGTTGTAATGATTTACGAGATTGCCATTTCGAAATTGCCTCCGTACGCAAAGTGGAGGAAAGTGTTATTATTTATTATTATACTCGTACACTCCCCTTCCCCTTTCCTCTCTTTGGGTATGTACCTTACCTTGCTTCAAGTATCATACTATAAATGGTTGTAATGGAATAAAAGAGGTCTTTAGGTTTGGTTTGCTTTAGTTAGGTTTGATTTTGGAGAAGCTTTAGTCTATTTCTATTGTAATTGGGATTTGGGGGCTTTTAATTGAGATTTTATTGAGAGAATGGATTTTGGAATTAGATTTCGTATAGATTCTATCCTTGCAACTATACTTTAGTACATCGATATCGATATACTCTCTTATGTATGTACAATAAAACAGCCTTTGAAATATGATTCAATGAACAGAATAAAGCCTTAAGGATGAATGTGAATGTGGAAGGTTTGAATGCAAATGGGTTAGTAATAGCTCAATAATTGTACAACTTCAATACAAAGAATTACTTAACTTAAATGGAATCGAGTTTCATGATCTTTTCATGTGATCTAAGTAATTAAAGTTAAAGATAGAGGTACCTACATACCAGGGACGAAACGTCCATATATTGAGTGGAATGAGTGCTTCCGTTAAGCAATTCAAAAAATTATACGATTTAAGAAAAGAATTTTTAATTCGAAACAATGCAAAACTAAAACTACAAAAACTCATAATATCCCTTCAATTCCACGGCGAATGCACTATGTCACTCCATTATACACTCACGCTTGCAAACAAATATAGGGTGTCCCAAAATTAACGCAAGATTTGAATTTGCCGCCATTTGTGCAGTGAAGTGTTGGAAACCCTGAAAAAAAAGCAATTTGACAGCTAACAGTATAGGGTTATTAAAAATGGAGCGTTACACGAGAGAACAACGTGTCTTCATTATTAAAGAATATTTTAAAAATAGTGAAAGCTTGGCGGCTGCAGTTTTAATAGTGTTTTAACTTCGTCAACTGTGAAGAGATTAATTGAAAAATTCATGGAGACTGGATCCGATGGAGACGCCAAATGTGAATGTCGAAGCAGTGCGTGAGAGTGTTGCTGACAATCCAGGAACCTCAATTCGACGTCGTGGACAAGAATTGCAAATTTCAAGAACCTCTCTACAGCGTATACTCACCAAAGATCTGTGTCTTCATGTTTACAAAATTCAATTAACACAACAATTGAAGCCTAATGACCATGGACAGAGAAGAGAGTTCGTTGAATGGATTATTGAACATCAACAAATGGACCCTGATTTTTCGAGCAAAATCATCCTAAGCGATGAAGCACATTTTCATCTTGATGGCTTTGTCAATCGCCAAAATTGCCGCATTTGGGGTTCGGAGAACCCACATGTGATTGTCGAAAAACAAATGCATCCACAACGCGTGACTGTATGGTGTGGATTTTGGGCTGGAGGCATAATTGGGCCATATTTTTTTGAAAATGATGCTGGTCAAGCAGTGACTGTTACTGGTGCTCGATATCGCGACATGATTACACAGTTCTTTCTGCCAAAATTGGATGATATTGATGTGTCTAATATGTGGTTTCAACAAGACGGTGCCACATGTCATACAGCCCGTGAAACAATTCAATTACTGCATGAGACATTTCCAGGTCGTGTACTCTCTCGTTTCGGTGATCAAAATTGGCCTCCTAGATCGTGTGATTTAACACCATTAGACTTCTTTTTATGGGGTTATTTGAAATCACAAGTCTATGTCAACAAGCCCATAACCACCCGTGCATTAAAGGAGTAGATTCAACGCTGCATCAACGAAATTCAGCCACATTTATGCAGAATGGTCATGGAAAATTTCAACAAAAGAGTGCGCATGTGCATGCAAAGCCGTGGAGGCCATTTGGCCGATGTGTTATTCCATACATAACCCTATCCTATGTACTTTACGAGTCAATAAAAATATAACTATCAAAAGACTAAAAACGGCGTTTTCTATTTAATTCAAATCTTGCGTTAATTTTGGGCCACCCTTTATTTGGAATGCATACCACCTATAGGCCTATAGGCATTCTGATATATCGCCTACTCTCAACTCTCACTCAATCTCCTTCAAAGCAAATTTTTTAATTTGTTGGCGTGAAGATTGAATTGAGTGAATTCATTATGAAAATTTGTGAAAACAAAAGTAGAGCAGGAAAGGAGAGATATGAGTTTTGAGTTATTTGCTTCTTCTTATTCATTGACAAAGGGGTAGAAAAGTTCATTTAACACTTGTGTGTTCCGTGTTGTGTTTTTTATCTGTTGTGTGCAAATCGCATTGTCAACTGTAAATGTTTTATGTAAGTAGTTTAGGATTTCTTTTTTTTTTAGCGTTTTGTTCAAAATGATTACCTGCAATTGTATAATTGAAAGCTTAATTAATAAACCATTCTCGTCGAGAACATTTGATGAGAAAAAAATTATAATAGACGGTGGTAGACCGAAGCTATTTGTTAATATCAACACCGTTACAAAGCGATGTACAAGGCATTTTTCAATGCAATTCCATGAAACTTTTTCGTGGTTATCGGGTTGTCTTAAAACAAATAAATTATCCTGTTGGCCGTGTCTTTTATTTGAAAATGAAAAAAGCGTTTGGAACAGCACTGCATTTAGTGATATGAACAACATGTCAACAACATTTTATTTATATAAATGAATTCTATTTCTTTATTTATGTGCAATTGAAGCGAAATGATCTCGAGTCAAAGAAATATTTTGTGATCAATTATAATTTTCTTAAAAAAAGAAATTAACATTTAATTTTACATTAATAACCTTTTAAACTATTTATATTGCTAAATTTTATATTTTATTTTATTTAAATAAATGAATTTTGTACAATTTTCTTTTACATTTCTGTAATAAAAAAATATGATCTCGAATAAATGACTTTTAATTTTAAGTTCAACGTTAAGTGCTTCCGCTTCCAAAAAAGTCACGCTTCGTGCCTGCTACATATGTACATATGTATAAAGAAAAAGTACAAACGTATTACAACTTTGATTGAATGGCTTGATTTGTATACAAACAAAATATAGTTCAAGTTTAACAAGTTTAGTGATGTGGTCTTGAGTTTATTTTATATTCGAATAAAAGAAAGACTTGTTTGGGAAGCTCTAATTTTATTTTTGTGTAGAGATTTATAGCAAGCTTGTGTAACAATCAAGTTCAATGGTTTTTAATGATGTACTTATGTGTGAGACCTTTGATAAAATTGAAATTCCTGCCACAAATAAAATTTAGTTATATTTATTAGTTGTTTAACCTTGCTAAATCACAGCACAACTAATTGAAAGTTTACAAGCTATATAAAATAATAAAATGCACAATGCGGGTATACCTACTAAAGCCTTTGAGTCTACATATTGATTTGGCCTTACAAAAAGAACTTAGTAAAATTAGCAATGTATTTAGATTTAAATAGTTTTAATTTTGGATCATTTAATCAAACTTCTTAGAATAAGACGAAGCAGTGAATGAAAAAGATAACTACGTGCTGTTTTTTAGCCCTTTCCATTATTAGTCTTGAAAATTTCATAAAAATCAGGAAAGTAGTTCAGTTTCGGTAAAGTTTTTTTTTTTCAATTGAATACAGGGTTATCTAGCGGTGTCAAATCGCATGATCTTGTTGGCCAGTTGATATCACCACGACGAGTAATTACGCGGCCAGGAAATGTCTCTTGCAATAAAGCCATATTCGCTCGAGTTGTGTGGGATGTGGCGCCGTCTTGTCGAAACAACATATTCTCCAAGTCGTATTCTTCAATAGTAGGCAAAAACAAGTCGGTTATCGTATGACCATAAATGTGCTTCGTGCGCTGAAGAAAATTTTGTTCGAGAAATCGCCGTGAACCGCCTTCTACGACGTTGTGAAAAGTCAGCTGCCTTCAGTTGTTGTGTGAGCTGGACTTTATAATGGATGTAGGTGTACATCCAAATGCAAAATACGGCATAATGTGCCGTTACTTACTTACTTAAGGTGGCGCTACAGTCCTGTGTGAACTAGGGCCTCACCCAACAAACTTCTCCATCTAGCTCGGTCCCTAGCTAGATGTCTCCAGTTTCGCGCTCCGAGTTGGGTGAGGTCACCTTCCACTTGTGCGCGCCACCTGATTCGCGGTCTTCCTCTACTGCGCTGTCCTGTGGGTGTGGATTCGAAGACTTTCCGGGCCGGAGCATTGGTTTCCATGCGCTCTACGTGACCTAGCCATCTTAGTCGTTGGACTTTTACCCTTCTTGCTAAGTCTACGTCGCTGTACAGCCCGTACAGCTCGTCGTTCCATCTTCTCCTCCACTCCCCTTCGATGCATACGGGACCGTAGATCACACGAAGAATCTTTCTCTCGAAACGACCCAAGGTGCTTTCATCCGCTTTTGTCAAAGTCCATGCTTCTGCACCGTATAGCAGGACGGGGATGATAAGGGTCTTATATAGCGACACTTTGGTCCTTCGAGAGAGAATTTTTCCACTCAATTGCTTTCTTAACCCAAAGAAACAGCGGTTAGCAAGAGTTATTCTTCGTTTGATCTCAGCGCTGGTGTTGTTTTCTACGTTTACAGCGGAGCCTAGGTAGACGAAGTCCTTGACTACCTCAAAGTTACGTCTGTCGATGGTGACGTTTTGACCAAGACGTCGGTGTTGCAGGTCCTTTCTTGATGACAGCATGTACTTTGTTTTGCCCTCATTAACCGTTAAACCCATTTTTGCCGCCTCTGCCTCGATACTCACAAAAGCCCCATTGACATCACGCTGAGTTCTTCCGATTTTGTCAATGTCATCAGCATATGCTAGTAATTGGACAGACTTTTTAAAGATAGTGCCTCTAGTGTTGACGTGTGAGCTTTGCACTATTCTTTCAAGTACGATGTTAAAAAAATCACATGACAGCGCATCACCTTTTCTAAAACCTTTTTTGACATCGAAAGGTTCAGTTAAGTTGTTTCCAACCTTTATGGAGCAGCGTGAATTCTCCATGGTCATCCTGCACAAACGGACGAGTTTGGCAGGGATGCCAAAACTAGACATGGCTCTATACAGTTCGTCCCTGTAGATACTGTCATATGCGGCCTTGAAATCGATGAAAAGATGGTGGGTGTCGATTTGGTGTTCTTGGGTTTTTTCCAGGATCTGCCGTAATGTGAATATTTGATCGACTGTGGACTTTCCTGGTCTAAAACCACACTGATAAGGACCTATCAGTTGTTGACGATGGGCTTTAGACGTTCACATATAACGGCAGAGAAGATTTTATAAGCGATGTTAAGTAGACTGATTCCTCTATAATTGGTGCAGTTTAGAGGGTCTCCTTTTTTCAGGATCGGGCAAACAATACTGAAGTTCCATTCATCGGGCATGCTTTCTTCCGACCATATCTTACAGATAAGTTGGTGCACGCTCCTAACCAACTTATCTCCAGCTGCTTTAAAGAGCTCGGCATTCAAGCCATGCGCTCCAGCGGCTTTGTTAGACTTCAGCTTAGATATAGCAATCTTTACTTCGTCTAAGTCGGGAGGACGGGATTGTTGGCTTTCGTCGTCTATGTTGAATGGATCATCCTGCCTGACAGCGGAATTCGGTTCGTCGTCGCCGTTATACAGTCTGCAGAAGTGGTCCTTCCATATCCTCAGCATTGACTGCGGTTCCACTATGATGTTTCCACTTTCGTCTTTGCAGCCTTCGGTTCTAGGTTTATGTACTTGTGAATTTCGTTTCACCTGTTCATAAAACTTTCGAACTTCGTTTCTGCTTTTAAACCTCTCAACATCTTCGACCGCACGCTTCTCATGCTCTCTCTTTTTCCTTCTGAGAAGTCGGTGTTCCTCTCGCCTCTTCTGCTCATAGAGCTCATGAGCAGCTCTCGTCCTTTTATGCAGCGCCGCCTTGCGTGCCTGTTGTTTGGCTGCATTTGCCTGCCGACATTCCTCATCAAACCAGGGGTTCCTTGTTGGTGGTCGCTTGAAACCCAGCACGTCAGAGGCGGCTTCTCTGAGTGCGTCTTGGCAATGTTGCCACTGGTTTTCTATACATTGTGTTGGCGGCACAGAACTTCGAGAGAGGTTACTTGTAACTCGGTCGGAGAAGGATTTGGCGATCTCTTGCGATTGTAGCCGTTCGACGTTGTACCTTCTCCCAACATCTCCCTGTTTTGCCTTGGGCCTGGAAACCCGAAGTGCTACCTTGGCTACAACAAGGTAGTGGTCCGAGTCGATGTTAGCTCCTCGGAAAGTTCGGACATCCATGATGCTGGAAGCGTGTCTGGCGTCGATCGAATATGGTCAATCTGGTTGACGGTAGATTGATCTGGAGATCTCCAAGTTCCTTTGTGGATGTTGAGGTGTGGAAAACGCGTACTGGCTACCATGACGTTTCGCCCCGCAGCAAAATCTATGAGCCTGAATCCGTTGTCGGAAGTGTTGTCGTGCAGGCTGTTTTTCCCGATTATTCCACCAAAGATGTCTTCCCTTCCTAGCTTGGCATTAAAATCGCCCAGGACAATTTTAATATCGTAGCTAGGACACTGCTCGTATGTTTTGTCTAAGAGCTCGAAGAACATATCTTTGGTGTTGTCATCCTTCTCATCTGTGGGGGCGTGCGCGCATATCAGGCTAATGTTGCCGAATTTAGCCTTGATGCGGATGGTCATGAGGCGCTCGTTGATGCACCTATAGCTTAAGACTTGTTGCCTAAGTCTGGCTCCAATGACGAAGCCGCATCCAAATAAGCGCTGTTGGTTTTCTCGGTAGCAGTCACCATAGTAGATATCGCAGTTTTTCATCCTCTTTTTGCCCGGCCCATCCCATCGTATTTCCTGGATGGCGGTGATGTCTGCTTTATAGCAGTCTAGGGCCTCCGCTAATTCTTCGGCTGCACGTGGTCTGTTAAGGGACCTAACATTCCACGTGAATATCCGAAGTTCGTTGTCCTTAATTCGTTTGCGTTGGTTGTCAGCAGTAAATGCGTCCGTATCCGAGGCTTGTTGGTGCTTCGCAACTATAAGATTTTTACGTGGTCAGGAAGTCACCCTGACGGCACAACCCCCAACCTGGAGGGCCAGATCCTTAGTATAACTCCAAGGACGGGGAGCCGGATAATCCGCTCCTTATAGGCCTGGGCTCCGAATAAGTCGTAGAAGCCCTATAAGGTGTTCACTAAGTAGTTCAACCTTACTGGAACTGTAGACGCCACCGTTGATTCCATCTCGGGAATTCCTCCGCTGCCGTCTGGATAAGGAGAGGTGCCTTAGTGGACGCACGTCTCCCCCCCTCTCTCGTTTGCTGCCCCCAACAACTTTCCACTGGGGTTGGAACCCAATCTCCAGTTGAGGTACTAGGCACCCGATGTTCACCACGGGGAGGTGAGAGTAGGAGTTGGTAGACAGAGGTTGGTTTTGAGAAAAACCTGTGGACGCTTGTGTCCTCTTGAATGCACATGTCTACCATTTGAACACTATAATGTGCCGTTAGGCAGTCCTAATTCCTTAGAACGACGTGGAATCCACAGATTCGGATCTTCGGCAATACCTTCACTTACAGCAGCGATATTTTAAGTGGTACGAGCAAAACGATGATGCACAGGCCTCTTTAACCAATTCAGTCTCTTTTAAATTTCTTCACAATTTCGGAGTCACCATTTTTGTAGTAGGTCTTAACAATTTGTGTGCGTTGTGCGATAGTTAAGCGATTCATTTTCGTACATGTCAGACTTTCAACTAAAAAAAAAAATTGGTTTAACAACTTAATTTGACAGATATCGAATTCCAGCTGTTCTTTCTATTATTTGTACGGATTTCTAACTTCCGATTTGTCGAATTGAAAATTTTGATATTTATCGACTTTTCAAGGTTCCTAGAATCTTAATCAAAGATTTTAAGAGAGACGTTTGTGTTTGCGTGTGTACGTACTTCCTTATGTTTTTACGTTCTAACGTTGTAAACTTCTAAAATTCAAACGTTATAACTTTCTAACGTTTAAACGTTCTTACGGTAATGGCTTTCGTCTCAATTTTATAAAAAAAGAGATATTGACTTTAACACAAAATATTGTTATTAATATTTTGTTTAACATTTAGAAAAATTCGACAACCGGTCACAAATTTGTAGTTATCAGTGTAGGTTGCATCCGAGCCAGAAGAGATATCGACTTCAAATAAATTTTGTTATTCAGATAAAAAGGTAGAAAGATGCAGAAAGGGCTCTCAAGAAAATTGCGTGGGTGTTTTTTTTTACCATAGAAGTTTAAAAAAAAGGTGAACATTTTGGTTAACCCTAAATATATCATGAACCAATGACGCTAGAGACTTGAATTAAATTTTATATTACATATTGTAACGTGATACAAAACAAGTATATTTTTGGAAAAAAATCCAAATAACGGTTTTTTTATAAATCAAAAAAACTGAAAAAAAAATTTGTCACCTCAAAAATTGTACGATTAAAATATGATTTCATCACCAAAACAATTTAGTACAACGAAGGATAATGTTTTTGACATCTGATAAAACTTTGAGAAAAACCTAATTGGCAGTTTTTTTATAAAAAATAAAAAACTAAAAAAAAACATTACTTAAAGTTGATAAAAATTGAATTTCGACTCAAATATCTTTTCAAGAACTTGAGATATTGGCTTTAAACTACATTTACCTTTGAAAAAATATTGTTGTCAACATTCAGTAAAATTTTGAAAAAAATCGAATTGACAGTTTTTTTACAAAAAATTAAAAACCGAAAAAAAAAATTAACACAAGTTGGTAAAAATTGATTTTCGACTCAAATATCTTTTCAAAAATTTGAGATAATGCCTTCTAACTAATTTTAACTTATAAGAAATATTGTTTTCAACATTCTATAAAATTTTGGGAAAAATCGAATTCACAGTTTTCTTACAAAAAATAAGAACCTAAAAAAAAACAATACTAAAACTTAGTAAAAAATTACTTTCGACTCAAATAGCTTTTCAAAAATTACAAATATTGGCTTCAAACTTATTTTATTTCACAGAAAATATTGTTTTCGATATTCAGTAATTTTTTTATAAAAATCCAACAGTCCGTTTTTTCATAAAAAAATTAAATCTACAAAAAATAGTACGCAAATTTTGTAAAAATTGATACATATAGACAAACTTTTAAGCAAGACAAATCGACAGACGGGATGGGAAGTTATCAGTGTGGGTCGCATCCCAGCCTCTTTTTTGATATGATTTCTGGCATATGACCGCCACGGTTGGCTCGATAGTGGTCTAATCTAGAGGTCCAATTTTTGATGACTTTTTCTAATATTTGTGGACGAATGTCGGCGTTAACGCTGGCGCTGTGAATGTTGTCCTTCAAGTTGTAGGGACTTCACATATGTATCTCCACAGAAAACAGTCAAGCGGTGCGGCCGGCGGCGGCGTTTAATCCCACGATCATGGAAGCCATATTAACGGATCCGTAACGGGAAACTATGCGGTTACTGTTACCAAACGTTTCCTTCAATAAATCAATTGTGTATCTTATGGAAACCAAAGTTACTGTGCATCATGGTTGTTTAAATGATCAATGATCATCAAAAATTGCAGCATCATTTTTAAAGAAGTAAGACCAATTATTCAAGCAACCCATAAAAAACGCCAAACATTTAGTTTATGGAATGTATCGGTGTCTCGAAATAAACTTGAAGAATATCATCATTCCAAATGCGGCAGTTTATTGGCGTATCCGTATTACGTATATTTCGAACGAAATTATTATGATTTTCAAAATAAATCTGCACATTTCGAAAGCGTTGTTCATACGTCAGTTTATACATGTTTGTCCAACCAAAATTTAAAATAAATCACTTGACAGCTGCCAAAATGGCTGCCAGTTAAAATAGTGTTGCCAGCTTAAAGTTCTATATCTTCAAAATAAAAGCGGTAAGTTTTTTTTTAACAAAGGGATTTTCCTTTTTGAAACTGAACTAGAAAACCATTTTTTTTTAAATGTTATGAATGTTCAAATTCCGGTCACCCAACCTCTTCTCCATTATTCACTTTCGCATTTCATCTTCCGCAAACAATGCAAATGTTACCTAGTTCCCAACACTGAGCTGTACTGAGCCTGATTGTTGACAAGGATAATTAGGGTTTTCTTTTATTTTAAGTTTTTTATTTTGCTAATCACCTGGAAAATGAAAAATACCTGTGCAGTGGTTGTTGATTGATTGCGTTGTGATAAAATTGGACAAATGAGTTGAAAATGTTGGCAATTCTTTTTGTAGCTATACCTTTCTACATACATATGTAATGTACATTACATACGAGTATTTTATGTGGTATAGGTGCGGGCTTGAAAATAAGAAGAAAAAAAAATATATGAGTTATAACATCAGAAATAACAAAATCCATTTTTTGATTTCACTTTATTTATAAACAAAGGAAATGGAATCAAACTCATATCGAATATACATTTGATACCATTTCCTGTCACTGTCATTGTTATTGTCATCAAAATTCAAAAGATAAAACTAAAATCGCTGACATAGAATCATTAAGAATATTTGTCACGAAAACACACTGTCCATCTGCGATGGTACAGTTTAGTTATAATTTTACTCGAGAAGAATAAAGATCAAAAATCAAGAGCTCCGCTCTTGATATTCTTTTTAAAAACATTAATTCAATAAGTGAATATATTATTGGCGCAGTCGGTAGGATGCCATTTTTCTAAATGAGCATCCCTTGTAAAAAAGAACTTACGAAAGTGTTTTTAACCAACCCATGAAAGGGCACATCAGTATTAAAAATCCTTGTGTAAAAACTTTTTATCGTGAAGATTAATAAATATCTATCAAGTTATTTTAATCAATGATAAAAACCTCAAAGTGTAAAAGCAACACAGTGAAAAATACAAGTCGAACGAAAATCGATTCTTTTCACAAATAAAAAATTAATTAATAACTCATCCCACGGCATATGGTAATGTTATGAACTCCATAGAGGAGAAATTAATTTGACAAACAAAGAAAAAAAAAAACAAATAAAACTACATCAGTGAACCGAGATCCAACAAACTAATAAAACTACATCAGTGAACCGAGATCCAACAAACTAATAAAACTACATCAGTGAACCGATATCCAACAAACTAATAAATACATCAGTGAACCGGATTCAACAAACCGATGACAACACACAACTAATGAGTTTCATCAGCCGAAAACAAAAGAAGAAACCAGACCCATATCATAAAGAAGACGAATCATCTGAAGAAGACCAACATAAAATAATAAATAACAGTAAGAATAATCTTAAGAATAAAAGTATTGAAATAGAAAATTATTTATCTAGTATAGAAAATATAAAAATGGCACTAACATTAACTCTCGACCCCCTAAAGTATATAGAGAAACTTCAACCCTTCGATGGGCGAAGAGAAGATTTATATACCTTTTTGACAAATGTAGACGGGATTACTCCCACTCTAAATAAATACGATGACCAAAGCCAACAGATGTGCATAAACATCCTGAAGTCCAAACTAATAGGTAGGGCAAAGAGATGCATTGAGATTCATTCTCACCTACATACATGGAAAGACATTAAAAAATTACTAATTGACAATTTCGGAGGATTTGAATCCCCACTACAATTATATGACAAATTAAGACAGACAAGTTATAAAGGCAATGTTATAGGATTTTATAATGAGATTCAGAAAAACCTATGTGAATTGAATCAAAAAACGGTTCAGGAATCGAAACCCGAGGAGGTCGTTAGTAATAACGAAACTGCTCTAACTATATTTAAAGAAAGGCTTCCAGTACACATGCGTACTATCTTGTTCGCATTAAAACCTACAAATCTACAAGCAGCCCTGCACGAGCTCACTCAAGCAGGCTTTGTAAATGAAAGAACTGAAGAAACACCCAAAAAGTTATTCGAACCAATAAAAATTCGAAATAACAATTTTATTCCTAACAATTTCCAACCTAGAAATCCTATCTATGTAAAACCTCCGTTTAATCATCAAAACCAAAATTACAATAACCCAAATCAATTTGCTCCAAAAAACCCCAACTATGTTAGACCACCATTTAACCATCAAGTTAACCCCAACTATAAAGGAAATAATTATAATCCTAATTATAAACCACCTTCAAGAAATGTTAGACCTATGGATGTAGACCCTACATCTAGCCAACTTAAAAAGGTTCAAGCAAATTACAATGAAAGTAATACGGTTTTTCCGAATATAGCCTCGGAAACCTGTCCACGCAACGAGATAGTAAACTCCCCTTTATTGTCTTAAAGAAAGTAGATCAAACTCTTAGACTGTTAATCGACACCGGAGCAACTAACAGTTTGATTAATAAAGAAAAAGCTCCTATTCAATATATAAAAACAAGAAATTATCCTTTAGAAATAAGTACAGTAGGAAACCCAATATTTATAGAAAAAGAATTAATTATCCCTAAAGAAAAATTCACACTAAAATCTTGCGTAGATTGTGTGTTCCAAATTTACAATTTCAATAAAAATTATGATGGTTTATTGGGAAATAATATATTACTTCCTAATAATGCATCAATTGATTATAAAACAAAAATAATAAAAATAAATGATCAAGAATTACCAATATTTTTCTCCAATGAAGAAGAAGACAATTACACAAAAGAAATTAATTCCTTTGAATCCCTAGATACACAAAAAATCAATCACGTCGAAAATTTGGACGACAAAAGAATTGAACATTTGAATCTAGAAGAAAAAAGAGAATTAAAAAATTTATTAAATAAACATAAAAATACCTTTTTTAAAAAAGGATCAGATTTAAGTTTTACAAGCCATGTAAAACATAAAATTAATACAACCAGTGAAGAACCAATCTTCACAAGAATCTACAGATATCCAGAGATTCATAAAAAAGAGGTAAACAACCAAATAAAGGAACTACTAGATCAAAAGATTATACAGCCAAGCACCTCGCCATATAATGCACCCATTTGGATTGTCCCAAAAAAGGAAGACAAAGACGGCAACAAGGAATGGAGAATAGTGATAGATTACAGGAAATTAAATAACATTACTAAAGAGGATAAATTTCCGATCCCATTGATCGATGATATCTTAGATAAATTGGGAAAAGCTAATTATTTTTCCACGTTAGACTTAACAAAAGGATTCCACCAAATAGAAGTAAATCCTGATGACAGAGAGAAGACCGCCTTCTCTACGTTATCTGGTCACTATGAATGGTTGAGAATGCCTTTCGGTCTAAAAAATGCACCAGCAACTTTCCAACGTATGATGAATGAAGTCCTCAAAGACTTCATCGGAAAAATTTGCTATGTATACCTGGATGACATAATTGTTTTTTCTACATCATTAGAAGAACACATTAATTCTTTAGAAAAAATCTTTACTAAGCTGCAGTTAGTTAATTTGAAAGTGTCCTTAAACAAATGTGACTTCATGAAGAAGGAAAGTGAATTCCTGGGTCACATCATAACCCAAAACGGGATAAAACCCAATCCAAATAAAATAACTGCTATAAAAAACTTCCCTATCCCAAAAACAGTTAAAGAAATCCAATCCTTCCTGGGCCTCACGGGATACTACCGTAAATTCATAGATAACTACGCTAAAATTATAAAACCATTAACTTTATGCCTAAAAAAGAATGCTAAAATAAACGTAAATGACTCTAACTACAAAGAAGCATTCGAAGAATTAAAATTAATAATGTCGGAAGATCTACTAAATCGACATCCCGATTTCACAAAAGAATTTGTATTAACTACGGATGCAAGTAACTTTGCAATCGGAGCCGTGCTGAGTCAAACACATGGCCCATTATGCTTTGCATCCAGGACGTTAAATAAACATGAGTGCAATTATAGCACTATAGAAAAAGAACTTCTAGCAATCGTTTGGGCAACCAAACAATTCAGACACTACCTTTACGGAAGAAGATTTAGAATACAAACAGACCACAGACCTCTAGCCTGGCTACATAGTTTAAAAGAGCCCAATTCACTACTCCAGCGATGGAAAATCAAACTCGAAGAATTTGATTTCTCAATTGAACACATTGAAGGAAAAACGAATAAAGTAGCGGATGCTTTATCTCGCATAAAATTAGAAGAAATCAATGCAATAGAATTGGTCTCTACCAAACATTCAAATGAATCAGATAGCTCTAATTTAATTCCCATTACCGAAAAACCCATAAACATATTCATGAGACAAGTGATTGTAGAAATAAATGAAAAACCTAATATCGAAATTACCTTTCCCTTCCATAAAAGAAGAATTAAAATATCTAAACCTAAATTTGAAAAAGAAGATTTTGAAAAAATCATAGCCGAAATTGATGTAGATCGACAAAATGCAATCTTTATAGAAAATGATGAGTTGTTCCTAAAATTCCAAGATTATTGGAAGAATAACCATAATAATCAAGTATTGGTAAGATCAAAGATCTACCTTACAGACGTTTACGACCAACCAGAAATCGAAAACATAATCCATAAAACCCACTTAGACTTTAACCATATAGGAATAGAAAAACTGTATCTTGAACTTAAAAGAAAATATTACTATCCTAATTTAAAACTTGAAATAAATAAAATAACAAACAATTGCGATATTTGCAATTTAAAAATAGAGAGAAACCCCATTAAACTACCATACGAGAAAACAGAAACACCAAAAGAATCACACACCCATTACCACATAGACATATGGATCCTTTCTAACAATGAAAAATACCTTACTTGCATCGACAAGTTTTCAAAATTTGCAGCTGCAGAAAAGATAAAAACAAAAAATCAAACAGACATCTTAAACGCCTTAGAGAAAATATTCAGTTATATGATCCAGCCAATCAAAATAACATTAGACAACGATCCAACCTTCAAAACTTATACTATCCAAAATTATTTTAAAGAGAAACAAATCTTAACTCATTTTTCTACCCCCTACAGACATAACGGAAATTCCGATGTAGAACGTCTACATAGTACACTAAATGAACACATCAGATTACTGGAAAAATCAGAAAAAACATTTAACTTGGTGATTAAAGCTATAAACATATATAATAAAACTATTCATCTTACCACAAAAGAAAAACCAATAGATACACATTTAGGAAAAATAGACAGTGAAATTATATTTACAAGAATAGAACATACAAAAGAAAAAACTTTAGAAAGATTAAATAAAGGTAGAAAAGATACAAATATAAATCCAAACTTCACAAAAATTAACAATCCCGAAAAATTTAATAAACTTAAAACAAAACACAAGAAGACTAAAGTATTAAAGGTACAAGATAAAAAGGTACTGATTAAACCCCATCTTAGAGAACAGTTGCTTCACAAAGATCAGTTCAGAAAAGAAAAGAAATTCACAAAAACTCAAGATGAAGTCATCACTGACAGTAATTCTCTCTCTAATAACATTAGTAATGAGTCAGAACATTAGAATAACAAAAATAGAACACGAATTCACATTAGTACAAGAAGAACCTGTACGTTTGATTAAAGAGTACGATATCCTTTTACACCTGATCAACTTGACACAATGCGAGACACTAGTTCAACAACTTAAATCACAATACCTTTTATTAAACAAACAAGACTATATTAAAGAGGAAGAGATTAACACTCTAGAAATAAAAATAGATACAATCATACCACACCACATTATTCACAAACGAGGTTTACTGAATATAATAGGCAAAGGATTAAAAATAGTTTATGGAACTATGGACGATGATGATAGACAAATGATAGAAGAAAGATTGCAGAATTTAGAAGATAGCAACACAGAAATCCTGATAAACAATAATAAACAAGTGATTATTAATAAACAGTTTAACGAACAATTCCTACAACTACAAGACATCTTAAAGACAAGTTCAAAAACATTAAACAGATACAATGAAATCAAATCTGAAATAAACAATTTACGCATAGAATTGGAATTCAATAAAAACTTAATGAAATTACAACGAATAGTAGAAAAAATCAATGACATTATAATGACTAGTAGAACAGGTATACTAACTCAAGACATACTGACTACAAAAGAAATATATGACTTTGACATTAACCTAGAAAAGTTAAAAGAGATTAAATTAACATTAGCTACATACAATGAAAATTTGTTAATCGTATTAAACATCCCTAAGTTTGACAATAAATTATATAATAAAATATATGTACACACATTTCCAATAAATAATAAAATAATCAACTTAGCAACTAATGAATTTATAGAAATAAATAAAACTATCTATCACGTAACAAAAGAAATAAAAAACCTATGTGAAATAAAAGACAATTGCATTGAAAACCTATTTAAAGATAATACTAATCTAAATTGTAAAACAAAAAACTTTGATGATGAAAATGTAATTATAGACGGAGAAAGATATTTAATAATAAAAAATCTACAAAAAGAAAAAGTAATACAAACTTGTAATAACTTAGAATATATCTTAGAAGGAAATTATATCCTAGAATTAGAAAACTGTAAAATTATGATAAGAAATAAAACATACAACAAAAAACTGTATAATAATAATTTCAAAATTATACCTCTATTAAATTTCAATTTTACAACAGATTATTATAAAGAATTGAACTTCAAATCAATAGATAATATAAAAGAATTAGAGTCAAGAGTGCATGTAAAACACGTGACATATAATGTAATAACCATTGTTTTAATTGTAATAATAACAATTTTCGTAATGATTTATTTAAAAATGAAACAAAAAAATAAATCTGTTCAAATAAGTATTCCAACAGTTGCTTTCCAACCGATAGAACACTCTAAGACGGGAGGAGTTATAACATCAGAAATAACAAAATCCATTTTTTGATTTCACTTTATTTATAAACAAAGGAAATGGAAT
Source organism: Eupeodes latifasciatus (assembly GCA_920104205.1). NCBI lineage: Eukaryota > Metazoa > Arthropoda > Insecta > Diptera > Syrphidae > Eupeodes > Eupeodes latifasciatus. The sequence goes on from OV049926.1 coordinate 11,084,796, forward strand.
CAAACTCATATCGAATATACATTTGATACCATTTCCTGTCACTGTCATTGTTATTGTCATCAAAATTCAAAAGATAAAACTAAAATCGCTGACATAGAATCATTAAGAATATTTGTCACGAAAACACACTGTCCATCTGCGATGGTACAGTTTAGTTATAATTTTACTCGAGAAGAATAAAGATCAAAAATCAAGAGCTCCGCTCTTGATATTCTTTTTAAAAACATTAATTCAATAAGTGAATATATTATTTATGTATATATATTTATTTTAAAATAATGAATTATGAGGGAGTCTTTTGCTTTTTCTGTACTAGAAGGTTTGTAGGTAATCAACGACCAGCATTAAAATATTTCTTTTTTGTCATGAGGTTATGTGTCAAGGTAATGAACTGGAATAGAATAAGTATAATGTTGACTTTCCACATGAGGAATGTCAACATTATATGTGTAATAAAGGAGCTCATGTGAGTGTATCTTTTAGATTTTTGTCAGGGTTAAAATATTAAAAACAAAAATTGTATCTAGTGGTTTGAAGTTTAAGTTTTTATTTTGACATACATTTTTTTTTTTTAAGTTTTACATACATAAGTATCTCCAAAAATTACACAGAGAAGCCAATATTTTTAATTTTTGAAAAACTATTTGTGTCGAAAGTAAATTTTTACAAGTTTTAGTATTGTTTCTTTTTCAGGTTTTTATTTTTTGTAAAAAAAAATGTCCGTTCAATTTTTCTCAAAATTTTATAGAATATAGAAAACAATATTTCTTATAAGATGCAATTAGTTATGTCTCAAAGTTTTGAAAAGATATTTACGTTGAAAAACAGTTTTTACCAACTTTTATACATTTGTATTTTTTTTTTTTTTTTTGTAAAAAAACTGTCAATTCGATTTTTCTCAACATTTTTCTAAATGTTGAAAACAAAAAGTGCGTTTTTTTGGTATTCCATATATAATACAGTGAGAAGTTGTCAACAAAACGATCCGCAGTAGCCAGATTTTTGTATTTAAAAATTGGTACAACTGATAGAAGATCTGTCATAATAATAATAAAAAAAAACACACAAATAGAAGAAAGTTTTGTGAAAATCAAATGTTAAAATTAACTTAGCAAAAAAAAAACTAACTAAAACTAATAAAATGGACAATTTTTAAGAAGAAATGGTAAGAAAACATCTGGAAATTGATATTCTATAAAAAAAAAGTTCATTTAAGAATTGCTTCAAGGAGGGGGTTTGTTCGTAGACTACTACATTAACATGTGGTGTTGAAGCGAGCTTGAGATCGCCTCAATTCTTTATATACCTGAATCGAGTTGAAATGAGTTTGATTTGACTCGATTCCAGTCGGAGATCGGAGTCAAGTCAAAATTTAAGAAGAAAAACCTGTGTGGAGGAGTTGGTTTAACAGATAATGCATTATGGTCTGTTTATTTGTATGTTTGTGTACAAAAAATATAGTTTTGTTTTAATAAAATTACAAACAAAAAAATGGACAAGCATATTCTTATATGGTGCTGAACTAATAAGTTCTTCATTGTTTGACACGAATCAAACTATCTCACTTGCACTTCACACATCAAAAACATCGAAACACCATTTGCATTTTAGAAAGTGCTTTCATACTTAATCATTTTTAAATTTTCTTGTGCGGTGGAAACACCAAAAAGATTTATTTAATCTAAAAGATAAACCTTTGGTGGAAATATAGCAAAACATAAATATCTTTTCTATTGTTTTCTCTTGCAAAATAAGCCCAGTTAGTCCATTTTCACTAACAAAACTAAATAATACCAACAGTAATAGATTGATTTTTTTCCCCAATGGAAAACACACATGATTCCAAAAATCAAAATGCACAACAACTCAACGAACACAGCCATTGAGATACAAATCCAATATCAATCGTACCAACATTTGAGAACGAAATCACATAAGATCCTTTCGAGACTCGTATAAATGTCAAAAACCTATCCATAGTGAGATTCTACTCTAACTTTTATCGGTGTTATTTTCACTATGGATATTGTTTTTGTTATTCGTGTAAAATCCTACTATACTATGGATAGATTTTCCAACAAAATTCGGGTAATATTTCTCATAAGTTTAAAGAAGTAAGAAGCTGTTATCTCAAATTTTTGAAAAGATATTTGAGTTTTGAGTCGAAAATCAATTTTTACCACCTTTTATTAATTTTTGTTTGGGTTTTTATTTTTTGTAAGAAAACTGTCAATTCGATTTTTTTCAACATTTTTCAGAATGTTGAAAACAATATTTCATATAAGATAAAATAAAATTGAAGTAACAATCTCAAGTTTTTGAAAAGATATTTTAGTCGAAAATCAATTTTTACCAACTTTAAGTATTTTTTTTTTAGGTTTTTATTTTTTTATAAAAAAAACTGCCAATTAGATTGTTCTCAAAATTTGATCAGATGTCAAAAACATTATTCTTCGTTGCACAACATTGTTTTGGAGATGAAATCATATTTTAGTCGTAAAATTTTCGAGGTGACAAATTTGTTTTTTTCAGTTTTTTTTGATTTATAAAAAAAACGTTAATTGGATTTTTTTCCAAAAATATACTTGTTTTGTATCACGTTACAGTATATAATATAAAATTTAAGTCAAGTCTCTAGCGTTATTGGTTCAGGAGATATTTAGGGTCAACCAAAATTTTCACCTTTTTTTTAAACTGCTAATTTTCTTGAGAGCCCTTTCTGCATCTTTCTGCCTTATTATCTGTATAACAAAATTTATTTGAAGTCGATATCTCTTCTGATTCTTGAGTTATGGACGACGAATAAAACTTCGCGATCGTATGGACGTACGGACGTACGAACGTACGAACGTACGTACACACGCACGCACAGACATCTTTCTAAAAATCTTTTTTTTCGACTCTAGGGACCTTGAAACGTCGAGAAATGTCAAAATTTTCAATTCGACAAATCGGACCCATTACAATAACTTCCTATGGGAAGTTAAAAAGAAGTGGACCAAGGTGACTCTCTTGAGGAACTCCAGATAAATATGTTGCAATACTATTTGCTTATCTTACGCATTTTTATAAAGGTGTTTACTTTTATGTAGCTGATGCATGAGAAGCTTGACAGTGATAATTGATAAAGTTTGTACGACTTAACACTTCTCGATTACTTTACAAGGGGCTATGCTAAGTCATTGGTTTATGCTGACAAACCACCAAATCTTGAAGCCTGAAAAAGTTGTTCTTATATAAGTCTATAACCATTTCTTATCACTTTTTGTTGTTTTTGTAGGTTTTCGTGTTTTTAAAAAACGTTTGTCAATAATTGATTTTTTGAAAAACATCAACTTAAAGTTAGCAACAATATTTTGCACATATTAAAAAATAAGTTTGATTCCAGTATCAGTTTTTGTTCCCGACATTTTTAGTCGAAAAATTTGTTTTTCCAATTTTAGCAGCATTTTTTTTTTAAACTTTTATTTTATTAAAAAAAATATCTATGTGATTGAATAACATTATCTTCGGTAACTAAAAAATGTTGCATATGATAAAATAATTTTGAAGTCATTTCCTTATTTTTTTCTGGAGATATTTGAATTGGGAATTATTTTTTAAAAAATTTGTAGAGAATTTTTTAGATTTTTATTTTATAAAAAAAATTACTTTTGAACTTTTCTAAAAATGTTACTAAATGTTAAAAACAATACTTTTCATCGGATGAAAATAGTTTAAAGGCAATATCTTTAATTTTTAAAAAGATATTTAAGTCAAAAATTATATTCTACCAACTTATTCTAGTGTCTTTTTTATGTTTTTATGTCTTGTAAGAAAAACTTGTTTCGATTTTTCTCAAAATATAACTAGATGTCAAAAACATTATTTCTGTGATGCTTACAAGTATTTTGAATGTACACTCTCTACACCCGCACAAAAACCTAAATCTCTCTTAGAATCTTTGATTTATATTTGGAGGAACCTTGAAACTTTGAGAAATGTCAGAATTGTCAAGTCGATAATTAGTTATAATGTCAAAAGTTTATCCTTTAAAAAAAAAAAAAATTGAATGTGAATGCAAAAATGTCATCTTTGTTTTCTCCCATTTCAAATTTCTATCCCTTTAAAAAAAACACCCTGTAGTTTAGTTTAAAAACGAAAAAATCCCTTTGTCAGAAAATAAAAGGAATTAAAAGACGACAAGATTATTCCAAAACCCAACATCGCACAAATTCTTTATCCTATTTTCAAAACTTCTTTTACGGTCAATTTATAAGAGGTGGAAAAACTGTTGTTTGGATAATGGATCCTCTTCAAAGTCCATTTCTTTCCCCATATTCATCTCCATTGCCTCCTTTTCGATAAAATGCATTTATGTGAAATTAGATCGACAGCACAGCATGGACGATGGACAGGGACACTGGACAGCAAGTTTGTTTCGATTCTCTGATGGCATTCAACTCAAACTCAATCTTTTAAAAAGAATCTGTGTTAGTTTTTTGATTCACTAAATTCAACCAAAAGATTTGAAATTGAATCGAGTTGAAATGAAAAAACATTAAAATTGAAGTGAAAAAATAATTTCAAAGATTTTTTTTTCTCTTTTTTAGTAAATTCGATTGCTGGGGAGGATGGTGCTTTGCCAAACTTTGTGCATCCTTTTTTACAACTTCATCGCTCATTCTTTCACTTTTCATCCATCCAACTGCTTCTGCTTCTGTTCCTCCTCCTTCTCCTGCTCACTTTTTGTTCCTTTGAGTTTGTGCAAGAGTGAAGTGGAGTGGAGTGGTTCCTAACGATGATATCTAAAATTGAAATCAATTTTATTAATGTACTTTTTAGAGGATGCTTGACAAAGCGTGCAATGTAGGTACTTGCAGTTGCAGCTACCCTTCCCAATCCCAATCCTAGTTAGTTCCATTTTGGTACTATACTATAGGCTTCCCTCTATTAAGGGCATCATCAATCAGGTTGAGGATGATGATGATGATGATGATGGTGATGCTGATGTTGAAGTGCAATGTAAATTATTCTAAAGTGGATATGGTTGCATCCTTTATCCATCGTCGGGGATCGGTAAACGGGGTTGGATGGTATAAAGTTACATCCTGAGATTTTTGGAGAAATTAAATTCAACGAAACTCAAAAATGACGTTAATGGTAATTTTTTTAGTTTATTTTCTTTTCTCCTTTTGAATCAAAAGAAATAAAGTTGACAAAACAAAATTTTTATTTTGATCAAACAGAAAGAAGGATAAAACCATTTATCATAATATCGAAAAATTGGAACATCATGGATTTTGTTTGAAAAAATGAAATTGCAAATACAATTGTCCTTAATTTTGAGGGAAAAGATTCAGGGCAAAATGTGTTTAAACTATAATTGGGGACGTTTTAATTCTTTCACAGATGCTTCTATTTCTGAGGAATTAATGACACTTCCAAAAGTATTTTGTTTTTCTGTGATGTTGTCAAGGTTTCCTTTATTAGTTCACACAGACTTGAAAGTAGTGCCTCAAAGTACCTAGGTCCTTTCAAAATCAATGGTTTCAAAAACAAATCCAGATCAACAAACGGATATCCAAAGTATCCGGATACTATTGGATAACACTCAAATGTTTCAATTGAGCTCGGATACTTTTCGGATAGTGACGAATTTTGGATTTGATGTTTTATGTAAGGCAAAAATGACACATTTTGACAACATTTTATGTTATTAGTTAAACAACTTCCAGATTTAAGTCTGGATTGATCTCATACAATCTGAATATTAGGTACTATCCCAATATTCAGAATCTTAATTGTTTAGTTAATGTGTATCCAGGTTTATGAGTTTTGATCCGATGTTTGGTAATAGATGGCGTTAAACGTTTATGAGTTTTGATTTGATGTTTTCTAATAGATGGCGTTAGGGGGGCATATTGAGCTACCATGGATACGCCATATTGTTTTTTTTCATAAGTTAGACGTCTGTCAAAACTAATAAATGCATATTGTCAGATATTTTATAAAATAAAGTCATGTCAAGTGTTATGCTTGAAAAAGAACATAAATGTGGGAAGTTCTTCTTTTCTGTTTCAATTCAAAGAAATCATCTGGTCTATGGTTGTAGCTTTGACAAATTTGACAGGTGGCAGAAAATGCTTTCCAAGTAATTGGATGTAAAGTAGTATTCACATGAGCGCGAAAAAAGAATGACGAATGAATTACAAAATGTGAGTTTATATACGTTTGAAGACATGTTTCCACACAAATTCTTAACAAAACGATAGCAATATAGTTTCTATTTGATTTATGATGCATACTTTTACTTTTCAATATCATATATTAATAAATTTAAGAAAACAAATTTATTCGTCGCGAAAAAAAATTGTAGCTGATACGAACTGTGAAACTTTATTCGCGTTCCACATTATCCACACTCGCAACGAATACAAAAATCATTCTTGTTTTGGTTTCGGTGGTGAATGGTGTTCGGCTGTCAAACTGCATTCGCGACGAATTAAAAACTCTCATGTGAAAGAAATGTCAAAATCAACGAATATTCGTTCATTCGTGGGTTGTTGGTCGTTTTCATGTGAATATTGCTTAAAGCATCTTGCACATGAGCTGCCAACTGCAAACTGTGGATGTTCGCATATTTTGACTTTTCTTTCACATGAGCTTTTAATTCTATTTGCAGACAGCGACGAATTGTCAATTTATAATTACCCTTTTCTCCATATTTTTCTCAGCCATGATCTTTCACACAAAAACAAAACAAGAGTGGTATAATTTTGAGGTTAAGTTGAGCGCGAACAATTTATTCGTTGCAGTGTGGATGGTATGTGGAACGCGAATAGAGTTTGACAGTTCGTAGCAACCTCACTGCAATTCGTTAGTACCAAATTATTTTTAAAAAATTTTATTGTTTTAGAGAACAAAATGCAAACTTTATTATCCTAATATTAGTGTCAATTGGTTTCTTATAATTTAAATGTGTTTTTGTTTGGAATTGACTTTTTGAAATGTGTAAAATCACGTTTGTTCGTCCATTCATTGTTCGCTCTCATGTGCAAGGCCCTTTACTCCATAGTCAGATGTTTCCAGTTTAGCACGCCAAGTTGGTTGAGGTCCTCTACTATTCTATTTTCTTCCGCCACGGGATCTTCCGGGCTGAAGCTTTGATGTCTACTCGCTCTACATGACCCATCCAATTTTTGACTAAATCAGTGTCTTTGTATCTTCTCCTATGCAAACGGGACCAAAAATCACCCGAAGAATTTTTCTCTCAAAGTTTCCTAAGACGTTCTCCATCTTGCATTGACATAGTCCAAGCGTCAGCTCCATAAATAAAAACTGGGATGAGAGGGTGACTTTAGATGCTCGAGAGAGGACTTTACTTATCAATTTCGTTCTAAGTGCAAAGAAACAACGTTTGATTTTAGCGCCGGTGTCATTGTTTGAATTTATAATTGTGCCTAGGAAGACAAGGTCTTTAAGTAAATAAATAAATAAGGTGACACAATAGTCCGCGAAGAACTAGTGTCTATTGAATTACAAATTTCAAAAATTCCTGTGTTCGAGTCATGTCTGGAATGAAAGAGCCTACAGTTTTTTACGCCGAATTCGGACGGCTAATTTGAGAAACCACTTCATAAGAAAAGAATTACTCTTGGAGGATTTGTCAATTCAGGTATGAACGCAATACTTTTAGCATGACAGTCCCACGCAATGCTCTTTACGCCGCGGTCCTTAACTACTTCAAAGTTAAAGCTGTCCATGGTGGCGTTTTGTCCAAGAGGTCGTCATTCAATGTTTTTCTAGATCGCCCTCATTGACCTTTAAACCCATCTTCTCTGCTTCAGTCGCAATGCTCAAAAACGCGCCATTTAAATCACGCTTTGATTTTAAAAGTATGTTAATATCATTGCTGGCGTATCCGAGAAATTTAAGTGCCTCTAGTGTTGATGATGTTGAGTTTTGCACAGTTCCTTCAAGAATTTGTATTTGTATTTGTATTTGTATTTGTATTTGCATTAATAGAAAAATTACAATAGATACATCAAGATTCAATCTTTTATAGTATCAATAATTCGTAACCAAGTTTTATATTTTACAATACTTAATAAATAATAAAAATGATAACAATTGAAATAAAAAAAGCAAAATAGTAAGAAAAAGTGTTACAAACATTTTATAAACAATTTTTGGAAACAGAGAAAAAAAAGAGAATAAATAAATAGGTATAGAATTTAAGTGCATTAAGTACAATTTTAAACCATAGATGATAATAGTTCAAATAATTTCTTCTTAAAAATGGTTGGAGAGGTGGTTCTTTGCAAATCAAATGGTAAGCCATTCCACAATCTAATAGCTTTTACAAAATAAGATCTTTCGGCAATGGTGTGCGTAAAGCGCGGTAAAATTAATCTTAGTCCTCTTTGAGAATGTGCGAATTGAAGCATTTCACCTAAATACGCAGGACTTCTGTTATGAATAATGTTGTTTAGCAGAATAACATTACGGAGCATTAAATATTTATCAAAATTTAGTCCTAACAGCGATGAATGTAAATTAGACACACTTTCATGCCTTGGAATATTATAGATGAAACGTAGACAATCATTAAACGCGACATTAAGTTTTCGTTTACACTCATAGTCAAGAGAGGGGTATACATTACAATTGAAAGTAAGAGAGGGCATAACGAGACTTTTCACAAGATGTTTTCTTAAATCAGTATCCAAGATGTTCGAAGAAGATCTTAGAGAACGCAGACTATAGTAAACACGTCTGATAGTATCAGAAATAGCGTCACAACAGATTAGTTTGTTGTTAATTTGGAAACCCAGATATTTTACTTTTGAAACATAATCAACAACTTGTGAATTTAAAACAATTTTGGGTAAATCATCAAGAGTAACTTCACTCCTCGAACAAATCATACAAAGAGTTTTTGATGGGTTTAGTAGTAATTTATTTTCAAGAGACCACTTTTGAATACTCGTAAGATCTTCGTTAACCCGGACAATGCAGTTTTCCATCAAACCTAATTCGCTAAAATTATAGAGCAAAACATCATCTGCATACATGTGAGTATGACAACTATAAACAATATCTGGAAGATCGTTGATAAATATTGAGAAAAGGAGTGGTCCTAAAACTGACCCTTGGGGCACTCCCTGATTAACAATAAATGTACTTGAATTACCTTGATCTGTGGTTACCATTTGCAGTCTATTACAGAGATAGTTGCTTAATAGTTTTAAAGCTGTTTTTGAAAAACTGAACTTGTTGCTTAATTTAGAAATCAGAATTTGATGGTCAACACAGTCAAAGGCCTTCGAAAAATCCAAAAGCACCATAACACCCAAAAGATCCTTATCAAGAGCAGCTCGAAAATCAGAGGTTACCTTTAGAACAGCAGACTCACAACTATGTTTGTTACGAAAACCAGACTGCCATTTAGATAACTTTTGATTGAATTGAATGAAGTCTAGCATTTGATTAAACATTAACCGTTCAAATATTTTACCAAAAAAAGGTAACAAGTTAATTGGTCTATAGTCCGAAGGCTCTGAAGAATTAGCTTTTTTGGGTATGGGTACAATAATTCCACTTTTCCAGGCTTCTGGGAATTGAGAACTTGAGATACATGTATTCAAAATGTGCTTCAAAGGTTTAATAACAATTGGTAAAATCAAACGTATAAATTTCGGTGAGATATTATCTGTACCAGAAGCATTTGATTTAACTGATTTTAGAGCAGAAACAACTTCGATATCTTCCACACAATTAAATGAAAATAGTTCATTGTCATTTTCAGGAATAACTAATGTAAGACTTGAATTAAGCTGAGTCGGTGCAAAAAATGATTTCATTTCTTGTGGGTCTAATGGGCATTTCGAAATCGACTTAGATGAACAAACACCAACATCTTTCAAATTTTTCCAAAGATCCTTAGAACTCAGAGAAACATTAAGTTTATTCATAAAATATGTTTTTTTACATGAACGTATAAGAGCAGTGACTTTATTACGAGAAAAGATATATTGATTTCTGTTAAAATCCGTTGGGTTTCTTTTGTACCTTTTGAAAAAGCGTTCTCTCTCTTTAATTTGTACTTCAATGTCTTGTCTGTACCAAGGACATCCCTTTCGATTTTTTACCCGTTTTGTAACTAAAGGCACGTAAGCATTAAATAATCTTTCAAGTAGGTCGTTAAAAATTAACACTTTACTGTTAACGTCAATAGTATAAAGAATATTATCCCAGTAGTTATTGCTAATACTATGTTGCATATCGTAATAGTTAAATGAACGATAGGATCTATAACTGAAAGTATTCGAATAACATAAGTTTCTTACATTGAACTTGAATGAGCAAAAAATTAAATCATGAATAAATTCAGAGGTTAGTTTAATTTGTTCATTGCATAAAATTTTTTCTTGTGAGGTAGTAAGAAATATATCTATAAGCGAAGGATTATCAATAGATTGAAAACATGTTGGCCAACTAGTATTAACAACAGACAAACTTAGTTTTTCACAAAAATATTTAAAGAGACGCGTGGTTCTATTATTTACTAATAAATTAACATTAAAGTCACCAGCAATGAGCACATCTGAGTACTTAGAATTCAAACGAAAAAGTGTCTCTTCAATTTCATTTAAGTTTTCTTCTTTAAACAAACAAGGTGGGCAGTACACCACCACTAAAAGGCATTTCTCAACACCATTATTAATCTCTACACATAAAAACTCTAACAATTTCGTTGAACTATAAATTACTTTCGTAGGTATATGCTCTCTAACATAAATGCACACTCCTCCCCCTCGACTACAGCGATCGTTTCTAAAAATTTTAAAACCATTAAAACAAACTAGTTGAGATGTAATACCTTCACTCAACCATGATTCAGATATCATAATTATATCTAGTTTAGAACTATTAAGCATTTGAAGAAGAACGGTGTATTTAGAGCGAATGCTTCCCACATTGAGGTGACATACGTTTAGACCATTGGAAGCGTAACACAGAACATTGCACATAGATCTTATATTATCTGGACAAGAAGTATTAAACATGTTTATTAAAACACACCGACAATCTATCCGAAGAAACTATTTAAACTAAATTAAATTAAGCATTAAAATTTAAGAATACAAATATTTTAAAATTAAAACAAAAAAAACTAATTTTCAAGTTAAGCTTCAATCTACTTAGCAATAAATTAGAAAATAAATTCATTAATAAATGATATTTAAGATTTTTGACTAAAAACATAAAAATAAAAACATGAAATGATTTACTTTACATACTTGGTACGAAACAAAAATTAATCAACAATAAATTTTGAAACATCATTATCAATAATGAATCCAGCAACTCTCCCAACATCAGCAACACCATCAACAACTCCAGCAGCAGCAACACCATCAACGTCAGAAACAGAAGCAACATTTCTAACAACATCCACATTATCAGCAACAGAAGGAGACAAATTATTTGCATTGTGTGCTTTCTCCATCTTAAAACCATTAGCATGCACAGGGAAGGTGGATTGTAATTGTGCTATGCTTGTTACACATATCGGCTTCTTATCAGCATCCTCTCTGACAAAAACTCTTCCATACCGTGTATAAACAGAGTTTACCTGCTTTCTCTTTCGCAAATCATTAGCTTTCCGAAAGACAGCATGATTAAGTTTTGTCAGACATTCATACACCCTCACAAATGAGTTTTTGTTTACAAAGCCAAGATCGTGAAGTGTAACTAGTCGAGATGTTGATTTGTAAAATTCACTAACTTTCCTAAGAACATAGTTTTTATCATTTTCGTGCGGCAATCTGACAATGATCGCGCTGTGTGATAAAATATTTTTCGGTTTTGTTCGTAGAATGTAGTGCGGTCGAAGTAAATCAATGCCGAGAGTTGAACAGAATTTATTGAAAATCTCGCCAAGGTTTTCATTTTCGCTGAATGGTATTCCATGAAGAACAAAGTCTCCCGCGATTGATTTCCTGGCCAAAGCGTCAATCTGTGTTGTTATGGATTCAGTGTTATTTTGTTTCGTTTCCATTTGTGCTAATTTTGTTTCGCAATCCAACATAAATTTGTTAGTCATCTCACATTTGCCATTAAAATCCTTTTCAAGTGATTTTATTCGAGAATTAAAGTTTGCTTCCATTTCATTAATACGTGTATCAAATGTTTTTGTAATTTCGCTTAATTCTTTTCTTAGCGTTGATAAAATCGTGTCAGTAAGTGTTATTGTTAGATTATTTAAACGAGTTTCAATTTTTTCCCAAATGTTTGACGAAGAAGAAGCCACTAAAGGAGAGCTCAGAGGAGAGCGGCCAATCTGGTTAGATCGTAGATTGATGCTTAAGAAGTGACATAACAGTGCATCACCTTGGCTTTAACCTTTTTGGATCTTGATAGAGCAGCGTGTATTCTCCATTGTCATTCTGCACAAACGGACAAGTTTGACAGCGCCAGCGACGCCAAAACACATGCAAAATCTTGGTTGCCAGAAAAAAAACTCTGATATTTTTCTCCTCTATACAAAGAAGTACCAAAACATCCAGCTTTGAGTCTCAACTTCTTGGGATTTTTCAATCCGCTAAGGTGACATATTTTTCATTGAGGTGGAATTCATAGTGAGAACATTTTTTTTTTGTATGAATTTAAATACAAATCTACAACAAACTGTCACTTTGACATTTGATTACACAGTTTGTCAACTCAGATGTCATATTAAGTCTTGGAGCACTTATTGCTTAAATGAAAGAAAGACAGTGGCATTTAAATATATTTATTTGCATTCTAAGAATTTAAAAAAGAATCAACAGAATGAACAGTTTGTATGAATGAAAGCTGACAGATGTCATTTAAAAAAAATTTCAGAAAGCATAATTGCCAATAACTTCTTTGTGTATAACATTGAAGATTTTTTAGAAAAAAATTGACAATTGACAGTTTATGTCAATGCAGAAAAAGGACTTAAAGTTGTTTTTGATATTTAAGGAAAGTCTAAACGTTTGGACCTTCTCTGCAATACAACAATTTTTGAATAATATTATTCATCAATGTAAAAAGTTTTTGCTATATCTATTATTTCATTTGGAGAATTCTAAACTAAATTGACAGCTGTCAAATTTTTAAGTAAAAAATGGTAAAAAATTAAAATCTTGAGTTAGTTTTGGAGCACTAATTTTGTAAATATTTAGGAGTTAAATGGTTTTCCTAATTTTTAAGACTTTTATAACTTCACAGGTTGAATCAGGAAAGTATCAATCACTATCCAAAGTTATAAGTCAACTATCAAAGTATAAGGAAAATAAATAAATAAAATCAATAAAAATCTAATTTCTTGTCTTCCTTTTCAAAAGTTTTGTCTATTTTAAACCCCCTAAAAAAGATGTATGTATGTTTGCCTACTTGACCATAATTTAAGCGGTATTTTTCTTGACATACAAAATTTTATAGCATCAAGTGGATGGCAGTACGTGCCCTGAGTGCGAATAACATCCTTATATATAAACCTCATGTCATAGCAGCACAACATACAGAAAAAGGGGGCATCACCATCATCAACATAATCAACAACAATAGATGTTGCATATACTACAACTTGTACCTACAAGTGAAAGATGAAAAACATTGAATAAAAGGAGTTAAGTCCCTCCTCGGGCAAAATATGTTGATGTGACATAATACATATTACCTTATTCACAAAACACATATTCATACACATTCATCCACACATATGTCCATTCAAAGAAGATTTATTGATAGGTTAACTTGACAGAACAGAATATTCCCTTCTCTGTTTCCTCTTCCTCTCTATCTAAAAAGGGTCAAAGGTTAACCACGACTTAGATCGACTCAACTTGACTCGAAGGGTGGCTTTCGCTTTGTGTGTAGGTAAAGTAGTGTTAATTCTGATTGAATATTGTCAAAGACTTTCTATGTATTTAGATATGTAGGAATTTCGTGTGGATATGTTTGTCATTAATTTAAACATGACACATGCAAATTGGTGTTAACTAATAGCAAATTTATGCTACCCCAGCGCTCAGCCATATCAAATCAATATGTTTAACGTTTAAATGCTTTTGCGGGATTCTGATGGTTTGGGGCTAAATTGATTGTGATTATTGTATTGGATGTAAGTGATATGCCCTTTAATCGTTCGGAAGTAATACGTACAATCCTCATAATCATTTAAATTGTCTTCAATTAAAGCAATTAAATTTTTGACAGTTAAAGTAAATTTTGAATGACTTTAAGGGCTCTTTCACACTTGACGATTTTCTTTATATGGTTTTTATCAATGAGCCATTGATAAGCTTTCTGCAACTGTACACGGCTTTTCATTTGACTTGACTGTCAGAGTGTCAGTTGATTTTCTGTTTGACAGCGTTAAGTCCCTCGCTCGAAATATCAACTAATTTTCTTGGTTTATAAACAAGTACGTACTTAAATTGCTTTATTGTTCTTTTGCAATATTTATTATGAAGCTCTTTCAAAGCGCCCATTAAATCACTCTGCTTAAATCACTTAAACTGAACTTCCAGCGTTAAAAAACGTTTGAATGTGTCGTGATTGCCTAGTTTTAAATGAAAAATGTTCATATATCTTTAGTTTCCTTGTTTGTTCACTTTTTTGAGCGATTTGGCTTTGGTACAGTATTTAATCTACCACATTTACGAAGTTTTCTGTTGCTTGTTGCTTTTTCTGTCAGTTTTCTCCAGGAAATATCCCTCATTGTTTAGTTTATCCACAAAAATCAACAAATAATTTATATACATACTTTGCAAATAAATTCACTGAATGCATCCACTGACTTACTTTATTTGACAGTTCTAGCACTGAATTCTTCCATTGCTTTGATCTCCAAACTAAAACATTTTAGTAATGGGTGGATTCAGTGATGACAGCTGTCAACTGTCGTATTAAATAATCTAGGAAATTAAATGTAGAACCTTTTTAAAATAAAATTTAAATACATTCATCGCTTACTCTTTTGTATTAACTTGACTTAAGGTGGCGCTACAGTCCAGCTTGGACTTTTTAAACAATCAATAAGCTTCACTTAACTGTCAAAGGCCAAATTTTTCGAAATAAGTAATCGATTTGACAGATAACAGATCAAAGCTCTAAAGGTGCGGATTTCTGCCTTTTAGCACTCGCTTATTTAAGTGAAATGTACATTTGGTGAAGTAGAAACAATACAAATTAAAAGGTTGATTCATTTAAAATTTGTGTGATGTCATGGTGTGTTTTTTAAAAACTGAGGAAGGTAGTTTTCGTAGCTTATGAAATTTCCTTTTTGACTATAATTGTTCACGTTAACTTACTTACTTAAGGTGGCGCTACAGTCCGGGGCGGACTTGGGTCTCAACCAACATGCGTCTCCAGCCAGCTCGGCCCCTAGCTACCTGTCTCCAGTTTCGCAAGCCAAGTTGGTTGAGGTCTTCTCCCACCTGCGTGCGCCACCTTAGTCGTGGTCGACCTTCCGGGCTGGAGCGTTGATGTCCATTCGCTCTATATGACCTAGCCATCTAAGCCATTGGACTTTAATTCTATTAACTAGGTCAGTATCGCTGTATAGCCCATACAGTTCGTCGTTATATCTTCTCCTCCATTCTCCATCTATGCGTACGGGACCAAAAATCACCCGAAGAATTTTTCTCTCGAAGTATCCTAAGACGCTCTCATCTTTCTTTGACAGGGTCCAGACCTCAGCGCCATAAATAAGAACCGGGATGATGAGTGTCTTATAGATGGTGATTTTAGATGCTCGAGAGAGGACTTTACTACTCAATTGCCTTCTAAGTCCAAAAAACCAGCGAGTTATTCTTCATTTGATTTCAGCGCTGGTGTCGTTGTCTGTGTTTATAGCGGTGCCTAGGTAGACATAGTCCTCAACTACCTCAAAGCTATAGCTGTCCATGGTGACGTTTTGTCCAAGACGTCGTTGTTCAATGTCCTTTTTTGATGACAGCATATACTTGGTCTTGCCCTCATTGACTAAACCCTTCGCTTCCTTCGCAATGCTCAAAAACGCTCCACTGACATTACGCTTTGATCTCCCAATTACGTCAATATCATCTGCGTATCCGAGTAGTTGCATGGACCTTTGGAAGATTGTGCATCTAGTGTTGATGGTCGAGTTTTCCACAATTCTTTGCAGAACGATGTTGAAGAAGTCGCATGACAGTGCATCGGCTTCTAAAACCTTTTTTGACATCAAATGCATCGGTGAGATCTTTTCCGACCTTGATGGAGCAGCGTGCATTCTCCATTGTCATTCTGCACAAACGGAAAAGTTTGACAGGGATGCCGAAACTAGACATTGCTCTATAGCGCTCTTCCCTACGTTCACATAATACGGCAGAGAGGATCTTATATGCAATGTTAAGGAGACTGATGCCTCTGTAGTTGGCGCAATTTAGAGGGTCTCCTTTCTTATGTATCGGGCACACTATGCTGAGATTCCACTCATCGGGCATGCTTTCTTCCGACCATATTTTGCAGATGAGTTGGTGCATGTTGGAGAAGTGTCTTGTGTCGATCGCATTGTGGTCAATCTGGTTGACAGTTGATTGATCAGGAGATTTCCATGTCCCCTTGTGGATATTGAGATGTGTGAACTGCGTATTAGCTACCAGAATGTCTCGCCCCGCAGCGAAATCGATCAGCCTGAATCCGTTGTCAGAGGTGGTGTCGTGCAGGCTGTATCACATTAACTAAGTGATTCAATTTAATCTTAAACTATTTGTAGGTATAAGTCCGGTTTGGAACTTTTCCGAAACCAATAAGCTTCACCTAATTGTCAAAATGTCAAACTTAACGAAACACATGTTCCATTTGAGAAATAACAGATGAAAACTTAAGATCCAACAGAAACTATTAAAATTACTTTTCATTGTTGTGAATTGCTATTTTTCGTTAAACTTCCTTAACTTTCAAATGAAAAGAGTACTCCCTGATTTAAGTGACACTGTCGTTTGGTAACACGGAGAGAATTGAAAAATAACTAATTGCGGAATTTTAGGTTGCAATTTACGAAAATCCATTTTGTAGTAAATCAAGACGATTTTTTTATAAAATGAATGAGAAAATTGTAATTTAGCATTAAAATCTTCGTAAAATACAAAATTCTATAAATTGGTAATTATTATCAAAAGTCATAATTCGAGCTTGTTGAGATCAAAGTAAATTGCAACTTTTGAGTCGCAATCTCCTCTTTCAGGAGAATAATTTAATTTTATTACTCATTAATCTTGATTTGCGAAATGTATATGGTGATTTAAACTTTCTCAATGCATAAATCACTAAAATATAAAAACGATATAAATATTGAGCCTGTACAATCGTAATTTACGAAATACCTATTTGCTGATTTATGAACACAACTTTAGTAAATTAAATTTTTTTTAGTCTCAATCTTGAGGGTACGAAATCCCTGACTCTCTAAATAAATAGTAGCGTTGCCGCTTAATAAAACATGTCATTTCATATTTTCTAAAAAACGAGGCTTTTTCGCAAATTCTTTTATTTGTATTATTATTAAAGTTTCTGACTCTTTTTACTCCATTTGCAATTTTCCAAAAATATCACAAAATCTGTTTATTTGAAGTAAAGAATGGAAATATGCCACAAGAGTGTACCATAATATTGAATTTTTTGGTTACACCGTAACACGATAAAATATTTCTATTCGGCAACGCTGGTGTTATCCCGTTCCAGCATAAAAAAGGGTATACACTCAATTGTATTGTAGTGTGTATAAGCTAAGCATATACAATCTTAGCATTTACAACTATGAGCTACATATGTATGTGGCTGGCTTCGCACTAGTCTTCTGAATTGAAATTCCATATCATTCGAATATTTAGTTGTGGTTTACTTCGCAAGAAAGTCGCGCGTGCGTTATTAAAAGTCGTGTTGGAGACCAACGGTGTATAAATGAATATAAAACCAATATTGCTGTTTATTTTGCTTACATACATACATAAATGTGAATGTGTCTCGACAAAAATATGCCATACTCAATGGCAACAACAAATGTTGTGTTCTTTTTTCACTTTGATATTAATAAAGAAAACTTTAAGTTGCTGAAAATTAAAGAAATTAGTGACTGTTTCGAGACTACTTTAAACTTTCAAATCATAAAACTTGATGTAAATAAAAAAAAAACTTGGAGTTAAAAATTAATAAAACTTTTATAATTTATTTTAATTTTTAAGTTCCTAACTTTTGTGCTTTTAGAAATAAGTTAAAAACAATTTAAAAAAAATATAAATCTTTTAAATGTGTCTTTCCTTAATATATTTTTGATTTTAAATATTCCCTAGCCCAAAAAATATACAATGGCATGGAGACGGAAAGAAAGGTGTTCATTTGTTAATTGCATGGCTTGAGCAGATTTTGTAAAGAAGAAAAATTATTTCACTTTCCCTCAGAAAGATAAAGATAAGAGTTCATTCGCAATAAACAAGTAAAACCTCTTAATTTTCCAATTACCAACAAACTCCAACACTTTTGAGTTCACAAATAAAGTTGATATATTTGTGAATTAAGAACGATAGTTTTTAAATTTACTAAGAAATATTCTTAAATCGCGAAGAAATGCTGGAAAAATACATACATACATATAAGAACTTGTAATTCGGCGCGCCATCAACTGAAAAAATATTCCTGAGAATACAAAAACCAATAAGTTTATGTTCTAAATCACTAATAAAGATTGTTGATTTTGCGAAAATTGTTCTTGAATCTCGCCATGATTCCTTGAAAATGGAAAGTAAATTAATCTTTAAAAGCTACAAATTGCCGCAGAAACTGTTTCAAATTACGACTCAAAAGTAGCAATGCAAATATTACTAAGTATCAAAACTGTGACTGTCATTTGCAAACTGCAGAATAACATGTTTCAAATTACAACTCAAAAGTTGCAATTTAAAAAAAATAAATATCAAAACTTTAGTTGTCATTTGCAAACTAATGTATTTGGTCACAGTTTAAGAAAACAAGGGTTAAAATTTACCACTTGAGTTTGTAGGTATTTAAAAAAACGATTCATAATCTACAAGAAAACAATATCAATCTACAAACTCCTGCTGAAATTTACGATAAAAACAAACATTAAATTGATACAAATAAATATCAAATTGCAATTAGCTGTTGGCAATATTTGTTTTTCTCGATCGAATTATTGCTACTAAAACGTAGTGAAATATGATTTTTGAGTGTCAATATCTTCATTTTGCTCATTTTATGAAATTACAAACAAAAAGTCGCAATTACTAATTTCGAAGGCAAGGTCCAAACCTGGATTCATTTTCGTGATTTGTAGCTTATTTTTCTTGATATGATCTAAGATTTTTTTCCGTGAAAGTAAAGAGTATACAAATGAGATAATGTTATATGTACATATATTTCGTGTTTTCATAAGCTGATTAAGCTACTTTTTGTTGGCTTCTACAATATTATTTTGAAGATAGTTTTATCCAAAAAGTTCCTATGAAATAAGTGAAATTGGTTGAAATTCAACTAAAACTAATTTTATTTATAGTCTGTCAAACGTTAGATATTCGATTTGATAGATAACAGATCAAAACTTAAGGTCGAACTAAAACTGTCGGAATAAATCTTAGGGTGTACATCAGTAGTGTACATAACTGCGGATTCCTGCTTTTTTCCAACTTCTTTAACTTTAAAAAGAGCACTTGATGATTTAAGTGAAATTGACATTTACTAAAAGTTTATTATATGTATATAATTTTCAATTTTGTAAAATTTGGCTGTCATGACGTGATTTTAAGAGTTGAAAACGAAACATTAAAAAAAACTTAATTTGACTCAATTCGACTTAAAATCATAAATAAATTGTGTTCACTCATAGTTAAAAAAAAGTAAATCTTAAATAAGATTTGTAAAAATTCACATCAAATTAGTTTTTTACTTTTTCTGCTTATTTTCCCTTTCAATGCTTAAAAGTTCACACAACGACTTCAAAAGTTCCTTTTCAATCCTATTTCAAAGAAACACCTCTCCTTAAGAGAACCTTTAAAGCTTTTATAGTTGTTAAAAGAACACTTCTTCATTACAATCTTGACGAGCTCAGTGTGTGAATTAAAAGAAAATGGCAAGAGCTTGTGTTACACTGTTTTTTTTTTAAATAACCCTTCAAAATCTTATGAGTTTAGTTTTTCATACACATATTAAGTATATATTATGATGGATAAACCACAAAAATATCATTTTACTGCTTATATGTCACGCTTCCCTCTCTCGAAACACCCTTCCTTATAAAATTTTCACAGAAGGTGGGTCTAGGTACCTACTTCATGCCACTTAAACTATGATTAAGGAGCTATACTGCATTAAAATATACCTTCGCATAGTTCAGAGTGTTTTTTCTCGTAAGTAAACTAAAGATACACAGTACACACCCTCACTCGCTCAAAAACAAAGACCATTTTATGAACGCGATCGCGTGATGTCACTTCGCCTTTAACAATTTGTTTTTTACTACTTTTTAAGGAGTTAAAAAAGAAGACGAAGTCGGAGAAAACACAAAAAGAAGAAGAACTTTCGGTTTATTTTCGTGACTGAATGCAATTTGCAGCGAGTTTAGTTTTATGAGGAAAAAAAAAGGAAAACAAGGTAAAAACTATACACATCTCACTTTAAACGATTTAAGAAGTCACCCTCGATTGAATTTGCTTTCTTAGCTTTGAAGCTGTTAATAATGGCTCTCTGTTTTATTAGGGTTGCCATCATGCATTTAATTTTGTTTATACTTTTCACTTAAATGCGGACATGGATGGATTTAGTCTAAAACTAGAACTAAAGTTGAAACGGTCTTCAATATTTGATCCGTGGTTAAGTAAATAAAGTTAACTATGTCGGTAAGACCAAAAATAACAGTAGTCCCCATAAAAAAGTTGTGGTTAAAATCGAAAATTCCAATTATCTCAAAAATAGTCGGATGGATTTTCATGAAATTTTCTCTAAGAGTTTTTTCTTAACTGAACTTTCACCATTTAAAAAAAATACATGTTTGTTTGCTCCACTCAAGAGTACTTCCCACAGAATCGTTATTTCGTTTTATTATATAGTTGAAATAATATTTGATGATCAAAAATGTCAATTTTTTGTTCGCGTTTTTAAAAAAAATATTTGTTTTCTTTTTTCAAAATTCAATATCTCCCAAGCAGATCATATTTTTTAAACGAAATTTTTATGTAAAACTTATATTTATAAAATCTAAAGAACTACGAAGCAAACATATTTCTAAAAAAATTTAAATCTACTTTTGAAAAATTAATAAAAAAAAATT
The DNA here is from genome assembly GCA_920104205.1 of Eupeodes latifasciatus. Lineage (NCBI taxonomy): Eukaryota > Metazoa > Arthropoda > Insecta > Diptera > Syrphidae > Eupeodes > Eupeodes latifasciatus. The sequence goes on from OV049926.1 coordinate 11,106,118, forward strand.
ACTCTAAAGATTTTCGGAAAAAAAGTATTTGATTAAAATTTTTTTTGTGAGAAATTAAGTTACATTTAAATTTTTGAAGATGAATTTATTTTACAAGCATATTTTTAAATCTTAGAATATAGGTACTATTTTTAAACAAACACTTTGGTTAAAGGAGTTAATTCGTATATTTCACAAACCATTGACTTCCAAATTTGTGTAAATTTAAAAGTGTTATTTTTAATCAAAATTTTAATCAGAATTGCATGTTAAGAAGAATATTGTTTTTTGACGTTTTTGACTGTTTCTGAAAAAAAAAAAAATCGAATTGACACTTTTTTTTACAAAAAACTAAAAAATTTATTATTATTATGTTAAAAATTGGTAGACGATTGATTTTTCCTCAAATATCCTTAAAAGTCCTAAATATTCCGACCAAAATAGCTTAAACTTCAATTATTGATTGAAAAGTATACTTTTTGAAATTCCTTAAGTAACCGTTTGGTTTTTGGTAAACAAATAATTGTTTTTCAGTGCACGTGTTTGTCGCATCCCAACATTTTATATTTTTTTAGGAATGAAGCACATTTTTAGCACATTTATTTTCTAAATATTTGTCATTCTATAGGTTTAAAAACTGCTAACCTTTTAAAACAAAAAAAAAATAGAAAGTAAACTATACTTAAAGTCTTACAATCAAATTGTTACTTGTAAAATGAGGGGTACAGTACCATTTTAAGGGCCCTGAATTAACAACCAGTTTAGCTCTGAGCAGTGTTTAAATTAGAAAAGAGGGTGATTCAATATGAATTCACAATAAAAATGTATCCTACTTATGTGTTATTTATCCCTCCTTAATATGCAAAAATATGACCTCAAGTTATTTAATTTAATGCCGATATTTTAAGTTTTGTTTAATATTAATGAAGCACATTTTTAGCACATTCATTTTTTGATAATAGTTGCTTTTTAAATTTAAAGACTGGCAACCTTTTTAAAAAAAGAGACGAAAGAAATTATGAACAAATTCATATTTCGGATTAAAACTTGGACAAACTTTAAGAACTTTTTTAATAACACTGTATTATCGACTAGTTTTATAATCTTTATAAAAGAAAAGAGGATGATTTTTGTATGCATTTACAATAAACACTTATCCCATTTATGCATTGTTTATCCCTCCCTAATATATAACAAAAATATGACCTCGAACCAAGCTTAATAAGGGTAAAATTTTAATTCAAGTTATTTCATTTAATGTCGATAAAGCGAAAAAAAAACTCTTTGTTTTCTTCAAAAAAAAAAAAAAAAAAAAAAAGATAATGTTGCACATCTCGAACATCAAAATACGCTAGAGATGTGCAAACATTTTGCGTATTTTTCTTTTCTATTTTTTTTTTTAATAAACTCGTTTAAAAGAAAAACCTTGAAGGTCTTCTCGTCTTTGTTAAACAAAAGAACTAGAAACTTATCTCAATTGATACTTCCCCTTTTGGTCTCTGCAGAACTTTTATGTTTACCAATATTCTGTTGTATACCCTTCCGATAAGTCATTATTCAGGATTTTCATTCATCGCTAAGGCTATACGCTCACATCGCTAGAGAAATTTTTGCACCCCAAAGCAAGCTCTTGTGTTGTTTCACTCTTCCAAGGATATCACTATTATTCATGTTGTCAGTATTAAGCGAGGAGAGAGATAGGATTGTAAAAACTTATCAAAGCAAGTTCTTTCCTTTCTTTTCCTTTCCTCTTGGTGTCATTCCATTGATGATGTGTTTTGGGTGTTTGGGGCAGTTTGGCGTGGGTAATGGGGACCGATGATAATGATGATGATGGTGTTGGCGTATAAACAAAGACCGTCGTCGCTTGGTGGTGATGGTGGATGCCGGTCCTAATTAATTATATTCGATATTTTTTTTGTTCTGTTGTCTCTTTCTCTCCCTCTCTGTTTTTGTTGATAGCACAAGTAGTTATCGAACAAGGGAGAAGATAAAAATATTTTATGCATCCAGGACGAAAACAAATAACGCTCTTATGCTATAGATGAAGATGAAGACCCACCCTTAAAACTACACTAACGTTATACATCCTTTAATCCATTGGATAGTAGAGGAAGTATTTTTTGTTTTTGTTTTTTAATTCGTTATTGTGACGATGATGGCGCTGACGATGGGTTCTTGAATCACAAACCGATATCTGCAGACTTGAGATATCCTTTTTGTCAATATCATCTTCTACGTATGTAAGTATGTATACTCGATGCGAAGGATATATGTATATATACATATATCCTTGTGTGTCTCTAATGAGATGGACATTTGCCTTAAAGCTTGTGGAATTAGTTTTTGTGGGAGAGAAGAAAACACTTTAGTTGCAGTAGTATTAGAAGGGGTGGGTGTGTGGATTGAGGAAGAGGGGTTCAATTAGTGGATCATAAGGAGGTGGCGATGATGAAGAAAACCCGCATTAAAGCAAACATCATCATTGTATATAATCAGTAGAGTGTATGTACCTATGTATGTATGTTTATGTATAAGGATGTCTCTAGAAACTATATATAGGTATATTATACTTTGGGATATTTTACGATAATTATTATGTCGCATTCGGGAAGGCCATCCACAAGGAGGCGTCAGGAAGCAAGTTTGCTATCATTATATATAAACTCATATAGGTATAGAAGGGTGATAGTTTTGCAAAATTTAAACTCGCACAATGTCCTCCAACTTCGTTCCATCCTTCCTTCCTTGGTGCTCCCCCACAGAAGGAACGTCGTCGGTCGTTGGAAAAAACATCCTTTCTATGCGGAAGGTAATGAGAATCACTTCACTTTATGATAGTGGCTGGTTGGTGATTCCTGATGGTGTGGTTTTGTTCCCTTTGGCTCTAGCTCTACCTCTGGCTCTAGCTCTGGCCATGGTGATGAAGATGAGTTTTTAGTTTTTGTTTTTTTTCTACGATATTTAATATTTTTCCTTAAAAAAAAACATTTTTATTGTAAAGAGAATTTTCCGTAGCATTTTCTTATGAAATTAAAAAAAAAGAAAAGCATTAGGGTTGGAAGGGATTTTTGTTGGAGGTCAAATTAAATAGAGTGGAAATAACAATTGTTTTTATTTTATATTCTTCTTTTATTTTTTCTACGTGAATATTCTTGATTTTAATAAACTTAGAATTTAAATTTATGTTGAAAGATTGTTGTATTTTAATTAACTTTCCTCTTTTTTTCTTTCTAGGTGAGGTTATTTATAATTAATACGCTCCTTTTGTTCTGTGAGTAAAAAGTTAAATATTTTTTTTGTTTGCAATAATTTATTGAAATTAAAGCTGATTAGGAGACGAGACCGCACGAAACGTATAAAGGGTGTTTTTTTCTTTTCCCTTTCTTTAACCGTAGACCTACGTTAAGAAAAAACGACTAATCTTACGTTAACGGGTCATTTTCGACCCTCATATATTTCTTAAGAGAATAAGAACAATAATGAATACTTTTTACAAAAACTTATTCATTTTATTCATATTTATTAATAATATCAAAAGTAAATATGTACATCTAAAAGTTTTCAATACATTTTACACATACATTACGGTTATGTATGTTCTTACAGACGTTTTTCCTGCAGAAAACGCAGACCAACTCTGTTTTGTTGTCTTTGGCTTTTGTTTTTTCTATGCATAAAGCACATCGCCACGCTTTTTAGGCTGCGGTGAATCTATTCTAGGCCGCTTAGCTGTAGGATTCAAATCTCCTCCAATGGAAGTCACTATAGGCGAAGATGAGCCAGCTAGTGTCGCCTGAAGGACAAGTGAGCATGATGCTCTAGGTGCTCTTGAGCGGTTGGACATATACTTTTTGGCCAATTCAATACCCAGATCGGCTTTGCTTTGCTTCCATCTTGAAGCCTAATATCCTGGATCAATTTGCGAATAGATAATAAAGGCATTCAATACCGAAATATCAATTATATTAGCAAGGACGCACATGGGCCAGCGGTTTGTTTTGCGTTTTGCACTGAATCCAGAAAGCATTTTGTCAGCATTATCAACACCGCCCTTTGTTTTGTTGTAGAATTGGATTATATCTGGCATTTTATTTGGTTCAGGACCAACATCAGCGGTGGAATACATTGTGCTTTGTACTATAGTGCACTTATTCTTCTTACTCATATACGAAACTAATGTTGTGGTGTTGGTAAACGCAAATGTGGTTGGTGGTATACTCCTTTTATTCTTCCTAAGGGTGCCAACCATATACAAGTTCTTTTGTAGCAGTTTTTGGCCCAATTCATAAGATGTAAAAAAGTTGTCCATAGTGATGTTGTGTCCCTTCAATCCTTCTACTAAATCCAGGACGACACGCTCACCTTGGTTACGTTCAGCAACACCTCCAACTTCTTTTCCTAAATATGGCTGAATTTTCAATATGTAGGAAGTTTCGGCACAAGTACACATCCAAAACTTCAACTCGTACTTTTCAGGCTTATTTGGCATATATTGCCTGAATGAGCATCGACCATGAAAACCAAGAAGTTGCTCGTCGACAGTAACACACGACAATGGGTTTTAGAACAATGGCAGCAATTCAACCCATTTGTCCCATAAACTTCTAATTGGGGTAAATTTGTCCTTGGCTCCTTGTTGGTTTTGTCTTCGACTAGTGGGATCATCGAATCGCACAAATTTTGTAAGGTATTGGAATGTCTCTTTGGACATTATTGCTCGGAATATTGGGCAACCAAAATCTGCGTCAAACAAATCTTCAATTCGTTCTGTTTTAGATCTATGAGAACAACCACATGTCAATTGAACAATTGAAAAAAAAAAAAAAAACTTGTAAACACCCGCGAGTATCAAGACACCAAAATATGCATGTAGCTTGCTCTTATCTATTTATTTATGTTTATCTCCAAATTTTCAGCGGCCGCAATTATTTGTGTTTTCAATAATTATTTTCTCGATTTGAAACGGAAAAAAACAATAAAAATGAATCCATCAGAACATCAACTCGGGCAATAGCGTAACGGGTAACACCTGGTTTCATTGAAATTATGTTTTCTGCTCGAGCGCGTGCGACTAGAAACATGAACTTCAGGAAAAATGAACCGTGCAATTGACAAATTTGTAACATACCTGATGGATTCAGTGGTGTTGGGCTCCAAATTATATCGTTTTTAGAGACAAATTGGGAATCGGCACCCGCCGAATCTATAGGTCTTTCTTCACCTTCATTCTCTGATTCAGATGAATCGAACGCTTAATTGCTAGCACTTCCAACTTCAGGCACAAAATCTTCATCACTACCCGTGGAAAAATCGTCATCACTTGATGAAAAACTCGACATTTTTTCAAAATAATCTTTTTTCTCATTGAAATAAAAAAAACAGTCAAACCACAACGAAATTTCAAAACGGAATGAGTTTTCATATACCGGGTCGAAAACGACCCAATCTGACAGAAAACACACTAATTCCAAAAAAATCATGGTCAACTTAGTTTTTAAACCTAAAACAGCTTGAATTCGATGCATAAAGGTTCATGGAACAAAGTCACGAAAAAACAGCTAAATATAAAAATGGTGCGGGGAAATAAATCCACGGGAACTAACTCCACTGAGGGATTTAGTTCCCACTTATTGAGAACTAAATCCACTTTAGTAAAGTGGATTTAGTTCCCATGCTAACTGGGAATCTAATTCCGAAAAAAATGTGTGATTTAAGTTCTCCTTGAGTTTGAAATTAATTCCCACTTTTTAAAAGAAGAAGCAAAAAGAATAAGGCGCAGAACATAGGGCCCAGGGACATAACGCCCAACTTTTTTTTTTGGGGCTTATGTCTCACTTCGGTGGGACATAAAACCGAAATCTTATTTGGGCCCTAAGTCCCACCCAAGTAAGACCGAAGTCCCAAATAAAAATGTCCCACTTAATAAGAATCACCAAATGACACAACTTGGAGCACTTTAAACCCTGAGATCCCGCGAAGCGGGCCACCCACAGGTGCTTTTATTCAAAAAAGCTGTTGATATTGGCGCCTGCCTGGCGACTTTACATACCCTAAGCGGAGCAACGGAGTTGCGTGAGCGGGTGTGACCCCGAAAAAGGGAGTTAAAATCCTAAGAACCCGCGAAGCGGGCCACCCACCAGGTGCTTTTATTGAAAGAAGTTGTTGATATAGGCGCCTGCCTGGCGACTTTACATACCCTAAGCGGAGCAACGGAGTTGCGTGAGCGGGTGTGACCCCGAAAAAGGGAGTTAAAATCCTAAGAACCCGCGAAGCGGGTCACCCACAGGTGCTTTTATTGAAAGAAATTGTTGATATAGGCGCCTGCCTGGCGACTTTACATACCCTAAGCGGAGCAACGGAGTTGCGTGAGCGGGTGTGACCCCGAAAAAGGGAGTTAAAATCCTGAGATCCCGAAAATAATGTTGAAAATTAATTTTTTTGTTTTTCTAAATTTTTGTATTATCACCGTATCAAAAACTTATTGTTCATTGTATTGAAATACAAAAACTTTATATTCTTTTTTGGCTCTGTTTTTTATTACCTTGCTCATCAATAACTAAGCTCCCCTTGCAATTTTGACCATAATAGCAAATGTAACTTGAAATATTATTTCGAGTATATTTTTTAACATAAATTTGTTTTTCTTCACGGTCATAAATTAACACACTATTTTTATGAAACCCGGTAATAAATTAAATTTTATTTTCCATGCTTTTAATTTTTTATTTTAATTTTATTCACACTACGCACAGTTTTCTTAAATTGCTTAAGACTGATGTTCGACTGTACTCATCAAAATCGAACAAGTTTCAAGAATCTGATAACTAACTGTAATTTGAAGCTGTTGTTGTTAGAAATTAGTTCCCTCTTCATATTTTTGAATGTGTACTAAATTCCCATTAGAAAGTGGAGTTCGTTCCCACATAGCATGGGAACTAAATCCCTCAGTGGAGTTAGTTCCCGTGGATTTATTTCCCCGCTCCTATAAAAAGTAGTTATTTTAATATTTTCGGTAACGCAAAAGAAATGGGTCGAAAACGACCCAAACGTAGGTCTACGGTTAAGAGGTATAGAACTTTTATTTGAAAATTAAATATGATATATTGCATAGACTTAGTCTAATCTGGAGGTCCATATTTCTATGACTTTTTCAACATTTGTAACCGTATGTTGGCATTAACGATTCAAAGGTAGTAATCGTGTCAATCTGGCCAATCCTTTCAGGCTTATCAGTGTAGACTAGCAACCTAATCAAATTCCCACTGAAAAAAGTGAAACGGTGCCGTTAAATCAAAGTTGAGTGGAGACCAATTCACGGAGACGTAAGGTAAAACTATGCGGTTACCAAATGTTTCCTTCAAAATATCAGCTGTAGAACAAGCTGTATGACGTGTTGGGCCGCCACGCTACCATCTTTTTTTATGTTTATTTTATGAACGAAAAAGTCAAAAATCGTTACCATTGGCTGTAACGTTATGGCCAGTATTGTTTTTTAATAAAGTACGGAGCAATTATTTTCACCAACCCATAAACCACATCAAACATTCAGTTTTTGTGTGGAAGTAACGGTATCTTAATATACATCTGAGGGTTATCATCACTCTAAAAAACGACAGTTTTGTTTATTGACATTCAACCAAAAGTGAGCTTCACCATTAAACGAAATTCATCTGATATGAACAGTTGTTCATGTTGAAATGTCAAATCAAACTAAAAATAAATCACTTGACAGCTGACAAAATGGCCGCCCGCCGGTTGAAATAATGTTGCCAACTTAAAGTTCTATATCTCTAGAAAATACTGCGTACTATTTTTTGTAGGTTTTATTTTTTACTAGCTGACCCGGCAGACTTCGTACTGCCCCAATCGATAAATAAAAGACCTAAACTTTTGTATAAATTAATTTCAAAACAAACAAAACGTATTGAATAAAAAAGCATTTTTTTAATGAAGCATGAATAGAAGTTTTATTATTATTTTCGACACATCATGTTGCTTACTTAAAAAAACAGAGTTTTCCTGAAATACTGGTTATTTATAAGGTTTAAATTTTTATTAACAGACACACACTGTTATGATACAGTTTGTTAATTAATTTAAAGCTTTCTCATAAACCATATTTTTTGTTTTGTTTTGTGGTGCGTAAATAAACAAAGAAGACGGTTTTCCGACGCGCTAACACGCGACGTATAATTGTCCATGATTCCGCAAACTTCTAAAGACTGTCCTTGCGATTTATTTATTGTCATCGCAAAGGCCAGACGTACGGGAAATTGTAAGCGTTTAAAATCGAATGGTAAATCCGTTGTAATTATCGGTATTCGCGGGATCAAGACTTCTTCTCTATTGTATTTTCCTTTTATGATTGTTGCCTCAATGACGTTATTAGTCAGCTTTTTCTCAGCCAGTCTTGTTCCATTGCATAGTCGAGGTTGATTAATGTTACGCAGCATGATGACAACTGATCCTACTTTTAACTGCAAATTGTGAGGTATGGTAATGCAGGCAATTCCAGTGAATTTATAAACTCCGTGGGATAGTTGACTACGTCATCCTGGTTCATAACGGTGTCGACTGATTTGAAGGAAACCAACTGTCCTGGAAGAAAATTCTGAATGGTCGCATTAAGATCCTCGACATCTTTATTTTTCGCTGCCAATATTGCTCGTTCACCCAGCCAATTATGGTTATTGAACTTTTCCGCTATATCTTGGAAAACACGCTGAATAAGCTCCTCTTTTGAATCAGTGATGGGACAGAAATCTGTGGGTAATGTGATGAATCCGGTCGAGGTGTCCATTGCAACTTTATTATTTCCAATATCTAACAACTGCTTCGCAAACACATTTGCAGTTTCATCATATGTTGCAAAAGTACTCACATGTTAGTTGTTAATTGGAGTGTCTTTACTTACTGCCACAAATTCGATGATTTTAGGCATGCATTGAGTTCATCAGCAACAGTTGATCTTGGGGAAAGTTGTTGAGTTTCATGAGCACATTCACCTCCTTCAGGGTTGATACCCCCTTCCGTTACACGCTGTATATATATTTTAGTACAAACTTAAATATTATAAAAAAATATTCTGGTACAATTCCTTGAAAGTGGGCATGAAATTGTCCTGTATAATATGTGTAGCGCCAAATGATGTCATCTGGAAACAGTTGTTATATTTCTGAATGTTGGCCAAGAAGTGCTTTGAATCATTTCCAATCCCAGAAACTAAAGAGCGTAAAGGATCTGGTGGTGGGACCAATTGTTTCATTTTTACTTTGTCTCCAGCACAACATAATCCAGTAGATTCACCAGTGTATTTTAACGCCTTACAATATTTACAAATTATTTTCATTTCCCCAATTGTTACCGATTTGTAGGCACAATAATCAATTGCCGCATCATATAGTGGAATGCAGCTCGTTCAAGAATCACAGGAGCACTGCGTCTGCGGATTCGCTTAATTTCATTATGTCGTGCTCGCTGTTGTTGTCTTTGATGTGCACGAACTCGTTGCATTCTAAGCCAATCCACTTCATTGTCACTCATTAAATAACGCAATTCTGACATAGCAATACGACTATTTTCTTGATCTGACTCTCTCTGGTCATCAGTGTGGTTAGCACGTGAGGTAGCTCTTCGCACATTTGATTGACTGCGACGACCAAAGTCAGGTCGTCTTCTCCTCGGCATCGTAACGTAATTAATCAAAGTGAGAAAATTTCTCGCTCACTTAACAGTAACATAACAGTAAAGTGTCACTATCACAAAATATCAACAAAAAAAGAGCACACTACTTGGAATGTCACTATCACAAAAGATCACGAAAGTAAAGAAAGTTCTCGCGCACGTAGCGGTAATCGTCACTCACAAAGATAGAAGGATGCACTCATAGAATATCGTAACCATGATCGTAACACAATATCGTCAATCGTAATACTTTTTTCCTAGTTCTGATTTTTGTATTTATTTTTTTTGTTTGTGACAAAACTTAAGATTTATCAAACTTAAAAAAAATAACCTGATACAGTTACAACTGAAGTTAGCTAAAATTAAGTTTCGCGAAGCCAACCAAATTAATTGGAATTCAGTACTATTAATAGTTTATTACATTTTTTATCGCGTTCGCGATTCACTTTTGTTTATTTTCGAAACGCGACATTAGATCCTCCAAAGCGCACGCGAAGACTATTTTCATAGATATGATTGAATTTGAACTTTGACTTTCAAATTGACTCTTTGACGTTAGGAACACACCTAAATTGCTTAGACAACAGTGAGTGATTATAATTTAATATGAACTTTATTGAATAGCAATAAAGTTCAAATTGACTCTAGAAAACATTTGTATGGGAAATAGAAAAGGGCTGTTTTTAGGGTTTTCCCGGAAATTATTCGATTTTTTGTCGCCTTTTAAACCTTCCCTAAACCTCCACGAACATTTCAAGACTAAGATCAGATAATTCCGTTCAGCCGTTCTCGAGTTTTAGTGAGACTAACGAACAGCAATTCATTTTTATGTATATATAGATGAAAAAAACGGACTGTTGGATTTTTATAAAAAAAATTACTGAATATCGAAAACAATATTTTCTGTGAAATAAAATAAGTTTGAAGCCAATATTTTAACCTTTTGAAAAGCTATTTAAGTCGAAAGTAAATTTTTACCAAGTTTTAGTATTGTTTTTTTTTTTTAGGTTTTTATTTTTTGTAAAAAAAACTGTCAATTCGATTTTTCTCAAAATTTTTCCTAATATTGAAAACAATATTTCTTATAAGTTAAAATTAGTTAGAAGCCATTATCTCAAATTTTTGAAAAGGTATTTGAGCCGAAAATCAATTTTTACCAACTTTTATTAATTTTTTTTAGGTTTTTATTTTTTAACTGTCAATTCGATTTTTCGCAACATTTTTCAGAATGTTGAAAACAATATTTCTTATAACATAAAAAAGTTTGAAGCCTTAATCTCAAGTTTTTGAAAAGATATTTGCGTCGAAATTCAATTTTTACCAACTATGAGTAATTTTTTTTGAGGATTTTTTTTTTATAAAAAAAACTGTCAATTAAATTTTTCTAAAAATTTTATCAGATGTCAAAAACATTATTCTTCGTTGCATAAAATTGTTTTAGAGATGAAATCATATTTTGGTCGTAAAATTTTCGAGGTGACAAATTTTTTCTTCAGTTTTTTTGATTTATAAAAAAACCGTTAATTGGATGTTTTTCCAAAAATATAATTGTTTTGTATTACGTTACAATATATATTATAAAATTTAATTCAAGTCCCTAGCATCATTGGTTCATGAGATATTTAGGTTTAACCAAAATGTTCACCTTTTTTTTAAACTGCTATGGTCGAAAAAAACGTTGCGAACGTACAGACGTACGGACGTACGAACGTACGTACACACGCACGCACAGACATCTCTCTAAAAATCTTTTATTTCGACTCTAGGGACCTTGAAACGTTAAGAAATGTCAACATTTTCAATTTGACAAATCGGGCCCATTACAATAACTTCCTATGGGAAGTTAACAAATCACTTGACAGCTGACAAAATGGCCGCCCGCCGGTTGAAATAATGTTGCCAACTTAAAGTTCTATATCTCTAGAAAATACCCGTTATATATTTCGTATCAAGTCACGTTGTATACAAAAAAAATGAAATATTTGACTGTTAAAAGTCAAATAGTTTTTTTCCTGAACACTGGTATTTATAATAAAATGATTTAAATGCATGAAAATCATGAAAATAAAATAAATATGATCCAGCAATTAGTGTTCATATATGTGTTTCGCCCCGGTGGTGCAATGGTTGGGCTCATCAGAAGGAAAAAAACTATTTGACTTTTAACAGTCAAATATTTCTTTTTCAAAAAAGCTATAGCACGGCAATAAATTAATAGCTACAATTTATCTTCTCTGAAGACTTGTAGCAACCATATAATTCGCAGTTGCTCTAAGTAGCTCGGATTATATGGTATCTCGATTTATTCGAGCAAATATGCGTCAAGACAAGGTGTAATGGTCATCTTCTGATGAGTCCAACCATTGCACCGGGGCGAAACGCATATATGAACACTAATTGATGGATCATATTTATTTTATTTTCATGATTTTCATGAATTTAAAGCATTTTATTAAAAAAAATGTATTTAAGTAACTTGCATTAAGATCTTCCAATATTGGCCGAACTGTCAAAAGCCTTCCAATAGCATCCAATAAAGTGACAATTGCCAATTTTCTATCAAGTGAAACTTTATCCGTTTATATGGTTGGTTGACTGTATCTAAATATTTTTGGTAGAACATCGGCTGATAATTGCGGACAATTTTTTGTCTTCCAACTGCGATTTTAGAAAACAAAAAATTGGTAGACTCATTGGAACTCACTTTACTTGAAAGATGATAGAGAATATGCAAATAATACCGAGAGACCAGTGAGTGATGTGGATGTGGATTCGATTGATTGAAGGAACTTTGTTTGTTTCTAAAAACAGCATCGGCTCATAGAATTTCGAGGAGATCGAAACATTGTCGCTTGTCCCCTGGCTGGATTTTTGTTCGCATTTTCTCAAGGTTAAAATTGAAGGTTGTGCCGAGGTTTGACCATTTGACTTTACACCAGTTAAAAGCCATCTAATGGTGAGGCCAAAGTGTTGCCAAACCGTGTCCGTAGGTAGTTTATACTCCGCACAACCTACATCCCACAAAGATCGCCTGATCTCGATATCTTGTTTATGCGTCCAATACTTTTCAACTTTTTGTTTGTAATACTTCTTTTTCGTTATTTTGCAAGACTGTGACTTCAAAATCCTTTCAAAATCCTGTAAACTTTTGTTGTTATTGCGTGCTCAAAAACTTTCTGCCAATTAAAAATGTTATGAAGTTGTTGGAAACAACATCATCCAATATCCAATTAATGGAAAATTGTCCAATTATTTGAAAATACAAAAAATTGGATGATTAGACGAGTTCAATCGATTGCTGTCAATTGTTTTCTTTCTTTCTGTCACTTTTGACAGATAAATTGAGGTGTTTACATGGTTGATAGAAAATTGGTTAAATTTTTGTCCATAAAAATCTCGAAATATTGGTGGATCTTTTGCACCTTGTAAGCGTGTAAATGGAAGCTTTTATTTATCAACGACGAGCTTGAGAGATTTGAGGATGACGGCTCTACAGCCACACTATCGCGAACAGCAGCGACATTTCCCACAAACCCAGTTTGCTCAAATTTTTGTCGATTGTTCGCACATTTGGACTATTAAATTGACCGAAAAAATCATGAAGTGCATTTTGATTGGAAGGCCCATTTTCATAATAATCCTGAATATCTTTATAGCGTTGCTTGACGTTTAACTGTGTTTAACATTCAACACCCGACCTTAAAATTTAATATACCTTTAGTTACAATATTTGTTAAAGCCTTTAGTTTCCTAATCTTTAAATTGCTATAAGTGGTTTAAAGTGACATAAAAGAAACTACTATGTTCATGCACAAAAATCAAATGTTTTTACCTTAAATCATTGGTATGATTTTAAATAAAATATTTACTACCCCAATAAACGAGTTCATTAATGTCTAAAAATTGTAAACTGATAAAAAAGTTTATTGTGGCAGTAAACTATTCAATAATCTCATACCTAAATAAATCATATTTTTATTAAAGCATTAATGTCACAATAAACTTATCCACTTCAAATCACAACTTTTGTGCATTAAGAACCAAAACCTTTTGTTGTTTACGGCATTTTGAGATCAATAAAAGTTTGTAGTAGCAATAAAAATGTATTATGACAGTTAAATTTAGTGTGCATTAATTTTTAAAGTTTAACATTGTGCCAACTGACAGTTCTGAGTTTGTAGAAATGGAACTCTTTACAAAAAAGAACGCATATTCATTGTGGATAAATGTTTTAAAGTTGATGCAAATTTCTCGAACAACATTATTTTTAGTGCTATTAAGCTCGTTTTGATCTTGATGTGTTTTTAAATCTTTAAAATTCACACTTTTGGCATTCAGAAACTTACGAGTAATTGTTGATAAATTAATTCATCCACAACTTGTGGCAGTTATGTGTGGATTTCGAGATGAGTTCTTTATTTGATCATTTTTCTTCGAGAGCGTAACATGTCAATAAAAATTATAAGTGTTCGTTATCGTGACAACATTACCTCCACTTTTAGTGCCTTAATTACAATTTAAAGGAGCTACCAACATATGGTTTTAATAAGATAGTGTAATTTTCATATATGGACAGAGAAAGTATAGTTTCATTTTACCATCGAAAATAGCCCTTATGGATTTCCAAATCAGGGTTTGGAGACCTTACACAATTTAGAATACTGGTTTTTATCTGGATTATTTTCAGAACCTCAAAGATTAATTTTCACAGTCACGGTTAGGTTGCTATTGTTTGTGTTGCATTTGAGCACCCATCTGTCATTTGTAATTTTCTGACAAGCCTCCAATCCCATTTTTTGTTTTTCTCAAAAAACCTTTTGAATGTTTTTGAAATCCATTTAAAATATTTAGTTCAAATTTTTAATAAAAAAAATAAGTAAAGTTAACATGACAAATTGATCAAGCTCTGAGCTAACTTCCATGTACAAATTTTGTCCTGCGATATATCTGAACTAAAAAAAACAACAAATTAATTTTTTGACAGTCCGTGATCTTTTCAGAATTAAAATGAAAATCGCAAAAAGTCAGTCAAATTACAAAACAAATTAAACGAACACGTATCATTGTCGTATGACAGGAAGCTGTCAACTAATCTCTTAAGCGGCCCATAGACACCACACGTGTACGCACACTTGTGTCGTTGTGCGGAAATGTGTGCTGTGTGTGGGCTGGTGTCGACACCGATTTTCGGTGTGAGACACGGAGCGAGTAAAATCAAAAGATTTTGATTTTTTTGTGTCGGTGTCTCAATCGGTGTGATGTGTATGGGGAGGGGATGCACGCGCACATTTCCTATTCAGTTGCATAAGAATCGTTGTTGAGTTTGGTGCGTCGCAAGTTGCTTTAATAAAATGGCAATTCGGGATTGTGAATTCTGGCGATCTTTTATAGATTTGTAAATAGAACTTAATATAAAAATCGCGTTAAAAATTTTATTTAAAAGTTCTTTGTAAGTTTCGGAATTCATTCTGAGAAAATCTTAAAATCTTCCGGTGAATTTTCTTTCAATTCTTTTAGAAGGCCAACATGTGAAAATTTATTTCTTTTTAAAAACCAATCTTTTGACCAATTTAAACAAGAAGCGATTACAATTAGCGCGCAAGCTTCAACGTCACTCATTCTGATCTTTCCTCTTTGAAATCTCTTTCACAACTAATATGTGTATGATTTAGTGTGTTGTGTGTGGCGGAATGCCACACCATTTTCCAGTGCACCGGTGTGCGCACAAGTGTAGTGTCTATGGGCCGCTTTAGACTTGTTTGATTTCGATAGATTTTTGACAATTATATCGATATTTTTGCAGTGATAACAAATTAAAAACTACTTATGAGGTTTAAATTCACTGGAAAAACGCTTCAAGGGTTTACTTTACATTCAGGATTAACCAAACTTTATTTAAATTTGAGTTCAACTAACACTAGGTCTTGAAGTTTGACAAACTTTTCCGTTACTTTTGACTTAATCTTTTAATGCTGCAAATTGTAAATTTTTGCATTTTTGTCAAATCAACTCTTAATAAATTTATCATCTCAAAAACAAACAACGACCCGCCCTATTGACGGAAATTAAAAAAGTCATCACATTGCAAACGACTTATTTTGCAAAGTGAAGTTTACACAAAGCCAAAGCCAATAATTGTGTTCCACATTGTTCCACCTAACATATCTGCGATATAACGATATTAAAACCATTCCATGATAGGATGAGCCATGGAGGCAGGAAGACGGGCCACACGAGGTTGGTAGATAGGTTCTCCACATACATATATAAAATCCACACGTACTAAGATGCACATTGTGCAAAACCCGATGGCGTTTGACTGTTTGCCCGATAAGAAGTGAAATTTAATATCCTTGGGGTATAAAGCGGCAAAGCGAAAACGCTACTGCCCCCAGACCTCAACACGAGTAGCAGTAGCCAGGATTGCACAAATGCACAGTGAGTTGAATATCTAGGAGTAGCACATTCACCACAATCATATTGTGGACACAAGAGAAGGACATCGATGACATCCAAGTGCACATAATGTGAGAGAAGTTAATACCGTTCCGGCAAACTATTGCTTGCTCTGACGACGACGTTCAATGACGACGACCACGACGACGAGGATGAGGATGACGATACAAAAGCTACATACACGGGGGCGGATTTTGAGTCGTCGTAGGAATGGTTTTGAGATTTCGAGCCGGAAGTCAAAGCCTTTTGTCTCTATTTTCACAGACAAAGTTGTGGTTTTGTACATTGACACTATCAAATGTACAAACAGCTCCTGGCCTCCTGTCTGGCTCTTGGCTTATCGAAGTGGCCGGGCCGGCCGAATTCCTTAACCAAACGGCAGACACCAAAAAAAGAGAAGCACACAACAACGGAACGTTTCAAACGATATGATGTCATCAGTATGGTGGAAAAGTTTTGTTGCTGCAGACTTTCAGAATGTCAAAAATATTCCACATGCAGAGGGTAAAGCAGCGTTCAAATTTTCTGTCTGGACTTTTGCAGACCTTGCTAATGGTGGTGGCAAAAGGATACTCGGCGTATACCTAAAAACTTTTTACTCAAACACATTTTAACTGTTCTTTCTCACTTTTGTACGTTTTTGCATGACCAAACTGTAAAATGCAAACCGACTGTTTAGTTGCATATAAAACTATGACGTTTCCTACGAGTATGGGGTAAGGTAACGTAGCGTAGGGTAGGGTAAGGTAGTGGCATTCTGTCAAAACGGTAATTTGAATGAACATTTTAAGCGCCTAACTTTTTGAACTCAAATAAAACAAATTTCCATCATCTGAGAGGAGAACTTATTCAGACTGTTTTCAGAGAAAGGGATTTCATTTTCAAAATAGATACGATGGAGGTGTAGAAATAATGAGGGGCTGTAGAATAGGAACCTATATATGTACCAAAGATGACGACGACGATTGTGGCTAGAAGGTGTGTAATTAGGATGTAGAGAGACAAAGATATCCTTAATTTGCTGTGAGCCAAAAGCCAACATTTCCCCGAGTGCAACTAATCAAGGGTGAACAATCTTTGCAATTCCGTTTTCAAGCAAGGAAAACTTATCTAACGCCATATGCTTGCTGTAGGGACAAAGTTTTTCGTTCTTTTTTTTTGAGAGGTGGGGGAGGGGGTAATGAAATTCAGATTGGAGAATGTATAGAGAGTGATTAACGGTGTAAAAGTCGGATAAACTGAAAAACTTTATGTCCCAGTTAATAATTACTTTGTCTGCTGACCACAAAAAGTTTTATTCGGAAGAAAGACTTTAAATTGTCACCCTCCTCCTCCAAAATATAGTTAAAAGAGGGATTAGTTTTAATGAACTTGAAGGGCATAATACAAATATGGCTATAAGTATACTTGTTTTAATGGGGAAATTTAGGGAATATTCAGATAAAGTTTTGATTAAGGGTTTCTTCGATGATGTGGCAAAGGGAGGGTAGAAGAAATCAAGTGATTTAAGTTTTTAAAAGCAATTTCCAATTCAATTTAATATTTTTATTTGTATAAACCATTGAACACTAAATAATGGAAATTTTTAAGCTCAAGCTTCTCCTTTTACAGTAGAATTATATATCGATAAATGTTTTTGAAAATCTTGGAAACGTTCGTTAGCGAAATGTAAGACTTTTTTTGTAGCCATGTTAATGTCATTTATTAAAACAGTTAAAAGAATAGGGCCTAAGTACCCACCTTGGGGAACCCCATCCAATGCTACCGAGAAAAGGCCAGTAGCAAACTTTGTAAACGCAGCTTTATACGTACGATGGCATCCTTCTATAGATAGGTAACGTCAAAAATGCTTTTAAAATAACTAACAATATAGACTAACAATTCTTTAAACAAATATTTTTAGAAGAATTGAGACATTTAATGTGAAAACTCAAAACATTTGACAAAATGCTTTCAATTATATTTTGGATTTGAAAAAGCTTGAAAATATACGCTAAAACTTTAACGCAGAAAACGATAACAACGAAATAGTGAGCAAGAATTAATCAGTAGGTAGTCAGTACAAATATTGAAGGGATGATAGAGTTTCGGATTGTGAAATGCTGAAGAGAGTTCATCTAACTACGAAAAAGAAATAAGGGTGCCTTCGTTGATATGTGCTCTAATTTATGCTTTGTTTTTATCTACTAGTACTAGACTCAAATTAAAATCGATCTAAGTAACTGCCAAACGAATTTGTGGTGTAATTTAATAAATGACATTTCCGGCAGCATAATTATATTATGTTAACAATTTCAGCAGATACCTGTTATAAATATGGCGAATAAAGATCTTGGAACAAATTTGTGGATCATTTAAGTTTAATTTATTTATTAAGTCAAAAAGCTTAGGTTATCGAATTTTTAGTTAAGTACGAAATTTCGAACTAGGGATTTTGATCAAACATAAAATTACGTTGCAAGAGAACTCGCAAAAAGTGGGCCCGCCGCCGTCCATCTGTCTGCCTGTCTCTTCTCGCCTCTATAGCCTAAATCATTTTGTCTATTGAATTGACATTTAGAGATTAGGGTTTTCAATTCACGTTAACAATTTTTAAGTTTTTCTCAGGACCAAAACTAACAGCAGTCCACCTACACATTTTGTTGGTCAAAATTGAAAATTCGAATTTACTAAAAAGCGTGCGAACCAGTCATGCATTTTATTTAATGCAACGGCTGTCTCGGAAGTAGTATAATTTGGAGATCTAATTTTTGATGACATTTTTCAACATTTGTGGCCGTATATTTATAATAACGTGGTTATTGTATTCCTTGTTACAATCTAGTCAATAATTTCGGGCTTATCGGGGTAGATTAGATTTAGATTTCAATAAATCCACTGTGGCACGAACTATGTGACGTTTTGCGCCGCCATCGATCGTCTTGTTGCAACCGCAGATACTTCACGAAAAAGTTATTAATAATAACTCTATTAAGTTCACGGTCACCATTGACTGTAACGAAGTACGGACAAATTATTGCACCAACCCATAATATCACACTAATTTAGCGGTGGATGGCTCACTTGAGAGTTTGCACAGATTTTAAGCGTAAAGCCACTTGACATCTGATAAAAAAGCTGTCAGTTAAAATAGTGTTGCCAACTTCAACGAACAAACTTACTTAAAAACCTAACACCCAATTCATTTCCAGTAGAATTTTTAGTTTGGTATTAAAAAGCTAGTATTTTATAAGAACATTTTTTATTTTTTTTTTTATAATAAGCGTACACTTAAGGAGATAATACTAACCTTATTATGTAAAGACACAGTGTGAGCACTAGGAAAGGGAGAGAGTCTTTGAAAGGAGGTGTCGGAGCACATTGGTTTTGAATTCCTGAATATTGCAATGGCTGGGAAAGACAGAGTGTGGCAAGGCATTCCACATTCACGTAGTACGGCTAAAGAACGAATCGCTGTACTTGACAGTACGACCGAAGTTGGTCTCGAGGGTATATTGATGAGCATTCCTAGAAGTGCGAGTATTACGGTTGAACTGCTTAAGGGAGGAAATGCAGCTGGCTATGAATGGTTATTTATTTGTTAAGAGGAAGGTATGCCATCAACAATAGAAAGCAATATCATCTTAATGCCTACCATGGCTACGGGGCTTCACGACGACCTAAAATCACTTTCAATTTATGAGCTGGGACCAGAATTACCGAAGTGGAACCAACATGCAATGTCAAAAATAAAAATTGACTCAATGTTTTCTAAGGATTCAACAAAGTCTTGGATAGAATTAGGAAATGTTATCAAATGTTTTCAAATATATCAAAATTTATGATCATACTTTTAGTTGATCACACTTTAACAACATTGAAACCTTTAATAAAAATTGACTTTCATATAAAGTAATAAAATCGCTTTTGACGTTTAATAAAATAATAACGGATAAAACTTACTCCCACTTTATACCCCAAAAAGGTTGTTAATTTATAAACAATTTCTGATGCTTTTAATTATTTTTTGATATGTTTTGTTTAATGCGGATTTTTTAATAATAATTTTATTTTAACTTATACTTATTATACATTAAGCTTTGAGGTATAGCTTGAACCAATTCAGTTGGTCAACGGTCGGTTGCGCAGAAAGAGGATTTAAGACAACAAAAATTGTGCGCAAAATATTTAATGAGTAAAGATTTTTCCTTAAATATTACAGTGCCTAACTCAACTTTGTTTTTCCTTAGAATTAAAATGAGATGGAATGTATGAGTTCCATTTTTTTATTTCAATAATTTCAGCGAACTTATAACAAGAAATAAATATAAAAAATAAAATAAAAATAATATAAATATAATTTAAATAATAAATGTTTATTTTCATATACATAGTTTTCAGAACTAATGTCGCTTTCATATTCGGTTGAATAATCGTCACTCTTATGGCTTTTGCACACACTTTTCGCCAATCTCCAGCCGTTATTTTTGAAAATTTTTCCTCGGCTAATTTTTGAACATCTAATATCTTGAATGTTGTGTTTCGTGAGCCTACTCTTGCCTTTACAGTTGCCCAAATATTTGCAATGGGATTGAGATCTGGATGATAGGGTGGTAAACGTAGAACCTCATGTCCAATGCCGTAAATGATATCGTCAATATTATGCTTTGGGTTGTGTGTAGCTCGGTGTTGTTTTATTACCTCATACAGTTCAAGTTTCAACACCTGAATGGTATGCGGAATATTGTTTTCGGTTAGCCATTATATGTATATCATCTCGTATTTCTTGCTAGCAGAAGTAATTTGTTTTTCTTCTAATTTATTGTGGTACGAGGCGTTGTTCATTATTGGTTCCTCCAAGTTGTTCCAAAACTTGTTCTTGGATCCATCTGCAGAAATTTTCGAAGATCATGTCGTCGTGATAGTCTCCCGTTTTTGTACCAGATTTGAATAAAAGTAGGAAGTTTTTCACGAAAATTTTTTCACCACCTGCATGCGCCATTATTTGCCTCTGTCCCTTTGATATTAGCGTCTTCAACCCACTGCTACTGTCATCAGTTCAAGCCCGTGGTCTTGTATGTGAGCTATCAATATAGCTTTTGTCCAAATAAATGATGTCATATTCTTTTGTTCTAAATTCCCGGATTTTTCTCACATACTTCACTCGCATGAGTTCAATATCATTTTTTTCACAGAGAAGTTTCCGGTTGTTTTGGTTTTTTCTTTTTTTTTTGTAACTAAAACCGTTTCTTCTTAGAATCCTGTTGAGAGAAGTAATACTTAAGTTAAGCTCCAGAACTTCCTGGACTCGTTGTCTCAACATTTTTAAGGATATCATCATTTTGTTCTCCTGGTGGAATTTGTGCATTATATTTGGTGACTGCACAACTCCTGTCTCTTCGTATTCTTCAATAATTCTTTTGATTGAACGTTCAGAAATTCCAGTAGTTTCCACGGTTTGCGTGTTTGCGTAATTCACAGGATTTTCAAGAAACGAATTCTTTGCTTCTTCCAGTTTGTCATTATATATCTTAACAACTATCTTACGCGCCTGGCTTCCAATAGGTTTTCCTTTTCTGAATGGATCCATTAAAATTTCTTCCAAATGTACTTCGATGCATAACTCTTGGTTGTTTTTTTTTTTAAATTCAATTGAAAACCAAAGAAAATATCATTTAAATGCCTTAATACCCTCTGATGTAAATATTCATTCTTAAAAACTCGTAGGTAAAAATTATTCAAACTCGTAAGCCCGTAACCTTTCTGTTGCTAAGCCACAAATCATAAAACATTTGTCAATTAATCCTATGGCGCAGCTCACAGGTAGTTTTGTATGTCTAATAAAATAATAAAATAATAATAAAAATAATAAAAAGAAAAATTTGTAATTTTATCTTTTCGAAGTAAAGTTTTCTTTTTCTCTCACCAGAGATGGAATAGTTTTTCAGACATGAAGCTTTGAAAGAAAAATAAACCATGATCATATCTTATTCAAAGAAAGTCCATCTCTGGAAATTCATTTCTATTTTACTGTGAGCGAAGCTATACACAAAACTCACCCTCCTTATGGCTGAATCACAAACACGCTTCAGCTTCGGCTTCGCCTGACGTTTACGAGTTTAGCCATAGGAATTCAATGCATGCTATCACAATGCAGCTTCGACCTCACGTTTCGTTTGACAATCGTAAGGAAAAGAACGTTATGTGACGTAATGTGATTCCAAACGGAAGCTCTAGTTCAATTATCTGAACATTTGCTTTGTCTGACAGCTTAACAGCTGTAAACAAACAAAATATTTGCTCTTTGGAGGGATGAAATAATAGAAATGTCATTCAAAGCAACCTCGAAGCAGGCCCACCGTAACGCAGACGAAGCTGAAGCGTGTTTGTGTTTCAACCATTATTGCTTCAGTATGATCGTAGCAGCGTCATTGGCAATAACCAAAAACACTTCATTACCAAGACCGGAATCTCAGAGTGACATTTCGGTTTGCCTACAAGCTACGTCGGACTAAATGTGAGAAAGTGTGCGTGAAATGATGCAAAAAACCAAACACATTCTCACATTTAGTCTTACAGTTCTTCAAAACGCGTCATTATAGTAATCAGCCCCATCTAAATGCTTCATTTTGAATGTTTCATGGCCTCGTTCAAAAACTAAACAATCCTAACCAACAGAATCTGAAGTGCTGACATGGTCTTAAATTGGAAGATTTTTATAGCTTTTTAATTTCAATCCAAATAAATGTTGTAAATGTATATTAAAAAAAATAAAATTGACTAAATACTTATTATTTAATGATTTATTAGTTTGTTATTATTTATTTTGTTTACTTAAATTATTTGCGAACGCAATATGCGCTGCAACTCGTTAAGTAAAATTGGAAATGGACAAAGTGTAACTCAATACTTTGAAAAACAAGAAAACACACAATTTGTTCAGCTGTAAGCATTTGCTTAAAGCATTATTTTGGCGACGTTAGAAATTCAGGTGGAAACAATAGGCGGGTGTCTCCACATTTTTTTTTGTACAGACAATGCTTCGAGAAACATACTTGTGAAGTTCCATTGCCAACTTTAGCTAGTTCAGATTCCTCGATTAGATTAGTATTTTCATCATTTAAGCAGTTGCAAAACCAAATTTTAGTTTTGTTTGTTGCAGAAATATTCCTGAAAATTTATTTTTGAGGGACTATGTTAGAGTTAGAATTTTGTTTGTAGTTAGATTTTGGAATAAAAATTTGAGGGAACCATTTTTTAAAAATAAGCTGCTTTGTGTAAAGCATCTTTAAGGAATAGAAATAGGCAATATAATTACACACAATACCAACTAAATGAGTGCAATAAATAGATTTAAGTAACTTTTTTTATTCCAGTATGGGGGAAACCGAACACCCGCAATAGAAAAAAAAATCGGTGAACGCGCCAAAATGCATACTTCTTGACTAAATAATGTTATCTTCTATGCTTACGCATAAAATTACGAATTTTGTAGCATATGAACATTTCTAGACATTTTACAATGTGAACAATTAAATATGCTATGAAATAATTGGCTGCTATTAATGCTATTTTTTTTTAAGTTGATGAAGGTTAGCTGAAGCGGAAATTTCTTTAATGAACATACCCAAAATATTGACTTTCTCAAAAATGTTTTTCTACACTAACCTCTGCTTTATATCTGAAAACTATTGTTTATGTATATTTTCTTTTATGTTCTGCATTTATGAAATGTAATCTATGGAAGTATTTACTATATTAAGAAAAACATGTACGTAAAACTCATTAATTTGTTTTCATTATTAGAAGCATTTTTACTAAACATACCCTTCAAACAATAATAAGTAAACTTGAACTTTGGTAACTAAACATTTTTAAGGAATGAATGAAAACTGTAATGGGTGATTTTTTTGAGGTTAGGATTTTCATGCATTAGTATTTGATAGATCACGCGGGATTTCAGACATGGTGTCAAAGAGAAAGATGCTCAGTATGCTTTGACATTTCATCAGCCGAAGCCGAACGATCTGCCACAACTTCGAATTTTCAGTGAATGGGCCCTAGAAAAGTTGGCAGAGAATCCGCTTTTTTATCGACAAATTTTGTTCAGCGATGAGGCTCATTTCTGGTTGAATGGCTACGTAAATAAGCAAAATTGCCGCATTTGGAGTGAAGAGCAACCAGAAGCCGTTCAAGAACTGCCCATGCATCCCGAAAAATGCACTGTTTGGTGTGGTTTGTACGCTGGTGGAATCATTGGACCGTATTTTTTCAAAGATGCTGTTGGACGCAACGTTACGGTGAATGGCGATCGCTATCGTTCAATGCTAACAAACTTTTTGTTGCCAAAAATGGAAGAACTGAACTTGGTTGACATGTGGTTTCAACAAGATGGCGCTACATGCCACACAGCTCGCGATTCTATGGCCATTTTGAGGGAAAACTTCGGAGAACAATTCATCTCAAGGAATGGACCGGTAAGTTGGCCACCAAGATCATGCGATTTGACGCCTTTAGACTATTTTTTGTGGGGCTACGTCAAGTCTAAAGTCTACACAAATAAGCCAGCAACTATTCCAGCTTTGGAAGACAACATTTCCGAAGAAATTCGGGCTATTCCGGCCGAAATGCTCGAAAAAGTTACCCAAAATTGGACTTTCCGAATGGACCACCTAAGACGCAGCCGCGGTCAACATTTAAATGAAATTATCTTCAAAAAGTAAATGTCATGGACCAATCTAACGTTTCAAATAAAGAATCGATGAGATTTTGCAAATTTTATGCGTTTTTTTTTTTTTTTAAAGTTCTCAAGCTCTTAAAAAATCACCCGATATTTTGCGTTAAACTGTGGAAACTCACTAAAAAAAACTTCTGTACGTCAACAATAAACATTCATGTCGATTACATGATCTATTGAATGAGTTGTGCATGAATTCAGAACGATTTTTTGACGTTTTCATTTTATGATAAACGTCAAAATTTGCATTTTATTTGCTCTGCATTTATTCAACAAGTTCGCTATAATCGTTCTGATTTTTTTTTTTTTAAATATTGGTGTTCCTTTGAAGCATAATTTTTTTTGATAGCAAATACATGTATGCTTCCATCAATCAAGAATGTTGTGGATGAGGTATTTTTCGATTATAACTCTTTTTTTAATTTTAATATTTATTAATCAAAATGGAATTCAAAAATAGTTGCAAGCTTAAATCATCAAAAACCAACTATTAATATACTTGGATTAATTAAATTGATACAGATTTACTTGCAAAAAAAAATATTTGGGCCGTTCATTAACGTAAATTTATAAGAATGCAATAAAAAAATTGCGCTCGCACCCTTAACTTGATGGTTCTTCGAACGCATCTTCGATACAATAATTCAAGGTTAATTATGAAATTTACAGAATTTCGTAGTGATTACACTAAATTAGTGAATTAATTATGATAAACTGATGTTGAACATGCTTTTTTCAAGACAAAAATGTACATTGGTTCACTATCAACAAAATGACTGCAAAACTTAAGCTTAAAACTGAGTTGTTCATCGAAAAAAGTAAAATGAAAAATCTGAAAAAAAAACTTATTAACTTCCCCATTTTGTTTTTGCTATGCAAAGTGCCGCTAGCCCACGGCATCGTTTTTTTTTTGTTTGTGCTCACATCTATTCATGGACTAATTGTCAAAATTACAAATACAACAATGTAAACAAACTTGTTTTAGAGAGTGAAACGTACGAAAGATTCCGATCTTGGTAAATGGAGTATTTTTGGCCAGAATCTTTTTCAGAGATTTTTCTGTCTCTTTCAGAATTAAAGAAAAGCGTAAATCAGAGAAATTAAAAGAGACCTGCACAGTAGAATGGCGAACTGAATTGGTTCAAGCTATACCATAAATAAAATTTAAAATATAATATGAACTCTTCGGCACTTATTTACCTTTTTGTTGGAGTCTAAAATGACATTTTCTCCTGTCAGCAGTGTCACTTAAAAAAAATTCCCGCAACACTGGCTGGGACTTTAAAGTTTTCAGCATTTTTTTAATAAAGAATTTCAAGTATTTCAATACATTGTTGTT
Source organism: Eupeodes latifasciatus (assembly GCA_920104205.1). Taxonomy (NCBI): domain Eukaryota; kingdom Metazoa; phylum Arthropoda; class Insecta; order Diptera; family Syrphidae; genus Eupeodes; species Eupeodes latifasciatus. The sequence continues at coordinate 11,132,295 of OV049926.1, forward strand.
TTAATATGTCAAATGGCAAAGAATTGCAGCTTTAAAAGTGACAATTGCGCTCTGATTGGGCAGTTGTCACTTTTATAGCATCTCAGAGTCTCATTCTGCTCTCTATTTCAGCCGCTGTCACTTTTAAAGCTGTCATTCTTTGACATTTGACAGGTATAAAAAACTTTTAGAAATGTACGTAAATCCTCCCAATCCTTAATTATTCCAAGGTGAATCACATCAACAGTACAAATATTAAACATCCCAAAAATATAAAACACAAAAATCATCTGCGGAAAAAAATAAAAACAAAAATATATAACTTAAATCAGTTTTCCGTCGGAAACGTCTTCCTTCCTCTGTTTTGTCTATCTTCATAGTCTTATACTTTTACGACCCAAAATTATTACAACAAAAGAAAAATATCTTATTCAGCACAAAACTACTAACCTTTATGCCAATAAAGTTCCGTTGCTCTATCCCTCTAAGTGTCTATTCATTTTTTCATTTCAGCAATTTAAGTAACTTTATTTACCATTTTAATAGCTTTTACGCCTTTTTGCCACATCCCAACAAACCAAAGTTCAATAATCTTTTAAGACACAGCTTATTTATTTAACTTACACATATCCTTTTGCTATAATGTAACACATAAATCTTTTCTCCACCCTTTTGAGAGACAGCCACAGCCCATATTCGAATAGCAAACGAAAAATAAAAAAAAAAAAAAATAAAACTAAAATTAGTTCACAGCACATTTCTGGCGCCACCATATGGCCCAATGCTTTTAGATCCTTATGCCAAGAAAATTCCATATACCCACTCCATCAGGACACAATATTTGTAACTTCTGGCAAAAACAAAACAAATCCAATGAAGTGTATCGCCATCGTCATCGCCACCGCAGCATTCATTGATTCTGGAATCACATCCGATCAGGAGGATTATGTCATCATAATCCTTTGCTCGTTTCCTTATGGAAAATAAATTCAAAAAACAAACAAACAAACAATACTGAAGCCAAAAATTCACTTCAAAAACGACACAGGACGAAGGTATTCAAAAAACCATTGATATTTTTGTTTTTTTTTTACGCAACATTAGAAGTCCATCTCAATACAATGGTTTGCCCTAAAGGCTCAATATAAAAATTGTTAATAAATAGACAGTGGCCAGCCTCCTTGGCTGCCAAAATATACCAAAAAGGATGAAGAAAAAAAACATCATAAATGCCTAAGGACCTAAAAATATACACTCACACTCCATTGCTTCCGTCCGTCGGGCCACCATCACAGTGACCAGAGGCAGTGGCAGCAGCAGCAACCTTTCTAAAATGTGTTTCAAGCCAAGATAGCCATTTCCCTAGATGACCATTCCGACTGAATTCAACTCAAAATGTCAGCAATAAAAATATATTTTTCATCGGCGGCGGCGGTGGTGGTGGCTGGCGAGTCCTTGTTCGTTTTTTCTTTTTCTTTTTATAGTTCCTGAAAAATGTGTCCTGTTTTTTGTGTGTTGTTATTTTTAAACTCTTCTCTTTTGCTTTCGGAAAACATTAGATGAAGGATTAAGTCCTGGTGTGATGGGGAGAAATATATATGCTATGCATATTAGGAGGCATCTGGCGAAAGGAAACGGGAGACATACAGACAAAAATCCTTGGCAATAATAAAAAAATATTTATAACACGCAACCTCCTTCTGCCAAATAATTCTAAACGACTGACTTGAAAAGCCTCTTTAAATAAATTTGTTTTCCTTGCATCCTTCCAGACAGTCATCCTTTGGTTTTGCCGCATAAGTAAATTAGCAAGAACAGAAAGAAATACAAAAACAAAAGGACGAACAGAAAAATACACAAACTAGAGGAGCTCCCTTTTTTTTTCCTGGCAAAATTTTGTAATACAATTTTTTTAGTTTTTCCTTTTTTTTTTTTTTTTGAACCACAAACGATGCCATTAGAGGAATAGGGTCAAGATGCAAGGCTCCAGGTTTTATGACTGCCAGATGATACTATGTATAACTTTGTAGGTCTAGAGCTAGAGCTCTGGAATTGTTGGTGCTCGTTATTTCATTTTACTGACCGTAAGAGATTTATTGCATTATTCGAGTGAAACCCACAGAAGCCCCCATCTCAGAGTCAGAGTCACCCAACTAGGAAGCTACATATATCCTTATAGAAGGTACACGAATTCTCACAGAGCTGCCATGAGAGAAGCTATAAGTATAGGAATATCCTTTTTGTCTTCTATATAGTTTGTACAGTCTCCTTCTCTTCTAAACAATGCACTATTTTTGTACAATTATAATATCACATAAGGGGCTCTATAGGGACAAACCGAGGGGGGTTTATAAGTTGAACACAAAGCAATTGACCTCGGCCAAAAAGTTTATGTCCTGTAACGATGCCGACCGCCACGCTGCTGCTTGCTGCCATCAGAGAGACAGAATAAGACATAATATACAAATGTATAGAATATATTGTAGAACTAGAGAGTGAGAGTCCTTTTTCGCATAGTTATACACATAACCGATAGTTGTCCTTCCATAATGATGTACCTAACCTATTTTAAGTTTATACCAAGCCAAAGAGCAACAGAATATATGTATAGAGGGGATGGTGGAGGTTACGATGTCAAAGTAGACAGAGTTGAAACCCCAGCCATTGTTTGTAGAACTACCTTACCTACCTTCCTACCTTAAATATATGTAAAAATGGGTTGACATTGTCATTCGATGGATATGTACCTATTGTGTAGTCCTTCCAGTGTGTTTTGCAAAAATGCAAATGCCAAGAGAGGATGAACAAGGACGATCGAGGACGAACGGACGGACGAACCGAAATAGGGAGGAGGAGGTGATGTGGCTTTGGCGATGTGCAACGGCCGTCGTCGTCGTGGGTTGGTCGGTCGGAGGGAAAGAGGTTAACTTTTTGAATTTACGATATAAACAGCATCATGATGGAAGCATCAAGCATTATTGTGTAGCTCTATAGCTGCTGCCTGCCAGGTGGGCTTAATTCAAGAGAATGAGAACTCTGATGAGGGATTAAGGAGATGCACCACAGCAGGTACGAGTACAGTGGAATATATTTTTAGAATTTACATCATCAAGAGGTTTATGAGTGTTTTTTAAATATACGTTTGTATGTATTTAGTTTTGTTTTTTGATTTTATTTTGTTAATAAAAGTTTGAAGGATTCTTTAAGCTATGGTCAACTAGTTTTTTTTTTGTTTTGTGAAGCTCTTAAGCTTAAAAACTTCTTAGTTAAGGAATGTATATATATTCGTAGGTATTTTCTGATGATTTGTTTTATTTTTGAATTGAAAAAAGTTTGTACAATTTTTAAGGATAAAACTTTTAATTGATTGAGAAGATTGAAAAGACAAAAAATAATAATCCTTTATTTTGTTGTTCTTCTTCTTAAAGTTCAAAATTCAGTTAACTTCATCTTTTGCGTAAGTAAGTACGAACTTAAAACAAGCCAAAAGTGGACGTGAATTGCCTTTGTTATTTGTGAACTTATCTCATGAAGTTTTTTTTTTTTTAAAGATCTGGTATTTTAGTTTATGAAGTTTTGAGAGATTGTTACAAATTTTTCCACCTCTATATCGACCCGACGGACTGACTATAATTACAATTATTTTTAAACAATATTGGATTTTCGAATCCAATATTGTCGAAGATCGAACGCGAATTAAATTCCTTTTTTTTAAATTATTTTAAATTACACAAATGGCGTTTTTCTTTTTTAGTTCAGAGCTGAGCTCTGAGCAGACTCTGAGCGAGCAGAGTAGAGTAGAGTATAGTTCTGAGCAGAGTATGTTCAGAGCTCTCTGATTTAATTATGAAACAACTTGAGCACTAAACTGTCATGATTTGAAATGTCGTCTGTTTGAAGGCGTTCAAAATTTTCTTTAATCAAATTAATTAAAAAAACAGTCATAGCGTTGGTGCATTTGACGCCTGAAATAAATTTGATTCATAAAAATGCTATATGCAATAAGTTTTTTCTAAATTATCTTTCCTTCTGCACTAGAGCGACCAGCCTCTTCCGCCATTTTTATTGTTTTGACGATGATTTTTTTTAATTTCCCTGCTTTGAGGTATCAAATTGTTTGTGCTCATTTTACTCCGTTTACTCTGTTATTTTATTCTGAGCTCACAGAGCGCGCTCTAAACATGTTCAGAACTAAAAAAGAAACACGAATTTGAAGCTCTGAACGATCAGAGCTCAAAAATAAACACAATTATTTTTTGACAGTTCGAGCTCTGCTCTGAACTAAAAAAGAAAAACGCCCAAAATCAAAATTGCACACCGCGCGCCGATGTGCCGCGAAAGTTATTATGACACTTTACGAGAAACGTCAGTCGATATGACAAACAGGTGAAAGATTTCACCACAGGTAGCAATAAAAGTATTGCCAGCACGGTAGCTCAGCTTAAGGGGGGGGTTTCGATTAGGTGAATATTTTATTAATCGAGGTGATGAATAAAATTGAAATAAAAGTAGATAGTATCAAAATGATATCGAAATACGAAGGGGTGAATTTCACCAAGTCGTATTGATTACCATGGGCGCCAGGAAACTTTTTAATGGAAGTTTACCAAAACCAAGAGCTGAAAAATTAGTCTTCTCAAATCAAGTTCGGAAATAAAAGAAAGGTTTAATTTTCCAGATGGGAAATTTAAGTTATGTTTTATTGCCTGAAAAACCTAGGCCGAAGCCGGGATTAAAAACCAGGACCTTTTATAAAAGAGAAAGATACAAATTGATTTATTGAGATTGACAGAAGGTCAATTCTCGATAAAAGTATTGCAAACAAAAAAAAAATATGAATATAATGATAAAAACCGATAAAAGAAATCACTCGAAGAAAATTATTTCGACAAGAAAAAAAAGATCAAAAGCGTTAAACGCGTCCTGCAATATCGGGAAATTAACACTTCGACTCGAAGGTCAAAAGGACGAATTAGAAAAAAAAAATGAAGGACACCAAAAAGCAATATTCTTAGAAACAATAAAAGAAAACACTATACTTAGCTTTTCCGACTTACCCAACAGCTATCGTAGTCTTTCCTCAATAACTTTTCTTCACAGCAGAACACAAAAATCTTCAACTCAATAAAAAAACTTAAGGAAAAACTTCGTACAAAAAAAATTACTTTACGTAGTTCTTTTTAAAAAAAATTCCTTTACACAATTTTATCGTTAGTCGTTTTGCTTTGGGGGCAATCTAAAAAGTGGTCATCATCATGGCGAGCTTGACCCTTCCTTCCGGCTACTTGCCGTTACTTGAGGTAACGAATTGCAATTCGAAGGTCGATTTTAAAGGACACAAAAGGAAATTTTTGTTGAGTTGTGTGTAATAGATAGAATATAAGTAAGGAAATAATAATTTTATTCAAAATTTAAGCAAATTTAAGTAAATAAATAAAATAATTATAATTATAATTATAATTATATTATAATTATAATTATAATTATAATTATAATTATATTATAATTATAATTATAATTATAATATAATTATAATTAATTATTATTATAATTATAATTAATTATAATTATAATTATAATTATAATATAATTATTAATTATAATTATAATTATATTATAATTATAATTATAATTTTAATTATAATTTTAATTATAATTATAATTATAATTATAATTATAATTTTAATTATAATTATAATTATAATTATAATTATAATTATAATATAATTATAATTAATTATTATTATAATTTTAATTATAATTATAATTATAATTATAATTATAATTATAATTATAATTATAATTATAATTATAATTATAATTATAATTATAATTATAATTATAATTATAATTATAATTATAATTATAATTATAAATATAATTATAATTATAATTCAGCTTTGTATAATCCCGATTTCTAAAATCCTGTTTCGTACTAATTAGCTTTATTTTTTTTTAAATCCCGCCAAAAACTAGTTTTGATTGCAAATTTAAAAAAGAGGCTGGGATGCGACCCACGCTGATAACTTCCCATCCCGTCTGTCAATTTGTTTTGCTCAAAAGTTTGTAGGGTTTTGTGTTTTGCTTATTAAAAATTTGTAGGGTTTCGTGTTTTGCTTCTTAAAAATTTAAAAATTACCAACAATATTTTGTATATAACGAAATAGTTTGATTTTAAAATCAGTTTTTGTTAACGAGATTTTTAGTCGAAAACCAATAATTTTAGTAGCATTTCTAAAAACTTTTTATTTCTTAAATAAACAAATACAAACTGGATGAATGAAATGAATTTAAAGCCAATACGTTCTATTTTCCACGAGATATCGAGAACCGAACATCATTTTTTACCAAATTTGACTATTTTTTGTAGATTTTATTTTTTTTATGAAAAAAAAACTGACTGTTGGATTTTAATACAAAATTAACTGAATATCGAAAATTATATTTTCTGTGAGTAAAATTAGTTTGAAGCCAATATTTTTAATTTTAAAAAAGATAATTGAGTCGAAAATCTATTTAAACCAACTTTTATTAATTTTTTTTAGGTTTTTATTTTTTGTAAAAAAAATTAGCAATTCGATTTTTCTCAAAATGTAACTGAATGTTGCAAACAATATTTTTTAAAAAATAAAATTAGTTTAAGGCCAATGGCGCTAATTTTTATAAAAAAAACGGTCAATTCGATTTTTTTTTTAAATTTTACTAAATGTTGACAACAATATTTTTTCAAAGATAAAAAGTCAATATCTCAAAGTTTTTAAAAGATATTTGAGTCGAAAATCAATTTTTACCAACTTTTGTTAAATTTTCTTTTAAGTTTTTATTTTTTGTAGAAAAAATTGTCAATTCGATGTTTCTCAAAATTTTACTGAGTGTTGAGGACAATATTTTTTGAAAGATAAAATTAGTTTAAAGCCAATATCTTAATGTTTTGAAAAGATATTTGAGTCGAAGTCAATTTTTACCAAGTTTTATTATTTTTTGTTAGGTTTTTAATTTTTTTGTAAAGAAAACTTGCAATTCGATTTTGTCCAAATTTTACTGAATGTTGACAACGATATTTTTTGAAAGATAAAAGTAGTTTAAAGCCAATATCTCAAAGTTTTGAAAAGTTATTTGAGTCGAAAATCAATTTTTATCAAGTTTTATTATTTTTTTTTAGGTTTTTATTTTTTTGTAAAAAAAACTGTCAATTCGTTTTTTTTTCAAAATTTTTCCGAATGTTGAAAACAATATTTCTTATAAGATAAAATAAGTTTGAAGCCTTAATCTCAAGTTTTTAAAAAGATATTTGAGTCGAAATTCAATTTTTACCAATTTTGAATAATTTTTTTTTAGGTTTTTATTTTTTATAAAAAAAACTGTCAATTAAATTTTTTTCAAAATTTTTATCAGATGTCAAAAACATTATTCTTCGTTGCACAAAATTGTTTTGGAGATGAAATCATATTTGTGTCGTAAAATTTTCGAGGTGACAAACTTTTTTGTTCAGTTTTTTTTTGATTTATAAAAAAAAACCGTTAATTGGATTTTTTCAAAAAATAGATATATTTGTTTTGTATCACGTTACAATATATAATATAAAATTTAATTCAAGTCTCTAGCGTCATTAGTTCATGAGATATTTAGATTTAACCAAAATGTTCACCTTTTTTTAAACTGCTATGGTAAAAAAAAAACACCCACGCAATTTTCTTGGGAGCCCTTTCTGCATCTTTCTGCCTTATTATCTGTATAACAAAATTTATTTGAAGTCTATATCTCTTCTGGTTCTTGAGCTATGGACGACGAAAAAAACGTCGTGAACGTACGGACGTTCGGACATACGGAAGTACGGACGTACGAACGTATGTACACACGCAGGCACAGACATCTTTCTAAAAATCTTTTATTTCGACTCTAGGGACCTTGAAACGTCGAGAAATGTCAAAATTTTCAATTTGACAAATCGGACCCATTACAATAACTTTTTATGGGAAGTTAAAAAGCTAAATTTGAAGAAACGGGATTATAAAAAGCGGGATATCGAATCGAACCTCTAGCGCATGGGATTTAAAACTTTTGTTGGGGATTTAAAAAAAAATCAAAAGTTTTTAAAAACTGGAATTCCGATACGCTGCCCTTAAAAGTTGTAGGTGGAAAATCAATATTTTTGACATTTAACCTTAAGTAGCTTAGGTCGTAACTTAAACACAATAGATTTTTGTTTTAGTTATTCAGCAGACTCCCATTTTTGTGTTCTCTTTTCTTATTCTAAGTTGACTTATTAAAGATTTTAATAGGAGTGGTAACTCCGTCTGAAGATTTTTGAATTTAAAAATTCTTGATTTGGTTCAAAAATCTCCACAATTCAGTTTATCTCCTGGCAAAACTCTACAAACAGATGATTGGTAAATTTGAAATAAATGTCTCTTTCTCTCTTTTAATTAAAATTTCTTTCAAGGAAGAACAAAAGAATTAAAAAAAAAAACTGACTACAATTATTTAAAGTCATAAATTGTTCTTTCTTCCTTACCTGCAGATGCAATTTTAGAATTTAATTTCATATGTCTCCAGGACGAATACAAACTGAAAAGAGACAGAGACAGAGCTAGAGCTAGAGAGAAAATATAAAGTTGAGAATGCATTTTTGTTTGCGTTGTTTTATTTTAATTTTTGTATGTTTTGTGATGTCTTTTGTTTCCTGAGGGAAATCTTTCAAATAACATCAACACAGCATGAGATGTGTTCAGTCATTCAGTGTTAAGTTATTCAGTGTGCAAGGGAATTTGGAACACAATTCATTTTAATAGAACACCACCCAACTCAAACCAAACCAAACCAAACAAACGCAACTCATATTGTATCGTGCAGTCCAGGTCCTTGATGCACCATGTAAAGGATCTATCCATCCACCAATGTCCTTTATTTTTGAACTGGTTATGAGATGCTTCTTTTGACATTTATGTCCCTGGTCTTGCTTCCTTCCTATGCCCAGTGCCGTTTGCCACCACCACAGCATAAACCACACCACACCACACCGAACCGCACTACAACAGCGCCTGCAGCGCCACTAGCGGCAGTAGTAGGGCATCAGAATAGGAATATCGCATCTGAATGTGATTTGTGATTTAGTGCATGGGAATGGGAAATGAGTTCAATATCAGAGAAAGAAAGAGAAAGGAGACACAGCCAGCACAAAAAGGAGCGTTTAAATGTCGGTAATACAGGCGAGGCAGTTTTAAATAGAGTTGGACATGGACATAGAGGACATTCATTAAGTTAACTGCTGATGTTGCCTTCATGTTCGTTGCACCACCGCACCGCCTGGCTGCCCGGCCTCGTGCGTCCGTCGGTCGGACTGAAGGGTGATACAGCTATTGCTTCTGCTGCATTGACCTTCAACAGCAGCAGCTAATGGCACAAATGGCGTTTTGCTGCTACTGATGCGGTGATGGTAAATGAATGGCGATATGGGGTTAGGGCTCTTTCTCTACATTCGGATGGTCGCACATTTAATTTAATGAAATGAAAATATGATTTTCATGGGAAAATTATTTCATAATTTGGGTTATGTTTTTGATATTCACTATGACGATGCTGAAGTCGATTCCGATGCCGACTATACATATATACGCCTCCTGTGTCTGATGATATACCGTACGTCCGCACCAATGGAATGGGGGCCTCATGATGCGGTTTTGTCTGGCATTTAGCAAATTCCCAAATGCACTCATCTCAATATATACGAGTATGGCGAGTTAATTGAGATGGAAAAGTTAGTCCTGTGTGTGTTTATTTTTTTTGTTGCATTTTAATTTTTTGAAAAACATCAATGGAATATTGTTTGGGGGTTGAATTGAATTGAATTGAATACGAGAACTCCATGTTTGCAGATAATTGGAAAACCAGTCAATTAAATTGGTGAAGCTGAAATTTTGGCCCCGATAGACTCTTAATACTTTTTCTGCATTTGATGCTGTTTGTCGGAGTTGGAATAAATATTTAATATTTGGGGAATTGAAGGGAAATTGTATGTGCCACTTGGGATAAGAATCTAAATGTATTTATGGATTTGTATTTAAAATGCTAACAAACAAACCGATAACACAAGTTTCAAATTGTATAAGGCTTCCAATTAGAAGGAAACTTTATAGAAGTCATACAGCCAAACTTCCTAATTAATGTGTTTAAAATGTTTAAACAATTAAAATGATATCTCAAATAACAAATTTTAAAAAGCTTCTCATTAGAAGGAAGCTTTATAGAAGTTATTCCTAATCAAAAAGAAAGGTTTTTTCAATATAAAACTCGCTTAAAAATGTACGGTTTTTAGGTCTGAGAAAATAGTACTTTAAATAAGTAAATCATTTCTTAACTTAAAACAACTGAACTACCACCTCTTCTTTCTCTTCCACTGAAATGCTTTCATTTTTAAAATGGGTTAAATTATATTCGTTTGCTTGGTTGTTCAAGACCATTTCACTGGAAAAAATACTTTTGTATATGAAAATTAAGTTCTCTCTCTTTGGTTTTACATTCAATTTGAATACAAAAACACTGAAATATAACCAACCATGTTGTTAAGCGTCACATCAAACATACCTACGCCTTAGTTTTTTTTTTTTTTTTTTTTATATACCTATTGGTGGTTTTCAGTTATAATATACTTTCCTTTTTTTGTTTTTCCTTTTTTCGTTGGAAACAAAATGAACAGGATTTAACCCCATCTCCAAGCTCCATAACGTTGTAATTTTTATAAGGTTCAGTTGTTTTTTTTTTGCAACCCTTTCTCTTCATGTGCTTTAAATTGTATTAATTCCCTGAATGATGGACATTCTTCAGATTAAAAATTGTGATACAACTCGGTTCCAAGTATTTGCTCTTACGATTACAGTTTTAATCCACGTGCTTCTATCAATTACATTCAAAAATGCGTCAAGTCTACATGCGTCAACGTTCGCCAAAGTGGAAAATGTGCTTCCAATACGTGCGTCAAGGTTCTTAAATTTACTTCAACATGTATCAAAGCAAGTTCAAATGATTCCAAAATCTACTTGAGTAAATTTTAACTTCAAAAAAATTGGTGTACATGCGTCAAAAGTTCGTCAACGCTGGAAACCCTGCTTCTTTGTGCGTTAAGCTAGCCATACACGGTGAACATGTTGGTGTGATTTGTTGGTGTTGGGCTGGAAATCATTCGTGTATGGGCATGTTGGCCAACAAATCCACGGTTTATGAAATATTTTGTAAACCGTGAAGTTGTGGCGTACATGTTGGCTGTTTATGGGCAAGTTTACAACACGTTTTGAAGTTTATCAACATGTTCGTCGTGTATGGCGTTGTGAGACAACAATTCGTCATTTGTGTTGTTATTTTCTTTGAATTAACATGTCGTTATTAAACATGCTATTGCATCATCCGCACTTCTATCGCACATCTTGACTTCACGACAGTCACACAAAAAATGAAGTTTATAAACATGTGTATGCCCAACAAATCACACCAACATGTTCACCGTGTATGGCTAGCTTTAAGTTATTTTAAAATGCGTCAAGTCACGTTAAAATGAATCAAAAAGCATTTATGTGAGTGCATTTAAACATGCGTCAAAATAGATGTACATATGTACATGCCCCAAACTTTTGCCAACGTTGACAAATGTGCTTCTACGTGCTTCAATAAATCTCAATTAACTCAAACAAACGTCAAATCTTGTTAAAATGAGTAGAATAGCATTTAAGTTAGTTCATTTAAATATGCGTCAAAATAGGCATAAATATGTCATCTTAACACTTAACCTTCTGCCAAGACTTAAATGGAGAGAAGATAATAAAGTAGCTTACCAAACTAGGTTGGAACATCGTATCTCCGAAATATCTTCATCTAATCAATGTGTAGAATTGTTTTCAAATGAAATAATATCATGCATTAGAAACTCTTCACTTACCAAACCTTCTGGTACTACAATAAAATTAAAACAAAAATGGTTTGATAATAAGTGCATGAATGCCCGGAAAAAAATCTTTTACACTTTTACAAGCCCTGCGAAACTGCTTCAGCGAAGATTTAAGAAAGTGGTACACTGAGGCAAATACAAAATATAAACAAATAAGCTACTTTAAGAAGGTTGAATATGAAAATACTCAAGCGCGCACCCTCGGCCTCACAAAAACTTCAAAAGACTTCTGGAAAATGGCGAAAGAAATAAACGGGTCCAGTTTTGGTATAGGTACAAATATCTCCGCAGATGATCTTTCTATCTATTTCAAAAATTTGTTGTTTAATAAACCAAATTTAATATTTACCTACGCAGAACCACTAGTGATTGATGAAACTTTAGATTCCGAAGTAAACATCAACGAAATAAAAATGATACTGGAAAAAGCAAAGAATGGTAAAGCACCAGGAGAAGATGGGATCCCATATGAATACTTCAAAAATGCAACGCCAACTCTTACTAATCAGCTGATTCAACTTTTTAATAACATTTTGTCAACTGCAAATATCCCTACATCCTTCAAAAAATCAGTTATTTTTCCTATCCATAAAAAAGGTGACCTCAACAATGCTGAAAACTATCGTGGAATATCTTTCATGAACGTAATTGCCAAATTTTTTTGTGGAGTTCTTGTGAACAGATTGGAAAAATTGGTTGACGACACTAAAATTTTAACGGATCTTCAAGCTGGCTTCAGGAAACACTACTCAACCATTGATCAAATTTTCTCACTAACTTCAATAATAAGAGCGTTTTTTTTTTTTTTTTTTTTTTATAATCTAAGTGTCGTAAAGAATATGTACACCGATACCAAAGCAGCAGTGTGGGATGGATCAGTTTTCCCTCAATGGTTTCAGACGGACTCTGGAGTAAAGCAAGGATGTCCTCTAAGTGCCTTGTTGTTTGCACTATTTATAAATGATATCGTCGAATGTCTTCCTGGTGGGATTAGGATCGCCAATACTACGGTTAATGTTCTTCTGTATGCAGATGATCTAGTTATTTTATCAGAATCACCCGAAAATTTGCAGCTTATGATGAACCGACTATCGACGTACTGCAAGACTTGGGGACTTTCTATAAACACAGATAAATCTAAAGCTATGATCTTCTCTAGGTACTCTCGCAGAGAAAATGGAGAAAACTGGTTTTTTAATGGAAAACGCATAGAAATCACAAAGGAATATAAATACTTAAGAGTAAAACTTAATTCATCGTTGGATTTTAAAAACCACCTTTTAGAAAAAGCAAATTCTTCGCAAAGCTTACTCAATATAACATGGAAGAATATTTTTTCAAAACAAAATCAGCAAAATATAAAATATTCAAATGTGTTGTAAAGACGTCGCTCTGTTATGCTGCAGAGATTTGGAGAATTGATGAATTTGACGAAGTGGAAAAATTCCAAAGAAATTTTTTGAAAAAACTGTTTAATTTACCCAAAAGAACTCCTAATTATGCAGTTTACCTTGAAACTGGTCTGTCAAAACTGTTTACGGAAACTCTTAAGATCCAAGCAGACTATTTCTTAAAAGTTGTTTCCTACCCGGATACTCGTTTGACCAAAAAAATGCTTCTTTATGAATTAAGAAATAAGGACTGGTGGGCTATGAAATGGCAGAACATAGGTGCTACTCATGGAGAAGTTATTCAATGGGATTTTAATAATTTAATACAACTTAAAGAGCAAATGTATAAGATAATACAAAAACATGAGGACTGTGTCCGGGAGGCATTAATAACAGAGGCTCGTGAGTCTGAAAGCAGAATCATATACTCGCAGCTTGATTATAATCTCATCAATGAAAACTACTTTCAAGACAGATTTAATTATAAAGAAATATCCTTAATATTTAAATCGAGATGTGAACTCCTAAATTTAAATGGCAGCCCATATAATGGAAACTATTACCAAAGGTTTTTAGGGAAATCAAGCTTAACGTTGAAAGAAACAGTAAAATTACCAAATGGTTCAGATTGGGAAATGCTTTATAACTTTTTAAATGCAATTTATAAATATAGAAACTTATTGATGACTGAATTCTCTTAATTTAAATATTGTAAACTATAAAATCACTTTTTGTATTTTTGCCATTCGAGCTGACGGCTAAGCCAAAGCTTTAAAAAACTCATTATTTATATTTATACACTGTAATCGAATGATATGAAAATAAAATGAACTACTTACTTACTTACTTACTTATGTCATCTTTACGTTAATGTGCGTAAACGTGCTTCTACCTGCGTAAAAGCATTTAAAATAACTTCAACATATATTCAAGACACGTTTAAATGAACCAGCGATCATTAACTTTAAAATCTACATGCGTCAACGTTCTTAATTTTTTTTTAAATGCGTTAAAATCAAAAAGAATCTATTTGAGTGCATTTAAACTTGCGTCAAACTAAGTCTACTAGCGTCAACGTATGAAAACCTGGTTTTACGTACGTCATTGTGATTCGACATGCTTCAAGGCACGTCAGAGTAGTTTTATGCTTAAACACTTTTGCCTTGTGTCAACGTGCTTCAAAGAGAAAGTTTTTGCTTCGTGTCGTGAAATCAGTAGATATATGACGAAAATACATGAAAAGCATCAGAGACAAAACTTTTTTATTTTAGACTGAAATCTGTCGAAACTCTAAGTGGTCAGTATTCTCGGGTTTTTAGTTTTAGCACAAACAAAATCCTTTTATTTCCTTTTTATTGTTAACATTTCACATTAAAAAAAATAATTTTTCAGGCTTAAGTCTTACACTGGGATAAGATTTGAAATACAAATTGAAAAATGTAAGACTTAAAATTTCAAAAATATTTTATCTAAGAAAACCTAGACTACACGAAATAACACTACAAATTAAACTATTTACGAGAAAACCATGAGACAAAGACTTGAACAAGACCGAGTCCATTCTGATATTTTTAAGTATTAAGGAGACTGAGACGAGTCTTCAAAAATTGTTCTGTGCCGAGCCCTACTCTAACGTGTGTTTGTCTGTCTTAGCGTATGGTGTTAAGTGCTAAACGTGTCGAATGCGCCAACGTGTATCTAGTCCGCCAAAAAGTATCTACATTTTTAACGTAAAAGCTATACGTGCGTTAGAATGCTCATATGTGAGTCTCAGCGTATTGACGGATATTAAGCATCGTCAATTAATATTCTGTATGATTCTAAGTCTCGGTGTTTGCTTGGGTCTTTTTAACGCGTCGTTATGCAGCCCTTTGACATTTACAGTATTTTAAAATAAATTGAGTGCTGCGCGCACACATCAGATGGCTCTGATCTCTTTTGTGAGAATTGTAAGATGCAAAGGTGGTGCATCAGCTGCGTCACCAGTGAAAACTCTCTGCCGTTTGAATATGCGTCAAAATGTCACAACGTCTATATTTATATTTTTTTCTACAAACACATAACTTGCCTTTAAAGTAACAACATCACGACACAAAACGTGTATAATCATTGAACTTTATTTATGAACGAACTTGTCCCTGGCGCTTCTGTAGATTAATGTTCGCGAGGACAAATTTTTTAACTTCGAAATTCGTGAAAAAACACAAAACCAGTGAAACAAAAATTACAAAAAAAAAATATCAAAAACAACTGGAAAAATGGTCACGCATTTTTTTGAAGCATTACCGTTATCGTTGTGCGATAAAAAAAAAAAAGAATTTAATACCCGCCGCTGGCTACAAGTCATGAATAACGAATGAACAAAATGAATATTTTAAATATTTACACCAACTTGCCATATCATAATATTCGATAATATGTTGACTATTTTTGTTGTTGTTGTTGCTGCTGGTTGTGGTTAAGGTTGAGGTTGAAGTTGAGGTTAAAGCATACTATGCCGTATGCTTTTGTTCTACGTTGCGTTGCGCTTCATTGCCGACGACGCCGTCGGCAAGCCGGCTGCTGCTGCACTCCCATGTCGCAATACTACCCTACCGATGTCTATAGTGTTCTTTTTTTCATTTCCAAATAAAGAAAAGTACACCATCGGGATAAATTATATTGAATCTTTGGGGGGGGGAGCATTTTGTTATCGATGCGATGCGATATGGTGGGGCGATATGACCGGAATGGATGGAGATTCACGTGAAAATTGGAATAATTGCCTACTAATTAATTCAGCTGCGGTATTGTTGAAAGGTCAATATGGAACGCGTTGTGCGAAGCGAGCGAGCACTCTCGGTATGGCAATGAGTTAAAAA